>JALAZF010000104.1:9967500-11167500 GCA_022829125.1 Lathyrus tuberosus
ATGGGGGGAAAAGATAATAGTTTTAAAATTACTAAGAAATAAATAGTTATAAGAATATGATGATTTAAAGATATGAACAAGATATTAAGATGAAACAAAGTTTATAAAATCATGCAAGGTTAGAATCATTCATATTAGACAATGCTCAAACATGATAAACAAAAATAACATCACGAGATGAATAAAAAGGTGTTATAAAACTTTAAAAGGATTTCCAATTTCAACATGAATAAAAGCCAATAATATTAAACATTTTCAACCATTTATTTTTATATTCAACAAGTAGATCCCATTAGAAACAAATAGCAAAAAG
Source organism: Lathyrus tuberosus (assembly GCA_022829125.1). Lineage (NCBI taxonomy): Eukaryota > Viridiplantae > Streptophyta > Magnoliopsida > Fabales > Fabaceae > Lathyrus > Lathyrus tuberosus. The sequence continues at coordinate 9,967,814 of JALAZF010000104.1, forward strand.
AATGGAAGAAAAAGGATGGAAAATGAATAAGTTATGAAAGTTTGAAATATGAAGCTTAAACCATAAGAAATAAAACAAACATGTGGTAAAAAAATAAATGGAAAGGCTCTCCTAGGGATTGAACCCAGGACCAAACTCGTGCAGTCCAAAACCAATGCCAACCGTGCCAAGCGCGCGCTTTGAACAAACAATGATAGCAGCAATATATATGTAAAGTAAAGCGAAATCCAGAAAATAAAACAAAAGGATTGGGGCGAGGGGGATTCGAACCCCAGTCCTAAGGGTTAATGGGCGCATGTGCATGTGTGTGCTTGCCACTCGGGTGGCTGTTACATCCGGTAACAAACATAACTCAATAAATACATAACCCTTGCACGTGCATATCATTCAAATTAACAAAGCAAACCAAACCATACAACAATCTGCTCACAATCAGTGCCATGCCAACCATCAATCAACCATTGCCAATCATAAGGAAACAAAAACACATAATTTAAACCTCAACATCATGATTTACCACGTATATTAAATACCAAGAAAATGCTTTGAACTAAACATCCACAAAGTGGTGGAACACTCGAATACATAGTGTACCAGATTCACACACAGTCATGGCAGCAATATTTAGCAAGCATATAATACAGTCAATTAGAAATCATAAAAGGACATGTCTTGGATGCTATTGAACAATCATTCATATGGATTAAGGATTCAAAACAGCATGGCAAGGTTGAGTTTCAAGAATGGCAAAAGTTAATACTGAACATATTGAATGAAGGAAAACAAAAATGTTTTAGGATCAGATTACATGATCGATATGGTTAAATGGTCAAAATGCAAGAAAGCAAAAGAACAAGGCTGCAACATCACTTAATCAAGGTATCAACAGAAAGTAGCATGATGATTTTATTGGCACATATATGATGCAGTCAGTTAAATAACATGACTTTAAAATTCAGAAGCAACCCAAACATGCTAACCTAGTTGAACAATAGGAATATGACAGATCAAGCAGTGAAATATTCCAAGACTACTTCAACTATTAGTGACAGGCCTTAAAAATATGCTAAATGAGTGTTAAAATAGGATGATAGCATAAGGGTGAAACATCAACAAACAACAACATCAGTGCTGACAAGTAACCATCATTTAGATAAGTTATGGTACATACTACAAGGCAATGAGTTCATAAGATTAAATGCAACTACTAATGCTAGCATACAATCAAATAGCAAGATTCACATGCCATGATACACTGTGACTTATGAACAAGGCAGCAGACATAACTTCCACAAATATAGCATACAAAGTCAATGCAAGACACAACAATAGTTCATACATCTTAAATGCACATCAAGGCAAGATTATAGGCATACCAATCAAACATATTGTCAAGGAAAAATTGCATTCAGTCATAAAGGTAGAAGACATTGTGATAATTCATATATCAAAGCTATATTAGGGGTACACAAATTAAATACAATGTCAAAGCAAGTTTACTTAAGTTCATGGCATTTTGATACATCATGAAGTATAGGTTCAAACAGAATTGTGTACATATATGAGCAGTGACATCCCAAATCAAATAGCAGTTTAGCAAAGAGTATCACACGTAAGCACACAAAAGGTTACATACTTATCATGTTGGTACAAGTATGATTAGTCATGCTTCTAATGATGAATACACAACAAGGATAACATCCATATGGTCAGAAACTGAGCACATATATTCTAGGCAACAGGGCATAAGACATGATGGCGCAGCAATAAGTTACTCAGGTACAGGAAGTGGCAGAGCATGGTGAAACAAATACTTATTGTGCTAGCATGCAGTGGATGTAAAACAAGCATAAGGGCATGGATAAAAAATTAGTTCTGATTTAAAGCAAAGTTACATGGCAGACAAACACATCCTACTTAGAACTTTAAAACTTGTACATAAATTAGAGATATCAAACTGACAGCATGCTAATAACAATGGCATATGGACAATGCAAGTTCAAACATAGTAAGGCATGCCTATCATGGATTCTAGGTTACAAACCAGTCAAAAATCACAGAGGCAGCAAAACACAAATGGCATATTATGTATCAAAGATTGATAGAACAAAGACAAACATGCTTGGAAAGACATTTTTAAACTTATCACACCAGCAAGTTATACACAACAAGTACACATTCAGCAGTTAGATGTATCAATTCTTAGGCATATAAACAAATAGCCATAACACACAAATTTCAGACAAGTGGTGAAGTGTTGTAAGTACATGGTTAGAACAAAAACTTAAACTAGAAAAATAGCAACAAGTTCAAGTTAATCAAAAGCATAACCAGTTGTGTATTTTTAGCAATTCAAACACTTGAACACATAAGTCAAGAAAATAAAGATCATGCCATGGACAAAAAGTGCATATCAGAATATAGTTAAACAAGAGCACCAAAAGGTAACCTCTATGACAGAATATGACAAAAGCAATAACACTTAGGCAATCTTGGGTACAAATCGTGGCTATGAACTTAGATATACAAGATGATCATCCATAGAAAGAGAAGACCAGTGCTATTTTAATGAAGATAACTTAACAACATTCAGTCAAAAATTATACCACCAACAAAACTGATAAATAGGTTCATCCACCATACAACTTATGAGCATATCAGAAATACATATGGAACTAAGATTCAAGAATCTCTCATCTCAAAATAACATCCATGCACATATGACATACATAAGTAGGTTAACAATTCCATCCACCTAAGCTTGACAGTACAACACCAAAGTGAAATCTTGTAAACTTACAGCCAGTTAATGAACAAAACCAAATCATCATGGTGATATCTTAAGCATATTAACTTAAAACCAAAAAGCAGCATACATGTCCATCTCAATACATCAACAAAGCAAATGAAGCCAAACTTACTTCATGATATCAAGCCAATGGACAAACAGTCGAGCATACTCAAGCACATATTAGCAAACCATAGATATATAAAAGAACAACATAATGCACATTACAACAGTTAAGATATGACATAATGGTATCAGTTGAGCATGAACATTAAAGGGGAAAGAATGGTTACCAAGTGGAGTAATGTCCACTGAACCTTCAAGTATGCTGAATGCTCTACTTCTGAACTAACAAGAGAACTCCAAAGTAAGCCTTCTCCTTCCTTGCTTGTGAAGCTTAGAAGTTAGAAACTATTTGAGAATTTTTATGAAAAAGTTGTTGGTGAGTTTAAGTGCTGAGGTGAGCTCCTTTTATAGGCTGAGCAGATGGGCTTTGGTAGGTTGAGTCCAAGGCACAAACACATGGTATGCTGAATAGAAAACTAGGGTTTTCAACGTCTCTTTTCAAATTCAAATGTGGTCAATTTCTTGGAGATAAACGCGCTTCTCTGCTGCAAAAAAAAACTCAGAAGTGCAGGGCCAATTTCATGACTTCGGGCCTTGCTTAAAACTCCTTCTCTGTTGTCATATGAGAGGGTATTAAATGAGGTAATGGTTGTAATTACGCAAGGGTATCTGCAGGAGAAAACAGTCCGTATGCTAAAATAAGTAACTCTTCAGAACCACTTTTAATGAATCAAACCATTGAAAGCTCAAACGGGAATTGATTTGGAGAATTCAAAAGTGAAAAAAACGTGCCAAGGAATTGGGTTGTAGAAACGATTAGGGATGAGTTTGATACACTTGTATTGAATTTCTTCTTCTCTTCTGAAACTCGCAAACCTGACCAAGGAGAAGAAAATTTTTTGGTTGTTTTACTTCCTTGCTAGCCACGCGGCATCCCTTCATTGGTTGCTAGGATAGAGTTGAAAAGTCAAAGCCTCTTGCATGATTCCTATTGGTCCTCAGCTAATGAATTTCAATTTAATTAATTTGTAACATGATATTGTAACACGATGGGCCCATGACGATGGGCTGAAAGACCAAATGTCTTTAGGATTGGTTTTCTCTTTCTTTTTTGTTATAAAAAGAAATGGTTTAGAAAAAATAAATGATAGGTGAATTTGGTAATTGAAATGGTTATGGTTTAGGAGAATGGATATTGACAAATAGAGAAATTGGATAAAATTGGTTAATAAATGACTATTGAGATTGGTTTGGAATTAAGGGTGACAATTGAGGGTGAATAAAATGGATAGAAATTTGTTATGGGATATCTCTTTGAACATGAGAAACTTGCTTGATTCAATGCTCCATCCAAAATCTTGATTGATCAATTCTTGAGTCTTCTTGAGATAAAACCTGATTCACAAATGAAACAAACACAAACAAAACTTGGTAAAAGAGTTAGCTATGCAATATGATTGACCTAATATGACATGAAAGATATCAATGGATCTAAGGGTAAAATTTGGGGTACAACAGTTGCCCCTATTTAAATATCTTCACCGGATGACATGAGAGATGAAAATCCTCATGAAATCATGGTGAAAGATATTTAAATACAGATAATCGAAAATTTTGCCCTTAGATGCAAAGATATGCAATGCTACTAATATGATGATATGATGCCATGATAGTGCAAAGATGCATACAAAACAAGACACCAAAAGACAAAAAGAAAGAAAACAAACAAGCGAGCCCTACGGGAAAGGATGAAGGTTAGTATCCACAAGGAAAATCTCACTGGGGATACAAGCTGACCAACAAAAGAGACTCACTGGGGAGACTCTGAGGCAACACTGGGGATAGAAAATGAAACTGAGGGGAAACCCTACAGGTCCTTACTGGAGATAGGAGCCAGAAAGGTATTCTCCACTGGGGAAAGATCCAAGGAGATGGACGACAGGTTCATATGTGACCGGACGACACTGGGGGAAAAGACACATTCTTACTAGGCATGAAACCAGAAAGAAGACGTGATCTCCACCGGGGATTAATTGAAATAAAAGATGGACACCCAAAAAAAATATTTTCTAGAGATTTCTTATACTGAAGAGTTCAAACGGGATCTCCAAGAAAAACCAGAAAAGACAGAGATGAACTCTGCGCGCCAGATGATAAAACAACTGGAGATAAATTGGAACAAGGTTAATGAGCCAAGAATAGACTCTGGTACTCCTATGAGTTGGTTGAGATAACAAATAATTGGCTTTATGAGGAAAACCAGTATGAGCTGGATTTTAAATTTGGTTTAGGTTCATATTTGACTAGTGTTCAAACAACGGGTTCACGATAACCGGGAGTTTAGGTTCACGATAACCTGATGTAAACAACTGGTTCACGATAACCGAGAGTTTAGGTTTACGATAACCTGATATAAATAGTTGGTTCACGATAACCGGGAGTTTAGGTTTACAATAACCTGATTTCAAACAAGGGGTTCACGATAACCTGATATAAACAGTTGGTTCACGATAACCGGGAGTTTAGGTTCAAGATAACCGAAAGTTTAGGTTCACGATAACCTGATATAAACAATTGGTTCACGATAACCGGAAGTTTAGGTTCACGATAACCTGATATAAACAACTGGTTCACGATAACCGGAAGTTTAGGTTCACGATAACTTGATATAAACAATTGGTTCACGATAACCGAAAGTTTAGGTTCAAGATAACCTGATATAAATAGTGCCAGTAGTTACTGGACTTTAGGTATCCGAATGAGGTGATTGAGTAACAGATAGATTGGTACCGGGGTTGTAGGTTAGACTTCTTGGGGAAAACTGCACAAAGAGTCAAAATCTAGCGCACAAAGGTGAAAGACCAGACACAGGCAAAAAAAAGACAAAGATCCAAAGACCCACAAAGAGGGAAAAAAAGAAAGGGAAAACAAGACCACACAAACAAGACGCCCAAATGCAAAGATGCTAAATGCTATGGTATGATGCGAATGCTTAATGATATGCAAGAAATGACTCCAACAAGAGACGACAGACTGGGAACGGAAAAAGGGAAGACACCGTGTCCACTACAAGGAATCACACTGAAATCTGAGCAGGTAGTCAGTCTTAAAGCCAATGTGAGAACATCCTTAATTTGCTGGGGAAGCATCTTTTCAAAAAACATCCTGTGTAGATACTGCTGAGAAATCCTTTGTATTGGTGGTCAGCCATTGTTGTAATGTTTAATTCAGGGAAATATTGCCAATCCTCTTTAAGTAACAGAGAGAGTTCAAAGTTTTCAAAACATTTTCCGCTTTTAAAACCGTTATTAATAAATAAGTGAAGTTTTGCATAATAAGGAGAATATTAGAGTAATGATAAACATCAAACAAAGAATGGCTCAAAAATCTGATTTCATTAGAATGGTAACTTGCCAATAGCGAAGTTCCATGGATCATTACAATTGAAAAATGGAGATTTGGGAAAGGATTACATCATATTCAATTACCACTACCCCCCTAATGACTAAAAATCCTAGAATTCTTTGCTGCTGATGCAGACAAGAGGGCCTAGATTCTTAGGCGTAATATTTTCGTACTGCGTCGGCATTTACAGGGTGTGCGAGCTGTTCACCATCCATTGTTATGAGGAGTAAAGAACCTCCTGAAAATACAGTTTTTACCACAAATGGACCCTCGTAGTTAGGCGCCCATTTCCCGCGAGCATCCCTTTGAGATGGCAGAATCCTCTTGAGTACAAGTTCTCCTTCTCGAAATTCCCGAACACGGACCTTCTTGTCGAATGCCCTCTTCACTCTTTTCTGATACAGATGACCATGACACATAGCAGTTAGTCGCTTCTCGTCAATGAGGTTCAGTTGGTCATATCTTTCTCTAACCCATTCAACTTTGTCAAGCTTAGTTTCCATCAGGATTCTCAAAGATGGTATTTCCACTTCAATGGGGAGGACCGCATCCATTCCATATACAAGAGAAAAGGGGTTGCCCTTGTTGAGGTTCGAACCGAAGTTCTGTATCCGTGCAAAGCAAAAGGTAACATCTCGTGCCAATCCTTATAAGTCTTGACCATTTTTGCATGATCTTCTTGATGTTTTTATTAGCAGCCTCGACAGCTCCATTCATCTTGGGATGGTAAGGTGAGGAATTGTGATGTTCAATCTTGAAATTGTCACATAACTCTTTCATTGTTTTATTGTTCAAATTTGTTCCATTGTCAGTGATGATCTTGTTGGGGATTCCATAACGACAAATGATATTATTCTTGATGAAACGGGCAACTACTTGCTTGGTTACGTTAGTAAAAGAAGCAGCCTCAACCCATTTGGTAAAGTAATCAATGGCCACTAAAATGAAACGATGGCCATTAGAAGCTTTCGGCTCAATAGCTCCAATCATGTCGATGCCCCACATGGAGAAAGGCCAAGGGTATGACAGAACATTCAGCAAGGTCGGAGGAATATGCATCTTATCAGCGTAAATCTGGCACCTATGACACTTCCTGGCATATTGGATGCAATCAGCTTCCATAGTCAACCAATAATATCCAGCCCTCAAGATTTTCTTAACCATGGCGTACCCATTGGCGTGAGTGTCGAAGGCTCCTTCGTGAATGTCGTGAATCAACAAGTCTGCTTCTCGCTTATCAACACATCTTAGCAGGACCATGTCATGATTCCTCTTGTAAAGTATGTTATTACTGAGAAAGAATTTAGATGACAATCTTCGCAAAGTTTTCTTATCAAGATTGGAAGCATTGGCAGGGTATTCCTGAGTCTTCAGATAATTCATGATGTCGTGAAACCATGATTTTTCATCTGTCTCTTCTTTATCTGACTAGCAATAAGCGGGTTCGGTCTTGCACTCGATACTGATGAGAGGTGCTTCATTGTGAAACCTGACTTGCCACATTGAAGCTAACATGGCTAGGGCGCCAGCTATGTGATTTTAGGTGCGAGGTACATGACGGAAAGTGATTTCATCAAAACACTTAATCAATTCCATAATGTAAGCGCGGTATGGAATGAGTTTTTCATCCTTGGTTTCCCATTCACCCTTGACTTGGTAAATGACCAAAGCAGAATCACCCATAACTTCCAGAATATTGATTCCAAGGTCAATTGCAGCTTCTAGACCCAAAATACATGCTTCATACTCGGCAATATTGTTCGTGCATCCAAAGTCCAACCTTGCTGCGAAAGGAGTATAACCACCACCGGGGTTTATCAATACAACACCTACACCATGTCCTTTGAAATTGGAAGAACCATCAAACATCATCTTCCATCTAAAACCGGGCTCAGGGCCTTCATCAGGGCCAGGCCCTTCACCATCCTTTACTACCATGATGTCTTCATCTGGGAAATCAAACTTGAGAGGTTCATAATTTTCAACAGGCTGGTCTGCAAGGTACTATGACAAAACGCTTCCCTTGATAGCTTCTGAGGAACATATTGGATATCATATTCTGACAATAGCATATGCGAACGGGCAAGTCTTCCTGTTTGAGCAGGCTTCTCAAAGATATACTTTATTGGATCCATTTTCGAGATCAACAAAGTAGTGTGACATATCAAATACTGCCTCAAACGTCTGGCGGCCCATGCTAAAGCACAACAGTTTTTCTCAAGCAGTGAATAACGGCTTTCGCTATCAGCGAACTTCTTACTCAGGTAATAGATGGCGTGCTCTTTGCGACCAGTTTCATCACGTTGGCCCAATACACAACCCATGGATCCCTCTAAAACAGTCATGTACATAATGAGAGGCCTCCCAGGAACAAGAGGAATCAGAATAGGTGGTTCTTGCAAATAGTTCTTGAGTTTTTCAAAAGCTTGTTGGCAATCAGAATTCCACTCTACAGTCTGGTCTTTGCGGAGCAGTTTGAAGATCGGCTCACAAATAGGAGTCATGTTGGAAATGAATCTAGATATGTAGTTTAAACGACCCAGAAAACCTCTCACTTGTGATTCGGTCTGCGGAGCCGGCATTTCTTGAATAGCTCGTACCTTGTTAGGATCTACTTCGATTCCTCTTTGACTGATGATAAAACCAAGCAACTTCCCTGACCTGACATCGAAAGTACATTTGGCCGGATTCAACTTCAACTGATACTTCCGGAGTCTCTTGAACAACTCAAGAGATGGTCCAAATGTTCCTCCTCACTTCGGGATTTAGCAATCATATCATCCATGTATACTTCAATTTCGTTGTGGATCATGTCATGGAATAAGGTCACCATAGCTCTCTGGTAGGTTTCCCCTGCGTTTTTCAAACCAAAGGGCATGAGTTTGTAACAGTAGGTTCCCCACGGGGTGATAAAGGTAGTTTTATCCATGTCAGCTGGGTCCATTCTGATCTGATTGTAACCGGAGAAACTGTCCATGAAGGAGAACACTGCAAACTTGGCTGTATTATCCACAAGAGTGTCGATGTGCGGTAGGGGAAAATTGTCCTTGGGACTAGCTTTGTTGAGATCCATGTAATCTACGCATATTCACACCTTGCCATTTTTCTTCATAACTGGCACGATGTTGGCTGCCCATTCCGGATATTTTGAAACTACTAAGAATCCTGCATCCAGTTGCTTCTTAACCTCATCTCTGATTTGGAGAGCCATATCGGGTCTACTTCTACGGAGCTTATGTTTCATAGGTGGACATTCAGGCTTGAGTGGTAGCTTATGAACTACTATGTCTGTATCCAATCCAGGCATGTCTTGATAAGACCAAGGAAACACATCTACATATTCTTCCAAAAGCAGTACTAGACGTTGTCTGATTTCTGCCCCAAATGTTGCCCCAATCTTGACCTATTTTCTCTTTTCTTCAGTGCCAAGGTTGATGACGTCAACTTTCTCTTCGTGCGGCTGAAGATTCGTATACTGATACTCACACATTTCTGCCAAATCATCGGGGACCTCATAATCCTCCTCTTCCTCAGCTTGATAAATAGGCAAATCGAAGTCGATAGTGGGAGTAGGGTCATTGAATACAACGGGTTTGGGATTTACTTCTGGCATAGGGTACAAAGTGGGTATCTCAATAGCTTCCCAGTTACTTAAAGCGGCGTCACGCCGAAACACCAAATGGTTGATATCTTCATCTTCAGCGTCTTCAATAATGGCATGGACTTGTTGTCCTCCACTGACGAACACCTCTTGAATGGTCCTTGGTCTTCCCTTTGTTGGAGCAGCTCTTCCCTCAAGAGTCAGTTTGTAACCCAACCCTTGGTACTTTTCTCTCTCTGGGACTTCGACGATCTTGCCCCAACCTTCAGGTACTCCTCCTCGTAGAGCAGATTGAATGCTTTTAAGAAAAACAAAAGATGGACGACTGGAGGCCACTGGTTCCTTATCATCAATCGTAACGGCATTTGCTATCTCAAGAGCCTGGAAAGAAGTTTCCAAAGCATCTTCATCTGCTTCAATGTAACGAAATGAGGATAGATTGCTAACCATTAGGCCCTCCTCACCATGTATAATAACCAACTTCTCCTCGGCCACGAACTTCATCTTCTGATGCAGGGTAGAGGTTACAGCGCCAGCCTCATGGATCCATGGTCTACCCAATAAACAACTATAGGCGGGGTTAATATCTAGGATCTGAAAAAGGATGTTGAATACTTGAGGGCCAATCAAGACAGGTAGCTCAATCTCACCCATCACTGATCTTCTTGAGCCATCAAAGGCTTTGACAATGAGTGAAGTGGGTCTCATTATAGCTCCTTAGTAAGACAGTTTCTCAAGAGTTATTTTTAGCAAAACATTCAAGGATGAACCTGTATCTACAAGAACTCTGGCCATCGTATCCTCCTGACATTTCACTGATACATGTAAGGCAAGATTATGATTCCTTCCCGTTCGAGGTAACTCCTCGTCACTAAAGCTGAGAGTGTTACAAGCTGTAATATTGGCAACAACATGGTTAAACTGTCCAGCTGTTATATCTTGGGCTACGTGTGCCTGAGCTAATACCTTCTGCAAAGCTGATCTATGAACAGGTGAATTGACTAACAGAGACAAGATCGAAATCTTGGATGGGGTCTGATGGAGCTGATCTACCACTTTGTAATCACTCATCTTGATAATCCTTAGGAACTCTTCATCCTCTTCTTTAGAAATTACCTCATTTCCTTTGTCTTTAGACGGTGTGGGGACAACAGTTTCCCTGGGTGTGGTTTCTTTGAAAGAAGGAATGTATACTCTACCGCTTCGAGTCATCTTTCCAGTTCCAACTATATTGGTTACTTCCTCAACAGTAGTTCCCATCTCTTTCCTTGGAACTACGTCTTCAACAACGATTCCCACCTCTTTCTTTGGAATCACGTCTTCTCGTCTTCTGCTACTCATGACATTCTCATATACCCATGGCACGGCCTTGGTCCCTCTGAACCTAAATGGAACAGGTTGTCGGGTGTCGCATTGCTTGGAATGATTGATAGTGGAAGCATCACTCGTTCTAGGAGTGTTGAAAACTGGTACTGGTTTATTAAATACAGGAATTACAGACCCAAACTTAGGTGTGTTGGACCCGGATATCTGCCCTCTTGGCTTTGGTAAGTTAAACACAGGTTCGATTGTTGCAACTCTGTTTTCCTTTTCTTTGCTGAACACCTGTAGAAACCCTTCATTGATCAGATACTAAACATCGTCTTGGACTAAATGGTAGCCTTTGATACTGGCATTACATTCTTCACAGTCATCATGGCAAACTTTAACTAACCCATCCTTAAATAACTTGGCATGAAAAGCCTTGATAGGGGTTTTGATCTTTGTTGCATCCAGAACCAAAACCTCATTCTTTTCATCTTCGATGGCATTAGTAGCCCCATAGTAGCCCCATGGGTAGGCAAAGGATTGTTTTTCACATTCGGTTGATTATCAGCAAATGAAAGGATATTCTTCTCCATCAACCCCTTCACTACATTTTTCAACAATAAACAGCCCTCCAAGTCGTGACCAGCCCCTCCTTGATGGAAAGCACAAGTCGCATTTGGGTTGAAGAAAGGCATAGATTTCTCGGTTGGTGGTCCCAAAGGTCTAGTAACGATCAGCCCTTGCTCCACTAAGGAAGGGTATAGCTCTGTATATGACATTGGTATAGGTGGAAATGCTGGCTTTCCCCCTTACCTTTTGTGGGGAGAATTCTGCTGTGGAATCTGTTGTCTTGGTTGTTGATAGTTCTGGCTTTTAGGCCATTGCTAATAGGCTGCTTGTTGATAAGTTGGTGCCTGCTGCGCTGCTTGGTGGTTGAAAGTAGGCGTAACAGCAGCTATGTAGGGTTGCTGAGCATACTGCATTTGGTAGATCAGATGCTGAGAGAAATTTGATCTCTACTATTGCTGGTACATTGGTTGCTTCCATTGAGGGCTCTGGGTCTTACCTGTCATGACGACATTAGTTTCTCCTTCTCTCTTTTTGTGGGAGTGACTAGGAGATTTCTTAGCACTGACGCTAGTTGAACTGCTTGGAGAACTGATTACCTTTCCACTCTTTAATCTTGCCTCTACCTTCACGCCAATTGCAACAATATCGGCGAAATTAGCACTAACACTGCTGATCATTCTCTCATAAAACTCAGGCTTTATTGTGTCTACAAACTAATCAGCCAACTCTTTCTCGGTCAAGGGAGGTTCAACCTGAGATACAGTCTCTCTCCATCGTTGCGCATACTCTTTGAAGGATTCAGTACTGTTCTGGGCCATACTCAATAACTTCCTACGGTCAGGGGCTAGATCCATATTGTACTTGTAGTGTTTTACAAAGGCATCAGTCACATCCTGGAAACAATGGACCTGGGACTGGTCAAGACTTAAATACCACTTAGCAGCAGCCCCCTTCAAACTGTCTTGGAAACAATGGATCATTAGTTTGTCATTACGTACGTGCGTGACCATTCTTCGGTAGTACATGATTAAATGAGATTTGGGACACGTGGCCCCTGAATACAACTCAAAATTTGGTAATTTGAATTTGGGTGGAATTACCAAGTCTGAAACCAAGCACATATCCTTAATGTCAGTGCTAAATGCATTACTTAACTCCATCGCTTTCATCTTCCTCTGCATTGTTTCAACACTTTCTCTCAATTTCTCGTGTCGATCATCCCCTTCTTCTGACACATCGACGTAATCGTAGGGATGATGGTTTTGGAAAATCGGATGTACTTGCATTTATACTGCTGGTGAAACATAGGTAGGAATAGCTTGCAGAGTCTCATTGACCAAAGGAGTTGTTTGCTGAGTTGACAAAGGAACTGTAGCACGAATGAAATCACCTGGCATGCCCAACGTATGGTTTGAGACAGGGATGATAGGAGGTTCTACCGTTGTAGTGATGATTTCGGAAACCACAGTGGCCTGGGTGTCCATCTTTGCACTCATAACATTAATAGCCTCGATGATTTGTCCCATCCCTCCTCGTATCTCATTCAATTCATTGTTGACTCTATCCATTTCCCCGTATGCCTCTGACATTCTGAATCGAGCTTAGGCCCGAGTGTTGTAGTTGTGTCTGGGATTCAGTGTGACGATTCTGGAGAGAACACGGTGACATGAGACAAGGAAAAATGCACATGATGATGCAAATGAGGATGCAAATGCAAATGCACGCTAAACTATCAAGAAACCAAAGAAATTTTGCAAATAATATAGACAATAGATTCTTTGACAAAATAAACTTATTCATTCAAGAAAGTCTGGTGAGCATTACATCAGGAGCAGTGTATCCTCATACTCCAAGTACATAAGTAGAAATACATCAATACGAAGGGAACATTAACAACAAAGGAAACAACAATAGTAACACTAAGGATTGGATCCACTGATGGATGATCCCTCTCCTTCATTAATCAATCTCATTAATTTGCTGATACGTTCTTTTGTCTCTTCTCTTCCAAGGGCCAGCTCTCCTAAAGCTTCCACCATCCTCTGCTTTGTCTTTGAGGGTGATTCGTGGCAAGGAAGTGGCTTCATCATCACACGGGCTATGTCACGAGACCATTGCAAGTGGGTTTCTGTGACTGGGCATTCAGCCTTCCATAGTTGTCTGTTAATTTGGCGCCAAGCGCATCTTCATTTCAAAACCTCCCCTCTCATCATAAAACATCACCTGTATATCCTCATCATCTGGAAATCCCTCCTTCAGATGACCTAGCTGGCGGCGTGCAAGGACAGGGTTGTAATTGATATAACCGTTTCTCCCCATAAGAGGTACATTGGGGCAATCCCCACAGCTATGAATTATGACAATTCCTTCATCAGTTAAATCATACCATTCGATATCGGTATGCTTCAATTCCATTAGCTTCCTGGACCAGATCTTGCAATCTTCAACCTCCTAAAAGGCTGGTGTCTTCGATAAGTAGAATTTGAACCACTTATAGAAAAGAGCCACGCAACAGACGATTTGCCCACAACCTCTCGTATACCTGGTTTGAATGGCGTGGTAGACATCGGCTAGTAGCGTTGGAACTGGATTATTGATTGTGAAGATCTGAATGGCTTGATCATTCACAAATTTTTTGGCGTTCAGGAACAGAAACAAACCGTAGATCATCAGAGCGAGGGTTGATTCAAACAAAGCCTCATTTCCTCTGTTTTTGAAGTAAAGAGCCTTTTCCAGCAAGAATTGGGCGGGCAGTACGCACTTTCCTCCTTTGTTAGTCAGGTTAGCCTAGATGTCAGACAATCTGATTCTGGTCACTCCGGCAATGTCTCCGACGGAGAGCATTTCTTCAATCCCAGAAAAGATAGGAGCTTCTCTGACCGGAATCCCTATCATGGCTGAGAATTCCTCTAGGGTTGGCACCAACTGGAATTCAGGGAACACAAAACAGCGGTACGCAGGATGATACAACTGGACCAAGATTCAAGGGGTCCTTCAGTTACTGGGACCCTCATCAGTGGAATGATACACCCATACCTATCAGTAAAGGCTGACTAGTCTTCAACCATTTCTCCCAACCACAACAAACGCTCCAACTCTGGTAGTTCAAAGAAATAAGGCCAAACTCTTTTCCCTGCAGCATCCATTTCTACAAAATCTGCAAAACAAAATTAGTATCTTGATAGTTTAGCAAAGAATGCAAGATGCAATGCAAAGTTTCATGGAATTCAGACACTCGTAGAATATCAAGAGATATCAAAAAGACAAAAGTTAATACACTTTCAAAAGCCCTAAACATGAAGCTGAATAAAAGCTAGAAAATCCTAAGGAGATTCTCCTAAGAGTCTCATGTTGAGTCTTCTGATTTCTTTCTCCATCGGGTCTCTTTCTGTGACGAGGTTGTCGATGATGAATTTCCAAGCAAGAGGCTGAGTGTTAGAGGGACTTGGACCTTCCAGGGCTTTTCTCTTCTTGCCTGAGAGTAACTCTTCGTTCTTGTCCTGTAGTTGCTTCTGGAGTTCCAGGTTTTCTTCAACAACCACCTGATATTTGAGCTTCTAGGCTTCTTCTGACCGTTGGGCTTGTCTTAAAGAAATCTCCAGCTCTTCTTCTCTTGACATAAAGTATAAAACAGGCTCTTTCTTCAAAGCAATTAGTTCCTGCCTCTTGTAGGGCATCTTTAACTCTATGGCTCTTCTTCGGACCCATTGGAGATAAGGCTCCAATGACACACAGTTAGGCCTTCCCAAAGAACTTCTTCCTCTTTTGCGCTTGCTCCTCCAAGCATTCAAGATCAACTTCTTCTGTTCTTCGTTCTTGTCATATGCTTCAAAGTAGATGTTTTCCAGATGAATGCTGAGAGGTTTATCCTCCAAAGGGTACCCTAATTGGCGTCGTGCCAATACAGGGTTGTAGTTGATTCCACCTTTAATGCCAAGAAGAGGCACATTTCCATAGTTTCCACAGCTATCTGTAATCAGGATTCCATCATACACTCGATTATACCAGTCAATGTCTGCATGGGAGAGTGCCATAATTCTCTGAGACCACCATCCTTTCTTGGAATCCCAGAATGCGCTCGCCTTTGGTAGATGCGAAATAAACCATCTATACAATACGAGGACACATCAAGTAATCTGTCCATTACCATGAGCGTTTCTTGTATGGACTGAGTGATAAGCTTCAGCGAGTAGAGTGGGTACTGGATTTTGTTTCAAAAATATTTTGATTGCATTCAGATCCACAAAGTTGTCAATATTCGAGAACAAGAAAAGTCCATAGATGAGTAATGAAAAAATAGCTTCAAAGGCATCCCGGTTGGAGTGTTTAGCAAAATAACCAGCCTTTTCAAACAAAAACTTAGCAGTTAACCCAAAAATTTCTCCCTTAGAAGTTAAATTGGTTTTGATGTCAACTAACTCCAGATGAGTTCTCTTGGCTATTTCTTCCTCTTTAGGATCCTTCTCGAAGATAGGAAATGGGGACTCATCCTTGATAGGCAAACCAATTAACTGAGAGTATTCCTCAAGGGTGGGCAAGAGTTGATAGTCAGGAAACGTGAAGTAGTAATACTTGGGATCGTAAAACTGAAGCAGAGTTGAGAGGAGTCCTTCATCAATGTCTTTCTTCAACAGAACCCACAACTTCCCATATCTGTCTATGAATCCTTCAGGGTTTGTTAGCAGATCTCCTAATCTCCTTAGGTCACCCAATTTTGGACTCTTGAAAGTGTACTTGATGGTGTTCCTTCTTGAGCTATCCATGATACCCCTCTGATATTTCACAAGAAAAGAAATTTGAGTTCCATGAAACGGATGAATGCTTATGATGTATGAATGCAAAGCACACACAAAGACACACAAGCAAAGGGGAAAGGTTTGAGCATGGAGCCAAGGTTTACCCTTCCCATTGGTACGTACTATTGGTTTTCATCTGCTGAACAGGGTTCTAAGAAGTTCCCAGAGTCGACAACCCATCTTTTGGATTTTATCGACTTCCCAAATGACTTGGTAATCAATAAAATTCTCAAGAGAATCTCGTCTGAGTGTAGTATCGCGTGACAACCAATTCAGAAATAGACTCCATCATGGTCACCGCACTACATCCTAAAAGGCCAAGTGGGGTTTGGTAACTACGGTCCTCAATATCAAGGGCACCTAGGTGGAAAGTAGCACGTTTTCACGAATAGACTCATTCAACATGACTAGACTCTCAAGAGGGCCTCAACTGAGTGATGGTGTCTCAAGTTAACTTTTTCAGGAATCGACTCCCTCAAAGCCTCCTTGAATATACCATCATCCATTCATAAGTGCACTCAAATCCGGGTTAGGATTTATCTCACCACTCAAGAACCAAATCAACAAAAGATCTCAAGCAAAGCATATATACAGGTAAACATACAAATATGTACAAATATAGCAAATAAGCATAAATAAAACAAGCAAAAACAAGGTGGGCTTAGCCCTCAAATCAGAATTGTCCCCAGTGAAGTCGCCATTTCTATTGTGGTGAGAATCGGATAACAAGCTATTAATTAACTTGCATCACAAGACTTTAAAGTTCACCACCGACTTTGATTTATCCAAAGGAAAGGTTCAAGATCGAGAAAAACTAAATGGGGGGAGATCTAAGGTTCGGGGGTTAGTTATGCCTAGGGAAGGTATTAGCATCCTAAACGTCCATAGTACTCTACGGGAGCCTCTTTTTAATGTTATGTTATGTCTTACTCGCTTGCTAAGGGTGTTATGCTAAAGTTTGAAACCCTAGGGGTTAGTATCTAAGTATACTTGACAAGGTATCGCACCTTGCGCCTACGTATCCTGACGGGAGTGGAATCAGGGTATCCATAGTTCACTGATCTAAGGGTGAAAAAGGAACCATTGACTATGGCCAAAGTTCCAAGGGGAAATGAGTATGAGCTCATTTTAGAGTTCACGATAACTCTCTAAATCTAAGTTATAGGGGGAAAGTGAGTTCTCATGATGGTGAGAATCACATAGAGTTCAAAACTCTAACGTATTGCTAAGTTATGATTTCATGGCTCTCATGAGGCCAAGAAATGGGGTAAACTTAAGAGGATAAGGTATGGTGGTTTGTTTAGTGACTCATGTGTCAATTTAGGATGATATCCCTTTGGAATGGGGGGAAAAGATAATAAGATTAAATGCAACTACTAATGCTAGCATACAATCAAATAGCAAGATTCACATGCCATGATACATTGTGACTTATGAACAAGGCAGCAGACATAACTTCCACAAATAGAGCATACAAAGTCAATGCAAGACACAACAATAGTTCACACATCTTAAATGCACATCAAGGCAAGATTATAGGCATGCCAATCAAACATAATGTCAAGGAAAAACTACATTCAGTCATAATGGTAGAAGACATAGTGATAATTCATATATCAAAGCTAGATTAGGGGTACACAAATTAAATACAATGTCAAAGCAAGTTTACTTAGGTTTATGGCATTTTGATACATCATGAAGCATAGGTTCAAACAGAATTGTGTACATATATGAGCAGTGACATCCCAAATCAAATAGCAGTTTAGCAAAGAGTATCACGTGTAAGCACACAAAAGGTTACATACTTATCATGTTGGTACAAGTATGATTAATCATGCTTCTAATGATGAATACACAACAAAGATAACATCCATATGGTAAGAAACTGAGCACATATATTCTAGGCAACAGGGCATAATCCATGATGGCGCAGCAATAAGTTACTCAGGTACAGGCAGTGGCAGAGCATGGTGAAACAAATACTTATTGTGCTAGCATGCAGTGGATGTAAAACAAGCATAAGGGCATGGATCAAAAATTAGTTCTGATTTAAAGCAAAGTTACTTGGCAGACAAACACATCCTACTTAGCACTTTAAAACTTGTACATAAATTAGAGATATCAAACTGACAGCATGCTAATAACAATGGCATATGGACAATGCAAGTTCAAACATAGTAAGGCATGCCTATCATGGATTCTAGGTTACAAACCAGTCACAAATCACAGAGGCAGCAAAACACAAATGGCATATTATGTATCAAAGATTGATAGAACAAAGACAAACATGCTTGGAAAGACATTTTTAAACTTATCACACCAGCAAGTTATACACAACAAGTACACATTCAGCATGCATTCAGCAGTTAGATGTATCAATTCTTAGGCATATAAACAAATAGCCATAACACACAAATTTCAGACAAGTGGTGAAGTGTTGTAAGTACATGGTTAGAACAAAAACTTAAACTAGAAAAATAGCAACAAGTTCAAGTTAATCAAAAGCATAACTAGTTGTGTATTTTTAGCAATTCAAACACTTGAACACATAAGTCAAGAAAATAAAGATCATGCCATGGACAAAAAGTGCATATCAGAATATAGTTAAACAAGAGCACCAAAAGGTAACCTCTATGACAGAATATGACCAAAGCAATAAAACTTAGGCAATCTTGGGTACAAATCGGGGCTATGAACTTAGATATACAAGATAATCATCCATAGAAAGAGAAGATCAGTGTTATTTTAATGAAGATAACTTAACAACATTCAGTCAAACATTAAACCACCAACAAAAGTGATAAATAGGTTCATCCACCATACAACTTATGAACATATCAGAAATACATATGGATCTAAGATTCAAGAATCTCTCATCTCAAAATAACATCCTAGAACATATGACATACATAAGTAGGTTAACAATTCCATCCACCTAAGCTTGACAGTACAACACCAAAGTGAAATCTTGTAAACTTACAGCCAGTTAATGAACAAAACCAAATCATCATGGTGATATCTTAAGCATATTAACTTAAAACCAAAAAGCAGCATACATGTCCATCTCAATACATCAACAAAGCAAATGAAGCCAAACGTACTTCATGATATCAAGCCAATGGACAAACAGTCGAGCATACTCAAGCACATATTAGCAAACCATAGATATATAAAAGAACAACATAATGCACATTACAACAGTTAAGATATGACATAATGGTATCAGTTGAGCATGAACATTAAAGGGGAAAGAATGGTTACCAAGTGGAGTAATGTCCACTGCACCTTCAAGTATGCTGAATGCTCTACTTCTGAACGAACAAGAGAACTCCAAAGCAAGCCTTCTCCTTCCTTGCTCGTGAAGCTTAGAAGTCAGAAACTATTTGAGTATTTTTGTGAAAAAGTTGTTGGTGAGTTTAAGTGCTGAGGTGAGCTCCTTTTATAGGCTGAGCATATGGGTTTTGGTAGGTTGAGTCCAATGCACAAACACATGGTATGCTGAATAGAAAACTAGGGTTTACAACGTATCTTTTCAAATTCAAATGTGGTTAATTTCTTGGAGACAAACACGCTTCCCTGCTGCACAAAAAAACTCAGAAGTGCAGGGCCAATTTCATGACTTCGTGCCTTGCTTAAAACTCCTTCTCTGTTGTCATATGAGAGGGTATCAAATGAGGCAATGGTTGGGATTACGCAAGGGTATCTGCAGGCGAGGCAATCCGTATGCTGAAACAAGTAACTCTTTAGAACCACTTTTAATGAATCAAACCATTGAAAGCTCAAACGGGAATTGATTTGGAGAATTCAAAAGTGTAAAAAATGCGCCAAGGAATTGGGTTATAGAAACGATTTAGGATGAGATTGATACACTTGTATTGAATTTCTTCTTCTCTTCTGAAACTCGCAAACCTAACAAAGTAGAAGAAAATGTTTTGGTTGTTTTACTTCCTTGCTAGCCACGCGGCATCCCTTCATTGGTTGCTAGGATAGATTTGAAAAGTCAAAGCCTCTTGCATGATTCCTATTGGTCCTCAGCCAATGAATTTCAATTCAATTAATTTGTAACATGATATTGTAACACGATGGGCCTATGATGATGGGCTGAAAGACCAAATGTCTTTAGGATTGGTTTTCTCTTTCTTTTTTGTTATAAAAAGAAATGGTTTAGAAAAAAATAAATGATAGGTGAATTTGGTAATTGAAATGGTTATGGTTTAGGAGAATGGATATTGACAAATAGAGAAATTGGATAAAATTGGTTAATAAATGACTATTGAGATTGGTTTGGAATTAAGGGTGGCAATTGAGGGTGAATAAAATGGATAGAAATTTGTTATGGGGATATCTCTTTGAACATGAGAAACTTGCTTGATTCAATGCTCCATCCAAAATCTTGATTGATCAATTCTTGAGTCTTCTTGAGATAAAACCTGATTCACAAATGAAACAAACACAAACAAAACCTGGTAAAAGAGTTAGCTATGCAATATGATTGACCTAATATGACAAGCAAGAGATCAATGGATCTAAGGGTAAAATTTGGGGTACAATACTAACATACTAAACTAATGGGCTTTTTAACAATTACCCATTTCAAGCTAACTTAGGGTACAAGCTAACTAAAACAATTGTATCCTTAACACAAGGCCCAAATCGACAACTACATACTAGAACACAATTCGACTACAGCATGTAGGTCTTTGACAACAACATGTGAACAGACTTCGACGACATGCTTAACTCGAGTTCGATCCAAAATCTCACATATCTCCACCTTGGATCTAACTCTATAACAACAAGAACCAAGCTAGTTTTCTTCATGCAGCTTTATCAGCTGCATACAATGGAAGAACTTGCAACTGGGCCACGTCTTGGTGATCATATTAGCAACATTATGATATGTCGAAACCTTCAGCACTTGGACTTCTCCAAACTCGATTACCCCTCTGACGAAATGTAGCCTCACATCAATGTGCTTGGTTCGCTCATGATAGGCTGAATTCTTCGACAGGTGTATTGCACTTTGACTATCACATTTTACAGTGACAACTTGACCTTGAAGTTTCAGCTCCTTTACAAAACCTTTAAGCCACAATGCTTCCTTCACAGCTTCAGTTAGGGCAATATATTCCACTTAATTCGTTGATAAGGCAACAACCTTCTGAAGTGTTGCTTTCCAACTGATTATTGTGCTAAACATAGTGAACACATATCCAGAAATAGATTTTCTTGAATCCATACAACCTGCATAATCCGAGTCGACATATCTGTCGATTGCTTCTTTACTATATTCACCCAAGGCTCTACCATAAATTAAGACTCATATCAGAGACCCATTTATGTACCTTAGAATCCACTTCAATGCTTGCTAATGAGCCTTTCCAGGATTCGCCATGTACCTGCTTAGAAGACTTACTGGATATGTTATGTCAGGTCTAGTACAAACCATATCATACATCAAAGAATCCACTATATTAGCACATGGAATGCTATTCATATAGGCTCTTTCGACATCAGTATTGGGACACTGATCTATACTCAGCTTGAATTGAGGGTTTGTTGGAGTCACAACAGGCTTTGAATTCGACATACCATACTTTTCGAGAATACTCCGTAGGTATGCCTCTTGAGTTAAGCATAATTTCGACTGCTTTCTATCTCTTCGGATGTCAATCCCAAGAATCCTGGACGTAGCTCCCAGATCCTTCATGTCGAACTCTTTATTGAGTTCAGCCTTCACCCTCATTACATCTTCGACATTGTTGCTTGCAATTAGAATATCATCCATATAAAGCAACAAAATAATAAATGAATTACCAGGTCAAAATCTGAAGTAAACACAGTGGTCGAACTGACTTCTAATTAAACTTATGCGTGCCATGAACTTGTCGAGTCTCCTATTCCACTGTCGAGTAGATTGTTTCAGTCTATATAAAGATCTCTTCAGTTTGCACACATAATCTTCCTTCCCATTTTTGACATACCCTTCAGGTTGCACCATACAAGAATGCAGTCTTCACATCCATATGTTCTAGTTCAAAGCCGAATTGTGCCACCGTGGCAAGCAACATTTGAATGGATATACACTTCATAATAGGAGAGAACACATCATTGAAGTCGACATCTTCTTTCTGAGTGAAACCCCTAGCGACCAACCTTTCCTTGTATCTCTTTGACGCCACTCCTTCGATTCCTTCCTTAACTTTGAGCAACCTGAGGTTGATAAGTCGGAGCTGGTGTTGGGTTGATACCGAGAGTTATCGCTGCTACCGGTTGATACCTTCGCCTTTATTTTCCCAAAGAGATTTTTCTGATATCTTGCTCTTTCTTTTTTTGGAAAGCACTACCGTATCTTTTGGTACTACCAAATGGCTCTGCATCTTTGATCAATCGTCCTTCTCGAACTGCTTTTTCAAGGCGTAATCCCATGTTCACCATTTCAGTGAAGTCACTGGGCGCACTGGCGACCATTAGGTTGTAATAAAATAAGCTAAACATTTTCAGGAAGATCTTTGTCATTTCCTTTTCCTCGAGAGGAGGACAGATCTGGGTAGCGATTTCACGCCATCTCTAAGCATATTCCTTGAAAGTTTCTTTACTCTTTTGTGACATTGCTCGGAGCTGGTCCCTATCTGGTGTCATGTCCAAGTTCTATTTATACTGCTGAATGAAAGCAGGCCCGAAATCTCTGAAAGTATTGATCTTGGTGTGGTTTAAACCCATGTACCATTTGAGTGCGGCACCGGTTAAATTGTCTTGGAAGTAATGGATCAGTAGCTGTTGATTTTCTGTCTGGGCAGACATCTTCCGAGCGTACATCACCAAATGACTTTGAGGGCAAGAGTTGCCTTTATATTTTTCAAAGTTAGGCACCTTGAATTTGTGCGGTATCTTTACATTAGGGACCAAACAGAGGTCAGCGGCGTCTTTTCCGAATAAGTATTGACTGCGAATGACATGCAGTTCCTTCTGCATTTCCAAGAATTGTTCCTGGAACTCATTCATCCTTTCATATAATTCTTCGTTTCCGCTAGAAGTTACTTGCGGAATTTGTCCTTCTGGGATAGTGTGTACCACTGGTTGTGGTATAGTCATTATTGCGGTGACTCTTGGCACTTCAGTGACCTGAAGTTTGTAACCTTCAGGAGTTTCTGTTCTAACCCTTGCATCTTCATTTACCTGAAGTTTGTAACCTTTAGGCCTGGCGGTTCCTGCTACGACTTCCAGGTCTTTAGTTATCGGTGGGATGTATCCTTCAGGTTTAAAGTTGTGAGGCATGCCCCAGGGAAATCCTTTAGGCATGTTGTACTGAGGATGACTGTCAGGCGCCTCTAATGTGGGTGTGGATCTAATCTCCGAGATTACAATCCTATGCTGTTGATCCTGGGCTGCTGCCAGGGATTGCATGTCATGGTGGAGTTTTTCCAAACTCTCCTTCAGAGCGTTTATTTCTTCTCTCAACTCTTTGTTCTCTTCCTCGAGATCATCCATTTTCTTTTGTCGATTGGCCCGAGTATTGTATGAATGAGACATTTTGACTCTAGAGTGCGACACATATGTGAGACTCAAAGACAAAGATGTGTTATGTGAGAATGATGAATGATATGCAAAGAATGTTATATTTTTTTAGTTTTTTTTAAAAGAACTGTTAACAATTATATTGCAAATATCACACAGTGGGGGGAGACCCTTGTATTGAACTTAAAAGCTTGCAGTATTTTACAAGGAAAAGTACAGTAATTACAAAGCGCGAATAAGGAAAATTAGGCCTATGGATCCTGAGTTCTCTCTGAGTAGAGCTCAGATGTTGGTTCCTGAACTTTTCTTTTCTTTGATTGGGCTCTTTCAGCCGTTGTCGGGTCGACAATTCTCTGCCAAGTGAAAGGAGTGAGCAAATTTCTTTGTTCCTCCTGACTTTCTATAGCATACTGCTCTAATATCTCAATCAGAGCATCCTTTTCCTTTAGCAGTTCTTGAATCTTGGTACATTCTAAATTAAGGATCTGGTATTTATTCTTCCAAAAGTTCTTCTCTCATTGGACTTTGTTGAGAGTGATCTGGAGTTTTTCCGCATCAGACATGAAATAAAGGAAAGATTCCTTTAAGGGAAAAACTTCTTGATGAGGGTAAGGCATCCTCAACTTGATAGCCTTGGTTTCTACCCAGTGGAGATAAGGTTCTGCAGTGGAACAATTTGTTCTTCCCATGGATTCTCTCCCTTTCCCGTGGATGTGTTGCCAGGCATGCACTATTTCTTTCTTTAGTGCCCTGTCATTTTCTCCTTCCTTGAAGAAAAGACCTTCCAGATGAGCATTATGTGGGACATTCTTCATCGGGTATCCAAGTTGACGGCGAGCTAAAATTTTATGATAATTGATCCCTCATTTAGTACCAATGAGGGATACATTGGGGAAATTTCCACATTTGTCGATAATCTTTATCCCTTCGTAAATTCGATTATACCAATTTATGTCTGAATTGGTAAGAGACATAATCTTCTGTGACCATCGCAAGTTACTCATGTGATCCCAAAAAGTAGCAGACTTGGGCAAGTGGGAAATAAACCATTTGTAGAGTAATGATACACAACATGTGATCATCCCTCCACTGTACAAATTCCTTAAGTGTACAGAATGATAAGCATCCGCGAGCAAGGTTGGTACTGGGTTTCCAATCAAGAATATCTTAACAGCATTGGTGTCGACGAAGTTGTAAATGTTGGGAAAGAGGAATAACCCATATGTGAGCAGAGCAAAGACATCTTCAAAAGAAGTTATATCTCCTATACTGGCAAAGTATAGAGCTTTCTCCATCCAGAATTTAGCTGGTAAACCCTGGATTCCTCCTTTGGTGGTCATGTGAGCCCTGACTTCTGACTCATCCAAAGAGATTGCTCTTGCAATGGCTTGATCTTTTGGAATTTCTTCCAGTCCATAAAATGGATCTTGATCAGTGATAGGCAAGTCAATCAGGTGGGAGTACTCTTCCAGTGTTAGTGTGAGCTGATAATCCAGAAAAGTGAAGCAGTGGTAAATCGGATCGTAGAATTGAACCAGTGTAGACAGGGTCCCTTCGACCATGTTGATCTTCATAAGAGATAACAATCATCTGTGCTTAGCTCTAAAAACCTCGGGATTAGTAATCATCCTTCCCAATTTCCTTAGGTCGTCCAGTTTTGGAACCTTGAAGGTATACTTGTGCATTTTTCTTCTTCCGAAATCCATAACGCAACCTCCCTCTGATATTTGCAATTATTATTTTAGTTCTTTTAGAAAAAGATTTGTTCTTGTTTTTCAAAAAGTTTTTTAATGAATGTATGGATGCATGAATGCAGCAAACAAAAACACTTGAAAACATGGGTTTAGGGGTTCGTCGTCACGAGCAAGGAGCCATGGATCTACCTATCCCCAAAGGTGTGTACTAATTGGTCAATTTTTGTACCTGTAGAACGGGTTCTAACAAAGGTTCCCAAAATCATTGACCCCTCTTAGGGATATTAACATCAAATAGATTGACTCAATAGAGCTGTAATATCCTAAGATGAATCTCTTTTGAGTGTAGTATCACGTATCAACTATTCCCAATAGTCACCGCACTACCTAATGGCCAAATGGTTAAGTGTCTACTAAATCCTCAGTGTCATGGGTACCACACTGGGAAAACTATGCTTTCACAACATGGTCGTTCAACATTACCAAGTCCACACGGGTACCTCGACTGATTCGGTGGACTTCCAGGTTAACTTGGTCGGGATTCACACGTTATAAGCCTTCCTGGAGACGCCACCACTTATCTTAATGTTCTCTCAAACTTTCCATATGCGTATTAATCGCATTCCCATATAACAGTAATTTAAACACGGGTATCAAGTAATATGACAGCAAATGATATATATAAAAGAATGAGAAAGCAAGTAAATAAATAGAGAAATTAATGCAAAGCAAAGCCTAAACCTCTTAGGAACTCTAATCCTAAAACCATCCCTAGTAGAGTCGCCATTTTTCTGTAGCGTACGATTTTTGTCGGTGACACGACCACCTTACCATAATGGTTGGAATTGGGTGCTACTTTTTGATTTCTTATTTATCCTATGAAGTTGGAAAGGAAAGGGAAGATATCTAAAACTAACCTTGCACGCAAAGGTTTTCTTTAACAAATGCTAAGAGATCGGGGATCGGGGTTTAGTTATACAAAGGGAAGCTATTAACACCCATTGTATCTATGGTAATCCATAGGAACTCTTTATTGCATGTATCTCTGTTAACTTTAAAATGATTTCTTGTGTTTATATGCTGTGGCTTGGGAAAGTTTCTCCTTTGGGATAATTGAGAGAATGTTTTTGTTGTTTTGGTTTTCTGTTGTTTTTGGGAAGGTACTGGACCTAAAGTTTTTGATTTGTGTGCTCGCTAAGATTTCGCAATCTTATGCCTACGTATTCCCGTAAAGAAATCTGGGAAATCAGAGCAATCGTAGTTCCTCCTATTCTATGGGAGGAAAGGTATTTGGTGTCTTGTTCAAAGTCCAAGATTGAAGCTATCTGAGTATTTGTGTCTTGTTTAAAGCCCATGATTGAAGCTAAAAGGGTGACTGAGAGAGAATCTTCCATCTCTAAAGAGAGATATCTCATATATTCATCACAAAATGTTGAGAAATTGATTATGAGGGAAATTACTTTAACTGGGATATATAGAATCCAGCAATGCCATAAATTCCTTTATAAGGGTGATGTCATGAAGGAAGAAAGCTTTAACTCAGTGTAGAGCAATGCCACTTTTTCCTTATAAATCTTTCATGCTAAGAGAGGGACTTTGGCTTGGATTTTAGGGATCCAGAGGCTTGCCACTTACAGCTGTTAGATGAAAGATGAATTTTAGCCAGGATAAAGGAAGGACTCCAGCTTGGATTTTGAATCAACAAGTGTGTCACTTAGAGTAATTATCTGGAAAAAGGTTTTGATTGTCTATTTTAAAATGTGATGTATAGAGGAAATATCCTCCTACAGAGAGGACTTATGGTCTCAACTGAGGGGATGTTAATTTTTGTGTGCCTTGATCAAAGCCCAAGGTTGAAGCTAAAAGAAACTGACTCCATTGGAGAGAGTTTTATCTGTCTTGTACAAAGCCCAAGATTGAGACTGGCTAGGGAAGATTCTTATATGAAGCCTAAGAGGGGGCTATCTCTTGCTGAGGATTTATGGAAATCGAGGAGCATGTCCAAATTGTATTGGGGAATCCAAAGGTTTTACTCTTGTTGAGAATCAGGGAAGAGTTAGAGGATCAGATGCCATGAGACTCTGATTCTTCTGGAGATTTGTTGATGGTAAATTGACTCTGGTTGGGGATTTTTAAGGTAAAAGTTTACACCTTTTGGGGAGTGAGAAGATTTTAAAAGTTGAGTTTGAAAAGCTATGGAGATTTTAACTCTGTTGGAG
Organism: Lathyrus tuberosus; assembly: GCA_022829125.1. NCBI lineage: Eukaryota > Viridiplantae > Streptophyta > Magnoliopsida > Fabales > Fabaceae > Lathyrus > Lathyrus tuberosus. The sequence goes on from JALAZF010000104.1 coordinate 9,995,779, forward strand.
ACTGATGTATTGATGAAATGATCAGGTTTTTTCCTATTCTTTTAGGAAACTTGAGGGTCTTTGTGTGAGATCCAAGAGAAGATGAGACTTTCCAAGTCTACTTGTATGAAGCCCAAGAGGAGGCTGAGACTGTCCAAGTCTCTCAAGAAGTGGAAGGCTCTGGTGTAGAGAGGGATATTCGTATGATGCCCAAGGGGAGGCTGAGGGTTTAGGGATGAAGATCAACCCTAGCATGGTCTGATGTTTTGGAATTCTTGACTCTCCTGAGGATTGAACTAGTAGAGATGACTAATTTTTATCCTATGCTTTTAGGAAGCGTTTGGGTCCATGTACTAAGCCCAAGAGGAGGCTGAGGGAACTTCTAAGAAGCTTGTGGGTCCTTGTACTAAGCCCAATAGGAGTCTGGGGATGCTTTTAGGAAGCCTGTGGGTCCAAGCCTAAGAAAAGTTCAAGAAAGGTTTCACCGGGAATAAGTCCTTTCTTTGCTGAACAGATCTAAGGTTTAAAGAAATTCAAGAGAGGTTTCACTGGTAATTAATCCTCTCTGAGGAAATGAAATTCTTGTATATATATGTATTTCTAAGTTTGACAGTCTTGAGAAAAGTTTCACCGAGAATAATTCCCTTCTCTGTTCCATATTGTATAAGCCCACAAGGAGGCAGACTGTATAGGGAATTTCCTATGAGGGAACTAGTTTTGACTATATTGTAAAGTAACCTCTGTTTGACTTAAGCATAGACCTAACTGCTGGGGAAACTCTAAGCAAGATATGCACAAGTATATATACAGACAATTATATTGACAAATATATATATAAACAAATATGCATAAAAAAAAGATATGGGGACTTGCCTTCTGAGAAGAAGCCCAAGTGTATTGTGATCTGTAGTATCCACTACAACTGTATGCTTGATTAAGGTTTCAAGAAATTGAAGAAATTTTTGAGGAGATTTTGAACTTGAATTTGAATTAAAGAACAAGTTGTTTTGTTTTAAAAGGAAAAGAATGTTTGGGGCTTATACAATGACTGAGGCCCAGATGACTTATTTGAAAATATTGATCGCACTGCGATACCAAAAGACGTTGTGGGACTTATACTATAGAAGAGGCCCAAAAATTATTTTATGTACAAAAGGGTTTGGGTCTTACACTCTATTAGAGGCCCAAAAGTGTTTGTGAAAAAAAAGAAAAATGGGGCTTATACTCAAGGAGAGGCCCAAATGATTTATTTGAAAAGGCGACGATCGCGCCGTAATTTTGAAAACCACAGAGGGACTTATACAATGACTAAGACCCAAAATTATTTATGTACAAGAAGGAATGGGTCTTACACTCTAATAGAGGCCCAAAAGTGTTTCAAATGAAGTTTGAAAAATCAAATTAAGAGAAAACCCTAATTTGAATTTAAAAATATAATTTTCAAAGGAAATTAAATAAAAAATGATATGAAATATCAAATATATTCAAAAACAAGTTGTCAACTTTGAAAAATGTTTTGAAAAATCATGTTTAATCACATGAAAACTTGGAATTCATTTGAATTTGAAAAACCAAGGTGGAAATTTCATTTAAAAATGTTAAGAAACAAATAAAAAATGAAATTATTTACAAAAATTCCAACTATATTAAATAAATAATATAAATTTGATTTTTTTGTAGAATAAAATATTTTAACATTTTTGCGAATTAAAAAAAAACCAATAAAAAATGATAAAAAATGAGAGAGAAATTAATTTTTGAAATCAATTAATAAAATATCAAAATATTCAAAATATCAAATATTTGAATTATGGCGTGAAGAACTTCATCTTCTTCCTCGCGCGTGCCCTAACTCTCAGATTTGCAAAACCTCACTTTTCTCTCTGATTACACAATGGTTTTGACTTTTGTAAACACGAAAGTTGTGTATTTTTGAACAAGGATTACAATGATATAAATTAATTGCATTTATTTTAAGTGTGGAGTGAGAAATCAAAAGATGAACTCAAAAACCCTAATTTCTGTAAGAACACTATAAAATCCTATACACGATAGCTACAAAGCAATTGATTGAGGGGAAACACTCTACACAAGTGTAGAAACATGTTTGTAACTCGAAAACACATTTATGATGCATAGATCATAGAGTTTGAGAGTGTCAGGATTACCTCTGCAAGAGGAAATCAAATCCTTAGTTTTAGGTGTTACAGATGTTGTGTGATGATGTGGATAGCTTCCTTGGACCTCAAGTAGTGTGTTTAAAGGCTTGGAATGGATTGAAACAAACTGGAACTTGTTGTGGTACCCCAACTGCAAATAGGCCAAAAAGCTTGAGCAAATGGATGGTGAATATGTGATTCAGGTGTTCCAGATGTGTTTTAAGGTCATGGATCACTTGTATATGATATATGTGAGGTGTTAGGATGGTTGGTTTGTGTGAAATTGCTCTCTATTTGAAAATTTGATAGTGACTTGAAAGAGAAGCAAAATCTGGTTTTTTTAGAGTGATTGGAAGGAAAGTATGAGTTTTTATGCTTTGGTCTACTTGAATTGATCAGAAATAACCCCTATTTATAGTAGATCAACTTTGTTTTGGGAGCAATATTGATTAGAGGCTGGATCACTCCAATATCCATTGAACTTTGTCATGTAGTCAAAGTCTCCTCTAGCCATTGACTTGAGTCAATCTTGCAGGCTATGAGTCTTCTGTTGCAGGGATAAGGCTTGACTCCTTTAGTGATCAATGACTCAGTACATGCCACCTCAATCTATCTCCTGAATTCCTTGAAACAAAATTGAAGTTTTTTGGACTTGTAACATTGAATTTCACATGCCAAGGAATAGGATTTTTGACTTGGTGGCTTTGTAATCAGATCCCTCATCATTCAAGTTGATTTTGGAAAGAAATGAAATGATGCAAGTGTCCAAAATTGGCTTGAGAAATCGTGGGAACCAAGTTATGTTATCGTGCCTTTGTGTGGGCAGGGTGAAAAATGCCTTTTTTGGAGGCTTATAACTCCTTGCTCAAGTTGAACCATGGGAGGCTCTTGTACTTTTTGGAAATCCCCAATAACATACTTCAACTTTGATGTCTAACTCTGGTCTTGAATCATCTTGTATCATAATGAAACATGGCCTCAAAGTTGGTGAAAATGCAAAACAGATTCTGTCAAAATTTTACTAAGTGTTGGAAAAATGTCCATTTTCATATTTTTTGTGATTTTGATCAATCCATAACTAAGAATCCATGAGGATTTGGAATCTGCTGTAGTTGACAATCTTGAAGTATGTAATGAGAGATTTCATTTGAGCTTTGTATGGAAGAAAAAGGTTACTTGAATCACAAGTTATGGTCTTGCAAAGTTGGGTATAAATCACTTTTTTTCACGACATAGTGAAAATTCAAGTTTCTTATGGTTGCCCCTTTTGCAAGTAACTCCACTTTTCTTGATTTTTATTAATGGATGATGATCCAAACCTTAATTTAACATTTTTTTTTACTTAGGGAAGCCATATTTGTCAAGAAATTCAAAAAGTCAAACTTGGTTTTTAGCACAGTTGACTTTTCATCAGATGAATTTTAAACTTTGTGATCCTCTATGAAATCAAGTCCTTGACCTAATTCAAACCTAATGTATGGATTCCATAGGTGTTTTAGAGTGTCTTGAATCATGTCCCAAGGTTTGGGATCATGTCTTGGTCAAAAGTCAAAGGTACAGTTGACTTTTCATCAGAAAACCCTAATTGGTCCAGATGAATTTGGATCCTTGTATTTGCTTATGAACCAAGTTATTTGAATCAATCCAATCTTATAAATGGATCAATATGATTTATTGGAGGTCTTCAAAACATTTCTTGAGGTCTTGGCTCATGCCTTGCTTCAAAAGTCAACTTAGGGGTGAATTTGGGTTTGAATTAGGTCAAAAAACCCTAATTCCTGATTTTTGATGAATTCATCCCCTGAGGCTATTTTGAACTTGTGATTGGGTCCATGAGATCCCTTTGAGCTTCTTGGGTCATGTTTTTGAAGCATTGGCTCATGCCCAGATGAAAATTTCTCTCTGGAGGCCTTGGTCGACCAAAACCCAAATTTGGTGACACAGATGACCTCGAGGCTTGATCCACTTGAAATGTTGCACTCTTATGCTTGATTCTTGATGTGGTAGACCTCTTGATCCTTTATGGATGTTTGAGAGACTTTACAAGTTGAGGATCATGTTCATTCTTGATTGATCCTTTGTCTGAGTGCTCTGAGGGGGCTCAAAACCCTAATTCTTAATTGTAGTGAAGGCTCAACAATCTTTGAGAGGATTGATGAGGCATGAAGGTACATCCATATTGTGATGATGATTTGCACAATGATGGGAAATCTTGTGGTCAAAATTTGGGGTATGACAGTAATATTCAATCATTTAGGTTGTGATGGAATTATTCAAAATTACATGAAATGGGTATGGCGTGGTGAAGTGACAAAAAAAAGATCTTTTCCATATACAGTTGAAGATGATGATGAATTTATGAATGATACTATAGAAGACATAATTCGTGGTATTGGGGTAGATTATTTCAATAATGCTAATGTGGTATATAATTTGCAAAAAGATATGGAAGAATCGTTGTATTCGGGATGCAATAGTTTTACAAAATTTTCAGTTGTGTTAAGACTATTTAATCTAAAGGCAAGAGGTGGGTGGACGGATAAAAGTTTCACTAAATTTCTTGAATTGTGGCAAGAAATGCTTCTAGAAGTTAACACGTTGTCGAAGCATAGTTATGAGGCCAAGAAGATATTGTGTCCAATGGGTTTGGATTATGTCAAAATTCATGCATGTCGTAATGATTTCATATTGTATAGGAAAGAATATAAAAACCTGAAGGAGTGCCCGAGATGTGGGGAGTCACGCTACAAGATGAAGTCCAATGGTGTTGAAGACAATGATAATGTAACTAGAAAGGGTGTTTCTTCCAAGATGATGTGGTACCTACCATTAATTCAAAGGTTCAAGAGATTTTTGCTAATGCAAATGATGCAAAGAATACTAGATGGCATGTAGCTGAAAGACTGTGTAATGGAAAAATTTGTCATGTAGGTGATTCATTACAATGGAAGAAAATTAATTCCTTGTTTCTAGATTTTGCACTAGAATAGAGGAACCTTAGGCTTGTACTTTCCACCAACGGAATGAACCCTTTTAGTAATTTTAGTACTAACCATACGTAGAGGTCTGTTCTTCTCATAATTTACAACTTATCTTCATGGTTGTGCATGAAGCGCAAATATATGATGTTATCAATGATGATTTTGGATCCAAAACAACCAGGGAACGACATAGATGTTTATTTAACTCCATTGATTGAATATCTAATACTTTTGTGGGAGGAAGGCGTTGATGCTGATGATGCGTATACAGGTGATAATTTTAAGTTGTGTGCCATGTTGTTTTGCACAATCAATCACTTTCCTGCATACGATAATTTTTTTGGTTACATCGTCAAGGGACATAAAGTGTCCCATATATGTGAATTTCATACATGCCACCACTAATTACAACATGGAAAAAAGACTGTTTATCATGGGCATCGAAATTTTTTAAGACATAATCATCCATACCATAGATTCTGGAAGGCTTTTAATGGAGAGAGGGAGTTTGATTTCACTCCAAATCCCTTAACCGAGAAGGGAGTTTATAAAAGACAACAACACATTAAGTTTTTCTTTGGAAACAAACTAAAAGGTAAACAAAAAGAGCCCATGGAGAAAAATAGTTGGAAAAATAGGTCGGTGTTCTTTGATCTTCCATATTGGTCTAGTCTTGATGTAAGACATTATCTTGATGTGATGCATGTGGAGAAAAATGTATGTGACAATTTGATTGGAACAATTCTCAACATTAAATGCAAGACAAAAGATACTAAGAAATCCTGTGAAGATATAAGGGTATCTATAAGCAGATTATGCTTATTATTCAATGCTATGTGTACTATAGTCATTGATTCTGAAAATTTAAACGAGTTGGAACAAGAGGTTGATTTATCTTGTGTAAATTAGATATATTTTCCCTCCAAAATTTTTTGACATTATGGTTCACTTAGTTGTTCATCTATTAAGGGATATTAGAATTTGTGCTCCACTTTTTTTACGGTAGATGTATCCCGTAGAGTGATACATGAAGATCTTCAAAGGGTATACAAAGAATGATCATTATTGGAAACTTCGATCGTTGAACGGTACATCACAGAAGAAGATATTGAGTTTTGTACAATGTATTTATCAGAAGCTAACTTTATAGGAATTCCTGAATCTCGTCACGAGGGAAGATATGATGGTAGAGGTACTCAAGGTTAAAATGTTAAAACTTTTAGCCAATGTAGTTCTTCAAGCACATTTGTATATATTGAATAACCTAGCTGAAGTTCAACCTTACTTGATCACTCACAAAAGTCTTATAAATAAAAAAATACCCCTGGATGAATGAAAAATGGTTGTTGACAGAGCATAACAGATCTTTCATAAATTGGTTTAATGAAAGTGTTTCTAAAGAGAGTACTTATGCATCGGAAACAATTAAATGGTTATCACGTATGCCTAAGTTTAATGTAATTGCTTGGAGTGCATACGGCATTACTAGATATTCATTCTATACAAAATCAAAGGATGATCATAGTACTATGCAAAATATTGGGGTTACGGTTGAAGCTGAATCCATGTACTTCTATAGTGCCAATGATAACAATCTTGTACTAGCATCTAGAGCGTACTTTGGGTTCATTAAGGAGATTATGGAGATTGATTATGTTTCTTTTAAAGTGCCTTTATTTAAGTGCAAGTGTATTGACAATAACACTGGTGTAGAAACTGATGAATTGGGATTCACATGGGTTGATCTTCGAAAAGCAACTTATAAGAACGAACCATTCATCATGGCAACCCAAGCAAAACAATTTTTTTATGTCACTGATCCTTCTAACACTAGATGGTCCATTGTATTTCAAGGAAAATATATTTGTGATAGTATTGATGAAAATCAAAATTTTAACTATGAGACCCCTTATTTCGCAACACATGTACATCAATCATCTGAAGAAAATGATTTAGATGATGTGCATGCTGTTAGTCGTGATCATAAAGAGTGAATATGGGAAAACTAGTAAGTAAATGTTTTATTTCACTTAGTAATTTATAATTATTCATTTTACTCTTTTTTATTCCTTTTACTAAAGATTTAATGTTGTTGTTGGTTACTAAAGGTTTAAATTGTTGTTCAAATTATAGGTGTTTAACGACCGGTGACAAATCTTAGCATATAACTTTTGGACAACTTACAAAACTTTCCATTTTGGTAGTTTCTTTTGTTGGTTAATCATTTGATTTAGTTTTGTTGTAAAATTATAAGGTTTGTCCAATTTTGGCTTTGTATTTGGTGTAAACTATTGTTCTTTTGTGATATGGTTCTATAATGCAGGTACAATGTTTCTGTTTTAGAAATCTGCAAAATATGGTTTTGTATTATGTGATATAGTTTTGTAATTTAGGTACAAACGAAAATATTAAAAAAAATCAACCCCCGGTTTTTAAATAAAACTGGCGTAATAAAATAGGGATATTACCTCGGTTTTCAAACAAAAGTGAGATTATATGTTTGGCGTGCCATCCATCTTTGTAAATAATAAAAATACAAATGCTGGGGTTCGAACCCTGGATCAGATAACTTAACACCTCGGTTATTCTTTAACCGAAGTGTCAAGTGGGATCTTTTCATGTCGCCCTTCGTCGCGTAGCTTGGATTGCCGAAGTTACAGCTCTGTCACGTGCGATGTTAAAAGTGTTATTTGTAGTAGTAATATTGTCTATGTATTGACCACAAGGAAGCATTTATCGATCCACCTGTGATATGTATCGGCCCAAAAGCCTTATCTATCGACACATAGAAGGCAATGACTTTTATTTTAAAAGGCTTTCGGTATGTGTCGTCCCATAACATGGATGTATAGACAAATAACCTTGTTTTTCGTGTAAAATCATAATTTCAACTTGTAAAACTTTATCTAACCTGATTTTAAGTGTCCTAATATAAAAATTCACATCTAGACATAGAGAATAAGATCCAATGTACATAAATACTAAGTGTCCTATTTTTGACATCTTTCAAAGCATTTTCTAAAAGAATAGTGCACTCACAATACTTTCATGTGTTTGGTAGCAAGTGTTATATCCTTGCTGATAGAGAGAAAATGTGAAAGCTAGGTCCTAAAAGTGACGAATTTATCTTCTTGGGATATTCCATAAATAGTAGGGAATACTGTGTGTTCAATAATAAAAAAAAAATATGATGGAGTCCTTAAATGTCATTGTTGATGACATCCAATTCGAAGCTGTCAATCAAGAAGATAAGGATTCTGCTATTCTAGAGTAATATGCCATACCTAATATTCCAGACAAGAATACCAACATCATTCTACCAATTGTAGATGATAATAGTGAAATTGATGTGATGCAGCCGTAAGTGCACAACTGTGCGAAGCAGCGTCAACGATGATATGCGGCTGTGCGAGATGATCAGATGAGGAAGTAACGGCGGTATACTTTAGTTTTGCGGGTTTGTATATGTTCTTGTGTTTTAATGGAAGATGATGGTTTATGTTGAATATTTTTTTTTAAGGATTGTGAATGTTGTTCCATTGAGGTTGTTGTTAGGTTCATGGTTTGGTTTTAGAGTGAACGGAGAGTGAAGATGATAATAGGTTGATGTTTTATGAAGGTTATTTCTACTGGTTTTACGTGTGTGTGTGTGTGTGTGTGTGTGTGTGTGTGTGTGTGTATATTTAACGTGTATATCCCCTCATCTTGATTGTCAATTTGGTATTTATAGTCATATTGGAATTTAAATTTGATTATTAAGGTTGTGATTTTGTTCTTATTTTGTTTAGTATAATTTTAATGTTGATTTGGGCAATGAATTAGGACTGATTTTTGGAATAATTTGATCAAGATTTGAGAATAGAAAAGATATGTATTTCTCTTGGGACTTCCCTCTTTTTTGGACATTTTGATACTACTACTACTACTACTACTACTACTACTACTACTACTACTACTACTACTACTAATAATAATAATAATAATAATAATAATAATAATAATAATAATAATAATAATAATAATAATAATAATAATAATAATAATAATAATAATAATAATAATAATAATAATAATAATAATAATAATAATAATAAAAATAATAATAATAATAAATGATGAATTTTTTTATTTTTTAATAATTAATAGTGTGGAACAGTGTTTGAAAGGGAGACTTAAGTTCGTAGTCTCGCTATAGTTAAAGTCCTTGTAAATACCTTTGGTGTCAAGTGATTATTGAGAGAACTTGAGCTTATCCAATCTGAACGAAAACTCGCTTATGAGTACAAATAGCTTCATTTTCGTAAGTTTTCCATTAAGTGAACTGCTTGATCTAAAAATTTGCATAAGCAAGCTTTATTGCTTGAGGACAATCAACGGTCTAAGTTTGGGGGAGTTTGATAAGTGATTTTCGAATTGTTTTTATTAGTATTTTACTTTATAATTTTACCATTTTTCATTAGATTTACTTTTATTTTATCATGTTTTATGCTCGGTATTATGTTTTTGATGTTTTTCAGGCTTAAATAAGTATCTCGGGCAAAAGAGGAACCAAAATGAGCAAAATTTGGGAAAAATGCGAAAATCAAGAATTTTCCATACATTGACCAGAGGGCTGCTACAGGCGACTGTAGCACATGCTACAGGTCGTATAAGCCAATGTCGTAGTCACAAAAATGTTTAAGTTCCCAATATATAAACCACAGGCCTGCTACGGGCGACCGTAGCAGGCAGGCGAATTTTTCCCATCTTTTCTTTCCATTTTCGGCATTTTTTATTGTTGTTTTGGGATTGGTGCACTTCCAGATTCAGAATATTTCATCTTGATGGGCATTGATCAGATTTATTTTGTTCAATAATTAGATTTTTTCTATAAAATCTCATAGGCTATAATTGTATTGATCTCTCTTCTTTTTTTAGTTTTAGGATCTAGTTTTTATTTCTCCTAGTTTTCACGTATTTTGTATTCTCTTTGTACTCAAGTCTCCACTGGAGCAATGGATCAAAGTTGTTTCAACCAGGTTTTATTTATCACTTTCAATACAATTTCTATTCTATTTCAATTGTTTACTATGGTTTCGATTATGAATACTACTTTGATTGTGTTTTCCCTCACCATGAGTGAGTAGTTCACTAGGGACTAAAGGTTGTGAAGCTTATCTCATGACTATTTGTATGATCCATCACAAATTGATTACGAGAGTCTTCTTCACGTATTTATTATGATATCTGAGTCCATACATTACAACCCTTGTACAAAAGTAAAGTGTTCTCAACTATTGATCTTAGTCGGAAAGGACATATCAGTACTAGTGCATAGGTTTTTAGACAATCGAGTCCAATAAAACGAAAGTTCTTGTATGAGGTTGAGAAATGTTCTAATTTTTATAGCTAAGAAAAATTAGCGAATCCTTGATGAATAATTCGGTCATACGAAAGCAAAAAAAATATTCGTCATCGATAGGGAAACATGCGGGCGAAAGCAGGTTTTATCCACATTTATTTTTTTCTATAAATTGTGTCATGACTCTCGTTATAGAAGTGAATAAGATCATACAGATGTGTCAGAGTAAGAATTGTGACCATAAGTCCTGTTTGCTTCATTATAATTTAAGTGATTTTCATTTAAGTTGTTTTTCTTATAAGTACAATTTAAATAAGTTGTTTTACAAAATCTCAAATTTTGATCTCTCTAGATATACATCGATAGAATGAAATTTGGTATTCAATCCATTGGTCCTTGTGGTTTGGTAATTATTTACTATTTCACACATTTATACACTTACGGCGTGTCATGAACAAAGGCAGAACAACTATCTTTCGTACTTGCACCACCCTTAACAACTTTCTCAAGAATCTCCAATTGATCTATATTTGGGAGATTAAGTACACCCATTGATTTCAATTTCTGCATCATAAAAACAAATGAATATAATACAAAATTTAAAATACACAAATAATGACAACAACATACAACACAAATATTTTAAATTGTACTTATACCTCAATCATATCGCAAGTACACTTCTCTCGTTCAACCTCAACCAACCTCTCTCGCTCCTCTTTCACCTCCTGCAACATCCTTTCCCGCTCCTCCTGTAACATCCTCGCTGACTCTTGCCTCTCCTCCTGATTCCACTTCTCCCTCTCCTGTACTAATACCTCTCATATCTTTTCAGCGACTATCTTTTTAATTTCTATCCTACGATTTACTTTGTTAATTGGTTCCGATGGTCCAAATTATAGCTTCAAGTCAACGTATCTTCCAAGACCACAAATACACCCAAAATGCTCCTTGGTTCCAACCGCTTCTACCAATATGCCATGATGGGCATGTGGAACGAAACTATCGACTTTGACTTGTTCAACCATTACGTCCTACAACATATTGAATTAATAACTAAAATTGAATTAACTAAAATAAGTAATGTTGAGAAAAATATCTCCTTACAATTGTATCAGCCACTTCGTGTGTAGCCTCTGATGTGAACGAGCCATCGGGTAGTTAACATGCCCTCTTTCGTTTCTCATGTCGTGATGGTGGAGATGAACTACGATCAAGGCTTATAGAAAGATTTATCAACTCTAGTTCCCTTTGTTTTCTTTTTTCATTAATCATCCTCTGTTCAAGTTTATCATATCCTCCACAAGACAATCTATGTGGATAAATATTTATATCTATATTCTCCTTTCCTTTTTGGATCTTATCCAATAATTCAAGAATGGAGCGAGACTTTACAAAATCCTCCCAAACATTTTTTTTTTGCTTTTCGCACTCTGGTTCCTAGGGGAAAGGGGCCCTAGTAATCCAGAGCTCGTGCCGAGAGGTACTGACACTGGCCAAGTATTGTTCCCACCAGGAATCGAACTCAGTATTCCCCGAACCTTCGTTCCTTAGCAGGAGCTCGTTTACCACTCGAGCCCAAGTGCTTGGTTAAAATCCTCCCAAACTTTCTTATCCATAAATGGATATTTCACATATAGAGGATCTATGTTCTCTTTTGGTTTTTTAATATATTAATTTGTGAGATGTGTCTTAAAGCCCTTCCAACTCTCACCAGCATATGCAACCCATTTATTTTTTAATATACTTTCCTCTGGAACAATAAACGCTTCCTACATTTAAATGATTAATAGAGTTGATATTAGTATTAAACCAAAAAATTAAATGGTCATATATACTTGTAAAACAAATAATTTTTTATAATAAATACCGTAAAATCGATGCATATGCTATCTTTCAAATCAACATTAACCTTGTGCCAATTATCGATCAAAATACTCAATTTTCTTCTACCTTGTGATGCCACATAACCCTTAAAATCATAAGCATTTTCCCCAAAAACCTTTTCGATTTTCATATCAAAATTAACTCAGGAGCAACACCGTTTTTGTGGGATTTTTAACCTTGCTATACATCGTGACATCTCTAGTCTCTCTTTTACTTTTTGTATTAACATAGGTTGTAACAGAAGTTGTATGGGAGGTATTTGTTGAATCACACATATTTGTGTACATTAAGAAAAATAGAAACATATATATCAACTACAAGCACAAATGATACCAACTAAACCTAAACCAATGTATTCCTTGTGAGTCACATTAATATAATTAAAATTTTAAAACAGCAACCAAACTAAATATTTCACATTTTTCTTGTGTTTAACTAGAACATAGAAACAAAAATCATACACTTAAGTTCCTGACAAGTGTGTTATCTAAAAGATGGATAGGAAGTTTGACTGAATCACAAAGATGGATTTTAATGACAATAAGGCAAACAAAACTTTATAAAAAATTTCTATATAACACTTGTTTTTACTAAGGTTTACATTGGTTTTCTTAGTAATATGATGCTATCATATGTCTTGCTTTTCATAGTTCGGACTACAATAACTAAATCACAAGCGAAAAACACAACAAGTTATGATGAAACATATATGGAACAAAACAACATTTCAAGTTATAAACAGACTCAGAGAGAAGAAATACAACAATTAAACCATAATCGAAATACATTTTTAAAGGTTATGATGAATCATATATGGTAATCGTTTCAATGGTATTACATTTCAAAAAACTTTTCAGTGGTAACTACATTTTTAAAAATAGTTCAAACAACATTCAATGGTGAAAGATGAACATTTCTATGATAGGTGAACATTTCAGTGGTGAGTTACATACCGCTAAAGTGACGATGTTCGAGTCTTGATGAAAATTTCTTAGGGTTTTTTGAAGAGAAGGTAAATGAAAAGTTAGAGTCTAGTTCTCTGAAGTGTCCATGCAAAAGATCAAATTCGTGGGTTTTTAGGAAAAACCAAAGGAATATATCAATTAAAATTATATATATATATAAACCCCATATAGCGCCATATTCTTGGAATTCATTTAAATTAACTATCACATTAGTTTTAAGAAGCAACCGAGGTAATAGATTAATTAATAATTGAAAATTATATAAAAAAAAATTAAAAAGGAATTTGAAAATATTAATGAAAAATATATTACTCATTGGTTGACCAATATAACCGAGGGTAAACGGAAAGGTAAAGGCGCCATGTGACCCTAAAACAATTAAAAAATAAAACATAAATTGCAGTAACTTGGAATCGAAGCGAGCTCCCTCGTAGTTATATTCTCTCAATCCAGGAAATAACCGAGGGTATAGGTTGTATATATTTTTAAAATAATTATGGCATTGCAGGAACATATACCTAGGTTATTGGTGGATCAAGGTGAAGCTTTGTCATAAAATATTATTTGTAATAGTAAATTATGTCAAAGGGGGAGAAGTATACTCTCAGGGGGAGTAGAGTATATTCTTTACTCATGTGAGGGGGAGTTTAACGACTCCAAAATTTATCGATTTGTTTTCTCTTTTACTACCTCCCTGAGAGATGAGTTCGCCAGCATGCTAGAACATACTTTGACTATAGCATGTACAACTCTTGTCGAACCAAGAAGCTACCCTTGTCGACACTAGAGTTCGATCCAAATACCATAAATCTCCCTCTCAAAACAAACTTTAAATTAACAAGGGAACAAACTAGCTTTCATCATGCAGCTTTATCAACTGCATATAGTGGAAAAATTTGCAACGTGACAATTTCTTGGTGATCATATCAGCAGCATTGTCATCAGTCAAAACCTTCAGCACTTAAACTTTTCCGCACTCGATTATCTCTCTAACGAAATGCAGACTCGCATTGATGTTCTTGGTTCTCTCATGATACGCTGAGTTATTCGACAGGTGTATTTCACTTTGACTATCACATGTAACAGTGATAATTCGACCTTTAAGTTTTAGCTCCTTAGCAAAACCTTTAAGCCACAATGCTTCTTTCACAGCTCCAGTGAGGGAGATATACTCTACTTCAGTGGTTGATAAGGCAACAACCTTCTGAAGTTTTTTTTCCAACTAATTGTTGTGCCAAACATAATGAACACATATCCAAGAATAAATTTTCTAGAATCCATACATCCTGCCCAATCAGAGTCGACAAATCCTTCAATTTAGACTTTGCTATCATCACCACAGGCATCGCCATAAATCAGGACTCTGCTTAAAGACTCATTGATGTAACTAAGAATCCACTTTAATGCTTGCCAGTGCGTCTTCCCAAGATTGGTCATATACTTGCTTACAAGGCTCACTCTGTACACTATGTCTGGCCTCGTACATACCATAACATACATCGAAGAACCTACTTTACTAGCATATGGAATGTTATTCATATAGGTTCTTTCGAGTTCAACACTAAGACTTTGAGTTGTACTCAGCTTGTACTGAGGACTAGTTTATGTTAGAATAATCTTTGAATTCGACAAACCAAACTTCTCGAGAATCTTCTTCAGGTATGTCTCTTGAGATAAGCATAATCTCGACTGCTTTCTATCTCTCTAGATGTCAATCCCAAGGATTCTGGAGGCAGCTCCCAAATCCTTCATGCCGAACTCCTTATCGAGTTCAGCCTTCACCTTCAAAACATATTTGACACTGTTGCTTGCTATGAGGATGTCATCCACATAAAGCAACAAAATAACAAGTGAATTTCCAGGTCAAAATTTGAAGTAAACACGATGGTCGAACTGGCTCCTAGTGAAACCAATGTGTGCCATGAACTTATCGAATCTCCTATTCCATTGTCGAGGAGATTGTTTTAGGCCATACAAAGACCTATTCAGCTTGAACACATAATCTTCCTTTCCTTTTTCTTCACACCTTTCAGATTTCCTCATCAAGTTTCTTTCATCTAGATAACTATACAGGAAGGCAGTCTTCACATCCATCTGTTCAAGTTCTAGGTTAAACTTCGCCACCATAGCTAACAACATTCTAATGGATCTATTCTTTACACCAGGTGAGAAAACATCATTGAAGTTGATACCTTATTTCTTAATGAACCCCTAGTAACCAACCTTGCCTTAAAATGCTTCAATATCACTCCTTCGATTCCTTCCTTAACCTAGAAAATCCACTTACAGTTGACTAACTTGGCCCTTATAGGTTTCTCGATTATCTCCCAAGTGTTATTATCATGAAGAAATTTCATCTCATCATCCATGGCTTTCATGCATCCAGTCTTGTCTGGAATCCTCATTACTTCCTTATAGTAGCTAGGTTCTTCGTCCAGAACCTCAATTGCAGAGATTAAGGCATAAGATATAAGATCTGCATAACCAAGTCTCTGAGGTGGCTTGATGACACTTCTCGCCCGTATCTTACCAGCAGGTAGTCATTATCAGTCTCCTCAGCTTCGACAACAGCTTCTGCACCTTCTTCGACTTCATTTGAGTCATGAAATTTAGTATCATTATGCTCCACCTCAATAGGAATCTCTTCCTTTTCTAGCTCTTCTTCAAAGATCTTCGAACTTTGACCAATGTCATCAGTTTTCTTGAAAGCCATCTTAGCTTCATTGAATACTACATCTCGACTTGTGATACACCTCTTATGAGATGGCTCTAGGTACCACGGCCTATAAGTTTTAACTCCTTCTGGGTATCCAAGGAACATACATCTCGGAGCTCTAGGTTCGACCTTATCTTTCCTATTATAAGCATAGGCTAAACAACCAAATAATTTAAGCCTGTCGAGACTAGGTGGATGTCCTAACCAGACTTTTTCGGGTGTATTCAACATCAATCTTGACCTCATTATTCTTAAGATCAAGATTTAACTTGTTGAACATATCCAGTTGCTCAGCCAGGGCTTTGTCTTCAGTCATTTTAAATGAATACAAAACTTTCTTCAGGTAGAGACAATTAATCAATGATTATGTCATGTAAAAACCTTCAAGTTTTCACCACACACCCGCTGCAGTTTTCTCCTTTGAAACCTGTCAGATAACCTTATCACCAAGGCTCAATACAATGGCACTGTGGCCTTTTTTGACCATCGTAGTCTTATCCTTCTCCGATAAGGCAGGATCCATCTTCTCTGATCCTTTCAAAGCTTCTAAAACACCCTATTGAACAAGAAGGGCTTGCATCTTCAAACGCCACAAACCGAAATATTTCACACTGGTGAACTTCTCAATCTTATACTTTGTTGACGACATCTTCTTCTCCATGCTCACCGCACCAATTTGTTGTGAATTGATGTCGTCAAGAACAAACCAAAATATGAGATAAAGATTTGAGTTTCTTGAACAAACACAAGAAACCCTATTAGGTTCTACAAAAGATAGAGAAAAAGGAAGAAGAAGAATAAATGGTTAAAACTATTTTACTATTCACTTTCTCAATAAGGGTTCAAATATTACAAGTGAATACCAATATTTTACCTCTCTAAAAAACCTGAGATAACTAGCCTATTTATAGACTACTAAACTAACCTGAGCAACAAGCAATTTTAAAAAATTGGGCTTACAAGAAAGGCCCAATTCGACATGCTAACTTAAAAACAAAGCTAACATATTTCGACAGCATGCTAGAACAGACTTCGACTATAGTATGCACAACTCATGTCGAACCAAGAAGGTACCCTTGTCAACACTAGAGTTTGATCCAAATACCACATACACACACATGCACACACACACACACACAAAAATATATATATATATATATATATATATATATATATATATATATATATATATATATATTTTTGTGTGTGTGTGTGTATTAAAATTAAGAATATATATCATCATTGTTAGTAAAAGATATCGTTGTTAAAGGTATTAGATTTCATCACGGTTCTTATAATACAACCATGGTGAAATATTTTACTTATATATAAGATAATTTAACTCTCGCTTCTTGACAGAATAGATGTCGTCTCTCTTAAAGCAAAACCCTAACATATTCTTTCTTCTTCTTCTTCCATGCAGAAATCACCATTCTTCTTCTTCATACTAAAAGGTAATCATTATAGTTCTTCTTTCATACTAACATATTTTTGCGGTTCCACATTGCTTATTCATTATATTTCTTCCTCTTCTTCTTCATATACTTTCTTCCATTTTAATTTGTATAGGTTCTAATTTTCATCACCATTGAAGAACTTTCAAGATATATCTTTCTTCAAACTATTCATTCGATGGTGTTTTTTTTAAAGCAGTTTATATTTCCAAATCTAGTTCAAGAGTTTATGTTTCCAAATATGTTTACATTTAGCATTGTGTTTTTTGACTTTTAGGGATAAAGAATGAACAAAATTAACTCAAGAAAGCGTATATTATGGGTGTGGTTTACAAATGGTTTGTGTTGCTATAGAGAAAAAATACAAGAAGGATGAAGCTATTGTGGAAGTTTCACTTACCTTGTATTTTTTCTTCATAGCAACACAAAGTATATCAACTTCAGCTTCATTTTGAGACAAGTAGATCATTTATTCGTCTTCATTTTCCACTAATCTTTTTAATAAAACGCATGTTCGTGAAACATTTTATGAGTTGAAATGTATTTGTATGTTGTTGTTGTTTTGTTGATAAATGTTGATAAATGTTGTTGTATGTTGTTGCTGATAAATGTTTCTCAGAACAAGAACAAAACATTGCTCAGTCACACGAAAAAACCTTCTTGCGACTTAGAAAAGTTTTATTTTTGTGAATCTTTCAGCATTAATTTTTTATGTAAATTGAGAGAAGTGTATGGATTATAGAAGTGAACTTTTTGCATCTGTTATAATTACAATGTCGTGCTAATACATTTTGACTTGTAGGGAAGGTGAATTAAGAAAAAATATAAATGGTTAGCTTGCTATGAAGAAAAAATACAAGGAGAAGATGAAGAGGAAGTGAAAGCTGCAAACTTTTGTGACGGACTGGAAATGACATCCATTCAAATTTAACACAAGTTTGCAGTTTCCACTTCAGGTTCATCCTCCTTTCATTGTGGATTCCATTCTAAGACAAGTAAATCATTTCTTTGTCTTCATTCTCTACGAATCTTTTCAATAAAAGGTACGTTTGTGAAACATTTTATGAGTTGATATGTTATTGTTTTTCAAAATGTTTGCTTTGTTGATTTTTTTTGTTGATAAATGTTGTTGTTTGTGTTATTGTTAATTTCCTAGAATATGAGTTTATTATATTATACGTAGATTGCTTGTTTCACTAACCTCTCACTGAGCATGCATTCATTTAATCTAATTTAGAAAATAATAATATGAAAATTAAGGTATATTTGAGAAATAGCTTAAATCAATCAATGTTTTTTAAGTTGCATGCATCTCGTAATTCATCTCTCACTTTTAACATATAGAACTTGGTTCAATGACCCAAGTTCTTCAAAGTAACGGTTCTTCTCTTCTAGTTTATTTTGAAAGACATCAAATTTTTTGAGAAGGATGATGATAGTGATGACGATGAATCTGAAGTAGTCAACAAATTTTTGCTTTTCAAAATAAACTAGAAGAGAATGAATGTTAATTTTATTTTAATTAAATTGTTGCTACTGGGTTTCGAACCCATGACATTTATATATATCACAACAATTATTTAAGATAACTTTTGTGATAGGTAGTGCACTACCTAGTTTATCACCATGGTCACACGCCCGTGGTGGAAAGCAACATACTTACAATCACACGCTACCTAACAACGGACATACAACCGTCATTATATGAATTTCACAACCGTTGTCATATGTGTTTACCGTAGTAGTGACTCTTCATAAAATGCATGGAAAAACTTTTTTTATGAAGAGAGATTCAGTGAGGGAACTTGGTGTGCATGTAAAAAATGATTAAAGGCGTCACATGCAAGTATACATGTATGCTTTAACTACAGCAAGTGATAATAGTAAGGAAGTCGTACCCACAGGGAGTGTTAGAGGTTTAGGTTGAACTATTGTAAGTATTCTTGTTTAAACCTAACATGAGCAAGGTAACAAAATAATATTTGAAAATCACCAGTTAAAATTGTTCACAACTCAGGACTAAATGCAATAAGTGAAGGTTTAATTAAATAAAGAGAGTGAATGTTGAGATATGATCCATTAATATGCATAGTAGTCAAAATGTGTATATTATGAGAAGTGTTGTGCCTCAAAAGGTCAGGACGTGATCTTTATGTGTATCTCTACAACATCAAAACATGCATTAATAGGGCAAGGGAACAAATCTCTAAGTCTCACTTGTAACCCTAAAATACGTCTGGTTTATATTACGAAAATCCTTTATGGTTATAGTTTCTTATCTCTAGGAAAACTAATTAAGTGAATATCTCTATCCTACTTGTTTTAACCACTTTTGTTATGAAATCCACTTGTTGTTGGATCTCTCACAACAACAAGCTTTTACCTTTTTCTAAGTTGATCATTCAATGAAACATATTTATAACATTAAAACACATAACAATACAAGACACTAACATCACATTATTTTAACATAAAGGCAACATTATATTAACTTCACATTGCTCAACAAATAAAGGTTTAGCTCATAGTGAGCTTAGTACAAACTACTGAACTGAAACTGATAGGAAACATGCTTAACAAAAGATGTAAAAGAAATGACATCCTATTAGTAACTTGGAGATCTCATGTGTTAGATAAACAGCAAGTGAAGACTCCAGTCGCCCCAGCTCTCAGCAATGAGAATAGGAATGGGTGACAATATGAACTCTCTCTTTTCTCACAAAACCTTGCACTGAAATAATTCTAAATTACTACTAAGACTATTGAGATTCTTTATTTGTGTGTGGAACTCCTTTATTTAAATCCTAAGGTAAGCTTTTATAAGCACAAGTGTGGATGTGAAAGTAGGCCTCAGATCATGGGCTTTTGATGCAAACAATGTTTAGCCCATATTTCAAATTAGCATATTCTTTTTTGTCCTCCATTCTTCATGAACAAGCATTCAGGTACAGACGGTAGTGGGAGACAAAGTGTCTAGTGCAGGATGTTGCAGCAGGTAGTGACGCAGAGGTGCAGGGCACGCTTTTGTAGTGGTGGTTCCCACCGTACCATTTCTAAGTCTTCATGTACAATTGATCTTATCCATTTGATTTGATATTTCTCCCAAGCACAACTCTACCACGCAATCCCTATAGATATGCACACTCCGTACTCTTGGTCATTATCTTCTCATTAAGTTCAGTGAAATTTCTATTTTCCTTTCAGATCTCTCTTTCAGACACTATTTAGACCAGTCATGCCTCATCTTGCCTTAAACTGCCTTGAAATTCAGTAACAAACTCATGAAAACTACAAAAGGAGCACC
The DNA here is from genome assembly GCA_022829125.1 of Lathyrus tuberosus. Taxonomy (NCBI): domain Eukaryota; kingdom Viridiplantae; phylum Streptophyta; class Magnoliopsida; order Fabales; family Fabaceae; genus Lathyrus; species Lathyrus tuberosus. Next base: position 10,016,565 of record JALAZF010000104.1, read on the forward strand.
TATTGTGCTCCAAGCAATATAAGCTAAAAACACTAAAACTTAACAAACAAACATTAAAACTATCACATAAAATGGAAACAAAAGGGATAACAATAACACACTAAAAGTGGATTATCAGAACTCAAAACTACAATAAAATGCAATATACAAAGCATCATAACACTAAAATTGTTAGACGATAGGCTTCGATCTAGAATGAGGTGAATAGATCACAAATTTAAAATCAAACTTTTGGCAAAAAAATGGTTTTCAAAAGTTTTATGGCACAACGGAAACAACCTAAATCAAATTGTCTAACCGAACCTCTATCAAAAAGCTTGGATATGCGTAAAGGTACACAATTGAATGATAATGAACGCAAATTATTCAACAATGATTAATCATAAACAATTATATGCTAAGCAATACGTAAAGCTTATTTCCAATTATCAAAATCACAAAAACACAATAATGCAATTTATCGAACACCTTTTGTGAAATCAATATCTTTTGAAATTTTGATTTGTTTTGTTGATCCAAAACAAATCATAATCAACCAAATTATGATTCTATCAACAAAACCTAATTAAAAAATGTGATCAAAAATAATTTCCAATCGAATTGATCAAACAACCAATGAATTCAATAATTTTCTAAAACCAAAATTAAAAGAGAGAGAGAGAGAGAGAGAGAGAGAGAGAGGGAGAGAGAGAGAGAGAGAGAGTGTGTGAGTGATAGAGATAGAGAGAGAAGGATTTGTTTAGGCAGTTTCCCAATCAAGAGATGAAGAACTCTAACCCTACAAACCCGATGGTTTGTTGTTGATTCTATCACCTCCAAATCTCTTGATCAAAGATTAATTAAGTCACCAACAATGCCACTTCAATTCACCAATTCTTGATACTTCCTTGTAAGAAACCTTCTTGTCCCAAGGCATTCACACAGTCGAATTATTCCCAAGCGCTCACATGTTGAAACCCAAGATTTACCAACACGGTCCACCGTCTCACGTTACTCCCTTGCAAGGCACCTCCTTGTCCCAAGGCTTTCACTCGATCAGGTTCGAATTACGTAATATTGTCCAAAACCCTTCAAATCCTCAATGAAATTGAAGGAAAACCCTGTTGGTGTAAGCCCTAGAGGCCAATACTTTTGGTACTTGTATCGAATTACTTATTATTAATAAAAGGCATTTCTTTATTATGGTTGTTTTTCCAAAATAATAAAGTCCCTAGAATATCCAGTTCTTTCAATGAAAGATTAAGTGTGACTTAATCATGTGATCCCATTAAACATAACGAAACTATTCTTAAAGTATTCGTAGTGGAGCTTTACTGTGAAGAGGGATAACTTAAAGCATTAAGACTATTATGTAGATAGACTGATGATCACATCTCATGGATCATGGATAAGGAGTTATCAAGTCTTAACATATGTATGAATATTGGGAGTAATATTTATACTGGATTGTCCCGCTATGAGAGTACTACATAGAATGTTATGCAAAGTGTCATAAGTTACTCTCATGGTGATAGTGGTATATACCACCCTTCGACCTGAAACCACTATGACCACTTACAAACCATGCATCTGATAAATGTTTATTTTCTATCTTTATGTCTTAATTCGATTAAAACACAGAATAAATTAATTATAATTGAGTAATTGAATTTTGGCATCAGGGTGTGTACAATTTGGATGATCGATATTGACTTTGCTTCGGAATCCGACATTAGTATGGTGAAGCAGCGATATATCGATCGTCCTTAAGTTACTGATTGGTCACCATTTCTACTATGTTTCCGTCACTTATTCGGCATAAATCCATAAAATTGGTAACACTTTGTTTTGTCTTTTCATTGTTTTTTCGAGTTACTTTTACTTTTCGTATTTTGTTCTCGCATTTTATGATTTTTTGTTTTATTTCAATTATGTTGCATTTTTTCCTTTGGTTTGGTAGTTTTCGATGGTTTCAGGTCTGAGTGGAAAATCCCAAAGGACTCGTGCGAAGAAAATGGAAGTTCCGTGAATTCAGAAGAGTTTTTGGAAGGAAGCAGAGGGCCTAACACGGCCACCAGTGTCACCTGAAACAGGCCGTGTGAGGAAGAGGCCAAGAGGATGTTAAGTTGATGAGAGACAGTGGGCTGACACGGGTGCCCGTGTCACCTGAACGGCCCGTGTCAGGATGCCTGGACCAAAAAATCAACAAACATAAAATATATTGGGCAACTAACTCTCTTATCTATATTAAGTTATAGTTCTTTTCATTAGCTTTCCGATGCTTCGAACGAAGACCAAAGCAGACTTACGGATCAAAAGTTATGATCGAAACAATTTCGGTTATAAAATCCTGTGAGCTGACACGGCCGCCCGTGTTGGCTGACACGGCCCGTGTCAGGAGGTGACGCTGATTTCTTGATTTTTTTTCATATTTTCGCCATATTTTAAGCTGTGGGGGAGCTTTGGGTATTTCTAACCAATCTGAGTGATTTTCTACTATTTAGATGAGTTTTGGCAAGAGAAAAAGGGACTTTTGGCTGCAAAAGAATTTGACAATCAAAGATTGGAAAGATCAAGGCTATCGGAGAACGGAAGGTTTTCATGAGCGGAAGCAATTGAAGATCGAAGTAATCCTATTATCTTGTAATGTATAATCTTTGTTTTGTTTTTCTTTTGAATAATATGAGTAACTAGACCTTAATGTTAGGGATGTGTCTCTGATCTAGATCTGTAATGACTTTTATATTAGTATTGCAATAACAATCTTTCTTTTTCATAATTGATTTGATCTCTAGCTATTCTTAATGCTTGCCCTGTCGGACAAACAGGGTTTAATTTGTGATTAACGATCAGGCTGGATCGTCGTTTTTATTGCATTGCTCTAGATTATTCTATAGTAGATATTGCCTAGGAATAGGGATACCTTATAGAAACCGGAATATTCTTGATAATTGATTTCTTGATTTCAAATGTGATTATCTATGAACATAGTAATTAGGTTATGAAATCAAAGGTTTTCTCACTAAGGAATTAAGGGTGAACATTCAAAAGAACCGGTAATTAATTATTTAAAATAAGTTATTGCAGTGTTAATTCAGAGTTGTTACTGAGTCAGATCATACACCATCTCTAGCATAGTTTACTCATATTTGTGAAACCACTTAGTCAATTTCCTTCTTGTATTTTCAATTATTTTTATATTTAAAATAAACAATTTCAAAACCCCAAAGCTTTTTGTTTAACTAAAATAGACCAGAACTCTATATCGTCAAGCAGTCATTGAGATCGACATTTGGGAAAATTCCCTTTTATTACTACATCAGTTAAATAGTACACTTGCTATTTTTCCGATCAAGTTTTTGGCGCCGTTGCCGAGGACTGCCAAAGATCATAGATTTTAGAGCTTTATTTTAGTTAAAATTTTGTTGCTCCGTAATTAAATTTTAGTTTTAATTTTATTTTTATTTTTATTTTATTACATAAAAGAAAATCAGATTATTGTTGCTTCTTGAATTCTTCTATATTGTGCGACTAATAAAGTGTCTGAGTTGTGTAGTTATGGATATTTTTTATACATTGCCACCTGTATCTTCTGCATGTTGGTCGCCTGATTCGGGAATCATTTTGGAAGAGGCGACTAAAATTTTTAAAGCATATAGGATGTAGGTAAGAATCCTTATGAATGAATGTGAGGAAGCTAACTTTTATCCAAATAATTTTATTTGGCGAGAGTGCAGGTTGGAAGAAGAATGTGTGAAAGAAGAAGAACAAGGCATGAGGTCAGACGAAGAAGATGCATTTGAAATAGAAGAATTTGAGGTAAATAAGAAATACGGGGGAGAAGAAAAAATGCCACTTGAAGATGATCTAGTGCTTGATGAAAATACAAATGTAACGATTTGTGAAGATGTAGACATTCAACAAGGAAATCTTCAAGAAAATAGTATCCCTAAAAACTATTTTGACAAGGCAGATGAAAGACAAAAAATTGATAAAGTATTGGATTTCATTTATGCCTTGTTCACAAAAATCCCTCTGAAAATAATTTGGAAGCAACATCATCAATACCTCAAGTTCATGGGATTGCTACCAAACAAAAGAAAGAAAAAGGATTATGTGTTCTTTGTTTCATATATGCCATCTTAACAGAGAATGATTCGTCGAGCCATGCGGCGTTAAACGCAGCGCTACGTGGGAGGCAACCCACGCGTTTATTTACTAAGTCATTTTTCTTTTTGTTTATTTTGTTTCATCTGCAGGTAATAAACAAGACCTTACCGGTGCAAGCGATGATGCATCAGTTGGTGTTGCCTTACCTTCCACCTCCTCAGTAAGGATCTTTGTGAGTCTCCACTCTAGTTTAGATTTAAACATTGACGTCAATGTTTAGTTCAAGTGTGGGAGGTTTTAGTGTTGTTTGCATTTCTGTTATTCCCTTTCTGTTCAGTTTTCTGTTATTTCATTGTGTTTTGGTTTGTGTTGTTGTATTACAGATTTGTGGATTTTGGTGTCTAATGAGTGACGAAACTTGCAGCAGTGGATGAAAGGTTCAACCCTTACTTGCTCTTCTAGAAGCCCTCAAAAGAGGATACTGCTAAAGATGATGATTGGATGCAACTTTCTGACACTGGACTGATATTGGAGTACTGTTCACCTGAGCCGGATAGGAAGCTGCACCACACTAGGAGTACTTCGGAACCTGTCAAGCTATACCAACCATGGTGAGTTTAAAAAGCCAAACACATAATCATCATGAGAGTTGTTCAGGTATGTCTCTATCACTCCGAGTTTGCGTATTTTCTGTTGGAATTTCACTGCACACTTATACACACTAAGGCACTTGTTTTCTTTTAACCTTGAGCCTTTCTAGCCATCCCGTTTATGTTATCCCTTGTTAACCCCACTCGAGCCATTTACCCTTTGTTTGTTTTATTACCACATCATTAAACCATAAGTCTAAACACTTTCCTACCCTGCTTAGATAAGTGTTGTCAGTTTTTGATCTCTGAAAAATTTTAAGTTTGGGGTTGTGACACCTATAATAACTAGGTAAGTGCAATTGAAACAAAAGAGATAAAAAAAAGAAAAAGAGGTTTGTGATTGAAAACGAAAAAAAAAGGAGTTTCGATTGAATTATCAAAAGAAAAAAAAAGAAGAGAATATATGAGAAAAAAGCACTTACCTAGTGGAGATTTAGTTTGAAAATTAAAAAGATAAGCCCAATAGAAATACTTGAGTAGGAACTAAAAATCCAACTGGAAAGATGTCTTATACCCCTGATCATGAACAGTACAAAATAACGCAGTGACAAGAATGACAACACTGATTCTGAGCCAAAAACCATTTGTTTTCCAGTTTTCTTGTTTATCCCACCTTGACCCTAAGCCCCGTTACAACCCGAAAAGATCTCAAAAAGTGTGTGTTGTGTATGAGAGATGAAAATAGATTGTATTCAAGCTTACGAGTCGATATTGCATGCTTTGACATTTAAGTGTAAACACTTTAACCCGAAGAGATTTTGGTGAGAGTGTGAAAAAGCTGACAGGTAAAGAGGTACTTTGATGTGGAAGTGTAGCGGAACGTCAAATCGGGGAGGAAGGAAACGTTGAAAGGAAAGTGAAAAGAGAGTTGCGAAAGATCTCAGCGGTATTGTGGTAAGATGATTGTGAATACATTGGGGGTGACCTATCTGCTGTCTCGAGCATTACTTGAGGACAAGCAATGAGCTAAGTTTGGGGTTGTGATTGGTCACCATTTCTACTATGTTTCCGTCACTTATTCGACATAAATCCATAAAATTGGTAACACTTTGTTTTGTCTTTTCATTGTTTTTTCGAGTTACTTTTACTTTTCGTATTTTGTTCTCGCATTTTATGATTTTCTATTTTATTTCAATTATGTTGCGTTTTATGCTTTAGTTTGGTAGTTTTCGATGGTTTTAGGTCTGAGTGGAAAAGCCCAAAGGACTTGTGCGAAGAAAATGGAAGTTCCGGGAATTCATAAGAGTTTTTGGAAGGAAGCAGAGGGTCTGACATGGCCGCTCGTATCACCTAACACGGGCCATGTGAGGAAGAGGCCAAGAGGATGTCAAGTTGATGAGAGACAGTGGGCTGACACGGGTGCCTGTGTCACCTGACACAGCCCGTGTCAGGATGTCTGGACCAAAAAAATCAACAAACATAAAATATATTGGGCAACCAACTCTCTTATCTATACTATGTTATAGTTCTCTTCATTAGCTTTCCAACGCTTCGAACGGAGACCAAAACAGACTTACGGATCAAAAGTTATGATCGAAATAATTCCGGTTATAAAATCCTGTGAGCTGACATGGCCGCCCGTGTTGTCTGACACGGCCCGTGTCATCAGGTGACGCTGATTTCCTGATTTTTTCATATTTGAAATTCTGGTATCAGATGTGTGATGTTAAGTGTGATGTCACAACAACACAATCTGCTATATGAACAAGGTAAAAGCAACAGTAAATAACACAAAGAATTGTTCACCCAGTTCGGTCTAACTACCTACGTCTGGGGGCTACCAAGCCAGGAAGGAAAATCACTATTAGTAGTATCAAATTAGAGACTCAACAATCCCAGTTGACATCAACCTAATTTAATCACTACCCAATGACAATTCTACCTAAGAAACCACTTAGGTAAGAGAACCCATTCACTCCCTAATTCACCACAGTGATACAATCTAATGATTACACACTAATCACCCAACTTGATTCTGCTTAACAGCTTTGATCAAGGACAACACACTCTTGCTTAAAAGCTTTAGAGTGGATACAATTACAACTCAAAATAGTAACACCAATTCACACACGAATGGTTTACAAAACACACACGAAGACACAAATGACACTCAGTCTATAGCTCTCTTTCTTCGTCCTCTTTAACTTAGGGTTGAGGCTGCTTTAAATATCATTCTGACTTGGGCTTGGACCTGCTCCCAAAATTCTGATCTGATTTGTTTTTGACATCAGAAATTAACGCAGATTTGATCTCCTAAATCTTTTCAAATCATCCCTAATGATAGTTACATGATTTGCTCCATGATCTGCTCCATATCTGATTGCCAATATCTTCTCCAAGAAATTCACATCCAAACTCTCTAACATATCTCCTCAAAACATCCTAACACGCGCAGCCCTAAAACATCACAATCTGATGTTCTGATGTTCTGGTATAGTGATGTCAAGACATCACTTATAACATCAGCATACAAAACTTCCAACCCTGCAACAGCTAATGTTAGGAACCAATGTTATGACATCAGACATATGACATCAACATTGTTCAACTTTGTTTTACCAAACTTCCAGCCAATACAAGAACCAACAATCTCCCCCATCGGCTAATTTTGGCTAAAACAAACTCTGCCATCATCATATGTACCTGCAGCGGAAAAAACTTCAAACGAAAAAAACTTCAACCCAGCAGCAATCACATCACAAAACAAGCTGCACAAAGCCAAACTCCCCCTCAAAGCACGAACCAGCATACCAGTTGTTCAAACATGCACACTCCCCCTCAAACCTAGAGCCACATCTGACAACTAGGCAACACATAGGCTAACATACCTTCTCCCCCTTTTTAGCCACAATATGACAACATCAAACACAAAGATCTGACATCCATTAAGACATGGTTAAAAGCAACCTTCCCAAGGAACACGATATCCCAAAAACTTTGACTGGTCAGGCGATACAACCTATGGATTCTTATAGTACTATAAAGTCCATGCCTTCTTCCTTCTAACAGCACCAGACACCACACAAGAATGAGTCAGTCAAACAAAGATGCAGGAAAGCAACATAAGCATGAGGACAATAAGCCAGATCCACTGAAGACCAAGAACACAACAAGGAAAGTCGCTGGAACTTCTTCAGGAGCAACAAGAACAAGAAAACCATCAGAGACAAAAACCATCAAGAAACCTCCAGTGCAACTCCATGCTTCTGATGATGAATGGGATGAAGATTGGAAAAATTTTCTTGATGCAGGGGGTTGGGATAATCTTTAGATCATATATAAATTGCTTTTGATGTACCAACATCCAATCTTGTATGCTTTCAGCAGTTGAATAAAATGTTGTTTTCATTAAACATATGCAAAATCACAACTGCACAAATACTCCTTCCAGCACACCTAATCCTCATAAATGCAAATTCCCAGTTTGCTTCTTAAACTTTCAAATTGATTTGCATCTAAGGCTTTAGTAAAAATGTCAGCTAATTGTTTATCTGTAGCAACATGTTCCAAAGCAACTACTTTGTCTTCAACCAAATCTCTTATAAAAGGATGCCTTATATCAATATGCTTAGTTCTGCTATGTTGAATAGGATTCTTAGAGATATTGATAGCACTCAAATTATCACAGTACAATGTCATGACATCTTGCTTGACATTGTATTCTGTTAACATCTGCTTCATCCAAACAAGTTGAGAACAACTACTCCCTGCTGCTATGTACTAAGCTTCAGCAGTAGAAAGAGACACACAGTTCTGCTTTTTACTAAACCATGATATTAGATTATTCCCTAAGAAGAAGCACCCTCCTGAAGTACTTTTTCTATCATCAGCACTCCCTGCCCAATCAGCATCACAAAAACCACATAACTCAGTGCCTGATCCATGACTGTAAAGCATTCCATAGTCACTAGTCCCATTCACATATTTCAGAATCCTCTTCACTTGATTTAAGTGACTAACTTTAGGCTCAGCTTTATATCTGGCACAAACTCCAACAGCAAAAAAAATACTAGGTCTGCTAGCTGTGAGATACAATAGACTTCAAATCATGCTTCTGTATACACTTTGATCCACACTAACACCATGTTCATCCTTGGACAACTTTAAATGAGTAGGAGCAGGTGTCGTCTTGTGATTAGCATTCTCTAGACCAAATTTCTTCACTATGTTCTTTGCATACTTGCTCTGAGAAATGAATATGGAGTCCTCCATTTGTCTAACTTGTAGACCAAGAAAATAGTTGAGCTCTCCAACAAGACTCATTTCAAACTCAGACTGCATCTGTTCCACAAAATGTTTCACCATTGCATCTGACATCCCACCAAATACTATGTCATCCACATAGATTTGAGCTATCATCAGTTTTCCTCCTTCCTCTTTAACAAACAAGGTCTTGTCAATCCCTCCTTTTCTGTAGCCATTCACAACCAGGAATTCAGTAAGCCTTTCATACCAAGCTCTTGGTGCTTGCTTCAAACCATATAGAGCTTTCCTTAGTTTGTACACATGGTTAGGAAATGTTGGATCAATAAATCCTTTCGGTTGATCAACATACACTTCTTCATTTAAGTAACCATTCAAGAATGCACTCTTAACATCCATCTGAAAAAGCTTGAATTTGAAATTACAAGCCACCCTTAAGAGTAATTTGATAGATTCCAGTCTTGCCACAGGAGCAAAGGTTTCATCATAATCAATTCCTTCAACCTGAGTGTACCCCTGAGCAACTAATCTGGCCTTGTTTCTGGTGACCACTCCTTGTTCATCAGATTTATTCTTGTAAAACCACTTGATGCCAATCACATTAACTCCATCAGGCCTTGGTACAAGATCACACACTTCATTCCTTTTGAATTGTTCTAGCTCTTCATGCATGGCATTAATCCAAAACTCATCAGTCAAGGCTTCTTTGACATTCCTGGGCTTAATTTTAGAAACAAAGCAAGAATTTGACACAACCTCTCTTGATCTAGTGCTAACCCCTGACTTAGGATCACCTATGATAAGCTCCCTGGGATGGTCCTTTATCACTCTAATAGATGGTTCTTTATTAGATTGTTCAGGTTCAGGCTCAGCATCAACATGACTAGGAGACCCACTTCTGTCTTCAGTTTCTTCTGTGACTTCTTCAACTGATGTTTCAACATCATCCAGGACATCAGCATCTTCCTGCTTATCAGTGTCATCAATCACCACATTTATAGATTCCATCATAACCTTTGTTCTTGAGTTGAAAACCCTGTAAGCTCTGCTATTTGTAGAGTATCCTAGAAAGATTCCCTCATCACTTTTAGGATCCAACTTTCTCCTCTGTTCACGATCTGACAAAATGTAACATTTGCTTCCAAAAACATGAAAGTACTTCACATTTGGCTTTCTTCCTTTCCATAGTTCATACAGAGTAGCTGAAGTGCCCCTTCTCAAAGTAACTCTGTTGTGAATATAGCAAGCAGTGTTCATAGCTTCAGCCCAGAAATGGTAAGGAAGCTTTTTGGCATGAATCATTGCCCTAGCAGACTCTTGAATAGTTCTATTCTTCCTTTCAACAACTCCATTTTGCTGAGGAGTGATTGGAGAAGAGAACTCATGACTTATGCCTTCAGCAGAACAATATTCAGCAAACTTGCTATTTTCAAACTCTCTTCCCTGATCACTCCTTATTCTAATAACATTACTCTCCTTTTCCCTTTGGAGTCTTTGACAAAGATCTTTAAAAACATCAAACACCTCTTACTTGTCTTTAATGAAGCTCACCCAGGTGTACCTCGAATAGTCATCTACAATAACATAAGCATACTTCTTCCCTCCTAGACTTTCTACCTGCATAGGTCCCATCAAGTCCATATGAAGAAGTTCCAAAACTTTGGAGGTGGTGTTATGTTGAAGCTTCTGATGTGACATCTTGGTCTGCTTCCCTATTTGACAATCTCCACAAACTCTTCCCTCTTCAATATTGAGTTTAGGAATTCCTTTGACAGCTTCTGAGGATATGATTTTCTTCATACCCTTCAGATGAAGATGTCCCAACTTTTGATGCCAGATTTTGACTTCATCATCTCTAGCAAACACACATGTTGAGGTACTTGAGTCTTGTTGCAGCCATAGATAACAGTTGTACTTAGACCTAACACCCTTCATGATAACTTCTTCTTTCTCATTTGTGACATTGCACTCAGATTTTGTAAAGTCTACTTTGAATCCTTGATCACAAAGTTGACTAATACTGATCAAGTTTGCTGTCAACCCTTTGACAAGTAGAACATCATCCAGTCTAGGAGCACCAGCACAATTCAGCTTTCCCATCCCCTTGATTTCTCCTTTAACACCATCACCAAATGTAACATGACCTGAAGACTGAAGCTTAACATCTACCAACAAATTTTTAACTCCTGTCATGTGTCTTGAACACCCACTATCAAAGTACCAGTCTTCTTTGGTAGAAACCCTAAGAGAAGTGTGAGCTATTAAGCTGGTAACTTTACCTTTTGGAACCCATTGCTTCTTATAATTTAAGGCCTGATTACCTATAGAAAACTTCTGTGTGGGAGTATACTGATGTGCCTTCTGAGGATACCCATGTAGCTTATAACAATAGGCCTTTATGTGTCCAAAACGCCCACAGTGATGACATCTCCAGCGCCTGAATTTCTTCCTAGAAGGACTCCTGTCAGGATGTTTAAACATCTGTTTTAACATCACTGGTTTGGAACTGGTAATACCATCATCAGAAGCTGCAACATTGTTGAATCCCAAACCACTTTTGTCTCCAGCAATTTTCCCAATACTAAGAATGTTGTCTAGAGCATCAGTACCATTGTTCAACATTCTGACAGTTTTGGTCATAGAATCCAATTTAGAGTTAAGCATACTGACTTCATTTTCAAGTTCAGTCTTTTCAGCCTCTAACTGCACTATGGTATTCTTCAGCTTCTCTCCTTCAAGACACACTTGTTCACTTCTCATGCACAGTTCTTTATACGAGGCAGCAAGCTCTTCATAAGTAACCTCATCATCACACGAATCATCATCTGACTCACAAACCCCAATCATAGCTCTAACAAGCTTAGCTGATTCATCTTCAGATTCATTTTCACTATCAGACCAGGAAGTAGATAACCCCTTTTTCTGCTTTTTGAGATAAGTATGACATTCCTTCTTGACATGACCATACCCTTCACACTCATAGCATTGGACTCCCTTATTAGACTTTTCTTCATCACTAGTTTTCTTCCCCTGATCTCCTGATCGGTTGGTGTCAGATGTGATGTTCTTGACATTAGGATTATAACTCCTATTTATCCTCTTCATAACTTTATTAAACTGTCTTCCCAGCAAGATAATGGCCTGGGACAGCTCCTCCTGAGACTCAGCACCCTTCTCTTTCTTAGAATCTTTTTGTTATTGCTCATGTTGTTGTTCTAGTGCTGCATTTATTTTATTTTCCTATAAGACATACAATAACAGTTGTTTAATACAACTGTGGTTGTATGTAGCCGTCTATGCATTTTACTAACACGAGCAATGGACCGTGATTGTAAATAACCTACTTACAACCATACCGTACCTAACAGCAGTTGTTCAACCGTTATTATAGATATTTCATAATCGTTGTTATGTGATTTTTTTGTAGTAATGACTTTGCAGTGGTGTGACCCTTTTTACAAGAATAATGACAACACAAATTAAGAGAAGATAACTTTTTGCTATTTGGTTCCTTTTTAACATAACTATCCTTTTATAAGGACTATGATAAGGCATGTAATACTTAGAAGTATCTATAGAAAAAGTAACCTTAGGTTGCAAAGCCTTATCTAACTTGTCTTTAAAACTTATTGACTTCTTTTCCCAAATGTGACAAGTTTCACAATCAAACTATGAAAGTTTAGTATCCTCATTTTGATCCTTTAGAATATCTAACATAGACTTCCATAGAGCTTCCATATTATTTTGATTTTTCAAAATTTTAACTATATTATTTTCATTTTTCAAAATTTTAACTTCTAAGTGAGAAATTATTCTTTTATTTGAATCTAATCTTTTGAAAGCATCTATGGCTTGTCTTTGTAGATTTTCAAAAGATACTTGTAATTGAGAGAAAGATAAGTCATGAGAAGTTTGAAGTTTAGAGTGACATACTACCTTTTTATTCTTTTTGTTTGCCATGTAGCAAATCTCATCCAATTCAACACTTGAATTGGAGCTATCATCACTTGAAGAATCACTTTCGCTCTCACAAGCGGCTTAAGCTCTTCTAGACTTGATATATCTCTTATCATGGCCTTTTTCTTTGTATTTCTTGATTGTAGGACACTCCGGCCTATAGTGGCTCGGTTTGACACAATTGTAGCATGCACTTCTAGACTTATCCTTTTTATTCTCATCTTCCTTGGAGGATTTAGATAGCCTTCTAGATTTACCATGTTTCTTGTTGGAGTATTTATCTCCATGTTTCCTCACGTATCTATTATACTTTTTTATAAATAGCCTCATATCTTCTTCATTAGAATCTTCGTCATTTTTAGGTTCATAATCACTTTGCTCATTACGTAAAGACCCCGAGCTTGAGGTCTTTAGATCAATGGACTTCTTCTGTACTTCCTTGTCTTTACCTTTCTCCTTCTTCACCTTCTTTTTTTCCTTTTTTTTTGTGTTTTTCTAAGCAAGAGAGTTCTTGCTCGTGTTCTTCCAATTTGCCAAACAAAGTCGTGAGATCGAGTACTTTAATATCATTCGCCTCTTTAATAGCGGCACTACTACGAAAAACCCATTTAACAACGGTTGGGAATGACATATAATGACGCGGGCGAAGGCGTTGTTATGTAGATTGTTGTATCTTTGATGTTTCTAAAACGGTTTGAAAACCGTTGTTGTATTCTGGAAAACGCGCTATATATTGCAACGGTTAGTTGTATCAACCGCTGTGAAATATATTATTAATCACAACGGATATTAGTTTCAACCGTTGTGAAATATATTATCAATCACAACAGATATTAGTTTCAACCGTTGTTACATGTACCCTTAGTTTATTATATACAAATGTATATTGCTTGTTTTACCATACACCTAGTTAAAGAATTACAAACATTAAATTGGTAAGGAAATATATAATCTGAAAATTAAAATATTCTTGAAAACCAACTTAAACACACCACTGTTTTTCGAATTGCATCCATTTCATTCAGCACATTGAATGTTCCTTAACACATAATATACGATTCAATGGTCTAATTCACTCTACTCATCGATATTTTTAATTATATAGTTTACCTCTCCATCGCCCAAAATCATCGCGATTTTATCATCATAACAATCATGATCATAAAAACCACGATGATTTTTGGCAATGAAAAGGTAAACTATATAATATAAAAGATATCGATGTGTAGAAGGAATCAGACCGTTGAATCGTATATTATGCGTTAAGGAACATTCAATGTGCTGAATGAAATGGATGCGATTCGAAAAACATTGACATGATAATGGTTGGTTTTCAAATACATCTTAATTTTCATATTATAAGTTTCGATACCAATTTAACATATTGCATTTTCATTAAAAGAATAGTAAAACAAACAATATACATAGTATATAATAAACTAAATTTCATATGTACAATATCAAAATAATAAACTAAATTTCATATGTACAATATCAGAATAATAAACTAAATTTCATATGTACAATATCAGAATGAATTCATATATATGTACCTTATTAGAATGAATTCATATATATATGTACCACCATCATCATCACCATGTGAAACAAACCTAAGAAGTGGGAAAGCAATGAAGAAAATTAGTTATTATTCAAAACAAAACAAGCAAAATTAGAAACAAACCCTAAGAAGTGGGAAGCAATGAAGAAAATTAGTTAGTATTCAAAACAAAACAAGCAAAAGTTGAAATAAAACGCTAAGAAGTGGGACTGTACCATAACAATGAAGTTCACCTTGCTTGTGAAGCATTGAAGTCGAATCTGCGCAAAAAGAGAACAATCAACAAAAACATCATGAAGCAAACGAGATAATGAGTACTATCTAACAAAAAGATTGAAGTGGAAGAATACCTTATTTTCCATAAACAATATGTACATTACGCTTGCTACGCCAGCCAGCATCATCACCATGTTCATCTAGTTTTAGACTCTGCAAGAAGGAATTCAAGGAGGAAAAAGCTTAAATCAAAAGCTTCATACTTCTTGAATTTCTTTTCGCAGATTCTAAAAAAAGATGAAGTGTGGGTGCTAGGGTTTCGCTGTGAAGGAAACGACGCGACTGTAAAAAAGGGAAAGTTAATTCCATTATATAGGTAAATGTTTCACAACGATTTTCTTAAATAACCGTTATGATAGATTATATATTAATTTAATAATATCACAACGGTTAGTTATAATAACCGTAGCGATACCCCTTATACGTGGTATAAGGTTTGACACCAGGCAACAACATTTTTCTAAAGTTACGCCTGGATTATAAGTGATATCGCTACAGTCATTACTTATAACCGTCGTGATATTATTAACCGTTGTACTTTCCAACATATGAACGGTTTACAAGAAAATATAGTTCCAGAATATGAACGGTTTAGAAGTTATCATCATTACAAGCATTAAACTATTAGTCTTTTCATCTTCAACCTCATCTATAAATAGACAATTTTACATATCTAAATAATATATTCTTCGTAACAATGAGTTCAACAAATGAGAATCCTAGAAACCTCAATGAGGAACGTCAGGCACCAATCCAGGAGGTCGTCCAACCAGCAACTGCCAACTTCAGGGATGCCTTAAGGGTAAGGAAGGATAAGAAGAAGAAGAAGAAGAAGCCGAAAAAGAAGAAGAAGATAAAGAAGAAAAGGAGTCCTGTATATTATGATTCCGATGAGGGGAGTGAGGAGAGATGTCTAGATTATGAAGATGTATTTTATGCTATGGGCTCTGACAATGATCTTGACATGTAATATGTTTATCAATGTACTCTCAATGGAATATTAAAATAAAATTATGTCTATATATGTTCATCTCTTACAGTTTTATTTTTAAAGTTATATATATACTCTATTGCACTTAAAAATACTAAAGAATACATTGATGTGAATCGAAGCGTGATACATGTAGTACAACGGTCTTCTAATACAAGCGTGTTAAAATGTAAAAATATGGAAAAAAAATATAGAGCTGGGAATCGAAGCTTGTTACATAGCTTGTATTACAACGGTTATGTAATACAATCATCGTTAAATATGGCGTTATAAATTTTTAATCCTGTTACAACGGTGGGATACGAAACCGTGGTAAAGCTGGCGTCGTTAAATGGGGTTTTCGTAGTAGTGCGGTGACCATGGGTTGCCATTCCATATATAAACATCTCAACACTTTGTTAGTAGCAATATCATTGGAAATAGGCTTAGCTAGCGCATTTAATCGATTGATAAGATGTGTGAACCGTTTTCACATGTCCGCAATGGTTTCACCCGCTCTATACGAAATAGATCAAACTCTTGATTTAATATGTTGATCCTACCTTGTTTGACATCATTAGTACCCTCATGGGAAACTTCTAATGCGTCCCGCATAGCCTTGGCGGTTTCACAATGAGAAACTCGATAGTACTCATCAACACCTAAAGTGGATGTGAGAATATTTTTCTCTTTCCAATCATGTGACCACAATTTCCAATCATTTTCATTCCATTGTGGTTGTGGTTTTGGTAAGGTAACACCCTCAGCATTGGTCACGGTAACTTCATTCAGACCATTTTTTATGTCGTCCCATATACCCTTGTCAACGGAGTTGACATGAATACGCATACAAGCTTTCCAACAGCCATAATTTTCGTCGTTGAAAATTGGTTCTATATTGTATGGTCCCTTAGGTTCGGTAGACATTCTTCTAAAAATCAAATCTTAAGCACATAATTAACCGAAGCTCATGATACCACTTGTTAGATAATAGGATTCGATCTAGAGGGGAGTGAATAGATCAAAAATTTAAAATAAAACTTTTGGCAAAAATGGTTTTCAAAAGTTTTATGGCACAACAAAAACAACCCGAATCGAATCATCTAACCAAACCTATATCGAAAAGCTCGGATATGCGTAAAGGTACACAATTGAATGATAATGAACACAAATTGGTCAACAATGATTAATCACAAACAATTAAATGCTAAGTTATACGCAGAGCTTATTTCCAATTATCAAAATCACAAAAATACGACAATGCAATTTATCGAACACCTTATGCGCAATCGATATCTTTTGGAAATTTGATTTGTTTTGGAGATCAAAAACCAATCACAATCAATCAGATTATGATTCTATCAACAAACCTAATTCAAAAATATGATAAAAAATAATTTCCAATTGAATTGATCAAACAACCAATGAATTCAATAATTTGATAAAACCAAAATTAAGAGAGAGAGAGAGAGAGAGAGAGAGAGAGAGAGAGAGAGAGAGAGAGAGATAGAAGGATTTACTTAGGAAGTTCCCCAATCAGCCTCGCTATGGGTACGTATGCCCTCAATTCGAATTCGAGTTGAGATACTTGCGATTAACCTTTGCAAAAAATGTATATACAAGAGATGCAGAACTTTAACCCTACAAACCCTATGGTTTGTTGCTGATTATACCACCTCCAAAACCCTTGATAAAAGATTGATCAAGTCACCTACAATGTCGCTTCAATTAACCAATTCTTGCTCCAAGGATTTCACTCGATCGGATCCAAATTGCGTAATCTTGTCCAAAACCTTCAAATCCTCAATGATCTTGAAGGAAAACCTCAACTCGGTTTTCTTATTTAAAACCCTTAAAGAACTCAACCCAATATTCTCGATATAACAACCTAATTGGACGTTATTAACCCTAATCTAGATGGTCACCTAATTAGAAAATGATTATGTGTAGTTTGATTGTGCGTATACATAGAAGAGATGTTGAAGATGATGAGTATGCTTTGAAATCCCGATTTCGTATAGGTTTTACACTAGAACCTTACTAGACAATGATGTATGTAACAATATATATATATATATATATATATATATATACACACACACACACACACACACACACAAGAAGTGAAGCAAAGGGAACGCATGAGGAATTGAAAGGAAAACAAAAAATCAAAAATTGAAGTATATAGGTCGACCTATGAAAGCATGCATGTCGACTTATAAAGGTCTTAAGTCGACCTATTTTAGGTGACACATAGGCAGTGGCTACAGGCTTTATTATTTAGGCATGGGTGTTCACCTAAGTGAGTTATGTGTCGACCTATGCTGATGCAAAAGCTTCTATAGGTCGCCCTAAACACATGTGTCAACCCATGCTATAGATTTTACACTAGAAACTTGATTTTTGATGCATGGACCCTTCCTAAGTCATTTCCAAACATGTTTTTATGCAACCTAATGCTAAGATGAATAATGCACACCTAGAATTGGTTGATACCTTCTAATGTACAAAAACACTAAAGTTTCTCCTAGTTTTGACATCATACAAAACATGTCTAAATGGAAAATGCACTCACAGAAATAATCCACATTGCAATGAAGGACAATTTCATCTAGAATGTGCAACTATGTGAGGAGACTCAATTTTGACAAATAGACCTAAATACTAAATTGACAAGAAACAAACATAAACTAGGAAAAATCCTAGGAGCCAAAGCAACTTCAATAAAATCTACAAGCTAATAGCATAGGCCTAGGAAGTATGGTTTATCTAGAAAGGCGAAAATAAAATATGTACCATAAAAAGAATTTCAAACTATGAGAAAGGGAGCTTGAACTCACATCTAGAAAAAAATTGCAAACATCATGTAGGCATTTTTTAAATCTTGGTTACAAACTCTGGCGCTCCATGAAGAGTGTATCATGTCCAAGTTTGCTTTAGGACATTCATTTGCGCATTTTACCACCCTCTTATGTTAGAATAAGCATTGTACAAAGAATGAATTGTTAAACTTCCTCAAATAGCCAAAAATATATTTCATCATCTCGGCGAAACTCGTTCCATCCACAACATGATGACTGCTCTTTTTAGACTTAGGATCCATGTCCACATTAGAGGTGAAGAGTTTGACTTTTTTTATATCTATCATCCAACACTCTATATTTATCTAAGTCAGTTCGTGACCCCACTGTCTCCCTAAATCCATAAGCATATTCTTAAGGACTCAAGGTTCAACAAAGATGTCCACACAATTGTAGTAGTCATTAGCGTGACACTAAAAAAGAGATGATGACTAGATATATAGGAATTAAACAGTTTATCCCCATTATAATATATAACTCGATCATTCATCTTCAAGTTTTTTAATGCCCTAAAAAATGGTGAACGTGATCAAGGAAAGAAAAAGTGTACCTTTATACAACGAAAGATATGAATTGACTTCTTGAAGAAGAAAAAGAACACAAGTGAAGTTACAATAACAAACTAAGTGAAGCTGATGATAACAAGTAAGAGAGAATCACGATCCTCGCTAGTAAATCACACTCTCCGAGAAAGGGGAAGTTACTCGATAAGAAAATTTTATATAAAAAGATAAAGAAGAAGAATAAAGTGTAACTCATCAGTTTATCAAGCTATTTAAATTGAAAGGTTGGATCCAATGGGGCGCAAATGATACGCCTTCCTAAATGTGCAATTTCTATTGACATTTATTCAACCTAGTGCCCTTAAATAACTTGATCAGGTCTCTCAAACATATTTTCAATAATAAATGTTTAAAGAGTTGGATTCTACACCTCTCAAAATTGTTGGGAAATAAGCGTGAGTTGTGTGGAGAAACAAGTGTAAGTTCTAAGTCCCACATTGTTTAGAAAAGTGAAGGTTGAGTACTTTATAAGTGAGAGAACTCATCCACATATCACCTTAAGATTTTGTGTGAATATGTGGTATCTCTCTTACTTGTTTGGGTGAGTCACGATACAATCCACCAAACCAAAGCAGAAGGCCGCAGAAACAAGAATAGCAGTAACACGGACTAAAAAATACCACTTACTACAAATAAAAAACAGAATAACCACTACAAGACCAAACCAATTGCCTTTAATCCAAATAGCTAGCTACACTTGCAAGGAACAAACAACTAGCAGTTGCACGGACCCTATCCGTGCAACAAATCTGGGCGAATTAGATGCTAAACCAGAACAAACTACCACTAATAAGAAGGAAACCTCAGTAGAACGCAAAAGAACCTCCAAAAACCAAAGACATGCCACACTTCGGAAACAATCTCTGTGAAATCTTAAATAAAATAGTGTCGCAAAAAGAAAGCAAGCACGCCACAGGAAGACTACCTGTAACACCCTAGACTGCTTTCAGGATTATCGACTAACCCCACAAACCAACACGGGTCTTTTCAGTATGATTTGTCCTCACTCACACGCTTTCCGAGAAACTTCCCAGAAGGTCACCTATCCTAGAATTGATGCAAGTCAAGCACGCTTAACTATGGAGTTCTTATGAAACAGGCTACCAAAAAGAAGATGCAACTTGTTGGTATAGGTAGTACCAATTAATCCTTATAAGTCTTCCTTCAACCATGCAATCTCATATCTACACAACCTCAGGATCCCTCTCATTCCGATGTGAATTCGGTTTTTCCCTAGAAGCTGCTAGAAGTGTCTCATTGTTATGCCTCATGCACCGACAACCACTCCCTCGCCAAGCTGCTAGGAGTGTCTCATTGTCATGTATCGTGCACCGACAATCACTCCCTCGCCCTCAGGTGTTACATGCCCACTAGCTTCTGCTTGGTTCGTCTCCGAACCACATTGTATTAGGAGAGGTCTATCTCTGATACCATTTGTAACGCCCCAGACTGCTTTCAGGATTACCGACTAACCCCACAAATCAAGACGAGTCTTTTCAGCATGATTTGTCCTCACTCACATGCTTTCCGGGAAACTTCCCAAAAAGTCACCCATCCCAGAATTGCTGCAAGTCAAGCACGCTTAACTATGGAGTTCTTATGAAACAGGCTACCAAAAAGAAGATGCATCTTGTTGGTATAGGTAGTACTAATTAATCCTTATAAATCTTACTTCAACCATGCAGTCTCATATCTACACAACCTCGAGATCCCTTTCATTCCGATTTGAATTCGATTTTTCCCTAGAAGCTGCTAGAAGTGTCTCATTATCATGCCTCATGCACCAACAACCACTCCCTCGCCAAGCTGCTAGGAGTGTCTCATTGTTATGCATCGTGCACCGACAACCACTCCCCAGTGTAACACACTTCTACCCAAATAATATTCACGACAATGATACATAAGTAAATCAGAGTAAAATCACCAAAAAGGGTGCCACATGCTTCATAAAAACATCATAATAAACTTCCTGCTCCGTAACACGGGTTTTCAAACATTTATAATAATAATTTCTTCGATAACATCAATAAATAAAATTCAAACTTCGCAGCGGAATCATAGTCTCAAAATAACTTCATTTATTTCATCAAACATAAAGACCTTTTAGTCATTGTCAAAAGTTCTCGTCAAATGAATTCAACATGTAGAAAACTCATAAAATATGTTTAATAAAACAACACAACTTCAACTCAAGCGTTCCCCACCCGATGTTACATATCAGAGCAAGACACGTCTATTATTAACGGAAATAGATTAAAATAACTCCAAAGTTAAATCTTCATGCGTCTACGAGCTAATCTTGATCACCTGCAAGTTACCCACCATAGAGGCAACGTTTCCAAGCAGGCATAGTGAGTAATCACAATTCATTATACGAGATATAAAGAAAAGATATAAATATGACAACAGTCATTATTATCGTCATAACATCATTTTTAAATCACAACATTATCGATCATCATTCACAAAACGTCATTTAGTTCACATCGTCACCAAAACATCACTTAAGTCATAATTATGCAACGTCACTTAATATGAATGCAAACACATAGACTCATGCATGTGGTACCAAAACATCATATTTGATGGACACTGGGCCATCACCCTCCAAAGATCCCCACCAATAGGATCGATTCCCGTATAGGAACCGGAGCACGTCATAAACACTTCAATCCACACAATGGGATTGAAGCCACCACTGGACTGAAGTCCTAACATCATCACTGGACCGAAGTCCTAACATCACCACAAAAAAAATCTCAAGTTGCAGGATGAATAACACCCAGCAAAGGTAAAAAACACCCTGCAGCAGCACTTTTGCGGGGTAAACAAAGAGCCCCGCTAAAACGCTAGTCGCAAAAAGTTGCAGGGTGAAAAGCACGCCGCAACTCTTGCAAGGTGTATATCACGCCGCAACTTTGCTGGGTTAAAAGCACCCCGCAACTTTGCTAAGTGCAAAACACCCCGCAACTCACTTTCCAAGAAATCAGAAAAGTACAGCAGCAGTGTGTCAGTATGCTTGACATGATTTATCACGCAGCTTTGCAGTGCGTGTCAGGATATTTTGCTGGGTGATTTCCACCCCGCAACTCTGGTTACGGCAGAGTGAAAAGCAATTCGTAGACTGTGTTTAGTATTATAAAAAAAATAATATTTATATTATTACAAATATTAAATTCATATTTGTAATAATATAAATATAATAAATAATATAATTACAAAATTTTAATTAAAAAAATTAATTTCAGAATTAATTAAAACCATTAAAATTCATAAATATTAAAATTTAAACATATTTAAATCATGTTATAATTAAATAAATCCATAAGAAATTTAAAATATTAATTAAATATTATTAATCATCCATAAAGTCGTCATTCTCGTTTTCTTCATCCTCATTTCCGTCTACCGATCCGCCACCTCCACCAAATTGTTGTCGCTGCAATAATTCTAGGATTTGTTGTTGTGTAGCTCTCATCTGCTCTTGTGAAACTCTCAATGCTTCTTCCAAGTCAAATTGTCTTTTTCTCATTTCTTCCATTTCAGCCTTTCTTGCAGCTTCAGATTGAGCTAACTGTCTAATATTTTCAGCCATTTCAGGGGTTAATGTCGGAGGACGTGACGAACCTTCCCCATCTGCAATTCTCCTAAATAAAGATTTGTTGTCCCCTTTTCTATAATTACCGGCTAAAGGTCCAGTAGCATAAATCTTTCCATTTTTTTCTTTCCACAAGCTGAGTTAAACCAAAGATAAAAATCAACTGCAGGATCCAAAGGATATTGACCCGTAGGATCACCTAACTCAGGATGTTGAGTTAACAATTCAGTCTTTATATTTTAAAATAATAATAATATATATCAAAATAAAATAAGATTCAGTTTTTTTTTAATTCTGTTTTTAATAATCACATAAAAACATACATATATTACTATTATTTTTAATTCTGTTTTTAATCACATTTAATATCATATTTTATCACATTTTAATCACATTTAATCACATATTTATAAATGTTTTTAACAACATTTAATCACATTTAATAATAATAATTCGTTTTTAATAATAATACTAATAATATCATATTTTAAAATAATAATAATATATTTTAAAATAAAATAAGATTTGGTTTTTTTATTTAATTCTGTTTTTAATAAATAAAAATAATTCGTTTTTTTAAAAAATAATAATAATAATTCATTTTTTAAAATAATAATAATAATAATTTGTTTTTCAAAATAATAATAATAATTTGTTTTTAATAATAATACTAATAATATCATATTTTAAAATAATAATAATAATTTTAAAATAAAATAAGATTCAGTTTTTCTTTTAATTCTGTTTTTTAATAAATAATAATAATTCGTTTTTTAAAATAATAATAATAATTTGTTTTTAATAATGATACTAATAATATCATATTTTAAAATAATAATAATATATTTTAAAATAAAATAAGATTCAGTTTTTTTTTAATTCTGTTTTTAATAATCACATAAAAACATATATATATTATTATTATTTCTTTTAATTCTGTTTTTAATAACATTTAATATAATATTTTATTAGCTTTTTTATCACATTTAATCACATATTTATAAATGTTTTTAACAACATTTAATCACATTTAATAATAATAATTCGTTTTAAATAATAATACTAATAATATCATATTTTAAAATAATAATAATATATTTTAAAATAAAATAAGATTCAGTTTTTTTTTAATTCAGTTTTTTAATAAATAATAATATTTTGTTTTTTAAATAATAATAATAATTCATTTTTTAATAAATAATAATAATTCATTTTTTAAAATAATAAATATAATTCATTTTTAATAATAATACTAATAAGATCATATTTTAAAAAAATAATAATATATTTTAAAATAAAATAAGATTCAGTTTTTTTTAATTTCATTTTTTTAATAAATAATAATAATTCATTTTTTTAAATAATAATAATAATTCTGTTTTTTAAAAAATAATAATAATCTGTTTTTAATAACAATCTATTTATAATAATAATGTGTTTTTAAAATCAAAATAATAATCTGTTTTAAAAAATATATATATAATAAATTATTTCTAAAAAATTTAACAAATCTATTTTTAAAAAAAAAATTATGTTTTAAGGAAATACGAAAAAAAAAAAAAACAAAATAAAAGATGTAAAAAAATTTTAATCACAAAAAAAAATTATACATAAATCCATCCCTAATTTTCTCAAACAAGAACAACTTAACAACAATAAATTCATTCCTATATTTATCAAACAACCTAAAAAAAATTAAATCCAGCAACAAAAATTAAATCTCTAATATGTTTACCTTACAAGCAAGAACAACAAGAGATTCTTGAACAAATTTCCGGATTCACCCACTAACAGCAACAATACTTGCTTCTGATTCTAACACCAACAACAACAACTTCAAACATAAAAAAAATAGAAGTTAGTTCTTATTATTTGAAGAAGAGGAAAAAATTTATCGAGAATGAGAGACATACCATTAAAATATTATTATGAGAGAAATGAAGGAGAAGTAGAGAAACGAAGGAGAAGGAGAGAAATGAAGGAGAAGGAGAGAAACAGACTAATGAGAGATATGAGAGAAAACGTACTGGAAAATAAAAGATTTGGGGAAAGCATTTATGAGTGTTGGGGAAAGCAAACGTGTTGAAAATATAAAGGAGGGTTGCAGGGTGTAAAACACCCAGCAACATTTATTACCGTTGAGGCTTGCGGCGTGGGAAACACCCCGCAAGTCTTGTGTCAGAACTTTATGTTGTGGCGTGATATGCATCCCGCAAGTCTGAAACGGTCAGACCTTTTCAGAACGGTCACCTGCTCCTCATTAAGTGAGCTTTTAATTTCCCACCAAATTTTTTTATGAAACGTTGCGGCGTGCTTTTCATCCCGCAACGTATATTTCAAAAAATTTGAAATTCCCTCCAACAGTTTCGTGATCTAAATTAATATTTAATTTTTTTTATTTTCCTTGTTGCAGGGTGAATAACACCCAGCAAGTACAATTATTTGCGGGGTGCAAAGCACCCAGCAAAATAACCCAGCAAAATACTTGTTTTCTTGTAGTGCATCGTCAATGGACCGAAGTCCTAAAATATGCTATGAATGCATGATGCAAAACGTCATAATAATCACCATCACGGCTCGTCAAAGTTGCATCATCATTCATAAAAATTCATCATAAGACTTCACGTAGCATGTATAATATCAACATGCATATCATCAATTTAATTCATCATAGCATCATAGTATAACATCACTAACACATGTCGAAAATCATGATTATATAATCATCAACACATAATTGTCATCACCTAATCGTCATCACATAGCATGTATATATATATATATATATATATATATATATATATATATATGAACATGCACATCATTAAAACATCATCACAGTGTCATCAATAACATTACAACAGCATCATCAATAATATCACAGTAGCATCGTAGCAGTAACACGCAAGTTTCATCATTTATAGCAAAACATCATTAGCTCAACATACAATTACACATCTTTCAGCATCAATGCATATCATCTAAATTATTTCCAGCAACATGAAACTATTATTAACTAAAATTACATTATCTCAGCTTCACGAAACGGCGTGCGAATCTGACTCCCGAAACTAAAGTTATGAATTTTCAAAAATTTTCGACAAACACCGACACTGACATCTTACACTGACACCATAAAGCCTCATTACACACTAGTTAATTTTAATTCCAGTACTTGAACCATTTTTACAAGAAATTACATTGTATTCTCTTTCTACAGGTTCGAACAGCGCGTCAAACGGACGCCCGAAACTCAAGTTATGAATTTTTGAAGTTTTATAACAATTATGTCCCAGGGTAATCGATTACCACAAAACCGGTAATCGATTACACCCAAGAAAAATCCAGTTTTTCACGTTTTTAAGCTGTCCAATTGGTAATCGATTACCACATTTAGGGTAATCGATTACCCCTGCTACAGAAGCACTTTTCTGCTATATTTTTACACAAAAATCATTTTCCCCTCATCCAAACATCCCCAAAACCCGCTTTTCATTACACAACATTTACCCTATAATTCAATGCGGAAATTATCTTTTAAAGTTACAAAAACACCAAATAATTTTCACCGAAAATGCACATAACTCAATTTCGACTCTGACACGCGGCCGTACACGACAATGCAACAACCACCATCACTCATTCATTCAAATGCATGATTTCAACAACAAATTATATAATTCACCATTCAATCATACGAATTTCATCATGTTCATCCCAATTGCATCATATTCATCAAATTCATCATAAACCCCAAAACCCCTTAAAACCCCAACTACCTACATACATCTAAGCTCTATATCAACTATAATGAAAGTTATACTCCCCATACCTTGGAATTCAGTTTCCGATCTTCCTCTTGAGTTCTCACCGAAATTGCGATGAACCCTCACCTCTTCACTTCCTTTCCTCAGAGCTTTACTCCAAAACACGATCGATCAAAACTGAACTTCTCTCTTCCTAATTCCCTTTTTGACAAACATGCCCTTAAGACCCCTATTATGACTTTTCCTTATTACCCTCACTTAACCTCTTTCAAAGGACCACCTTGCCCTTAATGCTTCCTCTTCTTATTTTAAATAATAATAATAATCTAAATAATTATCATTTTACTATTATTATTACTAAAATTATTTTAAATAATCACTTAACTCTTCAACTCTCACAACACGCAACATAAGCACACCATACATCAAAATAATTCACCAAAATTCTCCGAATTTCATGAATATTCATAGTAAATTAATTAAACAATTATTCTAAATATTTTGGGGTGTTACAACTCTCCCACACTTAAAGAATTTTCGTCCCCGAAAATTACCTGATGTAGCCAACTCTGGATACGACCCTCGCATCCTTCTCACCCACTTCCCGTCGTGTTGACAACAATTCGAATACCACTAATCCAATTTCCACATTATTAACCACAACAATCCAATAAGATGCAATGCTACCGAGTTATGAACGCACCGGTTCACTTCACTCCTTGTCTCATCACCTTAGGATCTCATTTGTTCTTGAACCGGAACACAACAAGGTCGTTACCATCATCATCAACACTATCATAAGAACATCAACATAACCATAATACCAACAACTCTGTCACACAACTTTAGTACCACAATGATGTGATTCCTCAATCGAACATATATTCAATACGTCTATTGACATGGCAGTAACATGAATAGTATACAAACCTTTCACCTATCACTTCCATTTTGGAGTGTTCAATGGTTTGCATCATTCCCGCATGCTTCTAATGCTTAACCCCTGACTCCAATAAGTCATACACACATAATGAACTGCGCCACATCATGCTTCAGCTGAGCCACTCTGATCATCTACCTTAAAGTCATTGTCCTCACTTTGATTTCCATCATCTATCAACTCCACCAGTTTCACATCTAGCTTTTGACTCTCTTTAATATTCACCAGAAAATCATTGTTCACTTTTGATATCCTCGACCTTCCACTCTGTGGCGTTAGCTCGCATACCAACTCAGATCTCCAAACTATTCAATAAGTCCCAACTCTTTCCTAGCCATTTTTCCATTAGGCTCACGCAAAATGGTGAACGACTATCCTCTCGATAGAACGTCAATTTACTTTACACACTATTAAGTTGGCAAGACAAGTATATCTCATCCAACACGATCCCATCTACTATCAACAAGAGATTAAGGGTGATCAGTTCCTCAATTTGTCAATAGGTAGCCGACCACCATGATGGAGCATAAACCATCATTACTAAACTATAATAGCGTTTCTTTAGAACTCGTGTTCAAATTCACCTAAAGCACCATGGTCCAATAATCTCCTTTGAGGTTTATAAATGCTTCCACAATTTCCTTCTCATTCGATCTCGTTGATGAGACATCAACTCCCAAATACATTACATATTCTACATCATACTCACTTAGCATCATCTTCCAACTCAGGACATGCTAAAATACCAAACACATTACAAATCATTTCATTCCAGTTGAAGTCTTTATCCACTTAGAGGACTTTAAAAACATTCATAAAATCTTTAGTTTTCCTTTAAATCTCACAACATTGAGGATCCTTATATTTTTCACATTTGAATCTCATTCCAAATCGCAATCTCAATAATACCATCTCCATATCCGGTTTGTGATAGAAACTCCCTTAATTCTCCCTAGCACATGTCGACACTTGCCATCCCAAGCATGATTCCAGTCTCTCTTGAATTTGTTTTTCCTTTACTATTACCATCACAAAATCTATCGTTACTCTCATCATTCTTAATCGGCATAAGATGCATCCCTATGCGTTTTCTCCAATACCTTCATATTCTTCCTAGTTCCCAAAAATCCCATTCCCTCAATTCATTCCTTAACAACATATCCTACTTGACCTCGTCTCAAACAAACCACGATAATAAGCAGCCAAACCAAGAAAACTTCGTATCTCAGTAGAAGACTGTGGAGTCTACCACTGTCACATAACCTCAAAAGCAAGCTCCACCTCTCATCCAATATCACCACGTGACAAATAAATCAATCTCAGGTACTGGAACCATTTTTTTAAACAAAGTTCATTACGTTAGTTGTCTAAGGCTTCGAACGGGACTCAAATCGGATACTCGGAACGAAAGTTATGATTTTTTTTAAATGTTTTCAAAACATTGAGGTCCAGGTGTAATCGGTTAACCAAAACAAGTTAATCGGTTACACCCCTTGAAACAGACCCAAACACACAAAATTCACACTGTGTAATCGGTTAACCAAAACAGGTTAATCGATTACACCTACCCAAAAATCCACCTACGTGCATTTTCAAAGGCGTAATCGGTTAACCCCAAATGGTTAATCGATTACACGGTCAAAACAGCAGTCCTCTGCCTAGTTTCCACACCAGAGCTTATTCTCAAGTTTCAAAACCATCATTTCTTAGAGTTCGTCCAAAACACTTTTCAAATCTTAGAAACTCAAGTTTTCCCTGTCAAAACATTCATAACCTTGTTCCGACTCTAACACGCGAACACACATACAACCGACAACATTCACATCATACACTATAAGTAACTCAACGCTGATAGCTTCACGATCAACACGCAGTGCAAAAAACATTACAACCATATGAGATTTATCTTCTAAGAGTTTTACTACTTGCTTAGCAGATAAAAACACCAGTTCTCCACTGTCACCAAACTCAGATCTACACTCTGGAGGCAAGTCGCAAATATCTTCAAGAGACATCAAGAATTACACATCACTAGCCTAACACTAGTCGTCACATTGCTCTCTATTCTCTGAGGAGCAAACATCAACCATACCGGTCGTCCTCCCTCAAAGACATCTCGAACTTGACCGGCAGGCAAGAATCACGAATCCGTGCTCCCATCGGATTTGGGAACAATACAGCTCCAACAACACTTGCAATCTTGCAATCAATATCACACTGAACCAACTCTTCACACCAGAAACATCTCAGGGAAGCAAAGCTTCTCCCCCACTTGTTTCAAACCAACTCTTGGAGACAAACGGTTAGAAAAAAGCAAGTACCAACAGTGTTTCACACACATGTCGCGTACTAAGGAACAAACAACATTAGACAACCTGGCCGGACGGACCGACCTGCTCTGATACCACTAATGTGACACCCTTCTACCCAAAGAATATTCATGACAATGATACATAAGTAAATCAGAGTAAAATCACCAAAAAGGGTGCCACATGCTTCATAAAAAGATCATAATAAACTTCCTGCTCCGTAATGTAACACACCCAATCTATACCCCCAATTAATTAAAGCGATAACAGATAATCAGAGTATAATTAAAACATTCATGGCATAGACGGGAGCGTCACATCAAAATGATGAAATATAATAACCTGCTCATAAAGATATGCAACAATCAGGTAGCAACATAAATAGAGGAACTCAGTTCCTAACACCCACAATTCAGATACAGAATAAAAGCGGAAAATCTGCAATTGAAATCTCATATATATAAACATAAAAGTTTATCTGTTTTATACAAGGTCATTAATGTACATCCAAAAAGATATAAATACATGTACCACACATAGTCACACAACGATCTCCCCGACTACCCGGTGCTACATATCAGAGCCGACCGACAAAAGAATGAAGACATAATCTTCACAAAAAGACCTCCAGCATCTAATCTGCAATGCCTCATAGAGAATTCAAAACAGCAGAAGGGTGAGAAACACAATTATAATATAGTTGCATACAATTATGTAACAACACAAAATACACAATGTAAAACATTCTCACCGCAACTTACACCATAAATCAAATACAAAACAACACAATTCATATCTCACACATCCATCACAAAGGCATATCAATCATGCTCAACAAATTCATCACCAATATATATATATATATCAAATCATCAATTCCATTCACAAATCCCACACATAATCAATCCATTCATGACTTATGCAAATGCAAAGAGACCGACACAACGACTCTATGCAAATGCAATGCGGTACCGTTCCATCCGTCATTCTCATCATTAATTCACTCAGGAATTATTGGAATCATCGCTTGTTACTTAGTGTAACTCCCCGTCGGGAAAACGATGTTCCCCGTCGCTTTCGGTCCTCTTGGTATAAGGCTCACGACGTTTATGGATCGTTTTCAGTCCTCTTTGTATAAGGCTCACGATTCGATCACTTTCGGTCCTCTTTGTATAAGGCTCACGATCGTCTATAACGTCGCTTTCGGTCCTCTTTGTATAAGGCTCACGACCGTTATAGCAGATTCCCTCGGGAATCGTTTATCCGCTCACACCCATTAGGGCACACGACATCACAAGAATGCATATCATGATGCTTGGCATACAATGACTCATGACAATCAAATGCATACACATATACAACCATGTGAACCATTCCAACATCCATAATCATGCATATACAATCAAACACAACACAATGCATTTACTTGCCCTTAGGCCACAAACCATCATCATAACATTTCATCACATGCATTCACATCATACAACAGCACACAAGTCATACGATATATATCAAAAGCATATTGCATAATAACACGTCAATCGCACACAATTACGACGGTAAAAGTCGACAAAACGACACATTTCCAAATTCCCGACATAATTAAATCGGCCACAAATCTCAAAACCATTTTAATAATAAAGAACAGCTCAATAGCTTCCCAACACATCGAACGGCGGCCAAAACGGGCTTACGGTTTAAAAGTTATGAAGAAAACAAAATAGAAAAATCCATCACATTCGCTCCAGCATTCGCTAGGCGAACACCAGCGAACAGTGGCAGAGAAAAATCAGTATAAAGTTCGCTAGGCGAATGTCGTTAGCGAACATTCGCTGACCTTCGTTGACGGGTTTGCTAGGCGAACCCTCGAAAGCTGTTCGCTAGGACTCGCCCCAGGTTCGCTAGGCGAACCCTGGAAAACTCAGAATCCCAGCAGCGCTGTTACTCACCCCAAAACCAACATTTCCTCCCCCAAAACACTATCAAACCATAACACAACAACCAAAACATTCCCCAATCACAACAGCAAGTATTCTACAACATTTATATCGCATTCCAACCGTGAAAACATCGAATTCTATTCGTTTATCTCATTTCGACCTATAATTGAAAAACTAGTAAACATTCCAACACACACATATATAATCATACACAAGCATAGAATAACCGAGTTTCGCACCCTTACCCGATTAATCGTACTTCGAAGTGTCGGTTGAATCGATTCCTAAACTTTCAAGTTTTTCCTCATTTTCTTCTTTTCTTTCTCTTTTCCTTCTTCTCTTTATTTTCTCTCTATTTTTTCTCTCTATCCTCTCTATGTTTCTATTTTAAGTGAAAACAACCCAAAAAGACTAAAATACCACTACACTCAATTTTCTCGCAAACGTTCCCACAACGCGATAAAACATAATAACGATAAACATAACACATTTATCAAGAATAAAATAATATAAAGACCAAAAATAATTAAATCGACTCGATTAAATAAATCTAACAAAAACCAGGGCGTTACACGTAACACGGATTTTTTCAAACATTTATAATAATAATTTCTTCGATAACATCAATAAATAAAATTCAAACTTCGCAGCGGAATCATAGTCTCAAAATAACTTCATTTATTTCATCAAACATAAAGACCTTTTAGTCATTGTCAAAAGTCGTCGTCAAATGAATTCAACATGTAGAAAACTCACAAAATATGCTTAATAAAACAACACAACTTCAACTCAAGCGTTCCCCACCCGATGTTACATATCAGAGCAAGATGCCTCTATTATTAATGGAAATAGATTAAAATAACTCCAAAGCTAAATCTTCATGCGTCTACGAGCTAATCTTGATCACCTGGAAGTTACCCACCATAGAGGAAACATTTCCAAGCAGACAGGGTGAGTAATCACAATTCATTATATGAGATATAAAGAAAAGATATAAATAGGACAGCAGTCATTATTATCGTCATAACATCATTTTAAATCACAATATCATCGATCACCATTCACAAAACGTCATTTAGTTCACATCGTCACCAAAACATCACTTAAGTCATAATTATGCAATGCCACTTAATATAAATGCAAACACATAGACTCATGCATGTGGTACCAAAACATCATATTTGATGGATACTCGGCCATCACCCTCCAGAGATCCCCACCAATAGGATCGATTCCCGTATAGGAACCGGAGCACGTCATTAACACTTCAATCCACACAATGGGATTGAAGCCACCATTGGACCGAAGTCCTAACATCATCACTGGACCGAAGTCCAAATATTTTCAATGGACCGAAGTCCTAAAATATGCTATGAATGCATGATGTAAAACATCATAATAATCACCATCATGGCTCATCAAAGTTGCATCATCATTCATAAAAATTCATCATAAAACTTCACGTAGCATGTATAACATCAACATGCATATCATCAATTTAATTCATCATAGCATCATAGTATAGCATCACTAACACACATCAAAAATCATGATTATAGAATCATCAACACATAATTGTCATCACCTAATCGTCATCACATAGCATGCATATATATATATATATATATATAAATAAATAAATAAATAAATATATATATATATATATATATATATATATATATATATATATGAACATGCACATCATTAAAACATCATCACAGTGTCATCATTAACATTACAACAACATCATCAATAACATCACAGTTGCATCGTAGCAATAACATGCAAGTTTCATCATTTATAGTAAAGCATCATTAACTCAACATACAATTACACATCTTCCAACATCAATGCATATTATCTAAATTATTTCCAGCAACATAAAACTATTATTAACTAAAAGTACATTATCTCAGCTTCACGAAGTTTCAAAAATCTGACTCCCGGAACTAAAGTTATGAATTTTCAAAGTTTTTCAACAAACACCGACACTGACACACTGTCACCATAAAGCCTCATTACACACTAGTTAATTTTAATTCCAGTACTTGAAACCGTTTTTACAAGAAAGTACATTGTATTAGCTTTCCACAAGTTTGAGCGGCGCGTCAAAGGACGCCCGAAACTCAGTTATGAATTTTTGAAGTTTTACAACAATTCTATCCCAGGGTAATCGATTAACACAAAACCGGTAATCGATTACACGCACGAAAAATCCAGTTTTTCACGTTTTTAAGATGTCCAATTGGTAATTGATTATCACATTTAGGGTAATCGATTACCCCTGCTACATAAGCACGTTTCTGCTATATTTTTACACAAAGATCATTTTTTCCCTCATCCAAACATCCCCAAAACCCGCTTTTCATTACACATCATTTACCCTATAATTCAACACGAAAATTATCTTTCAAAGTTACAAAAACCTCAAATAATTTTCACCAGAAATGCAACAACCACCATCACTCATTCATTCAAATGCATGATTTCAACAACAAATTATACAATTCACCATTCAATCATACGAATTTCATCATGTTCATCACAATTGCATCATATTCATCAAATTCATCATAAACCCCTTAAAACCCCAACCACCCACATACATCTAAGCTCTATATCAACTATAATGAAAGTTATACTCCCCATACCATGGAATTCAGTTTCCGATCTTCCTCTTGAGTTCTCACCGAAATTGCTATAAACCCCCACCTCTTCACTTCCTTTCTTGAGAGCTTTACTCGAAAAACACGATCGATCAAAACTGAACTTCTCTCTTCCTAATTCCCTTTTTGACAAACATGCCCTTAAGACCCCTATTATGACTTTTCCTTATTACCCTCACTTAACCTCTTTCAAAAGACCACCTTGCCCTTAATGCTTCCTCTTCTTATTTTAAATAATAATAATCTAAATAATTATCATTTTACTATTATTATTACTAAAATTATTTTAGATAATCACTTAACTCTTCAACTCTCACAACACGCAACATAAGCACACCATACATCAAAATAATTCACCA
This sequence comes from Lathyrus tuberosus, assembly GCA_022829125.1. NCBI lineage: Eukaryota > Viridiplantae > Streptophyta > Magnoliopsida > Fabales > Fabaceae > Lathyrus > Lathyrus tuberosus. The sequence goes on from JALAZF010000104.1 coordinate 10,051,274, forward strand.
AAATTCTCCGACTTTCACGAATATTTATAGTAAATTAATTAAACAATTATTCTAAATATTTTGAGGTGTTACACTACCTACTGCTAGGAAAAATCCTGACGAGCAAACAACCAAAACTAACAACCACGCACTGCCCAAGACAATCGCTCCAGACCAAGAACACCTCAAAACAAAATCATCCCAAAACTGCAACAATCTTGAGAGCTGCAGAAGCTAACTCCTTAGACAGATGACACGCAACCACCTAGCCAACCTTTACGAGAACTAACAAAAAATCAAGACTTGAACTCCACTGCACTTGCAGAGAAAAACCCTCGCACTACCGCTTAGACCGCTAACCGACGCAACAACAGCGAAATGAAAGCTCCCATAGATAAAGGACATAAATACACTTCAGAGGACCAAGATTAGAATTCTAGAAACCCGATCACGCCCGCCCAAGCAACACCTGGTGTGAAAAACTACCAGCCCTCCAAACTGCCACCAGAACACACAAAACCCCTCCCGAACGAAACCTAACTACTAAGCTTTAAAACTCAGTGATGCCCAGGCAGACCCTAAAATTCACAATCAATTTAGCCCTATTAAACTTCAAGTTGTTACAGTTTGCAAACAGCTACCTCCAAGCATATTATTTGGCTTACTCAACCAGATTATCTAGATTTATCTCCGTGTTGCGAAGTATTTTGCCATTCTTGGCTTTCTATATTATCCAGACACACACGAACCACACCACATTGACTTTCGACAACGCTGCCCTACCGGCTCCAACCAGATCTTCAAACTGCGAAAAATGGGCTAGACCTTCATTTTGTAGGACTGAAGATATCCTAAGCCATTTTCACATTCTCTGCCACAAACCTGAAAAAATAGGGCACTCGAAAAACAAATGTGATACTAATTCTCCGCCTTCACACTCCCCTGCACAACTAAGAGATCCTCGCCTGATAACATCCCTCATAGCTAGATTATCCTTCGTAGCTAATCTATTTGGGAACAACCTCCATACAAGGCAAGAAACTTTCAAAGGGTTTGATTTATGCCATGCCTTAGACAATAAGGGATTAGGGATAAACGAGACGTTATAGAGCATATCCTTGTATAACTCTTTGACAGAGAAGTAACTTGAGTTTTCCCACTCACCAATATCTAAATCGCACACACTTTTCCACCACTTTGAGTATCTATTACTAACTATTCCATTGAGAATCTCTTAAGTCCTATACCTATTCTTAAGAGCATTGAGCCACAACCCTCTTGTTTTCTATTCTGGACTGGGCCAATGGCTAGAATTGGCCCAATCCGCCTCTACTCCATAGCGGCCCATATTGCCTAAGTCCAATCCACAGAGGGGCAAAAGTGACCTTTATGCCCCTCCAACCGGGCAAGGAATGCAACATTCCTCCCCGACGTTTATGCCCGTTACGCACGACTTTCTCGCTGCCCGAACAGCAGAGGACAGGTGCCCGGAACTGCGGTCATGCCCGACATAACGGCTAGTTTTGGGCACCCTGCCCAACATAACGGCTAGTTTGGGCAGTTACCTATTCTTTGGGGAAAATGGTTATTTCGCCCCGAAAATAGGACCGTTGGCCACGCGCTGGGGGCTCTATATAAACCCTCTCGCTTGAGAGGGTCAGGTATCCAATATTCACCCTACGAATTCATACTTTGTACTTGCCCCTTTTCTCTGACCCTTTCTTACTTGAGCGTCGGAGTGCCTTGCAGGTACACCCCCTCCTCCTCTCCACACGACCAGCATCCCTGACGCACTTGGCGGCCTGATTTTACAGGATCTGATCCAGCCTTCACGATCAGTGGCGCCATCTGTGGGAAACTTTGTTCTCCCCTTCTTTCTTTAACCGAAGATCAAAACAACTTTCGAACGTCATCACGATCATGGCCTCCCAAGATCGCACCCAGGATGCTCTTCATTCCACCATCCTCCCCGTCAACAAATCTGACGTTGACAGCCAATCATCTCTCTTCTGAGATGCCCGTTTCCTTAGGGATGGAACCACCGTTTCTCATTCCCCAACCTCTGCTGATCGCAACAACGATCAACCGTCTCTCGACCTCCAGCCCATTCCTGTTCTGCCCAGCGCCGACCCAACCGTGGCAGCCCTCCTAGAGGCCCTCAACAAAACCAACACCCTGATCCTGCAGCAAAACAAGAGGATCGGGGCACTGGAAGAATCTCGCCGTCCAAGATCCCCTCCTACGCGGAGGAACCAGCGACGATCTAGAAGCCCGCAGCCCCGAAGAGAAAGCGTCCGAAGACTGCGCCAGGGGTCTGATCCTCGCATAGCCCGAAAGCGCGACCAGATCTCCCCGCGTGACCAGCACGCTCATGACCACAAAAGGACTCGAAGGAACGAGGAGTTTCCAATCAAGTCCAAAGGACGGGCACGCTCACCTTCTCCACGAAGGAACCGCCGACGTGAGCAACCCGTCCGGTCACCATCATACACCAGTTCTAGTGACCCGTCTCCCAAAAGGCTTGGAGAAACCCCCGTCACTTGGCACATACGACGGGACCACCGACCCCGACGAGCATATCAAGAACATCGATGCGCTGCTAAACTACTGCGGCGTACGGGGAGCCATCAAATGCAGACTGTTCCCGACCACGCTTCGGAAGGGGGCGATGACATGGTATAAACAACTTCCCGAGGAGTCCATCACCTCGTGGAAACAGCTGGGCAGGATGTTCTCGCGGCACTTCACAGCGTCTCGCCGCCACCCCAAAACCGAGGCCTCCCTCGGAGTCATAATCCAGGGGAAAGACGAACCACTCCGTGCATATATCGAGAGGTTCAACAAGGAAGCTGTGCAGGTCCCGGCGACAGACAAGATGAAGAAGTTCCTGCTCGAACAAGGGGTCCGCCCGGACTCCGAGTTCGCCAATGCCATTGGCCTCGCACCGCCGAGGAACTTAGACGCCCTCCTCCTCAAAGCCCAATCTCATATTCAGTATGAGGAGAAGATTGCGGCCAGCAACATCCGAGCGTCTCGCCGCCAGGAGAATGCCCGGGCCTCCAAAGGAGAAGAAGCCTCGACGTCTCGTCGGGGTGAACGAAGGCACGAGGACCGTCCCCGCGACTCCCCTGACAGCAAAGGGCCCTTCGGGCGTTTCCACGATTACACTCCCCTGACCGTTTCCAGGGAAAAGATTTTGACCGAATATGCTAATTCAGAGTTCAAACAAGCTGGGGTCCGCTTCCCTAAGCAGCTGCCGAACAGTCCAAACGTGGACAAGTCAAAGTACTGCCGCTTCCACAAAAGTCACGGCCATACTACAGAGGACTGCATCCATCTGAAGGATGCCATTGAAATACTGATCAGGGATGGCCACCTAAAGCAATTCACGAAGAAGAAGGACACCCCTCGGCAGGACGCCCAGGAGTCCAAGAAGGTCGAGGAGGAGGTACCCTCCTCGGAAGACGCCAACATACAGGTCGCTATGTCCATATTGCGACCCGAGGACTTCAACGTCCCTGACGGGCTCAGCGCCCCTGCATATTTTGTGGCCCACAGCCCGTGGGAGACCTTCCCCTCCGCCATGGTCATCTCTGGCGGGGGTTTCAACAAAGTTACTGTGGGATCCGTGAAACGGAAGTTCGAACACCTGATCAACACCAGCTCGAACAAAGTGACCACGCTTGATCAGGCCCCGAAGGCTTCCGTCCCTATCTCCTTCTACAAGGAGGAACTCCTCGACGGCTCTCCGAACTCAAGCATTCCGTTGCTCGTCAGAGCCCAAATGGCAAACTTTGACGTTCGCCGAATCCTAGTCGACCAGGGCAGCTCGGTCGACATCATGTATTCCCAGCTGTTCTCAACACTACAGCTGGACGAATCACACCTTACCCCCTATGTAGGATCCGATTTGTAGGGGTTCAATGGATCTGTGACCAAGCCATGGGGTTACGTCGAGTTGATCGTGACCTTCGGAGCAGCTAAAACGGCCAGGTCCATCAAGGTGAAATTTCTGGTAATCGACTGCCCTTTACCAATGCATTTTCGGAAGGCCAACTCTATCCGAGTTGGTAGCGGTGCCATCGACCGTCCACTTGAAGATGAAGTATTACACTTCGAAGGGAATGGTCGCCACCCTCCACGGTGATATAGAAGCTGCCCGACGGTGTTTTGAAGCAGCTACAAAGGGGCTCAACGCCATTGCACCCAAGCCTAAAGCGTCGAGCAAGCCAGCACTACCAAGCAGCTCCGAGGAGGCCAAGCCTCTGCCCCAGGTCGACTCTATCGACCTCGACAGTCGCTTCCCCGAGGACCAACAGGAAGAACGAGCAGCTTCAGCCGGCCCATCCACGTCATCCTGCAGTAGCTCCCATCCGATGCGCCCAATCCCGGATGGAAACTTCGAGCTAGTCCTGTTTGGCGAAGACCCCCAACGAGGAGTAAAGATCGGAGCAGACCTGCCTAACGTCGCGAGGAAGCAGCTCAAAGCGTGCCTCCGAGAGAACGCCGACATCTTCGCGTGGAGCGCCGTAGAAATTCCCGGCTTGGATCCATCTGTCGCATGTCACCAGCTGACCATTGACCCGACCATCAAGGCCGTAGCACAACATAGGAGGAAGCAGTCTCCGGAGAAAACGGAGGCTGCCGAAAAAGCTGTAAAGGACCTCCTCGAGGCCAAATTTATTTCGGAGGCCAAGTACACCACTTGGCTGTCCAACGTTGTATTGGTTAAAAAATATAATGGAAAATGGCGCATGTGCATTGATTATACCGATCTCAATAAGGCATGCCTGAAGGATGCCTACCCCTCCCCAATATTTATAAACTTGTTGATAATTCTGTTGGTTTTAAACTTTTATCGTTCATGGACGCCTACTCGGGCTACAATCAAATCCCAATGGCAATGTCCGACAAAAAATATACGGCCTTGATGACCGAATCGGGGAACTATTACTACAACGTAATGCCCTTCGGCCTGAAGAACGCCGGAGCAACGTACCAACGAATGATGAACAAAGTATTTCGGGGAGAAATAGGCGACATGCTCGACGTATACATGGACGACATGATCGTTAAGTCCCACGAGGAAACCGATCATACTGTCCACTTACAAAAGGTCTTCGAACAGGCCAGGAAATACAAAATGCGTTTTAACCCGGAGAAGTGCACGTTCGGCGTCCGGGCAGGCAAATTTCTCGGCTTCTACTTGACGGAACGAGGAATCGAAGCCAATCCCGACAAATGTTGGGCATTCTCCGAGTTTCCTACGCCCAAATCCAAAAAATCTATCCAGTCCCTCAACAGGATGCTCGCGGCACTATCTCGTTTCGTGGCCAAGTCCCCCCAGCACGCCCTACCATTCTTCAAGCTCCTCCGCAAAGAGGTTGCGTTCGAATGGACCGAGGAGTGCGACAAGGCCCTTCTCCATCTGAAACGAGCACTCTCAGAGCCACCGGTCCTCTCTCGCCCGGACAATGGCGAAACATTGTACCTGTACCTGGTCGTAGCTGCCAAAGCAGTGAGTGCCGCCCTCATCCACGAGACACCTGACGGGCAGAAACCCATTTACTTTACAAGCAAAGCGTTGCAAGGATCGGAGTTAAGATACCAGCAGATAGAGAAAGTGGCATTAGTCCTCGTCAACGCAGCCAGGAGATTGAGACACTACTTCCTGGCTCACACGATCGTGGTTCGGACAGATCAGCCCATAAAGAAGCTATTCGGTCGTCCAGATATGGCCGGTAGAATGCTCAAGTGGTCGCTGGAACTATCCGAATTTGACATTCAATACGAAGGCAGAAAGGCCCTCAAGGCCCAAGCTCTGGCCGACTTCGTCGCGGAAATGACATTCGCGGACTTCCCCGCGAGAGAAGCGCGCAAATAGACCATCTTCGTCGACGGTGCTTCGAGTTCGGCAGGAAGCGGCACGGGCATCATACTAGAAAGCGAAGAAGGGACTATCGTCGAGGTATCACTCACACTGTCTTTCCCGACCTCCAATAACCAGGCTGAATACGAAGCCTTCCTCGCTGGGCTACGCCTTGCCGAGGATTTGGGAGCGGAAGAAGTCGTCATTTGCACGGATTCACAACTCGTGGCCCTCCAGGTCCGAGGTGAATACCAAGCCAAAAATGACAACCTGACAGAATACTTGGCCCTGGTAAAGAAGGAAATGGCAAAGTTCACAACAGTAGAAGTGAAACACGTTCCCCGCGAACATAACGTACGAGCAGACATACTGTCTAAACTGGCCAGCACGAAGAAGAAAGGCGGAAACAAATCCGTCATACAGGAAGTACTTCCTCGACCCAGCATCGAGAAGGCCTCCCCGACACTCGACGTGCAGGTGATCGGCGACAACAACTGTTGGATAACCCCAGTCTATAACTACCTCACCAAGGACGAACTCCCGTCCGACCCAAAGGAGGCCAGCATAGTCAGGCGAAGGGCCTGCTCTTATGACCTGGTCAAAGACAAACTATACAGACGAGGATTCTCCATTCCGCTGCTCAAATGTGTCGAGAAAGAATTGGTCGCGCACATCCTGCGCAAAATCTACGAAGGAATCAACACCCAATATCTCGGCGGAAGGTCCCTTGCCCGAAAGGCCCTCAGAGCAGGATACTACTGGCCAACTATGCAAAACGACGCAAAAGAGCACATGAAGAAGTGCGATAAATGCCAACGGCACAGGGACATGCACCTTGCTCCACCCAACGAGCTCAAGGTTATGTCCTCCCCGTGGCCATTCGCCTGGTGGGGCCTAGACATCCTGGGACCCTTCGTGGTAGGATCAAGTCAGAACAAGTACCTCATAGTGGGCGTAGATCATTTCACAAAATGGATAGAAGCAGAAGCTCTAGCCAAAATAACTGCCCTCAACATCCTGCGTTTCTACAAACGAAACATCCTTGCGCGCTTCGGTATCCCCTAAGCGATAGTAACAGACAACGGGACGCAGTTCACGGAAAGGAAGTTTCAGGATTTCGTCGCCCAACTGGGCACGAAGCAACACTTCGCATCCGTCGAACACCCTCAAACAAACGGGCAAGCTGAGGCAGCTAACCGAGTCATCCTTCGAGGCCTCAAGCGAAGGCTGGACAAAACAAAGAAGGCATGGGTCGAGGAGTTACACAGCGTGCTCTGGGCATACAGTACAACTCCCCATTCAACGACCGGGGAAACACCTTTCCGTTTAGCATACGGAACCGAGGCTGTAATTTCTGTCGAAGTTCACGTGCCGTCTTGGCGGACAGAGTCGCCCCTAGACGAGGAGATGAACGACGAATCTTTAAGGGAAGAGCTCGACCTCGTCGAGGAAATCAGAACCGGGGCAGCTCTTCGCGAGGCCTCACTTAAACAAAAGATCACCATCAGGCACAACACCAAAGTGATACGACGAGAGTTCGACGTGGGAAGCTTTGTCCTAAGAAGAAACCACAAAGACTCTCGCGAAGGCAAACTAGCAGCCAATTGGGAGGGACCCTATCGCGGCCGGGAAAAAATGGATAATAGGGCCTACTACCTAGAATATCTCACTGGGGAAGAACTCACTCGACCATGGAACACTGAGAAACTAAAACAATACTACAGCTAAATCCTCGGTTCGACTCGTCGCAATGACGAACGTCAGCTACCGACCACTATGCGCGTCTAGGTACAAGCGTCGCATATGACTAAAGCATAACCCCGCTCAGTAACGAGCCCGGTAATTGCTCGATAGCAATCCTCGATCGAGCATCGCCGTCATCAGAGTACCACGATTGGCAGAACCCCAGCTCACGATGGGACGTTCACGCCGCGAACTCAGGCCTCAAACGCGACCAGAGCTCCGCTCCCCGCCAGGATATTCACACTGCCGAACACATCTATTACGAGAAACCCCCCAGAAATAGTCACACAAGTCAGGTACCCCTTATTACGGACACACATACATTCACAGCATGCATACAACACTTAGCAAAAATAAACGCAAGTAAAATCATGCAAAGCCAGGAATAAAATAACTTAACATAGTGGGTGGCCACGAGGACCACTATTGTGCGTCGTTACATAAAACGGGGGCCACGCCCCCCCAAAAATAAATTACAATAATACGGCACGTAGGTCGGGCATATTACAACAACATCCAAAATAATAACAAACTCCTCATTCATTGGCGTGCTTGGTCGACTCTGGCACGGGTCCCTGCTCCTCTGCGGGCTGATCCTCGGGGGTAACAACGAGGAGACCTTCGGGCAAGACAATGCGACCATCCTCAACACGCGCAAGATAGTGAGTACCCTCGGCAGAGATCTCAAGCCCAGGGTTCACCACCCGCAATTGAGCCACGGCACTTTGAAAAGACTCCTATGCCACGGCGATGCCGTCATCTTCGGCCAGCAGGATGCGAGCAACCAGCTCAGACCTAGTCTTTAACTCTTTTACATCATCCGGCTCATCGGCACCCGGGGCGCTGGCCACCATCAACTCTTTGTTCAGCTCCTCGGCAGCCTTCTTCTCCGCCGCTAGCTTGGAGACCTCCTCCTTCAGCCTGGTCGTCTCCTCTTCGGCCTTCCTCCGAGCCTCGCGGGCACTCTTAACTTCTTCCTTGAGGGCCGCCTCAGAAGCCCGGGCAGCTTTAAGTTCAGACTCAAGTGCAGAGTCCCCTTCTGCGTAGACAGCAGCCATCTCCAGCATCCTGACCAGGGCAGAAGCATCTTGAGCCACCAGCGCCCTCTTGCTCGGGCGATCCATGCCTTCCAAGCAAAGGGATTCCGCCCGGGGGACGACCAAAGAGTTACCTTCAAAGAACCTCCTATCAAGGATACACGGAGGAAGCTCGAACTTCCCTTTCTCCGGCACGCGGGTAAGGTCCACAGCGTCCGATGTCCTTGGCCGCTTCGATCGCCTAGTCAAGGGCAGAGGAGATCCCCGTGGAGCAGGAGAGGGAGAAGAAGAGGCCCCCGCGACAGTTTAAACAGGAGGAGGAGCACGGACACCAGCAGGCCGAGATTTAGGAGGAGCCGCTCCAGCTTTATTCCTCACCATAGCATTCCTCACCACGCGATCGCGAGCCTGAGGCATCTCACCTGCACAAATAAAGAAAAAACGAGCACGTTAGCTACGAGGAAAAGAGATAACACAAACAAAATCTAAATAACTAAGACTACCGAGCAGCTTCTCAGCGTCCGCGGGAGTCTTGGACTCCAGTAGTGCCTTAACATTGACGAATCTGCGCTCAACTCTCTGGCTCCCATCCTCCTCGAAGATAGGGCTGCCCTTGCTCGTCCAGCAGCTTGCAAGACTGAAGGAGTTGACCCAGTTCACCAGCCTCTCGTATGCCACGGCGTCCTGCCCGCGCAGATCGCTCGGCTGAAAGACATAATCGCTGGGCTTCTTGGAGAAATGGTCGGGTGCCCAGCGGATGGGGAACCTGTAGAGCCTCTGCCCAATATATTTCCCCTCCTTGTTAAGAAGCTCATTTCCATCCTCGTCAACCTCGATTTCCCAGACGTATGTGCTGTCCTGGGCCACCTCAGACACGGGTTCAACGACGAAGTACCGCTCCTTGAAAGTCCGGATTGACTCCGAGAACGGCTTAAATAGCTTTCTGGGCTGCTTCAAAGAAACCCATCTGTACTTCTTCCCCGTCAGCTGCCTTTGAAGATGGAAAACATCAAAGAACAGAGGGAGAGTAGTCCCCAGAGAGAGATGCTCGCAAACCAATTCAAAAGCCTGGATGAAGGCCAGCGAATTAGGGTGAAGTTGAGAAGGGGCAAGCTTCAGATGCTCGAACACCGACCGCTGGAAATTAGTGAAAGGCAGCCTCTGTCCCAGCTCTTTGAAGGCATACTCGTACATTGTAAAATGGTCCCTGAAATCCGTGCAGATCTGCTCGTTCAAAGTAGGGAAGTGCACCTTCCACTCCCCTTCTGGTCCTACCTCCGTAAAGACGTCCGCCAAAGACTTTGCGAACGTAGAAATATGCTCGGAAGGTTCGGCCACCTCCCACTCCTCAGCGGAGGACCCTTCGATGTCATCCTCCTCCATATCATCCCGAACCTCTTCTTCCTCCCCGGCAGTGCTGGAGGAACTTGAGGCCGCCGAGCTCGAAGCCGTCGAGCTACTATTTTCCTCGGAACCAGTTTCCTCCTCGGACGTGTCTAGAATAACTTCTCTGTCTGGCCCCGTCGCCATTACGATCACCTGAAAAGCAGAGAAAGACAGTGAATTTGACAGGAAATCAAATCCACCCTTCCACTGCCAATTCAAGTGAAAGGGCGCGCAAAAGGCTGAGGACAACGTCCTCGGCCTAAGTGTCGCTCCTGGGATTTTTATCCAGGTACAAACGCGAAAGGGGCGCGGAACATAGAGTCGCCAGCCATGTAAATTTATCCCAAGAGAGGGAAAGGGAACACCACACAAACCTGAGGAAGAGGGAAAGGAATGGTCATCGCAACCATAACCTGGGTTCGGGAGTCAGTTACGCGAGGGGAAGGTACTAGCACCCCACGTGTCCATCGTACTCGATGGGATCCACGCTTGTTGTCTATTCTAAGGGTGAGTTATCCTAAAATATATGGCTGCACTAGAACAGGGAAGGGGAAGACAAAAACAGACTCAGTAGGACGTCAACGTCCTAGGCCTACGTACCCCCTTTGTGCAATGGGGAATTCAGAGTCAACGTAGTTCGAACCAAGTTCTTTTTGTGTTTTTTATGAGCGATGTTAAGTTCGCGTCCGGCAGTTAGGGTCAATGTCTGTTTGCGACTCAGAAGGAAAGTAACGTGCCCTTTTGAAAATAGCCTTTAGTTGGACGATCCCGAAGGACAAAAATGATTTGAAGTTTATTTGTATTTTTTAAGACAGAAGTGACTTGAGTTAGTTCATAACTCAACTTGAACCAAAGTCTATGACACGGGAACGAATGCGTCGCATGGTCGTCCCCAATGGGACGTATGCTCAACACTCTAGAAGAGAGAAGGGGGACCCCTCAATCTTCATTTCTTATGCTTAAGGCTCGTGTGCAAGGCAAGTTGACCTTATTAAGTATCTTAGAAATGTTTTGAGATGAGAAGAGGGACTCAAAAGAAAAGAAAAAACACTACGGGGAAAAATTTATCCTAATGTTATCATGCAAAGATGGCCCTAAGGGGAGGTTCGACAACAACCTAAGCCTAAGGAAAAGAAAAGATGGGAGAAAGAAAGAGTGAGGGTGGACATGGATAATTATCCACACCCTTAAATAACTTACCTCAGCCCCTGCATAAAAGGTTAGTACAAACAGAAATAAGTGACGATAAGACGAATGAAACCCAAACAAATCACAAGCCAAAGATAAATGATTATAAACCAAGTGAAATTCAACCAAGACAGAATGTGGATGACCTAAACATGAATTAGGAAGTAAAAGAAGCAAACCCAAATGATGGCACAAGTGTCTTTTCAAACAAGTAATCAGGCATGGTTAAAGATGTGCATACAAGAAGACTTCCAGCAAATAGCAATTAAACAATTAGCAAAATATCTTATAAAATTGTTAAATTAATTATCAACATATCTCAACCAGAAACAAACAACATGTCAAAAAGTCATGCCAAAATTCACAAGATAGGTCATCCAAACAATTATGCAAAGTTCAGACAAGAAACATGATTCAATGTGCAAAAGGAAAGGACTAAAATGCAATATGAAATGATTTTAAAAATGATAGAAAAAGATTTTAATGCAATTCAATATGTTGATGAAACAATACAAAAAGAATGAACTCAAAAGGTTTTATGGATGATGAGAAATAAAATAGACAAGTTAGGGCATGCATAATAAGAACAATTCAAGAAGAAATCATTCAAATAATTAATTTAGATGATAAAAATAAAATAAAAATAAAAAAATAAAATTTGGGAAACTTTTATAAACCTATAAATATGCTTCATGAATTTTCTTGTAACTTTTAAATGCATTTAACTAATTTTAAAAATTAAAAATGAAATGCAATAATAAAATAAAAATAAAAATAAAGAAATAAACGTGGGGGGTGTATGCAGCAAGTAATTCACGTTGGAAAACAATAAATGGGCTGAAGGAGGGGTGTGAAAAGCAAGGCCCAAAACTTAAATCCATCAGCAAAAAAATAAAATAAAAAAGTGAAGCACGCGTGGACTTCAGTCAACCCGGTTGACTCACTACTCACCATAAGATCAATCCAACGCCTCACCACAAGTCAACCAATCAACGCAGTCATCAAGATCAATAGCCATGATTAAAAAGCACACCACAATTAATGTACACTCATGCACACACAAACACTCAGCACACAATAGATAGCACGTGATAGGCACAAGATTTTTTAATGCGTTGGCAAAAACTCAACCACAAGATCTAACCAACGTCCCAGATTAGTCAACATAATAAGAAAGTAAGCCTGATGTGAGGACATGATTGCACGTACACGATAATAACCATGGGTGAGCAAACACACAACTAAATAAAATAAAAACAAAACTTAAAACGCGTGGCAGCATGAGGGCCACACGATGAAATGCATCAACGGCTGGGAGATCGTCTTCCCCACCCAATCCCTAATCTCGTCGGAAACTATGCCAGCCGCCGGAGCTAGGGCTCCGGTCACCACTTCCGGCCACCTGCAACAAAAAAATTCCCAGAACACGCAAACGAGCACACTATTATGACCAGAATTTCACCAGGGTCAATAATATCACATCAAAAATCCTAAACAAGCAACGCATAAGGCAACACGAATGAAAAAAGGTTAGGTCCAAAACTTTGAAACTCACGATACAACCATGCCATGCGTCCAAACTCAAAGCAAAACACATCAGAATCATCATTACACACCACAGATCATCATGCACATTTAAAACAAGAGTTTTAGGATCATGAAAAGTATCACTGACCTGAGATTATGTAACCTTTGCCTTTGCTATTAGCCTCCAATGATGGTTGCTTCGTGCTCTAGGGATCCCAAGGGTTCAGATGGTGAAGGAATTTTTGGAAAAGCTCTTGTGGATGATGAGATTCGAATGATTGAAGTTTTAGGGTTGCAAACTTTGTTCTCCTCAAAATCATGTGTGTTCATCCTAACCAGTGCATGAGTAACTTTAAATACTTAGGGCTAATCCACTGATGATCACTTGGGCCTTATTAATTCCTCACTTAATGAGTTTTGGGTGATTTTGGAAAATTGCATTATGTGAACTACACCCTCTTCCATGCATGTACACCCAAACATTCCATGATGGATCACTTATATTTCAATTGCTAATCACACCTGTATGGAATTTGGGCCTTGAGATGTCTTGGTTCATGAGTTTAGAATGATCTTGCAATTTTGCATAATGGAAAATAAGTGATGAATAAACCATGGATCCAGTTGATTCAAAAGTCAAAAATGATCCTTATGGATTGTTCTTTGATGTTAAAATGTGGCTTGAAACAAAGGAATCAATTATAGGTCACTATGTCCCAAAATGCAAAAGTTGTGAAAATGGAACCCTAAAAACCACCTTGCCTTCTTTTGGTCATAACTTGAGTTTCACAAATGATATGGAGACCATCTAGTACTTGTTGGAAAGGGGAGAAAAAGATATTCAACTTTCATGTTTGAGGAAAATTCATTTGAAGCTTCTTTGATGATGAAAAGTCAAGTTGAATGTAGTGTAAGAACTTGCCCAAAATGGAAACTTTCAAATTATAAGTCATTTCCATATTTAGTAACTTTTGTACCAACCCTTGATTCTTGATAAATGATATGAAACTTGACTCTTGAAGACCATATGAGGATGTGAGACCTTGAAAACCTTGAGGAGAACCTCAAGCTTTCACAGTTGACTTCCCCTCTCACTGTTGACTTTTATCCAATTCTCCTGATTCCTAATCCATTGGCCAATTGAACTTCTCATGAACTAAACTGATGGACAATCTTCCATTCCTAGATACTTAGGGACCCAAGGAATACCATGGAATCAAGTCTTGCCCAAAAAATCAGAAATAAACTGACTTTATAGCAAACCCTAATTTTGGTACCCTAAGTCTAGGAGGAAATAACACAGTCTCCAAATCCAAATTCCTATGAATATGATGTGTATCCTCTCCAACAAAGATAAGATATGCCATTTGGTGATGATAAAAACCCAAGAAGCTTTCCCATTGGAGCAATAAACCCAAGAATCTCAAAACCCTAATTTTCTGTACTGGTTAGGATAGAGTGATCCACTTGAGCTCTCTTGGACAATATAAGGACTCTTGCTTGACCCTTTGAAGAACATCTTCTACTCTTGAACTGCCTCAGGCACCTTGACCCCATGCTAAGAACCAATGATATGCACATATGATAATGCAAAAAATGAAGTGAAACATAAGCCAGTTAGTACTAAAGTAAGAAGAGCAAATTTTGGGGTGCTACAGCTGCCCCTATTCAATCAACTTGGTCCTGAAGGTATGATAGCGATGGCTCTCAGACATTCCGGGATGCATGGGGATTGAATACCGAAAGAGCCCCAGAAATTTGCTAATGGTGAGAATAACGAAATGGAGCGTGCTGAAAAATGAGTATGACCTCAACCATACCCACAAAAATAAGACGAATACGACCTCAATCGTGCCCGCAAAGGAAGACTGACCTCAATCACTCTACCCACAAAGAAAATAGGAATACGACCTCAATCGCACCCACAAAATGAATACAACCTCAACTGGACCCGCAAAGGAAGACTGACCTCAATCACTCTACCCACAAGGAAAATATGAATACGACCTCAATCTCGCCCACAAAACGAATACAACCTCAATTGTACCCGCAAAGGAAGACTGACCTCAATCACTCTACCCACAAGGAAAATATGAATGCGACCTCAATCGCACCCACAAAACGAATACAACCTCAATTGTACCCGTAAAGGAAGACTGACCTCAATCACTCTACCCACAAGGAAAATATGAATACGACCTCAATCGCACCCACAAAACGAATACAACCTCAGTTGTACCCGTAAAGGAAGACTGACCTCGATCACTCTACCCACAAGGAAAATATGAATACGATCTCAATCGCACCCACAAAACAAATACAACCTCAATTGTACCTGCAAAGGAAGACTGACCTCGATCACTCTACCCACAAGGAAAATATGAATATGACCTCAATTGCACCCACAAAACGAATACAACCTCAATTGTATCCGCCAAGGATAACCAACATAAAGTGGACTTCGCCGGGGATAACGTGAAACAAAACTTCTGGTTTAACCCACCCCTACTGAGAAAGGGAAACTGCCAAACGAGAACTGACTACCAGGCAAGAACTGGATTTCACAAAAGACAAAGGCCAAACAAAGGAAAACTTCTAACGGACTCACGATCCACAGATAAGATGACTCCGCTGGGGAAAGGAGAAGTCTAAATAAAAGACTCTGCCGGGGAGCACAAGTATGAGGAACGCATTCCTCCAAAATCTCCTGAGTTATGCCATCTCTGCTGAGAAAGAGAACTGGCAAGGAAAGTATCAAACCTGGCTTATGCTTCGAATGCAAATGTTTGAATTTTACCGTAATGCTCCACACGAAGTGGAAATGCTACGCGTTTGAGGATGCAATGCAAATGCTTATGATATGCAAAAGGGGTTCCTTCAGCAAAATAAATGCTGGAGAGAAAAGACTAATTTAGCTGGGTATGACAAAAATAAATTGTCCTCTGAATCCAAGAACTCTGCTGAGAAGGATCACGCTGACCGACCCTTTGGATCAACAACTTCTACTGGGGATGAAATCCCAAAAGAACATCCACACTACTGGGGATTACACCTGTCCTTTACTGAAGGTAACATCCAAAACCTGAGATCTCTCCTCTGCTGGGGGAGTCGAGAATGAATGCCAATAACGGAATCGGAAGTCTGTTACTGAGGATTGCCAATAACAGATGGGCTTAGGACCTGCTGGGGAATGCCAGCCCACAATACCATCCTGCTTGGAGAAAACAGTCCATATACCATCCTGCTTGGGGATACTGCTGAACCTAGCCTGCTGATGACTTTACTCCCCCTTTGTTGGGGACTAGAATATGGCATTGTCAGCGAAGGCACATTTCCTGACTGGATGGGGAAGTGAACACCCTGATTCTGTGGGGAAATGACGTCTTGATCCAGAGAAAATACTTTCCAAGTCTCCTGTTGGGGAAGATCTGCTCTGCTGAGGAAAGGTGCAATCTCAATGCTGGGGAGAGCAAACTGCTGGGGAAGTACAACCCTGTTGCCCTGCAAATCAAATAACAACAAAAAGAATATGCCACAACATGACTATCGCCATTAATGCCTAAGTAATTTCTACTGCTTTTCGTTATGCTCCGCAAAGCTCAAAGTTTTATATGCAATGTTTATCAAAAATATCGGACGTTTTTGCAAACAAAACAGTAAAAGTAAAACAAACAATGGAAAGCTCTCTGAGTGAAATGAAAATTTTATTGAGAAAAGTAGCCTGTAAATAGGCATTTACAATTGTAAGCAATTCCTAAAAAGAGGTAATTACGCAAAAGCAAAAAGAAAATACACATGTCGGCAATGTGGGAACAGATATCCACCATGATTTGACTCAGATATGACCCATATGTCTTGCTTATCCACAAATGTCTTGACCTTTGAAGAGACTAACTGTACTGATTCATTTCTTTCAGAATTTCCAGGTATTGAAAATGCTCACAGATCGAACGCAGACCATGGCCTTTCGCTTATAAATCCCTAAATTTTACCTGGATTGCCCTTTTCGGGTTTTCAATCCATCGGGATACCCATTTTTGCCAAAGTCGCCTTTTCAGGTTTTCAACTTTGCGGGTTTACACGTTTCTTTTTTACATTTTATCCCTAATTTTTGCCCGAACCTTTTCCTTTTTATGGTTCGCCGGGATGCCCCTCTTTTTCCTGGACTTTCTTTTTATGTCCAGCGGGTCTCTTTTATGCGAAGTATTTTTTGACTACGCCTGCGTTCGCAGGGGACGTAAAATCTTCGCCATCCATAGTTGAAAGTAGTAAGGCTCCGCCAGAGAAAACCTTTCTTACCACATATGGCCCCTCGTAGTTTGGGGTCCACTTGCCCCTGTGATCTGTCTGAGGAGGAAGGATCCTTTTCAAAACCAATTCACCTATCTGAAAACTCCGAGGACGCACTTTCTGGTCAAAGGCGTGCTTCATCCTGCTCTGATACAACCGACCATGTGCGATGGCTGCCAATCTCTTTTCTTCAATAAGGTTCAACTGATCCAGTCTGGAACGCACCCACTCAGCTTCATCAAGCTTCACATCTGCCAGAACTCTCAAAGACGGAATCTCGACCTCTAGGGGTAAAACTGCTTCCATACCATATACCAACGAGAAAGGGGTTGCCCCAGTTGATGTACGCACCGAAGTACGGTAACCATGTAGGGCATAAGGTAGCATCTCATGCCAGTCCTTATATGTTACCACCATCTTTTGTACAATCTTCTTGATATTCTTATTTGCCGCCTCAACAGCACCATTCATCTTCGGACGATATGGAGAAGAATTGTGATGCTCGATATTGAAACTCTGACATAGTTCCTCCATCATCTTATTGTTCAAATTCGAGCCATTATCAATAATGATTCTCTCCGGGACCCCATAATGATAGATGATGTCCTTCTTTATAAACCGGGCTACCACTTGCTTGGTGACGTTGGCGTAGGAGGCTGCTTCCACCCACTTTCTGAAATAGTCAATGGCAACCAAAATGAAACGATGCCCATTGGAAGCAGTGGGCTCAATCTTTCCAATCATATCTATGCCCCACATTGCAATAGGCCAAGGAGATGATAACACGTTTAGAGGTGTAGGCGGTACATGCATCTTATCTGCATAAATCTGGCATTTATGGCACTTTCGGGCGTACTTGAAACAATCAGACTCCATAGTCATCCAGTAATATCCTGCCCTCAACAACTTCCTAGCCATGGTGTGTCCACTGGAATGGGTACCGAAAGAACCCTCGTAAACTTCCTCCATCAACAAACCTGCCTCGTGTTTATCAACACAATGTAGCAAGAACATATCGAAGTTCCTCTTATATAACACATCATCCTTGTTTTGAAAGAAGTTTCCTGCCAACCTTCTCAGAGTCTTCTTATCCTTGGTGGAGGCACCCTCTGGATACTCTTGTCTTTTCAGGAAAACCTTAATATCATGATACCACGGTTTGCCATCAGACACATCTTCAATTGCAAACACAAAAGTTGGTCTATCCAGGCGCATGATTCTAATCGAAGGTGTTTCATTCCAACGGTTCACCTTATACATGGATGCCAATGTCGCTAACGCATCAGCCATCTGATTCTCAGCTCGAGGTACATGACGAAAATCCACGCTGTCAAAAAAAGGTAACAACCTTCTGGCATAGTTGTTATAAGGCACCAAATTCGCCTGACGAGTCTCCCATTCTCCTGTAATTTGATTAACTACCAACGCGGAATCACCATAGACATCGAGGTTCTTGATTCTCAAATCAATTGCTTCTTCTAACCCCATGATGCATGCTTCATACTCCGCCTCATTGTTGGTACACACGAATGCTAACCGGACAGTGAAAGGTATGTGAGAACCCTTCGGGGTTGTAATGATTGTCCCAATTCCATTACCATATGAGTTGACAGCCCCATCAAAAATCATCTTCCATTGAGACCCAATCTCAGGTCCTTCATCATGCAGAGGCTCTTCACAATCTTTCATTTTCAGAAACATAACATGCTCGTCTGGAAACTCAAACTTCATCGGCTGATAATCCTCGACTGGCTGTTCAGCAAGATATTATGACAGAACACTTCCCTTAATGGCCTTCTGGGAAACATACTGAATATCATATTCTGTCAGAACCATCTGCCAATGGGCTATCCTTCCAGAAAGTGCTTGCTTCTCAAACACGTACTTAATCGGATCCATCTTCAAAATCAACAAGGTTGTGTGGTTTAACATATACTGCCTCAGGCGCTTGGCTGCCCAAGCGAGTGCACAACATGTCTTTTCCAACATAGAGTATCTTGATTCGCAATCAGTGAACTTCTTACTTAGGTAGTAAATGGCGTGCTCTTTCCTACATATCTCGTCGTGTTGACCGAGCACACAACCCATCGAATTCTCAAGAACCGTAAGGTACATAATCAATGGTCTCCCGGACACCGGTGGCATAAGGAGTGGAGGTTCCTGCAAATACGTCTTTATCATTTTAGACGCCTCTCGACAATTTTCATTCCACCTGACCTCTTGATCCTTTCTTAACAACTTGAAAATTGGCTCACACATGGCTGTCAGGTGAGAGATGAACCTAGCAATGTAATTCAACCTCCCCAAGAAACCACGAACCTCTTTCTCTGTTCTTGGCTCAAGCATCTCTTGTATGGCTCTTATTTTTGCAGGATCAACCTCGATACCTCTTTCACTAACAATGAATCCCAGCAATTTACCAGACCTCACGCCGAAAGTGCACTTGTTCGGATTCAATCTCAGCCTGAACTTCCTCAACCTTTCAAACAACTTCTGGAGATTTACCAAGTGTTCTTCCTCTGTCTGTGACTTTGCAATCATGTCATCAACATAAACTTCAATCTCCTTGTGAATCATATCATGAAAGAGAGTCACCATTGCCCGATGATAGGTTGCCCCATCATTCTTCAATCCAAAGGGCATTACCTTGTAGCAAAATGTTCCCCGCGGTGTTATGAACGTAGTTTTCTCCATGTCTTCTGGGGCCATTTTGATTTGGTTATACCCAGAGAAGCCATCCATGAAGGAAAACACAGAATATTGAGCAGTATTGTCTACTAATACGTCAATGTGGGGGAGCGGGAAATCATCCTTCGGGCTCGCCTTATTCAAATCTCGGTAATCAACACACATCCTGACCTTCCCATCCTTCTTAGGTACAGGTACGATATTAGCAACCCATGGAGGATAATTTGTCACAGCAAGAAATCCGGCGTCCAACTGTTTCTGTACCTCTTCCTTGATCTTAACAGCCATATCTAGTTTCGTCCTTCTCAGTTTCTGCTTGACTGGAGTACAACCCTCTTTAAGCGGTAATCGGTGTGAAACAATGTCAGTGTCAAGCCCTGGCATGTCTTGGTAAGACCAGGCGAAGATATCCACATACTCTCGAAGCAACTTAACTAATCTTCCCTTAATAGTGTCTTCCAAGGCAGCCCCAACCCTTACTTCTCGTTTAACATCCCCGGTTCCCAGATTAACAGTCTCAACTTCTTCCTGATAAGGTAGAATAACCCTTTCCTCTTGTTTCAATAGCCTGGCTAATTCTTCTGGCAGGTCACAGTCTTCATCAATCTCTTCTTCGGCTTGATAGATAGGATTGTCGAAGTCATATCGAGCCATAGCTAAGTCATGATGGGTGGAATCTGAACAAAGAAACCTGCATGATGGATGTTTTATGTTCATTATGAGTGTAACAAACAAGAAAACACATTGCTATTTTGATGTGGGTTAATGCAAAAAAAGTAAAAATAGAAAAACAGGGATCAAAATATTTGAATGAAAAAACATCCTTTATTGATGATAAAAGTAGCAAATAAAACATCCAAGCCCTACAAATAAATATCACTACGTCTTGGGCAGAACGCAGGATTCAACATAACAGAAAACAAAAGTAAATTACTCCGGGCGTGTCACTTGGATGACTTTCTCGGAAGACCAGTTGCCTAAACTCTGACCAGGGGTGCAGGGACGGATCCACTCATCCATGTCACAGTCACTATCTCCTTCATCCTCAATAGCATTAACCTGATTAAAGAAAACCCCATCACTTGTGAACCGAATTGGACCAGCATACTTGGGAGGCTCTTGAGCTCGTCGGGGTGGCTTGTACCCTAGTCCATGGGTATCCTGCTTTCTTTGAACATCAATGATATTGCCCCACTTCTGAGAACCACCAGCTTCAACTATAGCGCGCACCTCTTTGAAAGAGGACATTGGAACCTCTGGTTGTCTGACAACTTCGGGTTGGGCAACCACCTCAGGCTGACTGACTGCCTTTGGGGGTTCCTCGGGAATTTTCACAACTTCAAAGGCTTGGCACAAAGTTTCCTGTATTTCACCATCTACCTCTACATACTTGAAGGTCGATAGGCGACTCACCATGATCTCTTCCTCACCACAAACAGTCACAACATGGCCATCCACCATATACTTCAACTTCTGGTGCAGCGTAGATGTTACTGCCCCAGCACCATGGATCCAAGGACGACCCAGCAAACAGCTATAGGCAGGCTGAATATCCATTATGTAAAAGGTGGTGTTGAAAATCTCCGGACCCACCTTGATTGGCAGAACTAACTCTCCAAAAACTGACCTCTTGGAGCCATCAAAAGCGCGTACCACCAAGTCACTTGGTGTACAAATCAACCCACGAGTATCCAATTTCATCAAAGCCTTCTTCGGCAGCACATTCAAAGACGACCCAGTATCAACTAACACATACGACATTAAGGAACCACGGCATTCCACTGAAATATGCAGAGCGTTGTTGTGATTCCTCCCAGCTGGAGTCAGATCTAAATCGGTGAAACCCAAACCATTTCCGACATTCACATGATCCACAACCCCTTCTAACTGGTTGACAGATATTTCCTGCGGTACATAAGCCATGTTCAGAACCTTCAGTAATGCATTTCGGTGTGCCTCATAGCATAACAGTAAGGATAGAATGGAAATCTTCGATGGAGTTTGGTGAAGTTGATCAACAATCTTGTAATCACTTTTCCTGATCAGCCTCATAAACTCTTCTACGTCTTCTGAGAAAGTATCCCCAACTGGCTTTGTCATAGAATTATTTGCTTCCTGCCTCTGTACAGGCTCATCCATCATTTGTTTACCTTTTTCTTGTTTTGAACTGCCAACTTGATCCTCGGACGGAATAAAGACTCTACCACTCCTAGTGATAGCCCCTGCTTCAACAAGATTTTCAACCCCTGTATTCACAGCTGATGTCTCTATCAATTCCTGCTTCTTACCATCAACAAACACCTCGGCCCTATAGTTCCATGGGATGGCCTTGGTACTCTCATACGGGACTGGTCCAGGAACAGTTATAATGACCGGTGCTGGTCTCGCCGGCACTGATATAGTTATTATCTTGAACGGAATTGTTATTGTGGCAACATCAATCCTTCTGTCAATAACTTTATTCTGCTTACAACCCCTGTCAAACTATAATATCCTTTCACTGATCATTTTCTGAATACCTGCTTTCAATAAATCACAACCGCCTGGCTGCGACACACATCCTACACAACCTTCATCACAGCCGGGAAATACCCCTCCCTTCAACAGTCTCTCCTTCACCACACGCAAAGGAGTTTGAACCTCGTTCACATCTGAAATCAAACTCAAGTCTTCACAGTCCTTAATAATAGCATTGACCCCCGGCCCACCGTGATTCGGCATCGGGTTCTGATTCACATTTGGAACATCATTGGAGAAATTGATGGCTTTGGAATCCACCAAATCTTGAACCTGATACTTAAAAGCTTTACAGTTCTCAATATAATGTCCGGGTGCCCCAGAATGAAACTCACAGTGGGCGTTGGCGTCATAGCTGGGAGGTGGATTACCAGTAGGTGGAGCCAATGTTCTCTTTTGAATTAACTGTAACTTTAACAAGTGCTGAAATAATTGAGAGTAGGGAAGATGTGGAGTGTCAAAATGCCTATCCCGCCTAGTCAGAGGCTGCGATCGGCGAGGAGCTTGATTTTGTTGTTGAGACACTGCTGGTTGCTGAGGTACTGCTGGGATGATTACAGAAGCCACCTGCTTATTGAAGTTCTGACGAGGTCCTTCTCTACCACGATATGATGACACATAGTTTGTATCTCCTTCCCTCTTCTTGTAACCACTGGTATAAGGCTTCTTACTTCCTCCAGATGAGGACCCATCACCGCCTGATATTTTTCCCGCCTTAATTCCGCTTTCCACCATCTCTCCTACTAAGATCAAGTCAGTAAACTTTCCAGTCATACACGGTACCAGCTTTTCATAGTAATGATCCTGCAAGGTGGCCATAAACATAGTTATCATTTCACGTTCCAACATGGGAGGTTGAACCCTTGCTGCCAGTTCACGCCACCTCTGGGCGTACTCCTTGAAACTCTCATTGTTCTTCTGTGACAAATTCTGCAGCTGTGTTCTGTTCGGAGCCATGCCAGTGTTATATTGATAGTGTTTGATAAATTCCCCTGCCAGATCTCTCCAACTACGCACATCTTTCTTCTCTAGTTGCATGTACCACTCCAGGGATGCCCCAGATAGGCTATCCTGGAAGCAATGCATCATCAGCTTCTCATTCTTCGCATGCGCAGCCATTTTACTTGCGTATGCCCTCACGTGAGTCCTTGGGCAAGACATACCATTATACTTCTCGAAAGTGGGAGTCTGAAACTTGTGCGGGATAACAACGCCTGGAACCAGCCCCAAATCTTCTAGATCCATACCCAAAGCATCCTGATTTACAACACCCCTCAGTTGTTCCTCAATTAACCTGAACCTCTGATCATTTTCAATCTGGGGACCAGCATCCCCACCTGGCACAGAAAATGCATCTTCCTGAAGATCATCATACTGACGGCCATGAATTGCACCGACATTGTTACCTCCCCCCACTACAGTGGGAACCACAACATTTTCTCCTCCGCCCGGAGGGATCACAACACCAGTAACAGGAACACCTCCGCCCGGAGGGCCATTCTGAACATTATTACCAGTAACACCAGTATGAAGTCCTCCATGAAGGACACCCTCTTCATCAATTCTTGCAATCAGTGGCTGAACGAGAGTCCTTAACTGCTCTTGGCCTTGAGCAACCCCTTGCATCAAATCCATGAATTGGTTCATGCGAGTCCGCATCTCAGTCATCTCGTTTTGCAGCTGATCTATGAGTCTCTTCTGATTTTGTCTGGTAGAATACCGATGAATGTGTTGATCTGCAATCCTGTACTGCGGAGGAGAACAAAGTAAGAACACTAGAGATAAACACCTGTCATGCAAAATGATTATGCAAAATGATTATGAATATGCAAATGCAAATGAACATGTTGAATATTCGCAGGGCGATCCACCCCTTGATTCTAGTTTAACAACAAGATAGCACGGAACTTCTGCTCATATATTAAGAAAACCAGAGGAAAACCAAATGTCAACAATCACAAATCCAAGATAACAAGTCTGAACACAATAATCATAGATCCCAACCAACAAGCCTGGCGGTGGTCCAAATAATGAAAGAAAAAAGAAAACTACGGCATGTCATCAAAGTCCACAAGTGTCAATCCCCCCCATCCATTATCCTTTTTGCTCCAGTCTTGAATTTCCTTGAACAGCTTTTTGGTGTCGGGATGCTTCGGTCTCTGAATTAGCTCTTAAATGAGAATGTCTCTCCTATGCATGATCCCTTCCAATTATCGGCAATGCAACTCCCAAGCGTCTTCTCCAGAAATACCGTCCATGCTAGGACCCTCATTTCTAGGTCTCTTCACTTCAGCTTGGATCTTCAGTTCTTCTATGGAGGCTATGGCTTCATTGAGTCGACCCTCGACTGCTTGTCTCTGGAATACCCCTGATAGGATCTCAGCGTCTTTCTTCTTGAGCTTCAAGTTCAATTGATCAATCTGAGCTAGATAATCGTCTTCCTTTCGCTTATTCTCAGCCATTACAGTGTCTCAGTGAGCATTGAACCTGTGAATTTTTAACAAAGCCTTGTCCAACTCTTCCTTCTTAGACTCGAGAACCTTACTGATACCGTCTAAAGCTTGCTTCATCCTTTGTCTGAATGTGACCTTGTCAGCTAGCTCCTTTTCTGCCTTAGCGAGAAGCTCTGTCTTCAACTTGGCGATATGAACAACTTCACCCCGCTCATGTTTCAACTGATAAATCTCTCTTTGTAGCTCACTGTTTTCTTCTCGCAGCTTTTCCTTTTCAGCCCACAACTTGTTAAACTTCTCTACTTCAACTGTTGTAGGAGGCTCAATCAGCAAGGGGTAAGATGGTGGTTCTTTGGCGAATGGCAAAAGCTCCTCCTCTACCCTTTTCTGAATCCAATCTTCATACGCGGGAAATGTTCTGTTGTTGCTCTTCCCAAAAGAAATCTTCCCCTTCTTATGACGATCTTCCCAAGTATTTGCAGCTTCTTTTAACAGTTCTGGATTGATTTCCCCACTCAGATATAAAGATTCTTGGACCTCCTCGTCTCTTGGTGGCTCTTTCAAGGCATACCCGAATTGCCTAATAGCAAGAATAGGGTTGTAGTTAATTCCCCCTTTCCTTCCTATTAGAGGCATATTTGGGAGACCTCCACAACTAATCATGATATCTTGGCCCAACAAGTCACGGTTAACCCAAATTAGATTATTTGCTCTCAAGCCCATCAATCTTTTGGACCACTCCAAAGTTCCTTAAGTATCTACAAATGCCCCATATTCGGGAAAATGATCACCAAACCATTTGTAGAAGATTGGCGCACAAATATAAAGGGGCCCTCCCCTCCTCTTCTCATTCTTATAATGCACTGAATAATACAGATCTCCAAGCAAAGTAGGTACCAGATTCTTCATGGTAAATATCCTGACAGCGTGCATGTCCACAAAATCCGTCATATTCGGAAACAACACCGTTCCATAGACACACATAGCCAAGATGGCGTTGAAAACTGACCAACATCTAGCCTTAGCATACACAGCAGCCTGTTCTATCAAAAATTTCGCATGAAAACCTTTACACCCTCCCTTACTGGCAATGTTGTTTTTCAACAAAGATGGATCCAAATGCAGAGCCTCGGAAACATTTTCCAAATCAGGAAGTTCTTCAGAAGGATAGAAAGGAGCTTCTTCTTTAATGGCAACATCCAGAATGAGAGAAAATTCCTCCAATGTCGGAGCCAAAAGATAATCAGTGGATAGAAAGCAACGCAGGTGAGGGTCATAAAATTGTACCAGAGTGTGCAAAGCCCTATACTCGTATTCAGTGATGTTGCGAGTAAAATTCAGAATTCTTCCATACTCTCCTCTAAAGTCTGCCAATACCCCAGGTTCTGCCATAGACACAATCTTGTGAACAGTATCCAGGAAAAGTGACGGGAACTTGTACACTATGATGCTCTTTCTCTTCCCAGTACTCATCCTTAATAGTCTTCAAAAACCAGAATCAAAGTTAGGATGCAACCCTGCAAATGAACAAACATGTTAGGATGCAGAATGATGATGCAAATGAACACATGGGATCAAGGATGCCACACAGACTGAACAACTGCTGCACTGAACCACTGTATAATCTCAAAGGTCTGGCCCAAATACCCAGAATACCAGAATAACCATAGTACCACACTGATAAATCTGCTGATCAGAAAACCAGGTATGTTGAAGGTCAAGGTTACCTGCAAACCTGTAAACACCCTTCCCTCTCACATGTGGGTACTAGAAAGCCGAGGATCCTCAATATCACGGGCTCTCAGGTCGAGAAATGATGATACGTTCACCATTTCTAGTTTGGCATCATCACCAATCGAGGAGGCCTCAACTGATTCCCCTCAAAAAAAAAAATATCCCATGGTAAGTCCTCAGCTTCGGCACTGAGGTCGAGAAGCAATAGTACATTCATCCCTCGGGGTACAGTATTATCGCCAAACGAGGAATTCTTCCACCGATTCTTTTCCAAAATGACACCCTATAGCAAGTTCCCAGTATTGGGTCCTCGGATCGACATGTGTAATGGGTTTGCCATTTCTGGTCAGCCATTATCACGTCTCGGGAGGAGTGCCATTACTGAGTTTTCGGGAATGGTCGCCAGAGTCGACAGCTTTCCAGGTTACATTCAATCATCTGCACCAATGCGCAGGATAGAACATTACCGAAGAAAACCTCGTCTGGATGTGGAGTTTTCATGTATACTACGTCTGGCCAAACGCCACACGAGTCACACTACTTGCCACGCTAATCCTATGTGTATGCTCAAGCCTGGGTATTGGGCTTATCTCTCAGAACTCCCAACCCGCCAAACAGAAAAGTAGTGCAGCAGCTGATAATAATATGTAATGCAGAAAATGCGGTAAAATAAAATACAACAAATAAAGCAAAACAGAAACAAAAACACCCAAAGAGAATGAAGACACGCAAGCGCTAGGATTGACTCACTTAGGGATGGACCAGCATAGGTCAACCAGGGTCCCCAGCAGAGTTGTCAGCTGTCGCTCCCGGGATTTTCATCCAGGTACAAACGCGAAAGGGGCGCGGAACACAGAGTCGCCAGCCGTGTAAATTTATCCCAAGAGAGAGAAAGGGAACACCGCACAAACCTGGGGAAGAGGGAAAGGAATGGTCATCGCAACCATAACCTGGGTTCGGGAGTCGGTTACGTGAGGGGAAGGTACTAGCACCCCCACGTGTCCATCGTACTCGATGGGATCCACGCTTGTTGTCTATTCTAAGGGTGAGTTATCCTAAAATCTATGGCTGCACTAGAACAGGGAAGGGGAAGACAAAGACAAACTCGGTAGGACGTCGACGTCCTAGGCCTACGTACCCCCTTTGTGCAATGGGGAATTCAGAGTCAACGTAGTTCGGACCAAGTTCTTTTTGTGTTTTTTATGAGCGATGTTAAGTTTGCGTCCGGCAGTTAGGGTCGATGCCTGTTTGCGACTCAGACGGAAAGTAACGTGCCCTTTTTTAAAATAGCCTTTAGTTGGACGATCCCGAAGGACAAAAATGATTTGAAGTTTGTTTGTATTTTTTAAGATAGAAGTGACTTGAGTTAGTTCATAACTCAACTTGAACCAAAGTCTATGACACGGGAACGAATGCGTCGCATGGTCGTCCCCAATGGGACGTATGCTCAACACTCTAGAAGAGAGAAGGGGGACCCCTCAATCTTCATTTCCTATGCTTAAGGCTCGTGTGCAAGGCAAGTTGACCTTATTAAGTATCTTAGAAATGTTTTGAGATGAGAAGAGGGACTCAAAAGAAAAGAAAAAACACTACGGGGAAAAATCTATCCTAATGTTATCATGCAAAGATGGCCCTAAGGGGAGGTTCGACAACAACCTAAGCCTAAGGAAAAGAAAAGATGGGAGAAAGAAAGAGTGAGGGTGGACATGGATAATTATCCACACCCTTAAATAACTTACCTCAGCCCCTGCATAAAAGGTTAGTACAAACAGAAATAAGTGACGATAAGATGAATGAAACCCACACAAATCACAAGCCAAAGAGAAATGATTATAAACCAAGTGAAATTCAACCAAGACAGAATGTAGATGACCTAAACATGAATTATGAAGTCAAAGAAGCAAACCCAAATGATGGCACAAGTGCCTTTTCAAACCAGTAATCAGGCATGGTTAAAGATGTGCATACAAGAAGACTTCCAGCAAATAGCAATCAAACAATTAGCAAAATATCTTATAAAATTGCCAAATTAATTATCAAGATAGCTCAACCAGAAACAAACAACATGTCAAAAACTCATGCCAAAATTCACAAGATAGGTCATCCAAACAATTATGCAAAGTTCAGACAAGAAACATGATTCAATGTGCAAAAGGAAAGGACTAAAATGCAATATGAAATGATTTTAAAAATGAGAGAAAAATATTTTAATGCAATTCAATATGTTGATGAAACAATGCAAAAAGAATGAACTTAAAAGGTTTTATGGATGATGAGAAATAAAATAGACAAGTTAGGGCATGCATAATAAGAACAATTCAAGAAGAAATCATTCAAATAATTAGTTTAGATGATAAAAATAAAATAAAAATAAAAAAATAAAATTTGGGAAAATTTTATAAAACTATAAATATGCTTCATGAATTTTCTTGTAATTTTTAAATGCATTTAACTAATTTTAAAAATTAAAAATGAAATGCAATAATAAAATAAAAATAAAAATAAAGAAATAAACGTGGGGGGTGTATGCAGCAGGTAATTCACGTTGGAAAACAATAAATGGGCTGAAGGAGGGGTGTGAAAAGCAAGGCCCAAAACTTAAATCCATCAGCAAAAAAATAAAATAAAAAAGTGAAGCACGCGTGGACTTCAGTCAACCCAGTTGACTCACTACTCACCATAAGATCAATCCAACGCCTCACCATAAGTCAACCAATCAACGCAGTCATCAAGATCAACAACCATGATTAAAAAGTACACCACAATTAATGTACACTCACGCACACACAAACACTCAGCACACAATAGATAGCACGTGATAGGCACAAGATTTTTTTATGCGTTGGCAAAAACTCAACCACAAGACCTAACCAACGTCCCAGATTAGTCAACGTAATAAGAAAGTAAGCCTGATGAGAGGACATGATTGCACGTACACGATAATAACCATGGGTGAGCAAACACACAACTAAATAAAATAAAAACAAAACTTAAAACGCGTTGCAGCATGAGGGCCACACGATGAAATGCATCAACGGTTGGGAGATCGTCTTCCCCACCCAAACCCTAATCTCGCCGGAAACTATGCCAGCCGCCGGAGCTAGGGCTCCGGTCACCACTTCCGGCCACCTGCAACAAAAAAATTCCCAGAACACGCAAACGAGCACACTATTCTGACCAGAATTTCACCAGGGTCAATAATATCACATCAAAAATCCTAAACAAGCAACGCATAAGGCAAGACGAATGAAAAAAGGTTAGGTTCAAAACTTTGAAACTCACGATACAACCATGCCATGCGTCCAAACTCAAAGCAAAACACATCAGAATCATTAGTACACACCACAGATCATCATGCACGTTTCAAAGAAGAGTTTTAGGATCATGAAAAGTATCACTGACCTGAGATTATGCAACCTTTGCCTTTGTTATTAGCCTCCAATGATGGTTGCTTCGTGCTCTAGGGATCCCAAGGGTTCAGATGGTGAAGGAATTTTTGGAAAAGCTCTTGTGGATGATGAGATTCGAATGATTGAAGTTTTAGGGTTGCAAACTTTGTTCTCCTCAAAATCACGTGTGTTCATCCCAACCAGTGCATGAGTAACTTTAAATACTTAGGGTTAATCCACTGATGATCACTTGGGCTTTATTAATTCCTCACTTAATGAGTTTTGGGTGATTTTGGAAAATTGCATTATGTGAACTACACCCTCTTCCATGCATGTACACCCAAACATTCCATGATGGATCACTTATATTTCAATTGCTAATCACACCTGTATGGAATTTGGGTCTTGAGATGTCTTGGTTCATGAGTTTAGAATGATCTTGCAATTTTGCATAATGGAAAATAAGTGATGAATAAACCATGGATCCACTTGATTCAAAAGCCAAAAATGATCCTTATAGATTGTTCTTTGATGTTAAAATGTGGCTTGAAACAAAGGAATTAATTATAGGTCACTATGTCCCAAAATGATAAAGTTGTGAAAATGGAACCCTAAAAACCACATTGCCTTCTTTTGGTCATAACTTGAGTTTCACAAATGATATGGAGACCATCTAGTACTTGTTGGAAAGGGGAGAAAAAGATCTTTAACTTTCATGTTTGAGAAAAATTCATTTGAAGCTTCTTTGATGATGAAAAGTCAAGTTGAATGTAGTGTAAGAACTTGCCCAAAATGGAAACTTTCAAATTATAAGTCATTTCCATATTTAGTAACTTTTGTACCAACCCTTGATTCTTGATAAATGATATGAAACTTGACTCTTGAAGACCATATGAGGATATGAGACCTTGAAAACCTTGAGGAGAACCTCAAGCTTTCATAGTTGACTTCCCCTCTCACTGTTGACTTTTATTCAATTCTCCTGATTCCCAATCCATTGGCCAATTGAACTTCTCATGAACCAAACTGATGGACAATCTTCCATTCCTAGATACTTAAGGACCCAAGGAATACCATGGAATCAAGTCTTGCCCAAAAAATCAGAAATAAACTGACTTTATAGCAAACCCTAATTTTGGTACCCTCAGTCTAGGAGGAAATAACACAGTCTCCAAATCCAAATTCCTCTGAATATGATGTGTATCCTCTCCAACAAAGATAAGATATGCCATTTGGTGATGATAAAAACCCAAGAAGCTTGCCCATTGGAGCAATAAACCCAAGAATCTCAAAACCCTAATTTTCTGTACTGGTTAGGAGAGAGTGATCCACTTGAGCTCTCTTGGACAATATAAGGACTCTTGCTTGACCCTTTGAAGAACATCTTCTACTCTTGAACTGCTTCAGGCACCTTAACCCCATGCTAAGAACCAATGATATGCACATATGATAATGCAAAAAATGAAGTGAAACAAAAGCTAGTTAGTAGGGATGGCAAACAAACCCGGACCCGCCCGCACCCGCCCCGAAATTAACGGGGAAACTCCGATTTAATTGGGTGCGGGTGCGGGTGCGGGTGAAACCCGGTTCTTAACTACGGGTGCGGGTGCGGGTGAAACCCGGTTCTTAACTACGGGTGCGGGTGCGGGGACGTGTAGACACTAAGACCCGCCCGCGCCCCGCCTTTGAATAATTCATTTTATTTTAATTCCCTTATTTTAGTTATTTTAATATTCATTTATTAATTATATTTTTAATTAAATTATTAATACCCCTATTGCAATTAAAATAATCAAATTTATCAAGTTAATATTTATTTACTAATTAAAATTTTAATTAAATAATTTATTAATTTATTAAAATAATCAATTTTTTAATTAAAATTATTAATTTTTATTGCAATTAAAAAGAAATTATTTTTTTGCGGGTGCAGGGCGGGGCGGGTGCGGGTGCACCCGTTCACTACTGGGGGCGGGTCTGGGTGGTAAATTTTTACTCCCGATTGGGTTTGGGGGCGGGGGCGGGTGTGTTACATGGAGGCGGGTGCGGGTGCGGGTATAGTTAAACCCGCCCCCGCCCCGCCCCGTTGCCATCCCTACTAGTTAGTACTAAAGTAAGGAGAGCAAATTTTAGGGTGCTACACCAAGCCCTAACATCGAAAGAAAAACTAAAACCTCCCCGCGAGGAGATGCTCGAAACATATCATCCTCCTCCGAGGAGCTTCCCCGTACTCATGCCCAGATTCCGTTTGAAGCTCCACCGGAAACCGCAAAGCTTCACCAGAATCTGGAAACGTTCTACCGGAAAATTCATCGCTCTATCAGAAGATGAACAGACACGGTGGTCACGCATGCACAACTACCGCAACCACGACGTGGACCATCCTACTCGCTGAACGCACTATCTACTCCGGCGAAGTGCTGGAGGCAGCAAAATGGCAGAACCACCGTCCACCACCAACACTCGCCAGAAATCCACCTATTTTGTCGTCTAAAGCTAACCCTAACCGCTTACAATCTACCACTAACAACAAAAGGGAGTAAAACAAGTTACAGATCAGAAAACTTACTGGATTTCGGAAGAAGGTCGAAGCTGGTGACGGTGGTCGGAAAGCCTGAAGACGGTGACGGGCAAGAACTGAAAGAGACGGAGAGAAATCTGAAAGGAAAAGTTTCAAATGAAACGGTTTCCCCCCTTTTTATACAAAGGGGCACGTGCAACCACGCGCCCATAGGCCATTATGACTACCCGATAGCCATCATTGCCTATTAACTGCTACACGGAGCTCTAGGTACACGTGGCACCCCAACGTTTCAAATTTTATCTGACCATTAGTCTCCCCGTACACCGGGCAACAAGGTCACGGCCACGAATATCACGAACACCTGGGGCCACGAGCACTTTGAGACAATCTTCCTCGCCTACCAACGACGAATCCGTAGCAACGAGCAGTCCTTAAGTCATCACTCCCATGCTCGGGAGCAACGACTTAGGGGGCTCCTGTTCTGGACTAGACCAATGGCTAGAATTGGCCCAATCTGCCTCTACTCCAGAGCGGCCCATATTGCCTAAGTCCAATCCACAGAGGGGCAAAAGTGACCTTTCTGCCCCTCCAACCGGGCAAGGAATGCAACCTTCCTCCCCGGTGTTTATACTCGTTACGCACGGCTTTCTCGCTGCCCGAACAGCAGAGGACAGTTGCCCGGAACTGTGGTCATGCCCGACATAACGGCTAGTTTTGGGCACCCTGCCCAACATAACGGCTAGTTTGGGCAGTTACCTATTCTTTGGGGAAAACGGTTATTTCGCCCCG
Source organism: Lathyrus tuberosus (assembly GCA_022829125.1). Taxonomy (NCBI): domain Eukaryota; kingdom Viridiplantae; phylum Streptophyta; class Magnoliopsida; order Fabales; family Fabaceae; genus Lathyrus; species Lathyrus tuberosus. The sequence continues at coordinate 10,084,387 of JALAZF010000104.1, forward strand.
AAAATAGGACCGTTGGCTACGCGCTGCGGGCTCTATATAAACCCTCTCGCTTGAGAGGGTCAGGTATCCAATATTCACCCTACGAATTCATACTTTGTACTTGCCCATTTTCTCTGACCCTTTCTTACTTGAGCGTCGGAGTGCCTTGCAGGTACACCCCCTTCTCCTCTCCATACGACTAGCATCCCTGACGCACTTGGCGGCCTGATTCTACAGGATCTGATCCAGCCTTCACGATCATTTTCGAATTAATTTTCCACTTCCATTTTCCTAAGAGAGCCCTATTGAATAATTTCAGATTTTTAACTCCCAAATCCCCTTCCTCTACTGGCCTACAAACCTTCTCCCATTTGACCCAATTAATCTTCCTCCCATTCTCGCTCCCACCCCACATAAATTGTTTAAATATAGAATCAGGTTTAGAGATTATACCTGTTGGAGCCTTGAAGAATGAGAGGAAGTATACTAGAAGCACAAAAAGGACTGATTTTATTAACACCACTCGGCCACCGATAGACACAAGTTTATTCCTCCAGCTGGCCAGTTTTGATCTTACAGGTTTAATCATCAGTTGTCAGGTTTCTAACATATTTGGGTTTGCTCCGATTAGAAGGTCGAGGTATTTGAAAGGGATTGAACCCAACTAACAATTGAAAATTTTTGCTACTTCTTCGAGCCATCTTTGATTAACATTTACACCTACTAATAGGCCCGTGTTGAAGTTCACCTTTAAGCCAAACATCAATTCGAAGAGCAATAGGTTTGCCTTTATTACCCTTATATTAGACCATATTTTTTCCTCGATAATCAAGGTGTCATCCGCATATTGTAAATGAGTGAACTGATATTCTCCCTTCTCAAATTTATACCCACTGAAATAATCGCTATCCACCGCTTTTTTCATTAACATATTAAATCCTTCCACAATAATGAGGAACAAGAACGGTGAAATAGGGTCTCCTTGTCTTAAACCTCGTTCCATCCTCAATTCATTGGTCGGACTACCGTTAACTAGCACTGACACTATAGATGTTTTTAAGCATTCAGTTATCCGTTTCCACCATTTCTTATGAAACCTCATCTTTTCCATCACGATTTCTAGGAACTTCCAATCTACTGAGTCGTAGGCTTTCTCGAAGTCGACTTTAAACATTAACACTTATTTTTCTTTATCTTAGCCTCATCCACAATTTCATTGGCAATTAGAATCCCGTCGAAAATCTATCTACCTGAAATGAATGCTGATTAGGGTTCTGAGAATCTCTCGTCGCCTACTCATATTAGCGTCGGTGGCATGGAGACAACTATTTTAGATTAAGTCAGTGTCTAATCAACCTCAAAAATGAGACTCAACTCATATAATAACACCAGAGATACTGCTAAAGTTCACATTAACCCACAAAGCAGAGGAATGTGCTCTGTAACCAAATTTGAATCCCCTAATGGTTATCAACCAATGCTCTATTTTTTTCTCAAATATATTATATCTTGAAATTTAAAGTCTTATCCAAGTTACCTATATGACAAGTCTTCTATTTGGCGAAAGGTACATTTCTTCCATTCAGTTAAACCTCTAGACACATCAAAACTCTCATTGACTTGGACATTAAAATTCTTGCAAGTAATACACCCATTTGACAAAGTTATCATTGTCATTTCTCCCGTCTCAAAGTTATCATTGTCATTTCTCCCGTCTCAACAACTTCTGCCATTATCATTACTCATTAGATTCCCTCTTATCAAGTTTGAGTATTGAATGTGTACTTACTCCCAACTTAATCATACTGTTTTTTACCTCTTATTGCATCCAAAGCAAATGGCAACAGTCAAATTTAATTAATGCACATACAAAGTGCAAACATGGCAGCATGCCAGCACACCAATGATTTGAGTGCATGAGGTGATGGTGGGCCTATATCTCCAATTACTAATGTCATGACCACCACCAACCTGTATACTAAACGCCACCAACCTGTGGCACATGGTCGTTACTCGTGACTCTACATCAATCATATTTCTTTGAGAGAAACCATAGCAAGATTAAGAGATTCTTTTGGGCCCAAATAAGGAGCTAAGGATATTATGGGCCTAATTATAGAATCTGTTGCATCTTAGCAAGTAAGTTCGCAGCCAAATTTTGTGCCCAAAATATTGGTAACTTGTTCGCTCTTTACTTAGAGAACTTGGTGTACTAGATGGTCTAATCATGTCATATTGTTTTGGGGTATAAGATTTATTAAGGGGGGACCATTCTTATGGCTGTGTAGTGAATAGTGTGTACCATATCATTAGTCAGATTCAGATCCATGTGAACAATAGTGAATGTAAGGCATCAATTATTCATAACGTATTTTTGTGGTGTTGGAAATTTCAAATGTTGGAACATTTTCGGAAAATCATACTAAAGTTTTTCAACCTGAGTAAAAAATATATTTATCTTTTCATCAAAGTTTTAAATATGGTTTTATAGTATTCCTGAATGAATCTTCGATCCTTTTGACACCTCGCGTCAAACTATATTCATTTAGATATTTCATATATTCCTTATAAATGATAAATTAATTCAATCTAACCGTTTATTAAGCATATTAAATTTATAAAACTTTATAAAATTTAAAATGCTATTTGATATTTTATCACATAAATTTACATCAATGTATAATAAGTGTTTTTAAAATATAAATAAATATTAACTAATAAAATATATAGCAATTGAAGTTTAAATTGTTAATATATATATATATATATATATATATATAGGGAACATATCATATAAGTATGCTATTTTTATGTGAGAACATAAGAATGAATCTGAATCATTAGATTTTAAAATAAATGGTGGAGATTATATATCAGTTTTTTTTCTCTCTCCTCCATCATTTATTTTAATAATGGAGGAGAGAGAAAAATAAAAACCACACATAATCTCAGTCATTTATTTTGAAATCTAATGATTCAGATTCATTCTCATGTTCTTACATAAAATTGACATTCTCATAAGATATGAACTATATATATATATATATATATATATATATATATAAATGCTAACATACACACAAAATTGGTGGGTCCCACACAAAAATATACAACATCTATTTTCTTTTTATTTTTTTTCTTCATCTTTCTAATGTGGGTCCCACCCAAAATTGGTGGGCCCCACACAAAAATACACTAAGACCAACTCCAATGGTTGGTTTCTCACCTGTTGCTCCAGCGTGGCAAACAAAAAGGTGAGTTTCATACTGGCCATGCTGTCAAACGATGTAAAGAAATGCAACGATTGCTTGCATAAAATAATAATATAATTGAAAAGTTAGTCACATTAAATAATAGTAGTAATAAAATTGAAAATAAATGTCATTGCAACAAGATTATAAAGAAGAGCAAATATTTGTGAAAAACAAGTTCATCGTAAACTTTAAGGAGATCTAGTCGAATATATTTGGGAACGTTTTGGACATGAAGATGTTGAAATTTAAGTTTGATTAATTATGTGATGTTATTTATTTTTATTGTTTTTAATTATATATCATGTATTTGAGATTAATTTTAATTACCATTTTAAATTATAAGTTTAATTTGAATTTTATTTATTTTATATCAAATTTAATTTAAATAATTAAAATTATTATTTTAATTAATATAAAATTTAATATGAATAAAATATTAATATATAAAGTAAAGTTGTGGGACCCAATATGAGTTCTTCAGAGTTGCACCATTGAGTGAAAAATTAGTTGAGTTGCTTCAAGCTGACGTGGCTTAATAGGTCCCACAAAGAACCCAAAAATGAGTTCACGGTTGGAGATGCTCTAAGGTGTATGTTGTTAATGCACACCTACGTGAGTGTGCATTAGCATAAGTGCATAACCCATATATATATATATATATATATATATATATATATATATATATATATATATATATATATATTTAAGGATTTGATTTCATCAAAAATTTATTAAAATTGTAAGTAATCTAAATTTAACATAAGTCAATAGTATTGGAGTATAATCTCAATTCAGTTAGCATTTCATTTAAGTTTATTTGAGTTTAATTTGAATTGCATTTAGTTTGATTGTGTGTATATAAGTAGACGATGAGTTTTAAGTTGTAACCGAATTTTGTAATCATTTTTTCTGTTGAGAAGTTTGTTACGTTTTTCTCTTCTCTCTTCCATCTTCATCTTCTTCCTTCTTGTGCATCAGTAATTGGTATCTAGAGCTCTGGTTTAAATCCAAAGGAAACACCAAGGGCAACACAAGTGAACGTGAGGCATGTGTGATTGATTTCGATTATGAAATTCATAGTGAATTGAAGTTCGAAATCGTAATTGAATCACATTTCTTGATTCTGCGGGATTGGGAAACACGAGTGTTTTGGTGAGATTTGAGTGAATTCTTGCACAAGATCGAAGATGAATTGTGGAAACAATAGCTTGAACACGAAGCTTCCAGTCTTTGATGGAAATAATTGGAATTAGTGGATGATTAAGATGCGTGTGTTCTTTGGCGCTCAAGATATTCTTGATCTCGTCAATAACGGTAACACAACGGTTGCAGTAGAAGCAACTGAGGCACAAAGAAACATGTATAAAGAGATGAGGAAGAATGATCAGAAAGCTCTATTCTACATCCATCAGTGTGTGGATATGAATGTGTTTTAGAAGATAGCTTATTCAACGACGACAAATGCTATGTGAGACACACCGGTACGATGCTACGACGGTGATGCATTAGTGAAGAATGTGAAGCTTCAGTCTCTACATAAGCAGTCTGAGAATCTTAATATGAAAAATAATGAGAAGATACCTTATTACATCTCCAGAATAATTTTGATCACAAATGAGATGAAATCTTATGGATAGACTCTCTCTGAACAAGTCATCATTGAAAAGGTATTGAGATCACGTACTCCTCAATTTAATTACATTGTCGTAGCAATTGAACACTTTAAGGATCTAAGCACCATGAGAATTGAAGAGCTACAAAGTAGTCTAGAGGCACAAGAGTTGCGTCTAACCAAGAGAACCTCTGAAAGAGAGGTAAAGCAGACTCTGAATGCATCTTTTGGTAAGAAGAATCAGAAGCAATCTTGGTCAGAGGCAAAGAAGAGACATGGTGGTGGTCAGAAGTTAGAAGCCTCCAACTCTGATGAGAAGAAACATCATAAGGGAAAGAAGAAGTTTGACAAGAAGAAGGTTTAATGTTACTGTTGTAAGAAGTTTGGTCACTTTGCTGTTGAGTGAAAGTTAAAAAAGGAAAGGAAATCAGAAGAAGCAAACAAAGCCAGAAGAGAGTCTGATGATGAACTCGTGCTATTGATGACTTTTGAATTTAATGGTGGATATTTGGTATACTGGTGGTATATGGACACTGCCTGCTCAAATCACTTAACTAGAAACAAACAATGGCTGATTAATTTTGACTCTAGAAAGAGAACAATGATCATATATACTGATGATAAGTGTCTGAATGCTTAAGGAATGGGAAATTTCAAAGTCAGAGTGAAGAATGGAAAAACTATTATGATCAAGGATGTTTGGTATATTCCTGGCATGAATAGCAATATGATGAGTGTAGGTCAGCTAATTGAGAAAGGTTTCTCAATTACTATGAAGGACAATCTCTTGAAGTTTTATGATTTTGATCAGAGGGAAGCAACAGAACATTCAAGGTGAATGTGGAAACAACTGAAACTAAATGCCTTAGTGAAGAAGGTGCAGAAGGTCATATTGAGCTATGGAACAAGAGATTGGGGCATCTGAACTTCAGAAGCTTAGGGCATATGAGTTCTAAGAAGCCGGTACATGGCATTTCTAAGATTGTGAAACCAAAGAAGTCATGTGAGATATGCATGAAAGGCAAGCAACCAAGATTTCCATTTACATCAGAAGTTACTCCAAGAGTAAAACATGCTTTAGGAGTAGTGCATTCTAATGTATGTGGACCATTTGAAGTACCTTCACTTGGAGGAAAAAATTATTTTGTGTCTTTTATGGACGAGTTCACAAGAATGACATGGGTAGCACTCATCAACTTTAAGCATGAGGTGTTTGATGAGTTTCAGAAGTTCAAGGTGAAGGCTGAAAAACAAAGTGGTCAGAAGCTGAAAAATTCTCAGAACTGATGGTGGAGGTGAGTACAACTCTATAGATTTTAGAAGGTTCTACGAGGAGAATAGAATTGAGCATGAGATTACTGCTCCATACACTCCTTAGCACAATGGTATTTCTGAAAAAAGAAACATAACTTTGCTTGATATGACAAGGAGCTTGATAAAGGAGAAGAACCCCCTAACACCATATGAGGAGAAGTTGTTGCCGCTGCAGCATATGTGCTCAACAGATGTCCAACCAAGAAGCTGAAGGAAATTTTTCCTTTAAAGAAGTGAACTAGAGATAAGAAAAGTGTAAGCCATCTGAAGGTGTTTGTTTTTCCTTTAAAGAAGTGAACTAGAGATAAGAATCCCCCTAACACCATATGAGGAGAAGTTGGATGACAGAAGCATAGTTATATTGCTTGTAGGGTACCATAGTACATGTGCTTATAAGTTCTACAGTCTTGTCACTAACATAGTTGAATTCAACAGAGATGTTATTGTGAAGGAAACAGAAGCGTGGGATTGGAACAAGTCTTAACCCAACTCTTGTGCAATGTTAACACCTGAGTCCTTTAAAGATATTTCAGATTCTGAAGGAGATTCTGCTTCTAAAGATGAGTCAGAGTCTGAAGGTGACTCTAATGCTGAAGACGAGTCAGAAGACGAGTCTGACTCTGAAGGTGAATCTTATTCTGATCCAGATTCTGTTGATGATCAAGACTCTGGTGGTAATCATGCCTCTGAAGGTGGTCATGCCTCTGAAGGTGAACCAGACTCTAAAAGGGAATCCATTCAGTGTGCCATGTTGGTAGAATCTGAACCGGTGAGTACTAAAGTAGCTCTTAAGAAGAAAGTGTGGCTGAAGGCCATGAAATAAGAACTTGAGGCCGTAGAAATAAACAAGACTTGGGAGTTGACTGAGCTTCCAAGGAACAAGAAAGTCATCAGCATGAGATGGGTTTACAAGGTGAAACTAAAGCCAGATGGAACAATTTGCAAACACAAAGCACGATTAGTAGCTAGAGGGTTTCTACTTTAGACTACTTTGAAGTGTTTGCACATGTAGCTAGACATGAAACAATTAGATTGGTGATTCATATAGCTGCTAGTAGAAATCGGCCTCTAATGCATTTAGATGTGAAATCTGTATTTCTGAATGGTCTTTTACAAGAGGAATTTTATGTGTCACAACCTCCTGGATTTTTGAAAAGAATTAGGAATGGATGGCTTACAAGTTTTATAAAGCCTTATATGGACTAAAACAAGCTCCTAGAGCCTATAATCTGAAAATTTATTCAGTTTTCAAGCTTCAAGGATTCATAAAATGTGAGATGGAGTATGACATTTATGTTCATCATGCATGTGATAACAATATGATTCTGGTGTATTTTTATGTTGATGACATATTACTAATAGGAAGTTGTTCAGAAGAGATAGCTAAGTTCAAGAAGATGTTGATGAATGAGTTTTAGATGACTGATCTAGGAAATATGGCATATTTTCTAGGGATGGAGATTGTGTACTCTGATAAGGGTATAATCTTGCATCAGATTAAGTATGAACTTAAGCTTCTAAAGATATTTGAGCTAATGAATTGCAAGTTTGCAATCACACTTGTTGAAACAAATCACAAGCTAGATTTTGATGTTGAGGGTGATGATGTAGATGCTACAACTTTTAAACAGGTGGTAGGCTCATTGAGATATCTCAGTAATACCATACCTGATATTTGCTATGTATTTGAAATGGTGAGTAGGTTTATAAACAAACAAAAGTGGTCACATTACTAAGTTGCTGTCAGGATATTAAATGATTTACAACCTATCTCCTTGGTTATGCATGATACGCAAGTATATGATATTAAGTATGATGATTTCTGGACCAAGACAACCTAGAAACGACATAGATGTTTATCTATGTCCATTGATTGAGGATTTAAAACTTTTGTGGGATAAAGGTGTTGACGTTGATGATGCATATTCTGGTGAAAAGTTTAAGATGCGTGCAATGTTATTTTGCACAATCAATGACTTTCCTGAATATGGTAATTTGGCTTGATATAGTGTCAAAGGACATAAAATGTGTCCTATATGTGAATCTGATACCTATTTTCACCAATTTGTGTTTGGAAAAAAGACTGTTTACCTTGGACATCAGAAATTTCTAAAACCCAATCATTCTTTTCGTAGATTGCGGAAGGCTTTTAATGGAGATCGGGGGTTTGAAAGTGCTCCTAAACCTTTAACTGGAGATGAAGTTTATCAACAACAAGAACACCTTAATGTTGTCTTTGAAAAAAAAAGATGGTTCCGTTAAGATAAATATTTGGAAAAAGAGATCGGTGTTCTTTGATCTTCCATATTGGTCTTGACTTGATGTAAGGCATTGTCTTGATGTAATGCATGTGGAGAAAAATGTGTGTGATAGTTTGATAGGAACACTTTTAAACATTCCAGAAAAGACTAAATATGATAAGAATTTCCGTTTAGATATGGTGGATATGGGTATACGACAACAGTTGCCTCTAGAAGATAGAGGAAAAATATCTTATTTGCCTCGGTATGTCACACTATATCTAAAAAGGAAAAGAAAAGGTTTTGCGAGTGTTTGCATGATATAAAAGTTTCCCAAGGTTACTCTTCAAACATCAAGAAACTTGTATTAATGAAAGATTTCAAGTTAGTTGGATTAAAATCTCATGCTTGTCATGTCTTGATGCAACAACTTCTACCAGTGGCTATCCGTGGCATCCTTCCAGAAAATGTAAAAGTAATTATAACCAGATTGTGTTTATTCTTCAATGCTATATGTAATAAAGTTCTTGATTTCAAAAAAATAGATGAATTAGAAGATGAGACTGCAATAATGTTTTGTCAATTGAAGATGTATTTTCCTCCATCATTTTTTGACATTATGGTTCACTTACTTGTTCATCTAGTCAGAGAAATCAGATATTGTGGTCCAGTTTATTTAAGGTGGATGTATCCTATAGAGCAATACATGAATATATTTAAAGGATATACGAAGAATCATCACCGACCGGAAGCTTCGATCGTTGAAAGGTACGTCACAGAAGAAGATCTTAAGTTTTGTTCAAACTATTTGTTAGAAACAGAGTCTATTGGAATTCCAAAGTCTCGTCATGCTAAAAGATTTAAAGGTAGAGGTACTCAAGGTTTAGATGTTATGTCAATGGGTCAGGATGTAGTACTTCAAACACATTTCTATATATTGAATAATCTTAGTGTAGTTGAACCTTACATAGCTACTCACAAAAAAGATAAAGAAAAAATATCAACGAATGAATGACAAGTTGTTATTGACACAACATAACAAGGAATTCATAAGTTAGTTTAATATGAGAATTTATAATTATGATTGTGCATCCAAGATAATTAAATGGTTATCATACATGTCAAAATTTACTGTGATAACTTGGACTGCATACGACATTTCTAATTGTTCCTTTTATACAAAAGCAAAAAATGATTGTAGTACGATGCAAAATATTGGGGTTATGGTTTAGGCCGAATCCATGTATTTCTCTAGTTCGAAAGATAAGAATTATATTTTGGCAACCACCGCATTCTATGGTTTCATTGAGGATATTTTGGATATTGATTATGTTACTTTCAAAGTGCCTTTATTTAAATGCAAGTGGGTTCCCGATAACAATGGTGTACAAACTAATGAGTTAGGATTCACATGAGTTGGCCTTGGCAAGGCAACTTATAACACCAAACCATTCATCATGGCTACTCAAGCAAAACAAGTTTTTTATGTGACTGACCCTGCATACTTTTCGAGGAGATGATCAATTGTTCTCAAAGGAAAACACATTCCTCCTAGTGATGATGAAAGTTTTGATATTCGTTCTACTCCTTCTTATGCAACACAAGTGCCTAATTCATATGAAGAATTTGATAGAGATGATGTATATGCTATTCGTAACGATCATCAAAAAGGCATATGGGAAAATTAAAAAGTAAGTATTTTATATTCCTCATTCATAATTTATTGTATGTTATAATTACTAGTGATGTTATTTTCTAACAGCTATTATTATTTGAAATTATAGGTGTTTAAAGTCAAGACACCAAAGGACAAGACACCAAGACAACAAGATAGTATTATTTGTTGTAATGATGTTTACATTGTACGTTGTTTTATGCCATTTGGTTTTGATGTAATATAATATTTTTGGTTCCTAATGGAATTGTATCATTGATGTAATAAATTTTTTGGTCTAATTCAATTAAAATATGGTTGTATTGTTGTTTCTAGTCTGATATGATTCAGAAATATTCATGTTTAAAATTTAGGAATACTGTAAAATTGAAAAATATATATATAAAACAAATTAAATCACAACGGTTTTTAACTTAATCGTTGTTATAGGTAGAGCGCGCTATCTAGAATAATAAAAGGCAAGAATGGCGAGGTTGAGATTCGAACCAAGGACATATAAATTATTTCACAACAATTGTTTGAATAAACCTTGTTATAAGTAGCGTGCTACCTAACTTATAACCATGGTCTGTCGCCCGTTGTGGAAACCACCATACATACAACCACACGTTACCTAACAATGAACGTGCAACCGTCATTATATATGTTTCGCAACCGTCATTATATTTGTTTTCTGTAGTAGTGATTAGGAATTTACCCCAACCTCTCTAAGTTACCACTAGGATTTCCAAACACTTTTCTCTATCTTCAACTCTAAAGTATTGAATGTTATGAAGACAAAAATGATAAAGATACATATTTTTTAACTGTTGAAACCCAACATATACATAACAAGCCCAAAACATAACCCATTAGCGAACGGACCCACAAACCAAAATATTGAAGCCCAATACATGTGTACCGAGAAAACAAGACTAGAACTCCGACAGATTGAACCGTCTGTCGTGACACACTATCATGGTGTCGCCACCGGCTCTACCTCTATATTGATTTATAATTTATGCAATCTCAAAATAAATTTCCGTTCTCTCTTCCTCACTTAAGATTTTAAGACATACTCCAACAAATACTTTAAAAAAATATTAAAGGCAAAAAGGCACCTGAGGTCCTTTAAGTAATTTAATGCTACCACTTAGGTTCTTTAAGTTTTTTTTGTAACGTTTAGGTCCTTTAAGTTTAAAACCGTTTACACCGTTACCCTTTTTTTAAAATTCCGTTACAAAAATGCATATGTGGCAAAAATGGAGCTTAGGTGGCAGTTAATAGTGATGATGTGACATTTTAATTTATTATTTATTTATTTTTCAATTCCACATGGATTTTAATTTTTTTTTAATTTTATTTATTTTTTATTTATTTATTTGTACGCCAGTTAAGACTGAAATGACCTAATTATTACATTTTAAAAACATATGGGACGTGAGTGTTACAAATCATGTTCTTCCATAATGAAGCTTCTAATGCAGTGGTTATGGTTCTAAGTTGATCAAAGGGGTACATGTAAAGGATTAACACTATAATAAAAAAATCACTTTATTTTATTGAAACAAAACAATAAATATATTTTTTAACCCTAAACTATTAGCTTACGAAACTATAAGAGGTGATGAATAAGAATGTCTAATTCTGATACCATGTTAGAAACTATGCTAGAGAGAATTGATGATTTCATTTTTATAACAGAATTCTGTTATGATTCAAGTTAGTTACAAAAATGATTGCACCTTGTTATTCAAGTTAGTTACAAAAATGATTGCACCTGCTTACAATAGGTTACAAGCTTTGATGACTGGTAGACGCCAGTTAGAATACAATGTCAGTCCTGCAACTTTCTTGTTTTTAATTCACGTTGGTTGTTCTTGAACAAAACATTTCAGTGTTTCATTTTCTTATGGGTTTTATCTCAATTCAAGAATGTGCCCTATGAAAATCATACTTCACCTCATTGTATTTCGGTATTTGTTTTTAATTAATAGAATGATTTATTGTTGGTTGATCATAATTAGACAGGTGAATTCTTGTATGAAAGATATTTATTATTTTCTTTATGGAACTTGAATACTATGCTTGTTTCTTGTTAAACAACACATCAATCGTACTATTTTATATTTTTGTTTTCTGCTGTTGTAATGATACTATCATATAGTAATCATTGGTAAAATGATGAATCGTAATCAATTTTGCATCATATTGTTCGGCAAAATACTAAAATTTTTTCAATTTTCTCGTCTGCATAATGCATGATGGCAGAACCTGGAAATACTGTGGCATTTGAGGAAAATTTGGTACATTCTTGAATTTAAAGATTACAAAATTTTAAATTAAAAAATTAAAATTATAAAATCTTAGACTTTTCTTGTTATAATATACTATATATTTAAGTAGTGAATTTCATTTTTAAAATATTAACATTATACAATCATAGAGAATTAGAATTGAATAAAAAATAGTTTTAGCACTATTCTTTCCATTAATAATTATTGTGTATAGTTCGACATCAAATTGTACTAATTCAATATGTCAAATAGTAACACTCAAGTCACATATGTTTTTAAAATGTAACAATCAGATCCTTCCAGTCTTAACTGATGTATAAATAAATAAAATTAAAAAAATAATTTTTAAAATAATTTAAAAAAAAATAAAATAAAAAATTTAAAATACACGTGAAATTAAAAAATAAAATAAAATGCCACATCATTTAACTTAACTGCCACCTAAGCTCCGTCAATGCCACATATATTTTTTTTAACGGAAATTTCAAAAAAGGTTAACTATGCAAACTTTTAAAACGTTAAGGATCTGACTGTTACAAAAAAAATCTTAAAAGACCTAAGTGATAACATAAAATAACCTAAAGGACTAAAAGTGCCTTTTTGCCAAAATTAAAATAATCTTTGAATATATATATATATATATATATATATATATATATATATATATATATATATATATATATATATATATATATATATATATATATTATTTTCTTATTTCATTTAATATGACTGTTTGATTCAATTCTATTAACGTTTGAGATTTAGCATAAAACTCACACACACACACACACACACACACACACATATATATATATATATATATATATATATATATAATTTTGTTAATTTATGCTATTATTATTTTCTATAATATATTTTATAAAAGAAATGTGTTAATTTGTGGCCAGCTAAATATTTTTTGAAGACGCAAGTTAAGAAATTAAAAAATATATATATATATATATATATATATATATATATAGATTTTTTTTAAATTGACCTTAAAATAATTAATATATTATTTTTAAAATTAAATTTTCACGTTTAATTTCTTAACTTTAACTTGTGACTTTAAGACTAATATTTTCCTTTAGACATCTCTAGACCTTAACTTTTTTTTAATGTTTAAACAAGTTATGTTTTTTTATTAAAAAAGCTATAAAAAAAACCTATCATTTCATTATTCAGGGACATTTGCTTAGTATAGAAAAAAAAACTATCACTTCATTATTCAGGGACATCTGTTTAATATATAAAAGTGCATTTTTATTATTTAAACGTTGTTTTTTCAAAATTTTAAAATTTATTTATTAATTTATAAACTCTTTTTCAAAAGCTTAAAATTTACTTATTTATTCATACAGGACATCCAAATAAGTGTACTGTCTCTGTGTACGCTTATCATTACTTCTTTTTTATTTGTACTGCAACAAATAATCCAGAAAAATCTATCACAAAACACCCTGAAAAAGTACTGTCACTTATAATAATGCAGTTCGCAAGCATGACCAATCCTCAGAATTTTATATCATGATTGGTATTTAGCAAGGAATGTTGCGCTGTAAATACATCATTTCTTACTTTTAATTTAACGACTGAAACAATCATTCAGGTTGAATCTTAATTCTTAAATTTAAGAATAGTTACTGTACAAGAGACGTTTCAAATACTAGTACTGTACGACTATTATTTTTTCACACCTTTGTTTCACGGTTAGGAGTTATACTCAAATGTAGATGGTAAGCAAAGAGGCTATGCAAGCAATGAACTTGTCTCGTATATTTGAGTATAAACATTTGAACAATTGAATGAATAGAAGAAGTATTTATACTTGCCAAAAAGATCCTATATTGTTATTACCTCACTTACAAGTATCAAATTAGTAAAGCTCAATCGTCTATGTGTGTGTCTATATATATATATATATATATATATATATAAGAGCAAGCTTTTGCGCAAGCTCTTGATACATTCAGACTCGGTTATGTGCAGGAGTAACAGGCTCTATAGCACAGGGCCCCATATTGTGGAGGCCCCAAAATATTGAAAAGTCCAAATTTTTTATATATTAATAAATATAAAAATTATTATTAAAAAAGAAAATTAATTTAAAAAATACTATAATAAAAATTTAATACATTAAAAAATAAGATTGATGAAAGTCAAAATATTTATAATTAAATCTTATTTCTATTAATATATAATTATATTTTTATGTGTCATTTTTATTTATTCAAATTGTTTTTTTTTTTAATTTTGATTCATTTTTAAATTAGATCTGGGCCTCCAGTTTGATTGGGTCGGCCCTGAATACATTTATATGATTATGATTGTTTTATAGTTATTAAAAGTTATATTCTTTTGTTTAAGTTGAATCAATATGATCATATTGTTTTCTTTTATAAGTTTGATTGTTATGTTCATTAACGATCTTGTTTTCTTGTTTATGCCACTTTGACCCATTTCGAGAATACTGTCACATAGTTTCTCAAGTATAAGGCCTGAAATGACGAAGTGATTTTAGCAAGAGATACTAATAATACAATATTGAACATGCGATTAGAATGAGTCATTCCAGCCATGTAATATCAAGTCGACATGTCGTCTTTTTTGGGATGGCGAGCTCCTCAGACCTTGTTTGAGGCCGCTTCGAGCTATTTCGAGAATATCGATACAATAATTCCCTTGAAATGGATAATTGATATGGCAAAGTGATTTAAGTAAGAAATACTAACAATACAAAATGAACCCTACAGTCAGAAGGAGGAAATAGTTGTCTCAACCATCTAATATTGAATCGGTCTCGTGGTAAGAAAATATCGTCCTTACTTTGGATGACAAGCTCTTCCAACTTTGTTTTTGTTGGGTTTTTAGCTCCCAACAATCTGGAGAAAAGTCCAAACTTATCAAGCTCATTTGTCTCACTTTAGAGTGGCGAGAATCTATTGAGAATATATAATGAGAAAGAAAGAAATTAGGCTTGGTTTTTGAAAAGAAACAAAAAGAGAAAAGTGAGTGAGACAAGAACAAAGAGGTTTTTTACACAAGTATGAGCAACGTTTTTAGATATGTCCCTATGCCTTCGTTCACCATCGGACCAGGCTGAAATTTAGATAGCAAGTTTGTGACTTCCGGTACTTCAATCTAAATGGTTGATGGTGAGAAGTTATTCGTGGTGGGAGATATCAAGCTCGAATAATAGCAGCAAAAATATGTTTTTTATGGTTTTCTTGGTTCTCTATTTCATGATTGTTTCTTTGTTGTTTGGGGATACTCTTTTTCTATCATCAAATTTGATCATAGTGGAGCTTGATTGACTCGTTTGTGCCTGTGGTTTTTACTTCTTAAATTGATAAGGTTCTCCACGTTAAAATCTTTGTGTCCTTTTGTTTGTGTCATTTATTAGTTGCTGGATTATTTGTTATTGCTACTCATAGGTTCTTGCAAGTTGGAGAAACTGATTATCCGTTGCATAGTACTCTTTTTGAGTTGTTATCTGTCTTGAATTTCCCATCTGAGTGGCATCATAGCTCTTTAATTAAGAGGATATTTAACTCGCTTGAATGGTGGAGGCAAATACAAATAGAATGAATTGTTAGAATGACACTAATTATCACTTGTGGGGGGATGAAGGATTTGTTATTTGTGAAGAATTTGCATCTTCCTGTGTTTGCTATTGAGAAGCCAGAATCCAAAACTAATGAAGAGTGAAGTTTTGAACATCAACAGGTTTGTGGTTTTATTCGTCAATATGTTAAAGATAATGTTAATAATCACATTGCTAATGAGGAACATGCAAAATCCTTGGGGAAGAAGATTGAGTCTTTATATGCTTCTAAATCAACATATAATAAATTATACTTGTTGAATTCCTTGATGAATTTGAGGTACAAGGAGGGAACTTCTATTTTAGACCATTTGAATGATTTTCAAGGGATCCTAAATCAATTGTCAGGAATAAGCATCAAATTTTATAATGAATTGTTGTGACTATGGCTACTGAATAATCTACCACATTCTTGGGAAACATTTTGTGTTTCAATTAGAAACTCAGCTTCTGATGGTGTTGTCTCTTTGAAAAATGTAAAAGGAAGTGTTCTTAATGAGGAGATGAGAACAAAACACAAGGTACTTCATATCATTCCAAGGTGCTTATCACTAAGTAAAATGGCAGAGTTCATAGAAAGGAACCGAAAGGAAGTAGAAAGAATAGCTAAAGTGGGAGTAGAGATAAAAACAGAAGTCAGACTAGGTCCAGATACAAGAATGTGGAGTGTCATTATTATCACTAAATAAGGCATATATAGAGAAATTGTTTTCTATGAAAAAAGGATAAAAACGATAAGAAATGGAAGCAAAAGGAGAAACATCGTGATGATGGTGATCGTGTTGCTGATGCCACTAATGATGATCTTATTACTCTTTGTGACCATGAGTTAGTTAATCTTGAATCAGATGATAACATGTGGATTATTGATAGTGGTTTTACAGTACATGTTACACCATGGAAAGAGTTCTTCACATCTTACACTTCTAGTGAATTTGGAGTACAGAATATGGGTAATGATAATGTGTCTAAGGCAGCTGATATTGGTGATGGTTGCTTGTGGACTGACATGGGAGTGCAATTATTGCTTAGAGGAGTCAAACATGCTCTATATGTTTGTTTTAATTTTATCTTTCTGAATGGAAAATGGAAACTCACCAGAGGTAACTTGGTTGCGGCTAGAGAGGAGAAAATTAATAAGTTGTATTAGACTAAAGCATTGGTCGCTAAATATAGTGTGAATGCCATGGATATGTGGGCATATTTGTGGCACCACAAGCTTAGTCATATCACTGAAAAAGGGCTAAATTATTTATATAAAAAGGATGTGCTTTCGGGATTGAAGAGTGCATAATTGGAGAAATGTTCTCATTGCATGGCTGGTAAGCAAAATAGGTTATCCTTCAAGAAGCATCTTCCCTCAAAGAAATCAGAGTTGCTCGAATTGGTGCGTTTATGATGTTTATGGCCCATTGAAGGGAAATTCATTTAGTGGTGCACTTTACTTTGTTACTTTTATTGATGATCGTTCCAGAAAGCTTTGGGTCTATGCTTTAAAGATAAAAGACCAGGTTTTGGAGAAATTAAAAGAATTCCATGTCTTGGCTTAGAGACAGTCAGGCAAGAACTTGAAATGCATTCGTACTGACAATGGTGGTGAATATTATGGATCGTTTGATGTTTATTACATGCAGCACGATATCATAAATTAAAATGCTCCTCCTAAAACTCCTTAGCTGAATGGTCTAATAGAAAGGATGAACAAGACATTGATTGAAAAAGTTAGGTGTATGCTTTCTAAAACAAAGTTACCTAAGCATTTCTGGGGCAAGGCATTGTACACGGCAATGCATGTTATTAATTTGATTCGTGTATTTGCTTTGAATGATGAGATTCCAAAAAAGATTTGGTTTGGTAAGAATGCCAGGTATGATCATTTTAGAGTTTTTGATTGCAAGGCATATGTGCATGTTCCAAAGGATGAAAGATCCAAGTTGGACGTGAAGACAAGTCAATTCATCTTTATTGGAGTTAGACGGGATGAATTTTGCTACAAGGATTATGATCCCATTGAGAAGAAGGAAATCAGAAGTCGTGATGTGAAGTTCATGGAAGATCAAACCATTGGAGACAATGATAAGATGGAAAAGACTACACCTGAGAAAGATAATATTTTGTCTGATGTTAATTCAATTTGGATGCTTGTAGATGATCTAGATACTACTAAAAATAATGTTCACATTGATGAGCAACATGATGATGTTGGTGATCAACAACTTGGAGATGATTTTTAAGTTACTAATGATGATGCTGAATAGGAACATGAGATGTGACAATATGAGGATCTTGGTGATGCTCCTGATCCACCTCAACTCCGAATTTGGAGGTCTAATAGGAAGAGAAAACCATCTATTAGGTATCTATATAATGACTATGTTACCTTTACACATGGAGGATAAAATCAATGTTATCATTAAGCCACAAAGAGTGAAGAAAAGAAAAAGTGTTTGAATGCAATGCAAGATGAAATGAAGTCTTTGCATGATAATCACACTTTTAATTTGGTAAAGTTCCCAAAAGGCAAGAATGCTTTGGAAAACACGTGGATTTATAGGGTGAAGCAAGAAAGAAACTTTACATCTCCAAGGTATAAATCCAGATTGGTGGTGAAAGGTTTCAAACAAAGAAAGGGTATTGAGTTTAATGAGTTTATTTCTCATGTGGTGAAAATGTCATCCATTAGAACCGTGTTGAGTTTGGCTACTACTCTTAATTTAGAGGCAGAGAATATGGATGTCAAAACAACTTTCCTTAATTGTGATTTGGAGGAAGAAATTTACATGAAGCAACCTGATAATTTTCTTGCTAAAGGCAAGGAAGACTATGTGTGTAGGCTGAGAAATAGTCTATATGGTTTGAAGTAGGCTCCACGACAATGGTACAAGAAGTTTGAGTCTATTATGTGTGAGCAAGGCTACAAGAAGACTACTTCTGATCATTGTGTCCTTGTTAAAAAGTGTGCATGTGATGATTTTACTATCTTGTTATTGTATGTTGATGACATGCTCATTGTTGGTAAAAATATTTCCATGATTGACATGTTAAAGAAGTAATTGGACGAGTCATTTGCCATGAAAGACATGGGAGATTCTAATTAGATTCTTGGTATAAGAATCATGCGTAATAGGCAAGAGAAGAAACTTTGGATGTTATAGGAACACTATGTTAAAAGAGTGTTACAGAGGTTCAGAGTGGAAAATGCCAAGACTATTAGTACTCCTCTTGCTACGTATTTTAAATAGAGTGATAATCAGAATCCTTCTAATGAAACTAAAAAATCATATATGCCACGAGTTCCTTATGCATATGTTGTGGGTAGTTTGATGTATGCAATGGTATGTACAAGGCCTGATATTGCACATGTTTTTGGTACACATAGTAGACTTTTGTTTAATCTAAGTAGACAAAATTAGAATGTTGTAAAATGGATTTTGAGGCATCTTCATGGTACTACCAGTTTGAGGCTTTGTTTTGGAGGTGATAAGCATACCTTTGTGGGATATATTGGTTCTAATATGGTTGAAGATATTGATTCCAGAAATTCCACTTTAGGCTATTTGATTAAGTTTCTAGGGGGAGCTATGCCATGGCAATCTAGATTGCAGAGGTGTGTTGCATTGTCTACTACTGAGGCAAAGTTCATTGCCATTACAGAAGCATGCAAGGAATTTCTTCGGTTGAAGAAATTCTTGCACAAATACTTGATATTTTGTCGGAGTTAAGGTGCAATTCATCTTGGCAAGAACTCCACTTTTTATAATAGGTCCAATCATATTGATGTAAGGTATCACTAGATACGAGATGTTATTGAGGATGGGTTGTTGGAATTAGCCAAGGTTCATACAAATGATAATAGTGTTGATATGATGACAAAGACATTACAGAGATGGAAGTTTGAAACCTGTTGTGAGATCACCAGTTTGGAAATCACCTCCACATAGTTGTGAGGGCGAGATATGTTGGGTTTTTGGGCTCCTAACATTGTAGAGAAAAGTCCAAACTTATAAGCCCGTTTGTCCAACTTTAGAGTGGAAATGGTGTATTGAAAATATATAAAGAGAAAGAAAGAAATTATGGTTGGTTTTTGAAAAGAAACAAAAAGAGAAAAGTGAGAGAGAAGAGAACAAATTGGATTTTTACATAAGTTTGAGCAACATTTTTAGGTCTGTCGCCACACCTTCGCTCACCGTCGGACCAGGCTGAAATTTGGACAGTAGGTTCGTGACTGTTAGACGATAGGTTATGATCTAGAGGGTGGTGAATAAATCGCCAATGAAATTTTGTGGTTTAAAATTCTGTTTTAAAAATGTTTAACTATTGCTAGCGGAAATAATGCCGAATCGAGAATCGTTTATTCTAAACCGTTATTGAAAAGATCGGATATGTGTTAAACAGTATAAAATGAATTCGAAAGATGAGAGAAGCAATCAATATATTTTCAGCAATATCGTTTAAATAAACCACACTATGATAATTTATTTCCAATTATCTATTAAGCAAAATTTGTGGCTTAAGCAATTTATCGAACACTTAACGTGCAATCAATTCAACTCATATTTTTCTTTGATTTTGTTGATATGAAAAACCAATTACAATCAAATGGATTGTAATCAACTCATCAAAACAATTTGAAGTATTAAACAAAGAGATAATCTCAACGTATCGATTTCACAATCAATGGATTAACAATTTACTATGAATGGAGAGAGAGAGAGAGAGAGAGAGAGAGAGAGAGAGAGAGAGAGAGAGAGAGATATTTGTTTAGGTCGTTCCCCAATCGGCCTCGCTATGGGTATGTCTGCCCTCAATTTGAAATTGAATTGAGATAATAAAAATTAACCTTTGCAAATGTAGTTTACAAGAAAAGAAATAGCACTCAAACCCTCCAAACCTTATGTTTGATGTTGATCCTATGTTCTTTTCTCCCCTTGATGTTGAGCTCGATCAAGTGACCCAATACCTCCAATTTGATCCTCCAGTTAGCGCCACTCCTTTGACCGAACCCCCGTTCTTTAAAGATTTCACTCGGCTGAATCCAAATTGCAAACTATTGTGAAAAACTCTCAAATCTTTCCTTTGATCTTGAAAGAAAACCCCAAATGGATTTATCTTGAAACCCCCAAAGAATTTCCAACCCAATTGATTACAACCTAATCTTACTTAGACGTTATCAAACTATCTCTTGATCACACAACAAAAATTATTATGTGTAGTTATTGTATGAATGCAATGTGAGAAAATGAAGATGGTGAAAATTCTTTGTATCTTTCAGGTTTGAATGATGTGAAATAATGCATGAATGACTATATAGAGGGAGTCGACCCACAGCTCAGGGGAGTCGACCCATTCATGTTGTGTGTCGACTTCAAGGGCCTATATGTTGACTCCTTTGCAACATAATTTTTTTCTTGTATTCTCCTTCAAAGAGAGTCAACTCCTATCATGAATGTGTTGACTCCTAACATAATTTTTCATAAAATTTCAAATTTTTGACAAGTCCAAATGCTTTTGACATGTTCTATAAGTGTCCTAAGATGAAGATGAAACCTAGACACAGAAAGATAAGGTCCAATGTACAAATATTAAATGCCTTATTTTGACATTATTCAAAACCTCTAAGAGGATAGTGCATTCATACTGACTTCTAGTATTTCAATTTGAATTATTGGATCAGTGAGAAGTTATTTCTGGTGGGAGATATCAAGCTCGAACAGTAGCAACAAAAATATGTTTTTTCTGGTTTCTTGGTTCTCTATTTCATAATTGTTTCTTTGTTGTTTGGCCAATTGTTGAGCACAAGTTGTGCTATATTTTGAGACTCGTTTTGTATCCTCAAATTTGATTATAGTGTAGCTTGATTAAATGGCTTGTGCCTTTGGTTTTTACTTCTCACATTGAGAAGGTTTTTTACGTTAAAATCATTGTGTTTTTTTATTTTATTTATTAGTTGTTAGATTATTTGATACTGCTTCTCATAGGTTCTTATAAGTTGGGAAAATTTATTATCCACTTTGTTTGAGTTGTTATTTGTCTTGAATTTCTCATCGATTTTGGTCGTTCCAAACCATTTCGAAAATAGTGGTAGAGTTCAATATTAAAGATTGCAAATTTATACATATATTGCAATTGCAAAGTGACTGCTAAACACACTAAGTAATGCAGATCTGGTTGATCATGATTGGTCTTTTCCATCATCTTGAGCAATGTGATTATCACTTTACTCTTTTAAACATGTAATTGGAACCTCACCAAGGTACCCTAATTATTGACCATCATTGATCATCAATTAATAACTAATTATGTTAATCATGTGTGGGCTTTGATTATGATATAAGAAGCACAATAGCTGGCTGCTTTATAGTCATGCAATTGATATATGATCTATATAAATAAAGTTGCCTTCGAATCATATTGTGCACAACAAAATTTATGGTGCAAGGAATATCCTAATCCTGCTTTCCACTTCCCTACCAATTTTCAATTCCATCAACACGTATGTTTCTTATTATTTTAGTAAGTAGGTGTAGTCATTATTAGATTCTAAAGCATGATCAAAACAAGATCAAAATTCTTAAAGAAAAAAAGTATTAAAAATACTTATGAAAATTCTACCTCCACATATGATCAAGGTTCATTTATAGTTTGAAATCAGCTGATTATGTATAGACTTTGTCCATCGACAATAACATAGAATTAAACACTCATAAAATCATAAAATATTCCTAATATTTTAGTGAGCAATTGGGTCCTTTTTTCAGCAGAAATCAGATATCCTTCTATGCATATGCAAGCATCCAAACATCAAAATATGTAAGATCAGTTTCGAGTATATATATTTAAAAACCCTAATTTTTCTCATTCATTCTCAAATTTAGTAGGCGAAATAGGCACTTTGGATCAGGAAAAACACATTATGAGTGTTGAGGAGCACATTTCAACAGATTTCTATGTTGAAACTTTTTCGCCACTAATATATGTGTAGCATTTATAATTCTTTCGATGTATTTTATTAGGATTATGAGTCACTTAATTGATTTTGTAAACCTAAATTGATTCTTGTGCTGCATTATAATCATATAGGATTACAATGGACGATAAAATTCTTATTCAAGAAAATATAACATTATCTAAAACTAGATTCGAACTCATAACTTTGGTTAACCTGATATCCTTTTCGTTACAATTTTTTTTCAAAGAAAATATTTAGAAATTCAAACAATGTAAAAGATCTAAATATTAATATGTATAATTTGTATTTAAAGACTCTATGGCTGGTACACCAAGCCATAATTAAGAAGATTAGCAAAGGAAAAAAACTTCAAAACTTTTTAAAGGGAGACAGTAATTAACAATAAGGTATAGGAAGGGGCATGTAGTATAAATATATCATTCAATAAGACCATCAAAAGGATGGCCCATAAAAAGAACGGTCCTGATTGATTCAATGGTGGGCCGTATCCGAGTAGGGTCATTAAGACTCACCATGGATCTTTCAGTGATGCCAGCAACTGCTCCATTTAATTTTTTTTTTAAAAAGAAAACAGAAGATGGGGAATGATCCACCTGTTTGTCAGTCACATTGTACATTGGTTTGGGCAATAACCAGCACCTATACCCTACCATCTGAACCAACACCTGGAAACCGATAACCTCTTGACCCCACTATAGTACTATTCCTATTACTACTATTAATAATAATCAAAAACAACGTAAATTTTATTGTACTCCTATTTACTAGGGTAACAGTAACAGTAACACTGTTTCATCCTTTTACCGCACGAGTTTTTTCTGGTCCAGAAAGAGAGATGAAAAAAAAACCAAAATGCCTGTTAGGTGGGAAACTCAGCTAATGGAATCAAATCAAATCAATAGTAGTAAGTCGTTTTCTTTTTTCTCTTTAAAAAGCATTAAATTACAATTCAAAAAGCTTGCTACGTCGTAAATATTAAATCAAAAAAGATAAAGAGAATTTCACAAACAATCATGATAACATTTCCTGTAGTGAAATAATTCAAAGAACACCTTTTTTTTCTTACCAGAGAAAAAAAAACAAAAAGCAACTGTTAATTAAATAAATAATGACTCTCTTCTCTTCTCTTCTCTTCTCTTCTCATCTTATCTTATCTTCCAAACCCTAAAAAAACACTCTTCTCTTATGTTCCCTTCTTCTGGATCATTCTCTCTTGCAAAATCTTAATCACACCAAAAAATTAATTTTGGAATAATAAATAATAATAAAACTCAATTTAGAATAAGATTAAACAAACCTCACGTGTGTTAAAATTAAACACATCATCAAATCAAACTACTAGACAAGTAATGTAAGAAGAAGATGAAGCTGAAGCAAAAGATGATGATATTCTTCAACAAGTGGTGATGACTTTTTTGTTATTAATTATCATGTCGATCGTCGTGGCTACCACCGCGGTGATGTGATTGTGATCCACTTGGTTGTTGTTGTTGATGTTGTTGCTGATGAGATTGATGATCGGAAACCGGACGATAAGGACTCAGACCGGCGAGCATGCTTAAATGTCCTTCATTCATGTTCATATTCATATTGATATTTCCACCACCTCCTCCTCCGCCACTACTTCCACCACCACCACCGCCTCCGCCACCAACGGATGAATTACCTAATTGCTGACCTGGTAACAAAGCCATAGGTTGTGGAAAATTCATAAAATGTAAACCACTTGTTGAAACTGCTCCTCTATATAAAGCAGCAGCACTATTATTCACCGACGGAAAAGTCCATATAGGATCACCACCACTCATTATTTGGTTATTAGAATTCGCTACCATCCATATATTAGCCGGCATCTGAGTATGGCTTGCCGGAATCGAACCTGCACTTGACTGCAGCAGATAACTCCCCATTTGATGTTGTATTGAGGATAAATCTTGCTCACTGCTAGGTCTTCTTTTTCTTCCTCCCATAGATTGATCTTCTCCGCTTGTTTCAGATAAATCCAACGTCGTTGATGAAGAAGGCGCGTTTGAGTTTGTGTTTGCGTTTCCGTCTCGAAGCTCTTGTTTTGCCTGCAACATGTTCGTTAGGTTATTTGATTGGAAATTCAAAAGCATTGAAGTGTTGTTGTTGTTGCTGCTACTGTTATCCGAAGAAGATAAACCGATTCCAGGGAAGAGAGTTCTTCGTTGCTGAAGTGAGAAGTTCGGGTTGAAGTAAGAAGATCTTAGCTGAGATGGAACAGACATGGAAGAGCCTGAGCTACGGAGTGAGATGTTGAGAGAGGTGAAGTTAGCAGGAATAGTTCCGGTACCAGTAGCGGCTATAACGGCTGGTTCGGCTTGTTGGAGGAGCCATTCGATGGTTTCTCCGTCGGATTTATGGCCGAGTTCGCGAGTTAGTTGGAAAACTCTAGCAGCGCAAAGTGCAGGCATTCGGATGCGGCGGCCGCGGCCTTCTACTTTGGTGTGACGGTCTTTGGTGGAGGTTCTTTTAGGAGGCGGTTTTTTGCTTCCGGGGTCGGAGGTTGTTGGTGCAGCTGCTGGTACTAGTTGGTTGGATCGGTTTGAATTTGATGTGCTGGGTTCTGTAGGTGAGATTGCTAGCGATGGATATGGCGAAGATGTTGAACATGAAGCTCCTTCTTGTTGGTCTTCTTTCTTCTCAAGAAGCTGGAATGGGAAGTTCTGATTTTGACGCTGTTGTTGTTGGTGATGGTGGTGTTGGTGTTGGTGATGATGATGATGGTGGTGGAGATCATCTCCTCCCTCCATGATCGCATGGAGAGGAAAAAATAGTAAAAGTGTATTTTGTTATGAGTGTGATAAGTAAGGTTATAGTTTATTATGTATGGTGGGTCTTTCTCATTTTGAGGAAGAGATATGGGTGTGTAGTTTTATTTGTTATTTTGTTTGTGTAAATGAAGGAATTTTGCTTTGGAATTGATGTGGTTTAGGTTAGAGAAAGAGAGAGAGAGATGGTGAGAGATGAGATAAGGGGGAGGTGGGAGGGTAAGAGCTTTAAGCAACAAAGATAATGAGTGGGAATTATATGGGTGAGCTTTAAAAAGCATGATTTTTTCCAGAAAAGAAATTGCTTTCTTGAGTTGTGGTGTTCATGAGCTTTTTAATTATAACTTATAAGTGGATTTGTTTTTTTTTTTATTTAAAATGAATTTTAAAAATTATAATTATTCTTAAAGAATTTGAGCTCTTCTAGTTTTTTTTTTCTTCTAAAATTTCATATTCAAAATCAGAAGAATTAATTCAACAATTTAATAATGAAAGTGTTTCGAATAACCAACACAAACACATAAATTATTAATATTTGAGAGGGCTTAAATATAGAATTCGAGAAGAAATTCTTCTTAGTATTTATATTATTATATCAATCTTTAAAAAAATTCTTCTAATTTAATTAAATTATTTTAGATTTGGATTAGAATACAAAACTTTTACATCTATTGAAAGATCGGTTGCCATTTATTACAATTCTTTTAACATGAGAAATTAATTTCTTTATGTTGCATGAAGACATTAAATTTAAAAAGAATAGTTAAAAGTAAACAAATATATTTTTATTTAAAATGGAAATTTTATTTAGTAATTTTATTTAAAACGAGGGAGATGAGTAGTGTTGTGTTGTTCCCTTTTAATTGTGGTTGGACAGAGTCTTTGGTTCAGACTCCACGTGAGGTGCTCTTTTTATCATTCAATCCATAAAGACAATGGTGGCCTAGGTGGGACCCAATCCCAAGTCAAAAATGTAAAATTGAAAGACCTGGAAAGGAAATATTATCATCTGGGTCCCATTCCATTCAAGTAATCATTTCATTTCCCTTTGCCCTTTGCCTTTTCTTCTTCACCTTTGCTCTTCAACTTTGGGATTCCTAAATCCCCACCTTCATTCATCCCTTTACTTTACTCCTATATACTATACTTTGCTTTTCCCCCCCCCTCTCTCTCTCTCTCTCTCTCTCTTATGGGCCTAATTAGAGCGTTTACATTTTGCTTTTCTTAGTTTATTTCACATCAACTATATATTGCTTACAAACATCTTGGTCCCTAATAACCCTTCTACTCATTTTAGTGTATCGTTTGGATTATCCTAAATTTGCTTCGTATTCATCACTTTAATTTACCCTCTAAGGATGTTTCCTTGTCCATCATCAAATGCCTATTACAAGCCATGCAATGTTTAATTAACTTGCATTTTCATACATATCCATGACACCACCAAACACCACCAAGCACCTCAATCAATTTCTTCCTTTTCAATTTATCAATCAAATCAATCAAATACCATTTTTCAAGTTTTAATTATTTTTCGATAATAACCGAGTATTCTACACACAACTATATAGCACAACTGCAGAGACAAATCACTCAAATCGAGAGTATAACAATCAGAATCGTTTTAGTTTTTTCGGAGGTACGGTGTAGATTAGTCTTAATTTAATCATAGAAAAACAAATAGAGGTCATGTATGATCACGTTTAACCATTATAACTATTTTATGAAACCCTATTTAACATATGTTAACTGTGACAAATTTGAGATCATGTGTGGTAATCTACTTTTGCGCGCTCTCAATGAAGACCCTGATCACAATGGAAAATAAAGTTTTCTCTCAAGAAAATAAATTTAGGATCGATGCATGCTCGTATTGTATTCGAACCCAAAACCTTTGATTAAATTAGAAGAGATTTTTTACAATGCTCTAGGGTTCAATTTTGAATAATTATTGCAACTATTATATATTTTTTAATATTGATTATAAATAAATACCACATAATGATGAAAATAACTAAAGGGTTTGAAGTAGAAAATCACAACATATATATGCATATAAGGAATTTTAGAACCACTCAACACAAATGCTATTGACAGTTATCTTCATCAGACTTAGGACCACAAACTAGCACATGGAAATGGATCCAAATCCTTGTAAGCTTTTAGAGAACAACTAGTCACTATGTATTGTTTATAAGAGAAGTCTACTTCACATTTTTATTTGGTTAGACTTTGCTTGATATATGCAAGTAAATTTTTTTATTTCCTTCACTTCAAGTTGAAGCTGACGCTGTTCCTTTTCAGCTCATGTGAAGCAAATTAACTACACACAAACCAATTTCATTTAATTTCTTAACATTTATGAACAGTCTATATAGTTTCTTTTTATAGAACTATATTTTTTATAGTCTCTTCTTATAGCACTTGGCACTGACCACTAAACTATCTCAAAATAATAATTAAATTGACACTTCGAGTGATATCATTTGAAACTTATACATGTAATGGAAACAAATAAAGCTAGCATAAATTCTAGCTTTCCTTGTATTGAACAAGACAATGAATTTTCAATTATAGAGAAAAAAAATAATCAATTGTACTTTTAGTTAGTCTTAAATACAGTGAAGTTGCTTCTGTTTTTATCACATGCAAGGGAAATTCAGGCATAACGACAAAAGTACAACACCTTCCCTAGCAGAAAATAGGCCGATTTTGCTTTCTAAATTAATTGCAAATAATTAATATGGTTAAATTATTTAGGGTTAAATATCTACGTGTTTTCTTATATATCTCTTAAAATATTTTTTTTTAAATATCTCTTAAAATATTTTTTTTAAAGAACGGTTCTCGTAAAATTTGTCATTTTCATTTTTTTCCTCTAGTATTAAAATCGTCATTACAAATATCGTTAATTCAATTGTTAAATAATAAACTGTCTTTAAAATCATCGTTAATTTATAAAAATCGTTGTTAAATTGTATGAGAGATAAAAATGTGAATGAAAATTTTATAAAAATATATTTTTTTAAAGATATTTTGAGATATTAAAAATGAAAACATAGACATATTTAAATATTTAAACCTATACATAGCTGTGTAAAAGTAAACAAGGATGAAAAATTCAACGCAAAATCCTATTTACTTTTTTTCATGACTGTAATTTGTCTTTATAGATTAAAATCTATATAGTAAGAAATTGAAGATCCCTATTAATATTTCATTAAGATCTTTGTAATCAACAAGGTTAGACATAAAGATAATAAACGTACAATTCTTATTATTGGCAACTTTAAAAAAATATTGAAAATTGACATCCTACCTACTCTTTACTATTTATTTTTGTTTTATTAAAAAATAAATTAAAATTTGAAATAAAATAATAAATGGGAAAGTTATTACTATGTGAAATAATTTAAGGACAGAATAGAAAGAACCCACGTGAGAGTCTTCAGGCTTTTACACCGCATATGTAAAAGCTCTTGTCGCGAAATTACATGCCAATAAAGGGAAAGACTAACGTACCGACAAGTTGACAAATTTTCAAACGCTCTCTTCAATCCTTTGATAACGACTCTAAACTTAATAGTAAAATTTCATCATAGTCAAAATCAAACATATAATAACCTCTTTTCATTTTTACCATTGCTTGCACTATGAATAAAGTACCTTCCACGTTAAAATTTTAATATTTAACTTGTAATATTTCGTTGTATTTTATTCTGTTAGGGTGATTATCGTGTTGAAACTAAAATTTGTTACCAAAATATAAATTGCAAAGTAAGATGGGATATGTTGGGTTTGGAGCTGCTATGCACATTTTATGCTTGCATGTTTGTTAGTAATACAAAAAAATATAAAAGTAAATAGTAAATATATAAATTTCTAGTGAAGCTCAATCGGTTTGGGAATGATTTTTTTTCTTGGTGATCATCTGTTTTTATTTATTTATAATCAAACTTCATATATTAACACAAATATTAGAAGTATTTTAAAATCCAAGTACAATTATGGGTACATTGCATCTAATTCACTACTGACGCACTTTTAAAAAAAATCGAATGGATAATTGAACTACTCGTAAAAATTACACTTATTTTCTAGTTAGAGCTAATAGCTAACCACCACCTAGACGTATATATAATTCTATAGAATAATTCTTCCGGGCATCCGAAACCGTCATTAAATATAATTTGATTTCGTTGCCACCAAATGCACCAAACTGTACAAAACCAAATCACACAAGTATTCCTTTTGGTTGAAAACTCAACCACTTTTAAGAACCAATCCAACAAGTGCTCGCAAAAAGAGACAGAACTTGTCAACGGCACCCTAACCCTATTTTCAACAAACCTCCAAACAGAACGAATTTTAGGACAAGAAACAAACAAATGGTTTATGGATTCTACACACTTAAAACAAAAGACGCAAACCAATTCACGGGGACTAAAAATTATTCCCTTGGACGCCAGATTCGAACAAGTCGGAAGCCTATTCAAAATCTTCCTCTACTAGAAAATCTTAACTTTCATAGGAATCTTAGATTGCCATAAAAAATCCAAAACAGTCTTGTGAATAATATCTAAAGGAACAACCTCACAGGCCTTTTGTAAAAACGCATACCTAGATTTGACAGTGAACCAATTATTTAGAAACTTTGGCTAATAATACAAATCAACTTCCCCCGTCCTTGGCACAATTTCAGCCAACAATAAAGATATCTCCAAGAATGTCGCACGCGATTCTGTATTCAACTCGTCCTCTTGGAAGCCCAAGTTCCACAACCACAACTCCTCTACCCAACTCTCCATTTCAATAACAGCAGCAACTTTATTAACAGGGGCTCCATAAAGCACCAGGAAAGACATGTAGAGTGGTAACACCTCAAGCCAACACGAATGCCAAAAGGAGATACAATCACCGTTCCATAATTTGCACAATAGCTGGAACATAAACCCGTCTTCATCCTTAGAAGCTGCCAGGTTACAAACATCCTTCCACCATAAGGATAAAATCCTGCTACTGATGGTGTCTATGTTCAAGATTAAATTGCGGGCAAAATCATCATACTTATAATTCAGCAGAGGTTGCCAAACTGCACCCTTATCTTGAATCAACCTCCAAATCCATTTTGACAAGAGAGCTTGGTTAAAGGAAGAAAGATCCTTCCCAACAATACCGCCTTGATCCTTTGGTTTACATATGACAGACCAACTAACTCAAGCCATCTTCATTGCATCATTGTAACCCGACCAAAGAAAATTCCTTTGGATTGACGCTAATTCTTTCACAACTTTCGTCGGCGCTTTGTAAAACGAAAGATGGTATATAGGAAGATTTATTAGTACTGAATTAATGAGGGTGACTCTACCTCCCATAGATGCCATCATGCCTTTCCAACTTGATAATCAAGCTCTGAATGCATCAATGACCGGCTTCCAAAACTTAATTCTTCTATGGTTGTCACTAACATATAAGCCCAAAAATTTGAACGGAAGAGTACCGACATTGCACGATAGAAATTGAGTAACAGCAACCATGAACATTTCATCCACACCCACACCATACAAACAACTCTTACTAAAATTTGTGCACAACCTCGACACCATTTCAAAACCCCTCAAGATTACTTTGATACCCCATAGGTTTCTCCAATCGTCTTTGCAAATAAGAATTGTGTCATCTGCAAATTTGATAATACTAATGGAGTCAGGCCCATTCAAGGCAAATCCACCAAAAATATTCCTACTACCTTCCTTTTTAACAAGAATAGCTAAGCCTTCTGCCACCAGAGCATATAAAAATGGGGACAAGAGGTCTCCTTGCCTAAGACCCCTCGAGCATTTGAAATCTTCTGAGCTACTTCCATTTACTAAAACAGACAGGTAATTATTGCACACACCCGCATGTATTCACTGCAGCCATTTTGATCCAAAATTCATGGCCTTCAAAACTCTCAACATAAACTCCCACTCAATACAATCGTAGGCTTGTGCAAAATCTACTTTGAAGAGCATACACCCTCTTTTTCTCCTAACAGCCAGATCAATAAGTTCGTTCGCCACAAAGACACCGTCGAGTAATTGACGTCCAGGAATGAATGCTGTCTGTGATGAGGAAACCAATCCACCAATAACCTTGCCCAACCTTGATGCCATAATCTTTGATATAATTTTATATATACAACCCACTAAGCTAATCGGCCGGTATTCTTCTAAGCTTTGGGGGTTTAACTTCTTAGGTACAAGATTAATAAAAGAGGAATTCAGTGCCTTGGGGAGAACAACATTGTTTTGAAAATCTTGTATCCAATCTATAACATTCGGACCTATAATTTCCCAACACCGCTTGATGAACTCTAGATTAAAACCACCGGGTCTAGGGCATTTATTCCCTTCACACCTGTTGATGGCCTCCAATATTTCTTCAGTAGAGAACGGCTTCTCTAGCATTTCAGCATCAGCAACAGAAAGTTTCAGAAAATCCAACATATCTAACAACGGTCTTAACACATCGTGATTCTGAAATCTAGCCTCGAAATAGTTCTTAATTATCTTCTTAACAATGGGTACATCCTCTGATCTTCCAGCCCCCACTTTAACCGACGAAATGAAATTGCTTCTATTTCTTGTTTTCAAAGCAAAATGAAAGAATTTAGAGTTTACATCACCTTCTTTGACCAAGTTTATTCTAGACTTCTGCAGCAGCATGTTTTCCTTGAGGAGAAGGTTATTCCAAATCTGATTTTAAGCCTCAATTCTCAACCTTAACTACTCTTACGATACTTCACCACTGATAAACTCCATAGCATCTTCGATCTTATTCAAGGTATTCACCCCTTCTTTTATCTTCAAATCCACCCAACCGAACACATTGGTGTTCCACCACCTTAACCTCTTCCTAAGAAGATTTAACTTCTTAACAATAATCTGGCTACTACTACCAACAAGAGAGGATGAAATCCAAGCATTCCTCACAAACTCCATAAAGCCAGTATGCACAAACCAACACCTAAAAACCTTGAACAATTTTGGGTCCCCGTTGTTATTGCTAGCTCTTAACCATATCGGTCTATGATCCGAAATATCACGGTTACCTACAAATTGCACCATCACGCTCCATTCCTTGATTAACGTTTCTTAAACGAGGAATCTTTTAAGTATGCTTTTACACTTCCCATTGGAGTTAAACCAAGTAAACTTGTTCCCATTAACCAGTAGGTCAATGAGAACCTGCATATCAATACAACTTACAAAATCCTCCATTTATACATAACTTACCTTCCCTTTCCCCTTCATTTCCTCCATTGATTTATTCGCGTTAAAGTCGCCCCCCATTTGCCATTCACCCATTGAGAACTTATTTTTAATCTCCAAAAGGTCCTTCCACAATTTCCTTTTCTTCGACAGTATACACGAAGAATATGTATTGACGAAATAGCAATTTAGACCCTTCCACTTACAGTTAAAACCAAGGTATCCATTACCCCTAAAGCTGACATTTGGAGAGATGGCCGTCGATCGCCATACTGAGATTAAACATCCAGATTGACCAAAAGTCAGACTAGCAGACCACCCAAAATCAATGTTACCCCAAATGCTACTAATAGTCTTGTCCCCAACTGAACGTAGCTTCGATTCTTGAATGAAACATAAATTAACCTTCCCTTCAGAAATCAATTGCGAAATCATCCTCTTTTTTATTGAAGATTCGCACCCCCTAACATTGTAGAATAGTATATTCATGGGACCCAAATCGCAACGCCCAACTTTCCTTCATAGTTCTTCCTATCCCTGGTCTCCAAATCTCTAACTATTCCTTCAAAAGTTTCATCATCTTTGTCACCTTCGACTCCCAAATACTTAATCATACGCCAAACCTTAGCGGGGACGTCTTCAAGTGCCCTCCTCACACGATCGTTTCCTTGGTTAACATCACCATCACTAATAAAAACACAGCATAATATGGACCCCCCCGAATATTTAGAGTTAACTTCTCCCAAACCATTAGATACAGACATATTGCAGTCATCCGTATCAGGAGCAATTGTCGCTAATTCATGATTATTCACTAAATATAATAGAGCTGAAAAATAGGAAGGGGAAAAAGGGATTTTGATTTTATCATAAATTTCTTGTAGCTTTTTTGTCTTCTTCATTTTGGTCCCCTGATTAGGCCCAAAACTCCCAAAAGGTGTGGAAATAATTGGATCAGACTTGTGGAGATTTAGGCCCACAATAGCTAGTGGAAAGTCCACGTGATCCACATCATTAGTTTCCTTAACTAAATCTACAAGGACCTCTAACGCATTAGTTTATTTGACTAATTCCTTGGCAATCGAACCCACACGTCCCATCTCCATCCTAATGCAGTCACATGTTGACACAACTATCCTACAACAGCTACTACTTTTTGCACTACAATCAACATTAACCTTTTTGCCTGACACGCAATCGCCCTCCAGATGTTTTGGCTCAACGAATTTTCCCAATTTAACACTTATCAATTTGACCTGACCACTTTTATCCGCTGAATACTCAGTATTATCATTTTCTTGTGATTTAGAATTTCCATGATCATCACCTACATCCTCATCTGACGTCTCCGACACGCCTCACTCTTCCCCAGAATCTTCAGAGCATTCATCCTCCGATGAACTAACCTCCCTCCCTTCCCTACGCACTGTTAGCTGTTTTGGACCATGGAAGTGTTCCACGAGCTTAATTATGTATATATTCTGGTTGATTTCCACGTTAAATGTTTCATTGAGGTTTATAGAATACTTTGTCTTGATCAGGAACCTAGCTACATCGAGGAATATATGCCTCTCCTTATTCTCACCGCATGAAATGAACTCTCCCACATGACCAAAAATGAACTTGAAAAATTCATTGCACCACACATAACATGGGAGGCTGAAACATTTCAAACAAGTCAGACGTTCGTTATCAACATCATCTGGCGACCAAGGATAGATGTCATTGAACCAAGAGCTAAACCATTTTTCATCTTCTTTAATCAATGCACTTAATTCCCCTGGAGATGACTATTCTAGTAAGCACAAATTTGCACCCATGGGGGTAGCTTTTATCATGAAGAAGCCTTCTGCATTGAGAGACTCTTGAACATTATAAGTTGACCCAACCTTGGCCACCACTCCCACGAACACCTTTTGAAACCGAATCAGATCCTTTTCTTCTATGTTAAATTGTAGACAGGTAAATATAGGTTTATCATCCACCTTGAACCTCGTTTTATTTACCTCACTAGTTCTACCCAAGACCTAAGCATATGATCTCCCTGAAACTCCCTCACTTCTATGTTTCTGATAAACTTGACCCACATGTTTCCATCCTCCATTTTTCCCAGTAGGATATTTCTTATTCAAACTGACTCCCCCACGGTTGAACCTTGGAGTATTTGCAAACAATTTCCTTCCTTTGATTTGGATGCTATCAAGTTTAACAGCAAGAATTCTTTCATCTTTCACCTTTTTGTACCTTACAGAACTATACATTTCCCCTCTTATCTCTCTTAACAGGAATGAATACTTCAGCAACCAAATTGTATTCCTTAAAAACATTATACATCTCTTTCACCCCATAATCTTCTGGGAATTCAGTGAAAAAGAATGACGTAATCGTCTAATTGTCCTCCACATTTCCCCCTACGATCTGACCACATAGAACACTTAACATTATTTTCCTCATACTTCCTGTTACTCACCTGAATCCGCCCTTGTTCATCTTTACCCATGATATCAAATAAACACCAAATAAGGGGATATATTTAACAACCCAAAAAGAACCAATAAAATAATGTAGATGGGTTAAGAAGTAAGACGTGCCTTTATTGTTATTAATTCGCATGTTTGTTCGTCTGCTGGTGTATGACGTGAGTTGTAAGTGAGTAAGCAAATTTGGGATGTTCTCTTATAACTCACTCGTGTTCAGCCTAAGCTCGCCTTTGCTGCCTTCCCAATATTATCTGAGCTCTATGTATGATGGGCAAGCATGAGCCATAATAAACATACTCATACGTATACCCTTAAGCATGAGGCATGTAAAGGGGAAATGCTTTAAGGGAAACACCATGACATTTACATAGTCCTATGAGCAAGAGGCATGTAAGGTCGAAGTGTTTTTAGTGAGATTGTCCATCCTTTAAGGGTAAAATTTCACTCATAGCTGAGATTTTTGCTTTTGTATCTATTTGAGTAATCCGGCCCCGTTATTCGGGTCCTTTTGATTTGTAATTTCCAAACTCTTAATTAAGAAATTTGAGTTCTATTCTTGTCTTTGTTTGTTTATGCTTTTACTAAAGTTGATCACAAGTTTTCTTGTATTCGTTTTGATCGTTTTTATGTGCTTATTGTCCTTGTGTGGTTCTATGTGTTATACATGTAATATCGTCAAATGATTTTGATGATGACAACTTCTCAAATGGTTGATGATGTCATCTGATCAAAAGAAATAAATATCTCAAGTGACGACTATCAAATAGTCTTGATCACAACAACTCTTCAAAAGATTCTCGATGATGAGATCTGAATAAGAAAGAGATATAACAAGCCTCGTCACTTAAATGTTTCAAGTTCTAGTTGAAAGTGCCATGCATTTTTTAATCAGGCAAAAAAACATGAATTCTTGAAGTTGTGATCATGTAGTTAAAATTGTGAACTCAAAATGTGAAGTATGAAAACTCGTCTGATCCTGTGTGTATGACCTTAGTTTTGAATAGTTTATTATAAATGAACAAGAGTAAGTCTTGAGGCATTAAAGCAATGCATACTCACACAAAAAAAAAGTATTATCAAACATCTTCTCTTTTGGTAAAACTTCTTAAAATCAATTAGGGCAAGCGCTTAATTGATTAAAAGTTTGTTTAATAAATTAGGATGATAAAAAAATGTTGGTGTCATACCCCAATTTTGTCCAGGCTTTTTGAATTTACAGGCAAATAGTTTTATTTTGTGTTGTCTAGAATAAAATTTCAGTTTTGCATATAGGCTGGCTGAATCAATATCTTAACCGCGTGTAAAGTTAGACAACAATATTTTCAGGTTTGGGCCTGCAGCTATTAGTTTTATTGAACTACATTACACGTAGGAAAGTTT
This sequence comes from Lathyrus tuberosus, assembly GCA_022829125.1. Lineage (NCBI taxonomy): Eukaryota > Viridiplantae > Streptophyta > Magnoliopsida > Fabales > Fabaceae > Lathyrus > Lathyrus tuberosus. The sequence goes on from JALAZF010000104.1 coordinate 10,121,222, forward strand.
GACACACTCACTTATTTATTTATTTTTGCATCCACACGTATTTGCGTTTTGATCAGTTTGAGCCTTTTCATCCGAGTATTGTTAACTGCAACATTTGATCTGCGATTATATGTTTTACTGAACTATATTGTGCGTAGATTATTTAGTGCATTCATTTGTTTTTTTCGCATGTTTGCGCGTCTGCGTTTTGCTCGATTTATTTCCTTTTTATTTTGTTTTTAATGAAAGTAAATAATGTTAAATAAATAAGATTAGAATACAATACAAAAAGGGTAAAATTGGCATTAAGTTAATTTGCAAAACCCTACTTAGAAGGTATAAATTTTAACAATTGAGGCCAATGCAGTTGGCAACCGCTACATGATTCATCCTCTCTCACAATTCAAAAAAGAAGAAAAACCAAAAAATAGAAAAAGAAGAAGGATATTCTTCTTCGAATAAACACTTCAATGAGTGAAAAAAAAAAAAGAAACCTCCTATCACATATCCTCTCTTCCACATAAAATAAAAAACAAATCAAAAATACTAAAAAAGAGAAAAGGTGAGATAAGCTCATGATTCTTCTTCTTCATGCAACCTTCCTCCCTTCGCCACATGTAACACCCCATTTTTAATTATTTAATCGTCTGGTTTTATTTTAATTGTTGGCCTTGTTTAGGGTGTATGTCTGAGTGCGTAGGGGGGGGGGGGGGTAATGTTAGTTATGTGGAATTATTGTTATTATTATTATTATTATTATTATTTTATTAATAGTATATTTCATAATATTATTATTAGTATGGTTATTATTATTTAGTAAAATAAAATCTGATATAATTAAGTGGATAATGGGAAAATAGAATTAATGAGGGCAGTTTAGTAATTAGAGATTAATTAGTGGAAATTGGTAAGGGCTTAGCATAATCAAAATTTTAGAGATAGAAAGAGAAAGGCTAAGGAGAGGAACAACAAGGGTGTGCTAGGGCTAAGATCTTCATCAATTTTCGCAGGAATTAATCAAGGATTCGAGGTAAGGGGGAGAAACGGGTTTAATATTGGTGATATGATCATGATAGGGTAGTGGGGAGTCCTTAACCCCATAGGGATTTGTATGAAAAATGTGGTGTTGATGAATTGTTGTATATGTCTGATATGATGATGAGATTGTGCATGAATCAATCTGTGTTAATATGATTTTTCTGTTGTTGTTGCTGTTGTATGAACATCTCTGTTGCAGATTTGTTTTTGACCCAAATTGGGAGAACAATTGGGAATCTAAGACCTAAAAGTCATGTAGTAATAATAGGTGAAGTGATAAGATGAAATGATGAGTACTAAAACTGATGTAGAACCAGTTTTAGGACCAATTTGGAGTGGAAATTGGAGAATCCCGTAGCAGAATTCAGTCTGGTGTGGGAATGGTGAATTTGTGTAATAGATCTGGCCGTACGCGTATGGGGTGAGGTGATACGTGTATGGGCTGGCCAGGGCAAGGGCCATTACGCGTAAGGGAAGGCCAAAAGGAAGAATTGACATGGCACTCTGCCCATACGCGTATGGTGGCAAGGCAATACGCGTATGGGAGTAGCCCTACACGTAAGCAGATCTGGAAGTTGGATTTTGGAGGAAAAATGGGTCTCTACCCATACGCATATGAAGCTGGTCAGTACGCGTATGGTGGGGCGAGGCAGGACGCCTTACACGTCTGGTACGCGCAGGAAGGGCGAGGGAGCTGGTCATTACGCGTATGACCCAGGTCAATACACCTATGGACAGCGTGAGTGCAGAAATTCCCCGTTTTGCGATTTCTTTCCCGTTTTCGCATCGGAATTGGTTTCTCTTGGATTGATAGGTTGAGGATAGATGCCAGATGTTGAGGGATGTAACAATGGTTATGAAAGTAATTAATTTAATAATTTTTGGAGGATTAATTAATAATTAAGTGGGTTAGGTGATGTGAAATAATCTCATGGTGTTTGATGATGATATTGTGTTTGTGGTGTGATCAGGAGGATCGTGAGCATGTATCTATGTTATAATACATGTGTTTTAATATGCATTTTGTGTCATGCATTTCATGGTGATGGTGGGATGAATCATTGCTCAGGAGGAGTGTATGTGATTCATTCGTACTCCTATATGGAGAATGGTGGGGATAGATCATTGCCAAGTAGAGGTGTATGTGATCTATCCGGGTTCGATTGAATGAACCATGTTGTTGGTACCACATGCATTGTGTCCATAGTTATGTCGCAGTGCATTTGTTGTTATATGAAGTATTGCATGGTGATGGTTGTGACCAGTGGGTCTTGATTTTATGATTGTGCGTGAATACTACTTTTATCATGTATTTGTTCACCGTATATATATTGAACGTGATTTCTCACCCCTTTGTTGTTGTTGTGTCTGTGCTTCTTCGGAAGTATAGATAATCCAAGTACTTAGGTTGCTTGGATATGCGTGTTGCTTGCTCGAGTCTTAGGAGTGATCTGATACGTAACACGGGGATATTTTGGGAGATTTTGTTATTTATCAAATTACTTGAGATTTTGTTACGTATCTTTATTCTGTTGAACCTTCCTGGTGAACCACTAGTTGATGTGGAATTTTATTTGTTGTTGGCATGTGGCCGTGATTTAATTAAATGAATTATTTCCGCTATTTTATTTCGATTAATAAAAGGAGTTTTGATGTTGTTTTCATGAATGTGGCATCCTACTTTATTTTGGTGTAAAAACTCTGATTATTTTCATAGAATTTTATGTATTTTTCATAAATGGGAAAGTGGGGTGTTACAATTGGTATCAGAGCAGGTCGGTCCATCCGGCCAGGTGTTATAGTTGAGTCTGTCCTTAGAATAGGAGTTGATTTGGTGTTCTGACCTTATGTTGATTGTTGAACAGTATGGCAAGAAGGAATGATGTTGCTCTTGCTACTCCTATGCAAGCCATGACACAGGCTGTAGAGAACACCAATCAGGCTGGAGGTGCTCAGTTTCGCGACTTAGCACAGTTCCAGAGCAATAAGCCGCCTACTTATGAGGGAGGTATCTTGGATCCAGAGGCTGCACAGAAATGGCTGAAGGCTGTGGAGAAGATCTTCAGGACCATGGGATGCAGTGATGCTCAGAAGGTTCGGTTTGGTACGCATATGCTAGAAGGAGAGGCTGAGGCTTGGTGGGACAATAGTCGTCAGAGATTGGAAGCTGCAGGTACTGAGATTACTTGGGATGTGTTTCAAGTTGAGTTTCTGGAAAAGTATTTTCCGGAAGACATTCGTAGTGCAAAAGAGGTTGAATTTTTGGAGCTGAAACAGGGTGATAAGACAGTTGCAGAGTATGCCGCTAAGTTTGAGGAGCTGGTTCAATATTGTGCTCATTACAATACTGAAGAAGCTATGACTTCGAAGTGTTTGAAGTTTGAGAACGGGCTGCATCCTGAGATCAAATTGGGTATTGCTTGTCAGAAGATAAGAAACTATCCAGAGCTGGTGAGCAGAAGCAGAATTTATGATAATGATAACAGAGCCAGAATTGCTCATTACAAGGCTGTGAATGAGAAGAAGGGTAAGCAGAGATTTGGAGGTACTCCTTACAGTGCTCCAGCTGATAAGGGGAAACAGAAAACTGATGTGGGAAAGAAACCAAAGGAGAAGGGAGCATGTGTTGATACTCTCAAGTGTTTCCAATGTGGTGGCGCGGGTCACCGTGCTAACAACTATCAGAATGAGGTGAAGAAGTGTTTCAAGTGTGGCAAAGCAGGTCATGTTATAGCTGATTGCAGAGCCACTATGCCTACTTGTTATAATTATGGAGAGAAGGGTCACATCAGCACTCACTGTGAGAAGCCGAAGAAGTCTCAGGTGTCTCAGGCTGGTGGGAAAGTGTTTGCCTTGGTGGGAGCTCAATCCACTGATGAGGAGCGTTCCGTCAAAGGTACTTGCTTTATTAATGATATCCCTTTGATTGCTATCATTGACACGGGTGCAACGCACTTGTTTATTTATGTTGACTGTGTGAAGAGATTAGGGATTATGCCATCTACTCTAGAGCAGAGGATGACGATTGAAACTCCATCTATTGGTTCCGTGGTTACTTCTTTGGTGTGTTTGAAGTGTCTGCTGAGCATGCTTAGTAGAGATTTCAGAGTGGACTTGATTTGTTTGCCACTCGGTAATCTTGATGTTATTTTGGGAATGAACTGGTTGGAGTTCAACCGGGTGTATATTGATTGCTTCAGGAAGACGTTACTGTTTCTTACTCCTGAAGAGGAAGCATTAGCGGATTCGCTATCTAGCAAGGAGTTTCGGGCATTGTTAGAGGACGAAGCGAAGCTGTTTGTGGTGTTTGCCTCGTTATCTGTTGAAAGCAAGACTTCAGTTAATGAATTACCAGTAGTGAATGAATTTCCTGAAGTGTTTCCAGATGACATCACAAAATTGCCTCCGACAAGGGAAGTTGAATTCGCTATTGATCTTGTACCGGGTACCAGACCTATCTCTATGGCACTGTACAGGATGTCTGCATCAGAATTGGCAGAGTTGAAGTCTCAGGTTGGAGAATTGCTCGATAAGAAGTTTATTAGACCAAGTGTGTCTCCGTGGGGAGCTCCAGTGTTGTTGGTGAAAAAGAAGGATGGTAGTATGCGTCTATGCATTGATTACCGTCAGTTGAATAAAGTGACCATTAAGAATAAGTATCCACTTCCGAGGATTGATGACTTAATGGATCAGCTGGTAAGAGCTCGTGTTTTCAGGAAAATTTATCTGAGGTCGGGTTACCATCAGATTAGAGTAAAGGAAGGTGAAATCAGAAGACTGCTTTCAGAACTCGCTACGGACATTACGAATATGCAGTGATGCCTTTCGGAGTGTCTAACGCGCCGGGTGTATTTATGGAATATATGAATCGTATTTTCCATTCTTATCTGGATCAGTTTATTGTGGTATTTATTGATGATATACTGATTTATTCTAAGTCTGACGAAGAGCATGCAGGTCACTTGAGAATTGCATTGCAAGTGTTGAAAGATAATAAACTGTTTGCAAAGTTCTCGTAGTGTGAATTTTGGTTGAAGACTGTGAGTTTCTTGGGTCATGTGATTTCTGGTGATGGTATAGCGGTGGATCCCTCTAAAGTAAGTGCAGTACTTCAGTGGGAAACTCCGAAGACCGCAACAGAGATTAAAATCTTTTTGGGTTTGGCTGGCTACTATAGAAGATTCATTGAAGGGTTTTCTAAATTGGTGTTGCCATTGACTCAGTTGACCAGGAAGAATTGAGCTTTTGTCTGGGATGCTGCCTGTGAGGAGAGTTTTGAGGAACTGAAGAAGAAATTGACTATAGCACCAGTGTTAATTTTACCAAGTCCAAATGATTCTTTCGTAGTGTATTGTGATGCGTCTAAGATGGGATTAGGCGGTGTGTTGATGCAAGGTGGCAAGGTAGTGGCTTATGCTTCAAGGCAGTTGAGGGTGCATGAGAGAAACTATCCTACTTATGATCTGGAATTAGCTGCAGTGGTGTTCGTGTTAAAAATTTGGCGACATTATTTGTATGGATCAAGATTTAAAGTATTCAGTGATCACAAGAGCCTGAAGTATCTATTCGATCAGAAAGAATTGAATATGAGGCAGAGAAGGTGGTTAAAGTTCTTAAAGGATTATTATTTTAAATTGAATTACCATCCGGGAAAAGCTAATGTTGTGGTAAATGCTCTGAGTCGGAAGACAATCCATATGTCTGCGTTAATGGTGAAGGAAATGGAATTGATTGAACAGTTCAGAGATTTGAGTATGGTTTGTGAAACTACACCGGGAAGTATCAGATTGGGTATGCTGAAAGTGAATAATGACTTTTTGGATGTAATTAAGGAAAATCAGAAACTGGATGTGAAATTAGTGGACTTGATACCTACAGGAGATGATCCTGATAGTGACTTTAAAGTGGATAATGTTGGTGTGTTGAGATTCTGGGGCAGAATTTGTGTACCGGATAATGAGGAATTGAAAAAGGCAATCTTGGAAGAAAGTCATCGGAGTAGCTTGAGTATTCATCCGGGAGCTACAAAGATGTACCATGATTTGAAGAAGTTATTTTGGTGGTCCGGTATGAAGAGTGACATAGCCCAGTTTGTCTATGCTTGTTTGACATGTCGGAAGTCAAAAGTAGAGCACCATAAGCCTTCGGGATTGATGCAACCATTAGAGATTCCTGAATGGAAATGGGCCAGTATTGCGATGGATTTTGTTACTGGTTTGCCAAATACGGCGAGGGGCTTTGATGCTATTTGGGTAGTGGTGGATCGACTTACGAAGTCCGCACATTTTATACCAATTAACATCAGTTTTCCGTTGTCAAAGCTGGCAGAGATTTATATTAGGATAATTGTGAAGTTACATGGTGTTCTGTCGAGCATAGTGTCGGATAGAGATCCGAGGTTTACTTTAGAATTTTGGAGGAGTCTGCAGGAAGCCTTGGGTTCTAAGTTGAAGTTGAGCTCGGCTTATCATCCACAGACCGATGGTCAGTCAGAGAGGACTATTCAGTCATTGGAGGATTTGCTGAGAGCCTGTGTATTGGAAAAAGGTGGTGCGTGAGATACTCATTTGCCATTGATTGAGTTCACGTATAATAACAGTCACCACTCTAGCATTGGAATGGCGCCTTTCGAAGCTTTGTATGGTAGGAGGTGTAGGACACCTCTGTGTTGGTATGAAACAGGTGAGAATGTGGTGCTTGGACCAGAAATTGTGCAACAGACTACTGAGACGATTCAAATGATTCGTGAAAAGATGAAGGCGTCTCAGAGTAGGCAGAAAAGTTATCATGATAATCGGAAGAAAGATTTGGAATTCAGTGAAGGTGATCATGTGTCCTTGAGAGTTAACCCAGTGACCTGTGTGGGACGTGCATTAAAATCGAAGAAGTTGGATCCTAAGTTTATTGGACCGTATCAGATCTTGCAGAGAGTTGGTACAGTTGCTTACAGAGTGGCATTGCCACCGGAACTTTCAAACTTGCATGATGTGTTTCACGTGTCGCAACTTCGGAAGTATGTTTTAGATCCGTCTCATGTTATTCAGAGGGATGAAGTGCAAATCAGGGAGAATCTTACAGTGGAGACGATGCCTTTAAGGATCGAGGATCGCAAGATGAAGCAACTCAGAGGAAAGGAGATACCTCTGGTAAGAGTAGCTTAGGGAGGAGCTGCTGGCGGAAGTGTGACCTGGGAATTGGAGAGCAGGATGCGAGAGTCGTATCCAGAACTGTTTCCATCAGGTACATTTTCGAGGACGGAAATAATTTAAGTGGGGGAGAGTTGTAACACTCCATTTTTAATTATTTAATCGTCTGGTTTTATTTTAATTGTTGGCCTTGTTTGGGGTGTATGTCTGAGTGCGTAGGGGGGGGATAATGTTAGTTATGTGGAATTATTGTTATTATTACTATTATTTTATTAATAGTATATTTCATAATATTATTATTAGTATGGTTATTATTATTTAGTAAAATAAAATCTGATATAATTAAGTGGATAATGGGAAAATAGAATTAATGAGGGCAGTTTATTAATTAGAGATTAATTAGTGGAAATTGGTAAGGGCTTAGCATAATCAGAATTTTAGAGATAGAAAGAGAAAGGCTAAGGAGAGGAACAACAAGGGTGTACTAGGGCTAAGATCTTCATCAATTTTCGCAGGAATTAATCAAGGATTCGAGGTAAGGGGGAGAAACGGGTTTAATATTGGTGATATGATCATGATAGGGTAGTGGGGAGTCCTTAACCCCATAGGGATTTGTATGAAAAATGTGGTGTTGATGAATTGTTGTATATGTCTGATATGATGATGAGATTGTGCATGAATCAATCTGTGTTAATATGATTTTTCTGTTGTTGTTGCTGTTGTATGAACATCTCTGTTGCAGATTTGTTTTTGACCCAAATTGGGAGAACAATTGGGAATCTAAGACCTAAAAGTCATGTAGTAATAATAGGTGAAGTGATAAGATGAAATGATGAGTACTAAAACTGATGTAGAACCAGTTTTAGGACCAATTTGGACTGGAAATTGGAGAATCCCGTAGCAGAATTCAGTCTGGTGTGGGAATGGTGAATTTGTGTAATAGATCTGGCCGTACGCGTATGGGGTGGGGTGATACGTGTATGGGCTGGCCAGGGCAAGGGCCATTACGCGTAAGGGGAGGCCAAAAGGAAGAATTGACACGGCACTCTGCCCATACGCGTATGGTGGCAAGGCAATACGCGTATGGGAGTAGCCCTACACGTAAGCAGATCTGGAAGTTGGATTTTGGAGGAAAAATGGGTCTCTACCCAAACGCGTATGAAGCTGGTCAGTACGCGTATGGTGGGGCGAGGCAGGACGCCTTACGCGTCTGGTACGCGCAGGAAGGGCGAGGGAGCTGGTCATTACGCGTATGACCCAGGTCAATACGCGTATGGACAACGTGAGTGCAGAAATTCCCCGTTTTGCGATTTCTTTCCCGTTTTCGCATCGGAATTGGTTTCTCTTGGATTGATAGGTTGAGGATAGATGCCAGATGTTGAGGGATGTAACAATGGTTATGAAAGTAATTAATTTAATTATTTTTGGAGGATTAATTAATAATTAAGTGGGTTAGGTGATGTGAAATAATCTCATGGTGTTTGATGATGATATTGTGTTTGATGGTGTGATCAGGAGGATCGTGAGCATGTATCTATGTTATAATACATGTGTTTTAATATGCATTTTGTGTCATGCATTTCATGGTGATGGTGGGATGAATCATTGCTCAGGAGGAGTGTATGTGATTCATTCGTACTCCTATATGGAGAATGGTGGGGATAGATCATTGCCAAGTAGAGGTGTATGTGATCTATCCAGGTTCGATTGAATGAACCATGTTGTTGGTACCACATGCATTGTGTCCATAGTTATGTCGCAGTGCATTTGTTGTTATATGAAGTATTGCATGGTGATGGTTGTGACCAGTGGGTCTTGATTTTATGATTGTGCGTGAATACTACTTTTATCATGTATTTGTTCACCGTATATATATTGAACGTGATTTCTCACCCCTTTGTTGTTGTTGTGTCTGTGCTTCTTCGGAAGTATAGATAATCCAAGTACTTAGGTTGCTTGGATATGCGTGTTGCTTGCTCGAGTCTTAGGAGTGATCTGATACGTAACACGGGGATATTTTGGGAGATTTTGTTATTTATCAAATTACTTGAGATTTTGTTACGTATCTTTATTCTGTTGAACCTTCCTGGTGAACCACTAGTTGATGTGGAATTTTATTTGTTGTTGGCATGTGGCCGTGATTTAATTAAATGAATTATTTCCGCTATTTTATTTCGATTAATAAAAGGAGTTTTGATGTTGTTTTCATGAATGTGGCATCCTACTTTATTTTGGTGTAAAAACTCTGATTATTTTCATAGAATTTTATGTATTTTTCATAAATGGGAAAGTGGGGTGTTACAATTGGTATCAGAGCAGGTCGGTCCATCCGGCCAGGTGTTATAGTTGAGTCTGTCCTTAGAATAGGAGTTGATTTGGTGTTCTGACCTTATGTTGATTGTTGAACAGTATGGCAAGAAGGAATGATGTTGCTCTTGCTACTCCTATGCAAGCCATGACACAGGCTGTAGAGAACACCAATCAGGCTGGAGGTGCTCAGTTTCGCGACTTAGCACAGTTCCAGAGCAATAAGCCGCCTACTTATGAGGGAGGTATCTTGGATCCAGAGGCTGCACAGAAATGGCTGAAGGCTGTGGAGAAGATCTTCAGGACCATGGGATGCAGTGATGCTCAGAAGGTTCGGTTTGGTACGCATATGCTAGAAGGAGAGGCTGAGGCTTGGTGGGACAATAGTCGTCAGAGATTGGAAGCTGCAGGTACTGAGATTACTTGGGATGTGTTTCAAGTTGAGTTTCTGGAAAAGTATTTTCCGGAAGACATTCGTAGTGCAAAAGAGGTTGAATTTTTGGAGCTGAAACAGGGTGATAAGACAGTTGCAGAGTATGCCGCTAAGTTTGAGGAGCTGGTTCAATATTGTGCTCATTACAATACTGAAGAAGCTATGACTTCGAAGTGTTTGAAGTTTGAGAACGGGCTGCATCCTGAGATCAAATTGGGTATTGCTTGTCAGAAGATAAGAAACTATCCAGAGCTGGTGAGCAGAAGCAGAATTTATGATAATGATAACAGAGCCAGAATTGCTCATTACAAGGCTGTGAATGAGAAGAAGGGTAAGCAGAGATTTGGAGGTACTCCTTACAGTGCTCCAGCTGATAAGGGGAAACAGAAAACTGATGTGGGAAAGAAACCAAAGGAGAAGGGAGCATGTGTTGATACTCTCAAGTGTTTCCAATGTGGTGGCGCGGGTCACCGTGCTAACAACTATCAGAATGAGGTGAAGAAGTGTTTCAAGTGTGGCAAAGCAGGTCATGTTATAGCTGATTGCAGAGCCACTATGCCTACTTGTTATAATTATGGAGAGAAGGGTCACATCAGCACTCACTGTGAGAAGCCGAAGAAGTCTCAGGTGTCTCAGGCTGGTGGGAAAGTGTTTGCCTTGGTGGGAGCTCAATCCACTGATGAGGAGCGTTCCGTCAAAGGTACTTGCTTTATTAATGATATCCCTTTGATTGCTATCATTGACACAGGTGCAACGCACTTGTTTATTTATGTTGACTGTGTGAAGAGATTAGGGATTATGCCATCTACTCTAGAGCAGAGGATGACGATTGAAACTCCATCTATTGGTTCCGTGGTTACTTCTTTGGTGTGTTTGAAGTGTCTGCTGAGCATGCTTAGTAGAGATTTCAGAGTGGACTTGATTTGTTTGCCACTCGGTAATCTTGATGTTATTTTGGGAATGAACTGGTTGGAGTTCAACCGGGTGTATATTGATTGCTTCAGGAAGACGTTACTATTTCTTACTCCTGAAGAGGAAGCATTAGCGGATTCGCTATCTAGCAAGGAATTTCGGGCATTGTTAGAGGACGAAGCGAAGCTGTTTGTGGTGTTTGCCTCGTTATCTGTTGAAAGCAAGACTTCAGTTAATGAATTACCAGTAGTGAATGAATTTCCTGAAGTGTTTCCAGATGACATCACAAAATTGCCTCCGACAAGGGAAGTTGAATTCGCTATTGATCTTGTACCGGGTACCAGACCTATCTCTATGGCACTGTACAGGATGTCTGCATCAGAATTGGCAGAGTTGAAGTCTCAGGTTGGAGAATTGCTCGATAAGAAGTTTATTAGACCAAGTGTGTCTCCGTGGGGAGCTCCAGTGTTGTTGGTGAAAAAGAAGGATGGTAGTATGCGTCTATGCATTGATTACCGTCAGTTGAATAAAGTGACCATTAAGAATAAGTATCCACTTCCGAGGATTGATGACTTAATGGATCAGCTGGTAAGAGCTCGTGTTTTCAGGAAAATTTATCTGAGGTCGGGTTACCATCAGATTAGAGTAAAGGAAGGTGAAATCAGAAGACTGCTTTCAGAACTCGCTACGGACATTACGAATATGCAGTGATGCCTTTCGGAGTGTCTAACGCGCCGGGTGTATTTATGGAATATATGAATCGTATTTTCCATTCTTATCTGGATCAGTTTATTGTGGTATTTATTGATGATATACTGATTTATTCTAAGTCTGACGAAGAGCATGCAGGTCACTTGAGAATTGCATTGCAAGTGTTGAAAGATAATAAACTGTTTGCAAAGTTCTCGTAGTGTGAATTTTGGTTGAAGACTGTGAGTTTCTTGGGTCATGTGATTTCTGGTGATGGTATAGCGGTGGATCCCTCTAAAGTAAGTGCAGTACTTCAGTGGGAAACTCCGAAGACCGCAACAGAGATTAAAATCTTTTTGGGTTTGGCTGGCTACTATAGAAGATTCATTGAAGGGTTTTCTAAATTGGTGTTGCCATTGACTCAGTTGACCAGGAAGAATTGAGCTTTTGTCTGGGATGCTGCCTGTGAGGAGAGTTTTGAGGAACTGAAGAAGAAATTGACTATAGCACCAGTGTTAATTTTACCAAGTCCAAATGATTCTTTCGTAGTGTATTGTGATGCGTCTAAGATGGGATTAGGCGGTGTGTTGATGCAAGGTGGCAAGGTAGTGGCTTATGCTTCAAGGCAGTTGAGGGTGCATGAGAGAAACTATCCTACTTATGATCTGGAATTAGCTGCAGTGGTGTTCGTGTTAAAAATTTGGCGACATTATTTGTATGGATCAAGATTTAAAGTATTCAGTGATCACAAGAGCCTGAAGTATCTATTCGATCAGAAAGAATTGAATATGAGGCAGAGAAGGTGGTTAAAGTTCTTAAAGGATTATTATTTTAAATTGAATTACCATCCGGGAAAAGCTAATGTTGTGGTAAATGCTCTGAGTCGGAAGACAATCCATATGTCTGCGTTAATGGTGAAGGAAATGGAATTGATTGAACAGTTCAGAGATTTGAGTATGGTTTGTGAAACTACACCGGGAAGTATCAGATTGGGTATGCTGAAAGTGAATAATGACTTTTTGGATGTAATTAAGGAAAATCAGAAACTGGATGTGAAATTAGTGGACTTGATACCTACAGGAGATGATCCTGATAGTGACTTTAAAGTGGATAATGTTGGTGTGTTGAGATTCTGGGGCAGAATTTGTGTACCGGATAATGAGGAATTGAAAAAGGCAATCTTGGAAGAAAGTCATCGGAGTAGCTTGAGTATTCATCCGGGAGCTACAAAGATGTACCATGATTTGAAGAAGTTATTTTGGTGGTCCGGTATGAAGAGTGACATAGCCCAGTTTGTCTATGCTTGTTTGACATGTCGGAAGTCAAAAGTAGAGCACCATAAGCCTTCGGGATTGATGCAACCATTAGAGATTCCTGAATGGAAATGGGCCAGTATTGCGATGGATTTTGTTACTGGTTTGCCAAATACGGCGAGGGGCTTTGATGCTATTTGGGTAGTGGTGGATCGACTTACGAAGTCCGCACATTTTATACCAATTAACATCAGTTTTCCGTTGTCAAAGCTGGCAGAGATTTATATTAGGATAATTGTGAAGTTACATGGTGTTCTGTCGAGCATAGTGTCGGATAGAGATCCGAGGTTTACTTTAGAATTTTGGAGGAGTCTGCAGGAAGCCTTGGGTTCTAAGTTGAAGTTGAGCTCGGCTTATCATCCACAGACCGATGGTCAGTCAGAGAGGACTATTCAGTCATTGGAGGATTTGCTGAGAGCCTGTGTATTGGAAAAAGGTGGTGCGTGAGATACTCATTTGCCATTGATTGAGTTCACGTATAATAACAGTCACCACTCTAGCATTGGAATGGCGCCTTTCGAAGCTTTGTATGGTAGGAGGTGTAGGACACCTCTGTGTTGGTATGAAACAGGTGAGAATGTGGTGCTTGGACCAGAAATTGTGCAACAGACTACTGAGACGATTCAAATGATTCGTGAAAAGATGAAGGCGTCTCAGAGTAGGCAGAAAAGTTATCATGATAATCGGAAGAAAGATTTGGAATTCAGTGAAGGTGATCATGTGTCCCTGAGAGTTAACCCAGTGACCTGTGTGGGACGTGCATTAAAATCGAAGAAGTTGGATCCTAAGTTTATTGGACCGTATCAGATCTTGCAGAGAGTTGGTACAGTTGCTTACAGAGTGGCATTGCCACCGGAACTTTCAAACTTGCATGATGTGTTTCACGTGTCGCAACTTCGGAAGTATGTTTTAGATCCGTCTCATGTTATTCAGAGGGATGAAGTGCAAATCAGGGAGAATCTTACAGTGGAGACGATGCCTTTAAGGATCGAGGATCGCAAGATGAAGCAACTCAGAGGAAAGGAGATACCTCTGGTAAGAGTAGCTTAGGGAGGAGCTGCTGGCGGAAGTGTGACCTGGGAATTGGAGAGCAGGATGCGAGAGTCGTATCCAGAACTGTTTCCATCAGGTACATTTTCGAGGACGGAAATAATTTAAGTGGGGGAGAGTTGTAACACTCCATTTTTAATTATTTAATCGTCTGGTTTTATTTTAATTGTTGGCCTTGTTTGGGGTGTATGTCTGAGTGCGTAGGGGGGGGGATAATGTTAGTTATGTGGAATTATTGTTATTATTACTATTATTTTATTAATAGTATATTTCATAATATTATTATTAGTATGGTTATTATTATTTAGTAAAATAAAATCTGATATAATTAAGTGGATAATGGGAAAATAGAATTAATGAGGGCAGTTTATTAATTAGAGATTAATTAGTGGAAATTGGTAAGGGCTTAGCATAATCAGAATTTTAGAGATAGAAAGAGAAAGGCTAAGGAGAGGAACAACAAGGGTGTACTAGGGCTAAGATCTTCATCAATTTTCGCAGGAATTAATCAAGGATTCGAGGTAAGGGGGAGAAACGGGTTTAATATTGGTGATATGATCATGATAGGGTAGTGGGGAGTCCTTAACCCCATAGGGATTTGTATGAAAAATGTGGTGTTGATGAATTGTTGTATATGTCTGATATGATGATGAGATTGTGCATGAATCAATCTGTGTTAATATGATTTTTCTGTTGTTGTTGCTGTTGTATGAACATCTCTGTTGCAGATTTGTTTTTGACCCAAATTGGGAGAACAATTGGGAATCTAAGACCTAAAAGTCATGTAGTAATAATAGGTGAAGTGATAAGATGAAATGATGAGTACTAAAACTGATGTAGAACCAGTTTTAGGACCAATTTGGAGTGGAAATTGGAGAATCCCGTAGCAGAATTCAGTCTGGTGTGGGAATGGTGAATTTGTGTAATAGATCTGGCCGTACGCGTATGGGGTGGGGTGATACGTGTATGGGCTGGCCAGGGCAAGGGCCATTACGCGTAAGGGGAGGCCAAAAGGAAGAATTGACACGACACTCTGCCCATACGCGTATGGTGGCAAGGCAATACGCGTATGGGAGTAGCCCTACACGTAAGCAGATCTGGAAGTTGGATTTTGGAGGAAAAATGGGTCTCTACCCAAACGCGTATGAAGCTGGTCAGTACGCGTATGGTGGGGCGAGGCAGGACGCCTTACGCGTCTGGTACGCGCAGGAAGGGCGAGGGAGCTGGTCATTACGCGTATGACCCAGGTCAATACGCGTATGGACAACGTGAGTGCAGAAATTCCCCGTTTTGCGATTTCTTTCCCGTTTTCGCATCGGAATTGGTTTCTCTTGGATTGATAGGTTGAGGATAGATGCCAGATGTTGAGGGATGTAACAATGGTTATGAAAGTAATTAATTTAATTATTTTTGGAGGATTAATTAATAATTAAGTGGGTTAGGTGATGTGAAATAATCTCATGGTGTTTGATGATGATATTGTGTTTGATGGTGTGATCAGGAGGATCGTGAGCATGTATCTATGTTATAATACATGTGTTTTAATATGCATTTTGTGTCATGCATTTCATGGTGATGGTGGGATGAATCATTGCTCAGGAGGAGTGTATGTGATTCATTCGTACTCCTATATGGAGAATGGTGGGGATAGATCATTGCCAAGTAGAGGTGTATGTGATCTATCCAGGTTCGATTGAATGAACCATGTTGTTGGTACCACATGCATTGTGTCCATAGTTATGTCGCAGTGCATTTGTTGTTATATGAAGTATTGCATGGTGATGGTTGTGACCAGTGGGTCTTGATTTTATGATTGTGCGTGAATACTACTTTTATCATGTATTTGTTCACCGTATATATATTGAACGTGATTTCTCACCCCTTTGTTGTTGTTGTGTCTGTGCTTCTTCGGAAGTATAGATAATCCAAGTACTTAGGTTGCTTGGATATGCGTGTTGCTTGCTCTAGTCTTAGGAGTGATCTGATACGTAACACGGGGATATTTTGGGAGATTTTGTTATTTATCAAATTACTTGAGATTTTGTTACGTATCTTTATTCTGTTGAACCTTCCTGGTGAACCACTAGTTGATGTGGAATTTTATTTGTTGTTGGCATGTGGCCGTGATTTAATTAAATGAATTATTTCCGCTATTTTATTTCGATTAATAAAAGGAGTTTTGATGTTGTTTTCATGAATGTGGCATCCTACTTTATTTTGGTGTAAAAACTCTGATTATTTTCATAGAATTTTATGTATTTTTCATAAATGGGAAAGTGGGGTGTTACAATTGGTATCAGAGCAGGTCGGTCCATCCGGCCAGGTGTTATAGTTGAGTCTGTCCTTAGAATAGGAGTTGATTTGGTGTTCTGACCTTATGTTGATTGTTGAACAGTATGGCAAGAAGGAATGATGTTGCTCTTACTACTGCTATGCAAGCCATGACACAGGCTGTAGAGAACACCAATCAGGCTGGAGGTGCTCAGTTTCGCGACTTAGCACAGTTCCAGAGCAATAAGCCGCCTACTTATGAGGGAGGTATCTTGGATCCAGAGGCTGCACAGAAATGGCTGAAGGCTGTGGAGAACATCTTCAGGACCATGGGATGCAGTGATGCTCAGAAGGTACGGTTTGGTACGCATATGCTGGAAGGAGAGGCTGAGGCTTGGTGGGACAATAGTCGTCAGAGATTGGAAGCTGCAGGTACTGAGATTACTTGGGATGTGTTTCAAGTTGAGTTTCTGGAAAAGTATTTTCCGGAAGACATTCGTAGTGCAAAAGATGTTGAATTTTTGGAGCTGAAACAGGGTGATAAGACAGTTGCAGAGTATGCCGCTAAGTTTGAGGAGCTGGTTCAATATTGTGCTCATTACAATACTGAAGAAGCTATGACTTCGAAGTGTTTGAAGTTTGAGAACGGGCTGCATCCTGAGATCAAATTGGGTATTGCTTGTCAGAAGATAAGAAACTATCCAGAGCTGGTGAGCAGAAGCAGAATTTATGATAATGATAACAGAGCCAGAATTGCTCATTACAAGGCTGTGAATGAGAAGAAGGGTAAGCAGAGATTTGGAGGTACTCCTTACAGTGCTCCAGCTGATAAGGGGAAACAGAAAACTGATGTGGGAAAGAAACCAAAGGAGAAGGGAGCATGTGTTGATACTCTCAAGTGTTTCCAATGTGGTGGCGCGGGTCACCGTGCTAACAACTATCAGAATGAGGTGAAGAAGTGTTTCAAGTGTGGCAAAGCAGGCCATGTTATAGCTGATTGCAGAGCCACTATGCCTACTTGTTATAATTATGGAGAGAAGGGTCACATCAGCACTCACTGTGAGAAGCCGAAGAAGTCTCAGGTGTCTCAGGCTGGTGGGAAAGTGTTTGCCTTGGTGGGAGCTCAATCCACTGATGAGGAGCGTTCCGTCAAAGGTACTTGCTTTATTAATGATATCCCTTTGATTGCTATCATTGACACGGGTGCAACGCACTTGTTTATTTATGTTGACTGTGTGAAGAGATTAGGGATTATGCCATCTACTCTAGAGCAGAGGATGACGATTGAAACTCCATCTATTGGTTCCGTGGTTACTTCTTTGGTGTGTTTGAAGTGTCCGCTGACCATGCTTAGTAGAGATTTCAGAGTGGACTTGATTTGTTTTCCACTCGGTAATCTTGATGTTATTTTGGGAATGAACTGGTTGGAGTTCAACCGGGTGTATATTGATTGCTTCAGGAAGACGTTATTGTTTCTTACTCCTGAAGACGAAGCATTAGCGGATTCGCTATCTAGCAAGGAGTTTCGGGCATTGTTGGAGGACGAAGCGAAGCTATTTGCGGTGTTTGCCTCGTTATCTGTTGAAAGCAAGACTTCAGTTAATGAATTACCAGTAGTGAATGAATTTCCTGAAGTGTTTCCAGATGACATCACAAAATTGCCTCCGACAAGGGAAGTTGAATTCGCTATTGATCTTGTACCGGGTACCAGACCTATCTCTATGGCACTGTACAGGATGTCTGCATCAGAATTGGCAGAGTTGAAGTCTCAGGTCGGAGAATTGCTCGATAAGAAGTTTATTAGACCAAGTGTGTCTCCGTGGGGAGCTCCAGTGTTGTTGGTGAAAAAGAAGGATGGTAGTATGCGTCTATGCATTGATTACCGCCAGTTGAATAAAGTGACCATTAAGAATAAGTATCCACTTCCGAGGATTGATGACTTAATGGATCAGCTGGTAAGAGCTCGTGTTTTTAGGAAAATTTATCTGAGGTCGGGTTACCATCAGATTAGAGTAAAGGAAGGTGAAATCAGAAGACTGCTTTCAGAACTCGCTACGGACATTACGAATATGCAGTGATGCCTTTCGGAGTGTCTAACGCGCCGAGTGTATTTATGGAATATATGAATCGCATTTTCCAATCTTATCTGGATCAGTTTATTGTGGTATTTATTGATGATATACTGATTTATTCTAAGTCTGACGAAGAGCATGCAGGTCACTTGAGAATTCCATTGCAAGTGTTGAAAGATAATAAACTGTTTGCAAAGTTCTCGAAGTGTGAATTTTGGTTGAAGACTGTGAGTTTCTTGGGTCATGTGATTTCTGGTGATGGTATAGCGGTGGATCCCTCTAAAGTAAGTGCAGTACTTCAGTGGGAAACTCCGAAGACCGCAACGGAGATTAAAATATTTTTGGGTTTGGCAGGCTACTATAGAAGATTCATTGAAGGGTTTTCTAAATTGGTGTTGCCATTGACTCAGTTGACCAGGAAGAATCAAGCTTTTGTCTGGGATGCTGCCTGTGAGGAGAGTTTTGGGGAACTGAAGAAGAAATTGACTACAGCACCAGTGTTAATTTTACCAAGTCTAAATGATTCTTTCGTAGTGTATTGTGATGCGTCTAAGATGGGATTAGGCGGTGTGTTGATGCAAGGTGGCAAGGTAGTGGCTTATGCTTCAAGGCAGTTGAGGGTGCATGAGAGAAACTATCCTACTCATGATCTGGAATTAGCTGCAGTGGTGTTCGTGTTAAAAATTTGGCGACATTATTTGTATGGATCAAGATTTGAAGTATTCAGTGATCACAAGAGCCTGAAGTATCTATTCGATCAGAAAGAATTGAATATGAGGCAGAGAAGGTGGTTAAAGTTCTTAAAGGATTATTATTTTAATTTGAATTACCATCCGGGAAAAGCTAATGTTGTGGCAGATGCTCTGAGTCGGAAGACAATCCATATGTCTGCGTTAATGGTGAAGGAAATGGAATTGATTGAACAGTTCAGAGATTTGAGTATGGTTTGTGAAACTACACCGGGAAGTATCAGATTGGGTATGCTGAAAGTGAATAATGACTTTTTGGATGTAATTAAGGAAAATCAGAAACTGGATGTGAAATTAGTGGACTTGATACCTACAGGAGATGATCCTGATAGTGACTTTAAAGTGGATAATGTTGGTGTGTTGAGATTCTGGGGCAGAATTTGTGTACCGGATAATGAGGAATTGAAAAAGGCAATCTTGGAAGAAAGTCATCGGAGTAGCTTGAGTATTCATCCGGGAGCTACAAAGATGTACCATGATTTGAAGAAGTTATTTTGGTGGTCCGGTATGAAGAGGGACATAGCCCAGTTTGTCTACGCTTGTTTGACATGTCGGAAGTCAAAAGTAGAGCACCATAAGCCTTCGGGATTGATGCAACCGTTAGATATTCCTGAATGGAAATGGGACAGTATTGCGATGGATTTTGTTACTGGTTTGCCAAATACGGCGAGGGGCTTTGATACTATTTGGGTAGTGGTGGATCGACTTACGAAGTCCGCACATTTTATACCAATTAACATCAGTTTTCCGTTGTCAAAGCTGGCAGAGATTTATATCAGGATAATTGTGAAGTTACATGGTGTTCTGTCGAGCATAGTGTCGGATAGAGATCCGAGGTTTACTTTAGAATTTTGGAGGAGTCTGCAGGAAGCCTTGGGTTCTAAGTTGAAGTTGAGCTCGGCTTATCATCCACAGACCGATGGTCAGTCAGAGAGGACTATTCAGTCATTGGAGGATTTGCTGAGAGCCTGTGTATTGGAAAAAGGTGGTGCGTGAGATACTCATTTGCCATTGATTGAGTTCACGTATAATAACAGTCACCACTCTAGCATTGGAATGGCGCCTTTCGAAGCTTTGTATGGTAGGAGGTGTAGGACACCTCTGTGTTGGTATGAAACAGGTGAGAATGTGGTGCTTGGACCAGAAATTGTGCAACAGACTACTGAGACGATTCAAATGATTTGTGAAAAGATGAAGGCGTCTCAGAGTAGGCAGAAAAGTTATCATGATAATCGGAAGAAATATTTGGAATTCAGTGAAGGTGATCATGTGTTCCTGAGAGTTAACCCAGTGACCGGTGTGGGACGTGCATTAAAATCTAAGAAGTTGGATCCTAAGTTTATTGGACCGTATCAGATCTTGCAGAGAGTTGGTGCAGTTGCTTACAGAGTGGCATTGCCACCGGAACTTTCGAACTTGCATGATGTGTTTCACATGTCGCAACTTCGGAAGTATGTTTCAGATCCGTCTCATGTTATTCAGAGGGATGAAGTGCAAATCAGGGAGAATCTTACAGTGGAGACGATGCCTTTAAGGATCGAGGATCGTAAGATGAAGCAACTCAGAGGAAAGGAGATACCTCTGGTAAGAGTAGCTTGGGGAGGAGCTGCTGGCGGAAGTGTGACCTGGGAATTGGAGAGCAGGATGCGGGAGTCGTATCCAGAACTGTTTCCATCAGGTACATTTTTGAGGACGAAAATAATTTAAGTGGGGGAGAGTTGTAACACTCCATTTTTAATTATTTAATCGTCTGATTTTATTTTAATTGTTGGCCTTGTTTGGGGTGTATGTCTGAGTGCGTAGGGGGGATAATGTTAGTTATGTGGAATTATTGTTATTATTACTATTATTTTATTAATAGTATATTTCATAATATTATTATTAGTATGGTTATTATTATTTAGTAAAATAAAATCTGATATAATTAAGTGGATAATGGGAAAATAGAATTAATGAGGGCAGTTTAGTAATTAGAGATTAATTAGTGGAAATTGGTAAGGGCTTAGCATAATCAGAATTTTAGAGATAGAAAGAGAAAGGCTAAGGAGAGGAAGAACAAGGGTGTGCTAGGGCTAAGATCTTCATCAATTTTCGCAGGAATTAATCAAGGATTCGAGGTAAGGGGGAGAAACAGGTTTAATATTGGTGATATGATCATGATAGGGTAGTGGGGAGTCCTTAACCCCATAGGGATTTGTATGAAAAATGTGGTGTTGATGAATTGTTGTATATGTCTGATATGATGATGAGATTGTGCATGAATCAATCTGTGTTAATATGATTTTTCTGTTGTTGTTGCTGTTGTATGAACATCTCTGTTGCAGATTTGTTTTTGACCCAAATTGGGAGAACAATTGGGAATCTAAGACCTAAAAGTCATGTAGTAATAATAGGTGAAGTGATAAGATGAAATGATGAGTACTAAAACTGATGTAGAACTAATTTTAGGACCAATTTGGAGTGGAAATTGCAGAATCCCGTAGTAGAATTCAGTCTGGTGTGGGAATGGTGAATTTGCGTAATAGATCTGGCCGTACGCGTATGGGGTGGGGTGATACCCGTATGGGCTGGGCAGGGCAAGGGGCATTACGCGTAAGGGGAGGCCAAAAGGAAGAATTGACACGGCCCTCTGCCCATACGCGTAAGGGTAAGCGTATGGTGGCAAGGCAATACGCGTATGGGAGTAGCCCTAGGCGTAAGCAGATCTGGAAGTTGGATTTTGGAGGAAAAATGGGTCTCTGCCCATACGCGTATGAAGCTAGTCAGTACGCATATGGTGGGGCGAGGCAGGACGCCTTACGCGTCTGGTATGCGCAGGAAGGGCGAGGGAGATGGTCATTACACGTATGATCCAGGTCAATACGCGTATGGACAGCGTGAGTGCAGAAATTCCCCGTTTTGCGATTTCTTTCCCGTTTTCGCATCGGAATTGGTTTCTCTTGGATTGATAGGTTGAGGATAGATGCCAGATGTTGAGGGATGTAACAATGGTTATGAAAGTAATTAATTTAATAATTTTTGGAGGATTAATTAATAATTAAGTGGGTTAGGTGATGTGAAATAATCTCATGGTGTTTGATGATGATATTGTGTTTGATGGTGTGATCAGGAGGATCGTGAGCATGTATCTATGTTATAATACATGTGTTTTAATATGCATTTTGTGTCATGCATTTCATGGTGATGGTGGGATGAATCATTGCTCAGGAGGAGTGTATGTGATTCATCCGTACTCCTATATGGAGAATGGTGGGGATAGATCATTGCCAAGTAAAGGTGTATGTGATCTATCCGGGTTCGATTGAATGAACCATGTTGTTGGTACCACATGCATTGTGTCCATAGTTATGTCACATTGCATTTGTTGTTATATGAAGTATTGCATGGTGATGGTTGTGACCAGTGGGTCTTGATTTTATGATTGTGCATGAAAACTACTTTTATCATGTATTTGTTCACCATATATATATTGAACGTGATTTCTCACCCCTTTGTTGTTGTTGTGTCTGTGCTTCTTCGGAAGTACAGATAATCCAGGTACTTAGGTTGCTTGGATATGCGTGTTGCTTGCTCGAGTCTTAGGAGTGCTCTAATACGTAACACATGGATATTTTGGGAGATTTTGTTATTTATCAAATTACTTGAGATTTTGTTACGTATCTTTATTCTGTTGAACCTTCCTGGTGAACCACTAGTTGATGTGGAATTTTATTTGTTGTTGGCATGTGGCCGTAATTTATTTAAATGAATTATTTCCGCTGTTTTATTTCGATTAATAAAAGGAGTTTTGATGTTGTTTTCATGAATGTGGCATCCTACTTTATTTTGGTGTAAAAACTCTGATTATTTTCATAGAATTTTATGTATTTTTCATAAATGGGAAAGTGGGGTGTTACACCACACACCGTAACAGCTTTCCCTTTCCTCATTCCATTCTTCGCTCATCCCTTCCGCCAAACACAAACTCCTTTCGCTACTCACAACCTCTCGTTCCTTTTCTTCCAGCGGCAACATCATCTTCATCAACACAAAATCGGCCACCAAAACACATCCATCACCACCACAAATTATCAAACTAGCGAACCAACCTCTCTTCTCCCTCAACTTCACCGACCATCACCTCACTTAAAAAATCGGCACTCCACTAATAATCATCATCATTGTTGGTGAACCTTCAACCAAACTCTAACAAATCACAAACACCTTCTCAACCGAGACACTAAAGCAACAATAACACAATATTAGTAGGAAACGAAAAAAAGAGGAAAAAATGAAAGAAGTAGAATATAGATAATAAGGAGAAACTTTTCTGATCACCGCTGCAGGATCCTCGTGTAACTCCGACGAGACCTCACATCCTTCCAACGATGCAACACTGTAACACACATTCCGTAACAATTCAGATCCAAATGTCTTTTACATTTTTGTGTATCTATTATTTATTTTGCATTTTGATTAAATCATTGATTACGTTTGTATATTTTTGTTATGACTCTGCTGGACTTTTGTTTCAATTCTATAACACGTATGTAATGATGTAATATTGTAAATATTTATGTTGTATTGTGTTTCTAATTTAGGTTTCTTTAGGTTGAAATCGTGTTTTATGCTTTTTGATTCGATTGCGATGAGCGCGTTTTGCGTTAGCAGTTTGCTGTTGAGTTTTTTGTTTGCGTACGACATTTCGATTATGTTGTCATCACATTTAACTCACATATGCATATACATTATTGGTATTTTGGCATAACATCAATTCACGTTTTCTTTTTCTACTTTGTATTGTGTCACGTGACGTTTCTTTTGTTATGAGATAATACGTTGCATTCGATTTAATTACGATAATTGCACTTCACGCTAGCGGTTTGTTGTTTCATTTGTGTTGGCATGCAAATTTTCGATGTCATTGCATCTTAATCAGATTTAAATTATGTGTTGGCAGTTTTGTATTGCACGTCTTCGCGTTACATGAACTCAATTCGCGTCCTCGCATTATGTTAATTTAACACGTGCGCATTGCATTTTGTATACTTCTTCTTGATTTGATGCGATAGATGCGCATTGGTTATGATTGTTATATGCACTTTAATTTTCTTGTTGTTTCATTGTGTGTGTGTGTGTGTGTGCGATATTGCGTTTCGTACAATTTGTGGATTTAAGTTACGCCTTCATGTTAGAATTCTTGCTCTCACATTAAAACTTGTGACCTTGCGTTACAATTAGCGACCTCGTGTTAGAATTCGTGCCCTCTTCACAATTCACACCCTCGCATTACAATTCATGCCCTTGTGTTGGAACTTGCAGCCTCGTGTTATAATTCACGACCTCGCGTTAGAACTTGTGAACTCGCTTTATAATTTGCGACCTCTTGTTAGAGTCTCCTACCTTGCGTTACATTCGCGACCTCGCATTACAATTATGTCTTTACGTTTTACTTTGTGTACGTTAACTCACTTCGTGCATTGCGTTACTTTTCGATATTTTTGTGCTACCTTTTCGACATTTTACATGACATTTCATCAAGCATATTTTCATAATTCGTCAAAATCTTTTTCTCATTAAAATTGGATGAAAAAGGACATTGGGGTGCACACTCCTTTGAAACCCCAAATAATCGGCCCCGGGGCACACGGCTTGGTCTTACTGAGTATTTATCTTCCACAATAAAACACATAATCAAAACTCGGATGAAAAAGGACATTGGGGTGCACACCTCTTTTAAACCCCGAATAATCTGCCTTGGGGCCACGCCTTGGTCTTACAGAGCATTCCTTTTCTGTAAAAAAAAATCGCAAATAAATTGGATGAAAAAAGACATTAGGGTGCACACTCATTTAAAACCCCGAATAATCGGCCCCGAGGCACACGTCTTGGTAATATCGAGCGTTTGTCATCCATTTAAAAAAATAATCCTACCAATCGAACTATCTTTTCTCACCCCTGCGCGACATCAAACTCTTTTCACAAACAAAAAACGCTTTATCCATTTTATCACAATACAAACAAACGCTTAAGCCTCCCATGCGCGAGCATACAAGCAACATTTAACCGCTAGAATGCGACCTAAACATCGTTCGTTAAAATTAACCAACACATAACTAGTAGCTTTGAGTTCCCCATCGCACCTGGGGATATGTAGGAGTGAGATTCAATTTCTCGTCAAGGACTATAACAAAAAACCCAAAATACTTTTGTCTTGCCAGAACTACATAACTTTGAATTTCTCATCGCACCTAAGGATACGTAAGAGAAAGACCTACAATCTTATCAAGCACCCTAATAAAAAACTTATTTTTATCCCTTTTCGTTTTCCTTTTAAACTCTTAATAATTAGAAGAAATCAATAACATACGCTTATGTTCTATTTGCAAAACTAACTAATTGGTTCTCATTGAGTACAACAGATGTGAGGGGTGCTAATATCTTCCCCTTGCATAATCGACTCCCAAACCCGAATTTCATTGCCAAGACCATTTTCTTTTTCCTTTAAGGGTTTTATCGATATTTTCTCTTTCATTCTGGAACAAATAAACTTCGGTGGTGAATTTGTTATTATTTCGAGCGTGTAAACGCCTAGGTATTTTTCGTGTCGCGACGGTTGGGTAATAGATTAAGGTGTCTCTATAATTTAATAAATCAAAGTTTAATTCTTCCTAATAGACTAAGGGGGGATAATCGATTAAGTGAATAGAAATTTAAAGTTTCTTATTTTAACTATTTTTTGTCAAATAAATCATTGGAGATGTGCCTGGATTATTTCCTTTTTTAGTCAATTTTTTTCTATATCTAGGTTGACTAATAGAATTGTTGAAACATTGTACATCACAACCATTTTATGGGAGAATTTTTTTCTCATTGTATTTCAGCGCTACAATAAAGATATAATGAGTTCCCCTAGGACACTCTTTAAGGATTCCATATTAAGAAATTATTTTTTAAAAAAGTCAAACAATTCAATTTCCAATGCATCAATTGCACGAAATTTTATAAAAACTTACTATTTAAGGTTCACAAAGAGTGCCTTATGGGCACTCGTTAACATTTTCCAAGATATAATACATCATGTCGTATGATTTTCCCTGGCATATTATGACCCAAAGAATGTCATAATTGGTCATTTCTTCTTTCATCGGGAGAAAGTTTTATGGTTAGAGACATTGTTGAGGAGTTCTTCATCATAGAAATCCAATCATGGCATTCCATTCTTCTTTGGAAGGGTTTGCTACATCTCACCATGGTATATCATGTATTTAACTTCCTCTTAATAAAATTACATCATTCTTTGTGTGAGCTTATGAGGCCTCTAAAGACCACATTTTCCACAGAGAAGTGGCTCCACTTATGTTGGAATTTGTTGATAATCACAGTAACTATGGAAATGCATTTTCCATATGTGTATACTTTGGAACAAACGTTCTTGATTGTATGCATATCTTCCTATTGGTTGTACATTCTCTTGGGGTAGGGATAATGTTACTGTTAGTTTAATCTCCCCCATCTTCGTCAAAATCCTTTTCGTGCCTTTTAGGAACAACAATGACATTAAATTTATTCTTTAGTCAAGGTGACCTCGATTTCAGATTTTGATATTTCCCTTATCCTTTATCCTTGATGACATATTTTAATATTTCTTCTTTTGGATTAGGGCTTCAATTGAATCTTTACGTTGGATGTAATCCTATGTGTTATGTCCACGAATCTTATGGAACATATGATAGACTTATGCATCCCTTCTCGTTCATGGACCTCATTCAAAAACTATAATATGTTGTCTTTGAATTCAAAATTGGCGCACTCTTAGATAATGTGCTCTCGAGATATGTTAGGGGGTGCACTTGTATTATTTGGAGGGTGGGTCTTAGAGCTCCCTATCTTTGTTTGGCTTTACTTTCCAATGTTTATAGAGTCCTTACTTTTTTAGGGTACCATATGAATATTTTTCCTTAGAGTGTTTCCGCATACTGCATGTGTGTCTTTTGTGTTTTAGGGAAATGTTGAAACTTCTTGACTTATTAATTCTCACACTATAGATTAACGTGGTACCTTAGAATAAAACTTGTTCTATCGTGTACATCTTCATATTTTTGCTCGAGTCTTTCACAAAGATCGCTTCCTCATTGAACCTTTATATGTAGCCTATGCATTTTTTGACCTTAGAATGTGTTGTGGTATTAAGGATGTCTATTGCTTTTTTTTATCGTTATGGTAGTGCCGTTAAATGTGGGATTTAATTGACCTAATAGCTCAGTCCATAGTCTAGCGACAACGAATTGCCAAGAGATTTTGGGATTGGATAATCATTGCATTTTTTGGTGAAAGTGTTGAGATGAGGAAGCTCGACATCAAATCCATATCCATTTGAAGAGAATGATATGTAATGATAGTAATATCTTCTCGACAAGAAGGTACTATTGCAATATCCGACTCAATTTCTTCATGTAGATAAAATGAAATCTTGTATAGTTCCTCCATGACCGTGGTGCCTTCAGATATATCTGATAGAAGTCCTCCTACTCATGGACAGGGATCGACAATGGCCCTTAACCCAATGTCTCCAAAATTTAGGTCTTGGTATAAAGACTGGCAATAATGATGTTAGAGGCAATGTGAAAACTTATAGTGTGGATATATGACTTATGAATGGAAAGTTTCTATATGGCGTTGGGATTTAGTTTGATCGATGATAGCTATTGACATTCCCGTCTTGTTCTATAATATTTGATTAGTCTATAAATAAAGGAAAACAATTTCTAGAAGTAAACGAGAAAAATGACCAAATTAGAACGATGCGATTAAATTACAAAGTAGATGATTGGTTTGTTGTCTAGTGTTAAACGATGGGATTTAAGGGATATTTGTCTCACGAAAGGAAAGTTCTTGATTTCAGAGATGTGTGTCAATCGGTGATATCGTGGACACAATTACTTCCTATACGAGTTGTGGGTCCACGACATTCACAATCTTCCTTTATTTAACACTTTTCAAAGGAGTTTTAGTTCTATAACAATGAGGATGAGGCAAAATAGTTTGACTTATTTCCCACTAACACTTCCAATGAGCCGAAGTGAGCTTAAATTAATTGTTAGAATAGTGGAAGTGTGGTTGAGAACAACGACAAATTCTCAAAGGTCATGGGTATATGTGCAAAAACTCATACAGTCAAGTCAATATGTTATCAAAGGTGTGAATTTTGTAGAGTTTAGAGAATGTATACTTGAATTTGGATTTTGTGTTATTTAGAGAAAAAAACTCTAAGATTTTCTAGATGAAATCCTTGAGTTTGTTGTGTTACTCTAAGTGTGATGTCACGAATCAACATTCTTTTTTCATTGGATGATTTTGTTGGAACTCCCAAGTTCACTTGTGTGCATCTCTACAAGAATCTCACGGCAAAATTGACACTCTCTTATTATTATGATCTCTATTATAAAATAAAATAAAATATTAAAATTTATTAAGTAACAGATGTATCTGATATATAAAATTACTTTTTTTTTTATAATAACGATAAGAGAAAATTCGTAATGACTAGATATATTTAAAGAATGAACTTCAATTTTACATCAAATAATAAAAATAAAAAATAGATAGCATTCCAATTAATATACATTGTAGTTAGTATGTAATAAAGGTTATACAAAGACAAAAGGCAAACAGACAACAAGCTGCACCACTATTCCTTTTTGGGTGGCAAACTCAATCCCCTTAAAATCTACACCCATTAACTTAGGAGAT
The DNA here is from genome assembly GCA_022829125.1 of Lathyrus tuberosus. Taxonomy (NCBI): domain Eukaryota; kingdom Viridiplantae; phylum Streptophyta; class Magnoliopsida; order Fabales; family Fabaceae; genus Lathyrus; species Lathyrus tuberosus. The sequence goes on from JALAZF010000104.1 coordinate 10,149,914, forward strand.
ACAACATTGTTAGGCACAAGCCTTTAGACTCTCTATAAAAGATCTACTACTTTTGGTGTTAGGAAACCAAAAGTGTCAAAAGGAAATGGTATGGAAGCATGTTGATTGTTGAAACATGCTTTATCATGTTTGACCACTTTACTTGTATCGACTTTTAGGATTGTATATCTCATAGCAAAACCTCAAGTCATAATTTCAAGCATTGGAGAAATCCTAGTCAAGTTCACACATGCATGTTTACCTCCTACCCACCCATACACCTGAACATGTGTTGAACTAAGTGTCGATCTCCCCTCATGTGGGTCAGTCTAGAAATTCACAAGTGCCTCCTTCTTCACAGAACTCCAACCCAACGAAATATATTAAACAGGACATCCATAACAAGGTCATTTTAGTATTTAAAGCTTAGATCCTCTCTACAATGAATTACGTGTTCCCCAAGTATCCAAACACACCTTGCGACAAATAGAGAAAATTTCATCAATAGGAAATAAGGGGATCATAAGGTGGTATCTCTAGATACTACGGTACTCCATCGGTGACATATGTTGGCCTAGTCCATCAATAGGAATAGTAAGGAGAAAGTCGTGAGCATGTGCGACTTACAAATAACCAAAAATAATTTTTATTTTATGGTTATGTTAAACTTTACATCCATGTCCTAAACACTTTTACTAAAAAGAGCACTCGTTAAAACTTGATATGCCTTACTAGGAATGTTGTTCTTGCTAGTAAAATTGTTAAGGTCAAAATCTAGAATCGCAACACTAAGACATCTAAAACTCAGTCAAAATTAGAGTTCATACCTATTGTGATTGTATTTCTGTGTGTCCAATATGATGATACATGTTGTATATTTATATGCAAAATAGGTATACACAATAGGTAATAACATAATTTACACTTATGACTAATTGAATGCAAATTAATTCTAATTGATTTGTAACCGATTCTCAACACTCCCCCTCAAGCCGGATGATGCGTCCGCAAGTGCACGGAAATATCGAAGTAATATAAAATATTGTCGAACCCACAGAGACCAATGTCAACCTACTGTAATCTATCGTTGCTTTGTAAAGCTAAGGCTAATGATAATTGATAAAAGAGAAACTAAGACTAGAACTAAAATAAAACTAAGAAAATATGATAATAAAGAGAGGCCGGAATATGGATTCCGCGTTCCTAAAGGACTTTGTAGAATTCGGGTACTAATTACAACTATAACTTAGTTCCGTAGAATATACCGACTTAAAAACTCCGCCTCACGCTCTCGCGGTATTAACTAAAGTCATGTTCCCTAATCCCAAGATTTTGCTCTCGCTCGCCCGGTAACTAGGAAATATATTTTGAAAGCCAATAATATCCTAAACGTATCTAAAGCGCTCTCGCTGTATTTAGATTTGTTGCCTAATTTCCACTATCCGGTTCACTCCTCACGCTCTCGCGTCTCAGCTTAAACCTTAATTGGCCTTTCACTCTCGTGACAAAACAACGCTAAATAACCTCTCACTCTCGTGACAAAGCTACTTAAATTAGACTTGGAAAGTAAAACCAAAACAAGCATATTTTCATAAATTCGCACCTATAATTTCTACGGAGTCTCGTCGGTAACAACAGTCCTCATACACCGGACTCAAGTTGCTTACCCGGACATGTTACTAATTAAAAACGCATAAATCATTACGGTTACGATAAAGAACGACATGACAATTAAATTTGATAAACAAAGTAATAATGATAAATAATGCGATAAAAAGGAACTTGTAAATAATGCAAAAAGGAAAGCTGGAATTACTTCTGAAATAATGCAAAATAAACTTCGCGTACAATAACTGGAACTGAATTTGAAATAAATGAAACAGCACCTAAGACTAATGGTGTGGTAGTTCCTCGATGTGAGAAATTACCACTTGTACATGGTAAACTTGCCTAAAACTATGAAGGAATAAATTGCACAAAACTTCCATCCCCCGGTAAAGCCAAGAAGAAACCTATATATAGAGGGAAATTTCGTTTTGTAACTTCCATGGAGCATAAATGAGTGGTGGAGAAAGTGGGAGTAGTGGGAAGTTGGAGACTGGGTTGAGTGAGTTCAGGAGAAAGTGTTGAACGTGTGTGACTGAATTGGTCCTTCGTATCCACGTCTGTATTCTGAACGTTATAACCATTATGTGCGTGTGACGGTTTTGGTGCTCTCGTGACGAGCGTGGTGGCCTTTAATTTGCGTGACGGTCGTGGTGGCTTGTGTGACGGTCGTCACACACACCACTTTCTATTTTTCTGCTTTTTCTCTGTCATTCCTTCCCGTTTCTTCTCATTTCTTCATATTTTTCTACTTTGCTCATTTTTAGCTTGGAAAATGAAATACCTGCGAAAATGCTAGAATACTCGCGGAATAATCAGAACTTAAGCTGAAATAACGTAATTATTAGTAGTAAATCAAGGCAAATATATGATACATTTTTGTGTTATCAAACTCCCCCACACTTAAACCTTTGCTTGTCCTCAAGCAAACCATGACTCGTAAGGAAAATAGTGCAAACGGATACTCGTCCTAGGCTACCAACTCTACTTTGGTTACATTTTGTGTCGATATGTACTTGCTCACACACTAAGGATATCGTAACAACACAGTTCCGCTTTTGCGGTCATCAACCTCCCTCCTATACAAATCAATCCAAATTATGTCATTATACCTAAGCCTAATTCACTCATCATTCTTCCGTCCCTTTTCATTCTGGCACAATCACATTAAGCCCGTTATCCTTTCACACTCATGGTAGGATGGCCTGTTAGTGACTATGATCTCATTATCATCATTTTTTTTTCTTTTTGCACATTGGCTTAAACATCAATAAAATAAAGAAGTTTGCGCTGTTGGGTTAAATGATCGGGTGAGGATCACTTAACTTAGAAGGAGCATTTCTTTTCATTCATTCATTTTTTTCTTTTCTTAATTTACCTTTTAAGCCTGAGATCATACACTTATTTGCATCGGCTTCCTACTTAGTGAGTGCTTAGGATGGTGCTGACTGCTAAATAAACTAATTAGGGACTACTGAAGGGGTGAGAACTTAAGGCTATGGCATAACAAGTACTCAAATCGATTTCCATAATTTGCAAGTTCACGGTGTTAAGACGATATCGATCTTGCGGAATTTTCCCAAGTCTCACAATCTAACCTCAATTTTGTCTGTAACCTAAGATTTTCAAAAGAAACACTATTTTTAACTCAAAAATTTTCAAAATATTTGGTATGGCTCAAGAGAATGGGAAAATCGATAAACAACATAAAATCAGCATAAAGACTCGACAGCACATGCACAGACGGACGAAACATTTAAAACAGAAATTTTTTTAAAATCATGCTGGAAAACAGTAAACCTAACTAGAAAGCGGTAAAATGAAAGCGGTAAATGTTCCTCCCCCACACTTAAACCAAACATTATCCTCAATGTTTTGATAAAAGGTGGTAGAGGAAAGATAGAACCTGTATGAATGTCGTTGCGTGCTACCACAACCAAATTCGCGCTGATTCTTCCCTTGTCGTCCCTGTCTTTGCTGGCCACTTCTACTCCAGTGTCTTGTACTACGAGTTATCTGAATTTGCTGAAACTTCATTTTCTTGAAGCCGCTCATTATATTGCCTATTTCCAAAGGAAGTACCTGCAAAAATTGTTAGAAAAATACGGTGCGGTGTGTGCAGGTGGAACCTAACCATGCAAAGAACAAGGAGGATGTAAGTTACGAACGGGAGAGACATGCTTTCTCCCATCATACTCGTCATTGGTGTCACCACCAGCAGCGACATTCATAGGAATGTGCGTGGGAACCAACTCATCTTAAGGGATTGTCACCTAGAGATTTTTCGCCTAAATATGGCTGAGACATGACAAGCGATACAATTCTTTATTTTCTGCAAACACAAACAATAAAAGTAAAACATTAAATTAAAAAATTGTGGGTTTCCTCCCACGCAGGGCTTTGTTTAATGTCGATAGCTCGACGGCTAATAATTTTCGGTTTCCATGGCCACTTATCAAGCCATCTCACATATCCCTCACCTTTTCTTCTCTTCCTTCTGTGGGGTGGTTCATTCTTTTAAACTTGTGGTGGCGGTTCTGGATCTATCCTAAGTAATAGCTTTTCGAGTTTGGGCTTAGTTATTTCATCCATCACCTCAAAGTTTAACCTTACCCTCTTAACAGTAATGATATCCCTAGTTTCATGGTCCTCGAATTTTCTCTTTTTATGCGTGACCTCAAACAAATATGCATCGGTGTAGATATTTTCCAATACCTCCGCATACGTTTTGGATTGGGATTCTACCTTTGGTGGGGTATATGGAGGAGGAACGACATTAGGTGCTTCCTTCTCTGCCTCTTTAACGACCTCCCTTTCAGGTCATCCCAGTGAATTTTTATCAATCCTACTTCTTCCTCACCAGAACTCTCCTCAACCTCAATATCACTCTCCTCAACCTCATTATCACTCTCCTCGGGATTCTCGATTTGTTTTTCATTAATGGTTGTTACAACATCCACATGCTCCTCAGGGGAGGGTCCTATATGTGTCTGTGCAAGCAGGGAGATTTGAGTCTCCAATGCCTCAGCGTGAGTCGCGAGGGACTCGACTATTGTGTTTATCTGCCTAAGGTTTTCATAAGTATCGAGACGTTGTCTTCTAAGCTCTTCATTCTGGAGAGTTTGTGTCTCCGCAAAGTGCTCCATCATGGATTCTAGCCTCGAATTAGTTGTTGTTTCAATGAAATCCTCCATTAATGTTTCAAGGTTGGAATTGACGGATTCTTGCGGTTCCTCAAAATAATGGGAGTGGTAATCATAGGGAAAATTTGGTTGCGGTTCCTCAAAATATTAGGAGTCTTGCGGCTGGTAATTATAGAAAAAATTTGGGTGCGGCTCCTCAAAATTTTGGGAGTAGGTCAGTGTCGCATTGAAATCCTGCATTAATATTTCTAGGTTGGAATTATGAGATTCTTGCGGCTCCTCAAAATGTGGGGATTGGTAGTTGCAGAGGAAATTTGGATGAGAATGAGTTAGTGATGCATTGAAATTCTCCATTTGTATTTCAAGGTTGGAATTATGGGGTTCTTGCGATTCCTCAAAATACTGGGAGTGGTGATTGTAGAAAAATTTGGGTGATACATAGTTTTTTAATTTTTTTAAAATTTTTTATTAATTTTTTTTATGGGAGTGCCTTAGTCTATACGGTGCAACAACGGAATAACAATATTGATTGTTGGTCCCCGGCAACGGCGCCAAAAACTTGATGCGTCCGCAAGTGCACGAAAATATCAAAGTAATATAAAAGATTGTCGAACCCACAGAGACCAATGTCAACCTACTGTAATCTATCGTTGCTTTGTAAAGCTAAGGCTAATGATAATTGATAAAAGGGAAACTAAGACTAGAACTAAAATAAAACTAAGAAAATATGATAATAAAGAGAGGCCAGAATATGGATTCCGCGTTCCTAAAGGACTTTGTAGAATTTGGGTACTAATTACAACTATAACTTAGTTCCGTAGAATATACCGACTTAAAAACTCTGCCTCACGCTCTCGCGGTATTAACTAAAGTCATGTTCCCTAATCCCAAGATTTTGCTTTCGCTCGCCCGGTAACTAGGAAATATATTTTGAAAGCCAATAATATCCTAAACGTATCTAAAGCGCTCTCGCTGTATTTAGATTTGTTGCCTAATTTCCACTATCCGGTTCACTCCTCACGCTTTCGCATCTTGGCTTAAACCTTAATTTGCCTTTCACTCTCGTGACAAAACAATGTTAAATAACCTCTCACTCTCGTGACAAAGCTACTTAAATTAGACTTGGAAAGTAAAACCAAAACAAGCATATTTTCATAAATTCGCACCTATAATTTCTACGGAGTCCCATCGGTAACAACGGTCCTCATACACCGGACTCAAGTTGCTTAGTCGGACATGTTACTAATTAAAAACGCATAAATCATTACGGTTACGATAAAGAATGACATGACAATTAAATTTGACAAACAAAGCAATAAAGATAAATAATGCGATAAAAAGGAACCTGGAAATAATGCAAAAAGGAAAGCTGGAATTACTTCTGGAATAATGCAAAATAAACTTCGCGTACAATAACTGGAACTGAATTTGAAATAAATGAAACAACACCTAAGACTAATGGTGTGGTAGTTCCTCGATGTGAGAAACTACCACTTTTACATGGTAAACTTGCCTAAAACTATGAAGGAATAAATTGCACAAAACTTCCATCCCCCGGTAAAGCCAAGAAGAAACCTATATATAGAGGGAAATTTCGTTTTGTAACTTCCATGGAGCATAAATGAGTGGTGGAGAAAGTGGGAGTAGTGGGAAGTTGGAGACTGGGTTGAGTGAGTTCAGGAGAAAGTGTTGAACGTGCGTGACTGAATTGGCCCTTCGTATCCACGTCTGTATTCTGAACGTTATAACCATTATGTGCATGTGACGATCATGGTGCTCTCGTGACGAGCGTGGTGGCCTTTAATTTGCGTGACGGTCGTGGTGGCTTGTGTGACGGTCGTCACACACACCACTTTCTATTTTTCTGCTTTTTCTCTGTCATTTCTTCCTGTTTCTTCTCATTTTTTCATATTTTTCTACTTTGCTCATTTTTAGCTTGGAAAATGAAATACCAGCGAAAATGCTAGAATACTCGCGGAATAATCGAAACTTAAGCTGAAATAACGTAATTATTAGTAGTAAATCAAGGCAAATATATGATACATTTTCGTGTTTTCACCAGATCGTATATATTGTATGATCCGAGCTTGTTATAGATATAATTCACTAGAGAACCCTTAAGAGACTTGGTAAACATATCACCCAATTGATCTTCAGATTTGATGAACTTTGTGGTTATTTCTCCTGACAGTACTTTTTCTCTTACACAGTGACAATTTATTTCTATGTGCTTGGTCCGTTCATGGAATATTGGATTAGATGCAATGTAAAGTGCCGCTTGATTTTCGCATATGAGTCTTGTGTCCTGAAGATCTCTCAACCTAAGTTCTGAGAGTAAATTCTTAAGCCACGCAAGTTCCTTTGATGTTGCTGCTATAGCATGATATTCAGCTTCAGCACTAGATAGTGCAACTGTGTTTTGTTTCTTGCTCCTCCATGAAATCATATTTCCTCCAATAATAACACAATATCCGGAAGCGGATCTCCTATCCGACGGTGATCCTGCCCAATCTACATCTAAATAACACGTGATTTTAGCATCACCCTTATTTTCATATAATAAGCCTCTTCTAGGTGCATTATTTATATACTTGAGAATTTGAATAAATGAATTCCAATGAGTATCATAAAGAGCATTTAGAAATTGATTCATAATGATCAATGCAAAAGAAATATCCGGTCTGGTGACGGTAAGATAATTGATTCTACCTACTAGACATCGATATCTTCCCTGGTCTTTCAATAACTCCCACTGACCCGAAAGAAGCTTGACGTTGGGATACATAGGAGTATCAACTGGACGACAATCAAGCATACTGGTTTCATTGAGGATGTTTAATGCATACTTACATTGGTTAATTGCAATGCTTGATGGGGACCGAACAACTTAAATACCCAAGATGTATCTGAGTAAACCCAAGTATTTTGTCTGAAAGTTGTTGAAAAGATGAGTTTTGAGTCGTTGGATACCCTCTCTATCATCTCCAGTGATAACAATTTCATCAACATACACCACAAAAAAGATGTGCTGACCAGTAGAGGAATGAAGGAAGAAAACCGAGTGATCTGATTCTCATCTAGTCATACCAAATTGTATCAAGGCAGAGCTGAAGCGACCAAACCAAGCACGTGGATACTGTTTCAGCCCATAAAGAGACCGACGAAGCTGACAAACAAGTCTAGAATTGCCAGGAACGGTAAAACCTGAAGGCTGGTCCATATATACTTCCTCATCTAATTCTCCATGTAAAAAGGCATTTTTAATGTCTAATTCATGAAGCGCCCAATGATTAATAGCATCCATTGCAAGGAAGAGACAAATTGAACTAATCTTGGCCACTTGAGAAAAAGTGTCACCATAATCAAGGCCAAATATTTGTGTATATCCTTTGGCTACCAAACGAGCTTTGAAATGATCGATATGACCATCTGGTCTAATCTTCACTGTATAAACCCATCGACATCCTACTGTAGTTTTGTCGAAAGGTAAAGTAACAATATCCCAAGTGTTATTTGAATGCAATGCAACCATTTCTTCCACCATCGCCCGACGCCAATTGGGACCAGTCATAGCCTCACCTATAGACTTAGGAATAGACACACAATCCAAAGTAGACACCAAAGACACATAGGAAGTAGAAAGATGGTCATAATTTAAAACACATGCATATTTAGTATTTAGAGTAGGAGATCTAATACCTTTTCGTAATGCTATTGGAAGGTCAAGTTCAGGTGACGTAGCTAGAGGAACATTTGGAGCAGGAGGTGGTGCTGGTGGATTAATATCATCTCTAACTTCCGATGGACGGGGTGTCCATCTCTGATAGACCTACAATGGAGGTTTGATGGGTGTGGGGATGATAGAAGTGACATCTTGAGCATCTAAGTTACAAGTCTCATCGGGTGACACAGAGGCAGAGAAAAATGGAGAACCTTCAAAGAATGTAACATCAGAGGAAACAATGTATCGTTGAAGTTGAGGACAAAAACAACTATATCCTTTTTATAAATGTGAGTAGCCTAGAAAAATACATTTTAGAGATTTGGCAGAGAGTTTGTCTTTACCTAGACTAAGATCATGAGCAAAACATGTGCAACCAAAGACGCGAAGCGGAATGAGGTAGAGGTCAAGTTGTGGATTCAAGATAAAGTATGGAATATGATCTTGAAGGATTGATGAAGGAATTTGGTTGATAAGGTGACAGGATGTAAGGAGAGCATCACCCAAAAAACGAGAAGGTACATTGTGGTGAAGTAAAAGAGTCTGTGCAGTTTCAACTAAATGACGATTCTTCCATTCAACAACACTGTTCTGTTGTGGTGTATGAGCACATGATGATTGGTGAATAATTCCCTGTGATGTTAAAAAAGATTGAAATTGGGATGACATATATTCACGAGCATTATCAGTGCATAAAATTTTAATGGAAGTGTTAAACTGGTTTTTTATTTCAACATAAAACTCTTGGAATATAAGGAAAACATCTGAATGATTTTTCATTAGAAATAACCAAGTACATCGTGAGAAATCATCGATGAAAGTTACAAAATAGTAATATCCTAAGGTAGACTTCACACAACTAGGACCCCAAATATCAGAATGAACTAAAGCAAAAGGTGATGCAACACTTTTATTTACTCGTTGATAGTAAGTACTACGAGTATGTTTGCCTAATTGGCACAACTGACACTCAAAAGATGAAAGCTTAGAAAAAACTAGGAACTAAAAGACACATTTTATTAAGACTAGGGTGACTCAAACGTTGATGTGTAAGGTCTTGATAATCAATCGAACCACATGCCACTGGCGGAGATAGACGATATAATCCTCCAGATTCACTCCCTGCTCCAATCGTTCATCCTGTACGTCGATCCTAAACATAAGCATAATTATCTTTAAAAATAACTGAACAATCAAGAGTACGAGTAAGCTTGTGAACAAATATCAGATTAAAAGGACAACCAGGAATGTAAAGAACAGACTCTAAAGACATGTTTGGAAGTGGGTGTGCCTGACCAAGGCCTTGATCTTTGATTTTAGAACCATCAGCCACAGTGACAAAAGGCAAAGAATTAGAATAAAACAAGTGAGAGAAAAGGGATTTATTACTAGTCATATGATCAAAGGCACCGGAGTCAAGGACCCGAGGACCAAGAGAAGATGTAGATATAAATGCTACCTGATTACCTGACTGAACAACAATGACAAATGATGATGGTTGATGGGCTGCTTTGAATTGGAGAAAATCATTGTAATTAGCTGCGAGAATAATAATGTCTTTATTGTTGTCCGGTTGGGTGGCAACAGTGACCCGTGGTTGTCGTTGTTGTTCTCTTGCCTTTGTACGGAAATCAACTTCAATGCGACCGTAACGATTGCAATAGTTACAACGAATACCATGACATTGTCCACCCCGTCCCCCGGTTCATCCACCACGAATGTGATAGTGGGAGGCAAGAGCAGATGATTCAGTGGGAGATTTAGTGGAGACCGGTCCAAAGGCGCGAGGTGTAGCCAAAGGCAACAGTTGTTCACTAACTTCTTCATATTTAGGAACATTGGATCCTAATAAAATCTGGTTCCGGACCGAATCAAGCTCTGATCGTATTCTGGCAAGTGCCACGATCATGAAATACTTACTTTGTTGTTCAGCATAAGTTGTTGGATCTTTGGTAAATGGCATTAGGGTTGTGAAATTTTCCTTTAATGCATCAAGCTTACTCAAATAGGCTTGCATATCCATATTCTCCAATTTCAAAGAGTTGGGTTTGGTGATGACACTATAAAGATTTTGGACATAATTAGAAAACACTTTCTTAGCATTTTCCCAAACCTCATAACAAGTGGTAAATGCTTGGTATTGTGCTTAGAGATTAGTTGCTATGGGAAACCACAACATAGTGCATAGAGAAGCATTCGTTTGTTTCCACTTATCACATTTGGCGGCGGGAAAATTTTCTAATTTTGTAGTTAAGTGATCTTTATATCCTTGACCATGAAACCATATTTTGAAAGCACCATCTGTTGAATGCCAAACATGCTTTAAATTGATACATATTTATTGGCATTTTTCATCTCATTTGTTATGTTTTGTTGGATTTACTCCTTGATATCATGCTATTCTTCAATAATGTTGAAAATACCTTTGGTTGCTTTGATTTGTGTGTTATTGTGCAGAAATTAGACATAAAAACATCAAAGTGTAAGACACGAGTAATTAGACAAGGAATCCAAAGGAAAAGAAGAGATTCAACATGTTCACTGGGCGAACAGCCAACGAGGAGTAGCAGCCAATGTTCGCTAGGTGAGCTCATGGCGAAGCCCTGGCGAACCATGTCAGAATGATAGCAGTAGGAAAAGGACACTAATTTTGCTGGACGAACTGGTAGCGAATATTCGTTGGGCGAAGTTACAGCAAAGGACCAACAAACTATCTCATACTGAAGTCAGTAGCTAAAGGACCCTCAGTATGATGTGCGAACTTGTAGCAAGGTAGTTTGCAGTGCGAAGAATTGCTTGCACAACAAACTTTGTAAAATCCTCAAGGGCGGTTTAACTGTTCAGAGGCACTTCAGGTGCCTAAAATAGAGTTCACTGGGCGAAGAAGGAGTTCCCTGGGCGAACTTGACAGATTCTAAAAGTACTATATAAGTACTTTTCACACTTTTTGTGGATCATAACCCATTTTTCACCTTTAAACTTCATTTCTCAGCATTTCTTCACCAAAAGGTGATATTTTGTAAATAGAAGATGAATTCGCATCCGAGTTCGATTCTTCGACGTGGATGCTATAACACCCAAAAAATTTAGAATTATTATCTAAATAATTATTTGTGAATTTTGACTTAGTAATATGATGTATATTATGGTGGTGGTGAAATAAGAGGAATATTAGGTGATGAATAGAATTATGTAGATTTAGATAATTTAGTTTATATTATTTGGAATTATAATAATAATAAAATAGATATTAAGGTAAAAAAGGAGAATGAGGGCATTATGGTAATATTGTGGGGAAAGAGTGAGAGCATAAGAGGTATACCATAAAAAGGGTCCTAGGGGTAACAAAGACAAAAGAGAAAATTAGAGAGTGGTGGTTCATTCTGTACGATCGTGAAATTGGATAAGAGCTGTGGAGAGAGGCTAGGGATTACAGAGAACCAAGTAGAGAACTCGGTAAAATGCAAAGGAATAGAGTCAATCGCTAGGAATTGAGGTAAGGGGTGTAATCCTGGTTTATTATGATCGATAGGTGGTTAAGATAGATGTAGGTTTTGTCTTGTATGATGATTTAATAAAAGCATGATGAAAAGTATGGTGAAATTGTTGATTATGATGTTTGATATGTCATTGATATAATTCTGATCTTAAGTGGGTTGATGGTGATTTAGAAATAATGATTTTTCGTATGTCTATATGTGTGATAATCTGTTTTAGGATTGTTGATAAGTTTTCCCCATTGTTGAGTTTTGGAATTTCGAGTCAGAAGTATGAAATTATGATGAATTGTTGTTAATCCATGAGTAAAACAATGCATAATCGAGGTTTAGGATGTTATTTTGGTATAAAATTGGGTCTATGGTGATAGGGGTTAGTGGTATAGGCTTTGGTGTGAAAGTCTAGGGTGAAAGTGCTTTTAAAAAAAAGTGATTTTTGAGGTTCGGAACAATATGAGTTGACCGCCAGAACCTCTGGGTCGACTCATAGCCACCCGAATGTAAAGTTGTAGAAATTTTAACAGTATGCACCGACTCATAGGTTTTGAGTCGACCTAAGTACTCTGTGCGTCGACCTCTGAGTCGACTCATAGGCAGAGAAATGCCAGAAACAGTTTTGATCATAACTTTTTAACAGTTAATCCAAATGACGAACCGTTCGAAGCGTTGGAAAGCTAATGAGCAAAACTTTAACATGGTATAATTAGATGAGCCATTTATCTAATATTTTTACGTTTAATATGTTGAAGATTACGACTATTACTTGTTGTGCATGTAAAGAAATTCTGTTGTATGTGACAAAACTTGAATGTTGTTATAAAGAGGTTGTTGTGGTGTTATTGTTGTGAATTAAGATGTTTTAATGATGTTGGTAAGATGTTAATAATGATAATATGAAGATGTTTTAATGATGTTGTTGAGATGTTAACAATGGAAATATGATGATGTTTTAATGTTGTCGTTGTGAAGTTAATGATGCTAATAAGATGATGTTTTAATGGTGTTGTTGTGATGTTAATGATGATAATATGAAGATGTTTTAATGATGTTATTAAGATGTTAATGATGATAATATGAAGATGTTTTAATAATGTTGTTGAGATGTTAACGATGGTAATATGATGATGTTTTAATGTTGTTGTTGTGATGTTAATGATGGTAATATGAAAATGTTCTAATGGTGTTATTGTGATTGCATAAAAGGTGTATATATATATATATATATATCCATATTGTATGAGATGTATTTTATGCTTGTTGGCTAATTTGGGCGGTGTACAATAACCATAATGGTGGGTTATTGTGCACAATGGTGTTGGTGTTATTGTATGCATAAATAAATGCATTGCATACATTCGTGGACAGATGGTCCGTTGTTGGTGAGCCTAACATCCCATTGAGTAGATTGGGCCGATAGCTGATTCGGAGGTGATGGATCAGTGAGTGGTTCTGATCCTAGGAGGTGGGGATCGGAATGGTGAACCTGAGTGTTCACGAAAATTGGTACCACATGCATTGATTCGGTGTTGTGCATTAATATTCTATGTGGCATTTGCATGAAGTTGGTTGATGATATGTGATATGATGATATTCGAGAATATGTGATTATATGATGTTTTATGACGAAAGATGTATGAGTGTGATTATGGTGTGTAGGCGTGAGTATGATTCGTTTATAAATGATATGTGTTAATATGATAATGATGTTACTAATGAGTCTTTTCCTTATATATTTCATAATGAATTGTGATTACTCACCCTGCCTGTTTGAATGTTGCCTCTATGTGGGTAATGCGCAGATGCTCAGGAGTAGCTTGTAGAAGCGTTGAAGATAGCTTTGGAGTATTTTATTAATTTTTCGTTAATTAGAAGGTGTCTTGCTCTAATATGTAACATTGGGTTGAGAACGCCAGTTATACGAATGTTGTGTTTCCTTGACTAACTTATTTTATGATGATTTTGAAGATGTCGAACTATTGTAATTCCAATTCAGATATTATGTTATGTTGTTAGCATATTTCATGAGTTTGAGATGTTAAAGTGATTTAAACTTCAACATTTGACAAGAATTGGATATTTTGATATTATGAAGATGAATGAAGTTGTTTTAAGATTATGATTCCGCTGCAAAGTTCAATTTATGTGTTGAAGTCATAAAATAAAATAATGTCATAGATTTTGTAACCCGTGTTACGGAGCAGGATGATCATTATGAATGTTTTCTATGAAGTGTGACACCCTTGAGTGATGAATAAAGCTAAATTATCCTTATTATTTTGCGAATTATTCTGTGGGGTTAGAAGGGTGTTACAGATGCTCATTCATCTTCTTCCATTACTTGTAAAGTAAGCTACCATGGTTATTGGTAGCTAATTTCCTTTGTATCAAAGGTAGAGGTAGTCTACCATTAGCTTTATGTATTTCTTTTGATTGACCTTGTATGTGAACAAGTGATGATTAATATATGATGAATATTTTTGTATTAATGATCCATTCTTATTTTGTAAAACTCTAGACATAGATTTTATGAAACTTGACCTAAAATATTCATCTAACGATTTATAGATTGGAGAGATTGGTCTATGGTTAATAGTTGCTCTGTGTTGAACTTAAAGCTTACTATATTGGTTGTTATATGGAGAGATAGTGTAGCGATGAATACGATATTTCTCACGACGTTGCTCTAAAGATAGACAATGTTGAGAGAATACGTGATGATATTAATCGGATCCAACTTCACATGCAAGATTGAAAGAATATGTATAAGTTAGGGTAGATGAAAACTACTTTTGATATACTTTGATAATCAAATACTTTAGAATTTATAAGCTTTGCTACTAAAAACGTGACAATTTTATGAACAAAGCTTTGAAACCTTTTTTCTTGAAACGATAAACTATTGAATGACAAGCATCAAGGTATCAGACGATCCCTATGGAGACGATAACAAAAACCCACCTATATTACAATTCGAACAAAATGGCGCCGTTACCGGGGATTGTTGTGATATTGCAAGCATTGCAATAGTTTATTTATTTTAAGATCTTTGTATTGTTATTCTTACCTTTGTTTATTTTTCTTGTGCTATTTAATTTGTTTGGTTAAGTGTGCAAATTATGTTTATGCGAGGGAGTGTACCTGCGAACCAACTTCTTTTCGATCCTGAGATTGAAAGAATCACTCGTAGGCTCAATAGCAGAACTAGACGGAGGAGGCAAATTGGTAAGTAAAGACAAGAGCGCGAAGAAACTTCTTCATCTACACCCATTGTTACGCCAAATATGGCAAAAATACCACCATCACCCTTGCTTTAACCCCGTGTGTTAATAGTCTAAGACACAACGCTTAGTTTACACGCAACGCCCACAATGGGAGGCATTTTGAAATGAAAACGAGAATCTTTGCTCTTTTATATGCAAATCCCTTTGCAGGGATGAATCATGAGCATCCGTTTACACATCTCATGAAGTTCTATGAGATAGAGGATGCAACTAGAGCTCTGGAAATCGAAGAAGAACTTTTGTTCAAGAGATTTTTCCCGCATTCCTTGATTGGGAAGGCAAAGGAATGGTATCTTGACCAACCTACTCTTGTGATGAAGGATTGGAACGTATTGGAGGAGAAGTTTATTGAACGATTCTTCCCTCACAATTGGTTTATGGAGGCCAAGATGGCGATTTCAGTATTTGCGGGAGGAGGAAGCGAATCTCTCAATGAAGCTTAGGAGAGATTCAAATCTATGCTGGGAAAGTGCAAGGGCTATGGTTTTGATGATTTGACTCAAGTTCACATTTTCCACAACGGAGTTCAACCCGTTCATAAAACTCTTTTGGATGCTACGGCGGGTGGTTCTCTAATGTCAAAAAGTGCGGAAGATGCGGTGTCCATCATTGATAGGATGGAACTAAATGATCATCAAGGTCAAACACAACCATGGTACTTCGCAAAGAAAGTCGAGAATTAGCGAGTTGGGAACGAATTATGCTATTTTTGCTCAAAACAAATTACTCTCACAACAAATGGAGTTGTTGACAAAGGAAATGTCATTGCTTTCACAACAAATCAAAGAGATCAAAAAGTTCCCAACCAAAATCAACATGTAGCAAGTTGTGAACTTTACAAAGGTGATCATCCTACCGGCTATTGCCCACCGGTCGTTGAAGAAGCCAACTATGCAGGAAACCAAAATCAAG
This sequence comes from Lathyrus tuberosus, assembly GCA_022829125.1. Taxonomy (NCBI): domain Eukaryota; kingdom Viridiplantae; phylum Streptophyta; class Magnoliopsida; order Fabales; family Fabaceae; genus Lathyrus; species Lathyrus tuberosus. The sequence continues at coordinate 10,166,052 of JALAZF010000104.1, forward strand.
GCTATCAACTGTTGAAAAGTAATTCTGGGGTGTTTTATCGTATCCACAGAGATTGTGTATATTGCCGACGTTCGATAGTCAAAAGCGTTTCAAACTTTATAGTAACAAAGGATTGGTTTTTCCTTTCGTAACGTTTGCATAAAATTTAGAATTCAACGGTAAAAAGATTAGTTTTAGGGTTTGGTAAAAACATGCACAGATTAGTGTTCAATAATCCGTTTCGTACGTGTCAACTTGATAAAGCGTGTGAACTCGTTAACAATAAATATAACCACATATCCTCTCAACAAGTTTCTCTCGAACATTTGTTGTGAGATTTATCATATTGATCCTTTGATGATCTCTCACTCAAACTACCAATATGATAACATTCAAGTTCAATATTTATGAACATCAACTTTCAAAACTATCTCTAGCCTTATGATTATTGATGGATTAAAACTTAGGTCAAGTTTAATACATTTCTCTCGAACATGAATTAATCAAAATATAAACCATGTAAACAAAGTTTTTCTTCTATATTTATCATCAACAAAGTTCACAAACTTACAATCAAGATCAATACATACAAAATGATAGACTAACTACCACTAATCTTGACACAAGGATGTGTTTAGCTACTCATTGTCATGGTAGCTTGATCAACAAGTAATGAACAAAGCTTTTGTTGCATCAATCTTCAATGGATCAAGGATTGAAGCATAAAAGCTTTGGATTCTATGAAAAATAATAAAAGATAAAGATTTTGAGCTCTCAAGATGATTCTAGGTTACAAAGATCTTTCTAAAAGTTGTTATATCCAAAAATATCTAACAAATACCCTATATACCACTTTCTGTCCAGACAAATTTGCCAGGCGAGCTACAAAATTCGCCTGGCGAAACCTTTAAGATCAGCCACGTGACAAAACACTACAGAGAAATCTGGGAAAATATCTTGAATTCGCCAGGTGAATTCCAGCCTCGCCAGGCGAATCCCTTTCGCCACCTCTTCGCCTGGCGAATCTTCCAGCGAAGCACTTCCATTAGCTACTTGAATTGAAATTCTCACTCGCTAGCTGGCTCGCCAGGCTTTCGCCTGGAGAATCTCTCCTTCCGCCACCCATTCGCCTGGCGAATGTACTTTTTGTTGCAGACACGTGACTTTGCTCGTTTCATTGTGTTTTCTTCCGATTTTTGCCGCGTCCCTTTTACGAAAAATGCTGCAAAACTAACAAAAACATCAAAGAGACCAAAAATAGACATTGATTAAAAAATCACTTAAAAATAAGCTGTTTCGCACTCAGGCATTTGGAAAATAGCTTAAAACTGCAGAAAATTGATCTAAAATTTATTTACAACCAAACACTTATCAAACTCTCCCCAACTTGCCTCGTTGTTTGCCCTCAAACAAAAGTAAGTTCCAACAATCACAAGCAAGATTTCCAAGTACTAAATCAACCGAAAACATCAATGGTTCAAACTCAACTCATACACGCACAAAGTATTTTTCACAAAGTTGCATAGAATCAAAACATGATTATGAATTAAATTCTAAACACAACATCATACAATGCAAAATCAAGTACCTACAAGTTCAAGTTGAATCACCTAAATTCACTTATTATCAACACACTATGTACATAATTTCACACGGGGCAAAACACTCTCACAAGCAATCGTGCCACATCCGGAATCATTCATGCATTCATCTCACAAAGTTATAAAAAATAAGTAGAAACAAAGATCACTAAGGACTTTTATGGTTGTAAAATGGCTTGGGTTAAAAACAAGGGTCATATCTACACGTCCATTGAACAAAAAACGCGTAATAACAATGAAGAGCATTTCTTTTTCAACTTTCTCATTCTTTTTCACACTTTATTCTTTCCTTTCACAATGCATTCTCTTCTTTTGATTTTCTTTTCTTTTTGTTCTTTTTGTTCTTTTTCTTTCTTTTTGTTTTTTATTTCTTTTTCTTAGAATGCATTGTATCACCAATTTCTTTTTCTCCTTTCAAAGTAAACCATTCTCCCCAACTTCAACAATGCTACCAGCTTAGCTTAAATGCTCTTCAAAACGGGTTAAAATTCGGGTTCATGATTCACAATAAATTTTTTTTCTTTTTAGGCTCAAAAGGAATTTCAAATACTCGCACACTCACAAGGTTACTTGAAGTGTTTTTGGAATGGTGGTTTTCCCCATAGTGCTAAAAAATTTTACTTGATCATTTCTAAGTTTCCAATCATTTAAAACAACTCACTAGATTAAACATGAACAAAACGAGTAAAACAACGATTACTTGACTCTATTTTTGGTGAACAATGGAAAGCATCTCACTTTTGTGGTTTTGTCCTAATTGATTCACAAATGAACAAGTATTTACAACACAATGCATTACCATAATTTTGTACAAAGCACTAACTCACAATCATGCCAACAACATTCACACTTTGATTGTGCACAAAATCAAGAATTCTATCATCAACATCAATGTTTAATGCTAACGAAGCACTCTTTCTTCTTGTGCTAACACACAAAATTTTCAAAAATTAAGGGCAAACATCACTTTCTTTGCGCAAACACAACATAAAATAAAAACAGAATTTAAACTAGCCCAAAATTTAGCACCAAACTGAAATATTATAAGTACTGGTGTAAACACACCGAAATTGTAGACAAAATGCTACAACAGAATTTTCGCCGAAGCGACCCAAAAGTACTTACTAATATCATAAAGCTGAAAATAAAATACATGAAATAAATAACAAAACAAAATAGAAATCCTTCACTTTGTAGCCTCCTCTAATTAATCAAGTCATTAAGATCATCTTGCATCTCGTCACCTCCATCATCATCATCATCATTATCAGTTCCACCTTCACCATCAGCACCAATAGTTCCAGTTGCACCTCCCCCTGAAAAGAATGGAAGCCTGCCCACAGGCCAGTTTGCATAATTATCAAAATCTGTCAGAGTAGGAAAAGGAACAACTTCCCGCGGTGTGGTTTGAAACTGGTACAGCTGTTGCATACAATTGAAATTGAATTCAGATAATCTTTGGTATGCCTCATCCATATCCCACGAGTAATTGAATACCGCTCGTATTCTAGGATCCCATGTTGAATAATCAAGAGACACAGTTTGCTCACTAGCTTGCTCACTAGTTTGCGAGCGGGATGATTGACCAACACTTGCACCCTTCCTCTTCTCAATCAACTTATTCTTAGAATACCCCTCAATATATTCATCATTGATAAGCCCCCTCCTCTTCTCATTAATCACGTCGAGCATCATGATCCACTTTTTAAGACAACGAGCGGTTACAAAACAAGGAAAAATGATAGGGGCAGCAGCATGCACCTCGGGTCTTCGCGTGTTCTCGATAAAATTATTCATTTCTGTCGAAATAATCCGAGCTACATCAACCTCTTTGTCTTCCATGATGTAATATAAAAGGAGGGCAACATCAACCGGTATTGAGGAATGGTGCATCTTGGGTTTAATGTTATGAAGGATGAGAAGAAGTGCGGCTTGCACATCTGGAGGCATGTCTTCCCTCCTATACCAGATGGCTTCTCCTTGGGCGTTCCTTTCCACACTTTTTCCTTTGAACAAAATGGTCCTGACAATTTTATCGTGATCTAGATGAGTGCCAAGTTCCTTAGTGTAATCATCCTTCTCAAACATCCCTGAAGAACTTGGATTTTCAAACAGGTCATTTATGTTCTCACCACCGAACCTGATTTCCTTGCCATGGACAAACGTGATGTACTGGAACACTTGCACTTCCCCTTGAGCTTCGGGCAATTGGAGAGCATTTGCGTAGAATTCACGAACCATCTCGTAGTTGATTGCTTCTAAAGGATTTATCAAATGGCCCAACTTCTTATTCTTGAAAATTTTAGCCAACTTCCGGTACGGCCCCTCGAGATAAATATCAAACCGTTTCTCAGACAAAAATTGTCGGCCTTCAAGCATGGTATACCGGGCAGCATGAGCAGCACTTAAGAACCGATTGGGATCATCCTCACTTTGTTGCTTGGAACTGCTTCCAACAACATTCTTCTGCTTTTTCCCACCGGTTACTTTAGTTTTAGGAGCCATCTGAAAAATTAGACAAGACATAAAGCAACATAATTGTTTTCAATTGTTAGCAAAATCTAAACAGCAAAAAAAAATTCAAAGCAGAATTTAAAACAAATAAAACAAGAAGTAAACAGAATAGAATAATAAAAAAAACTGGAAATGGTCATTCGCCCCATGCTCTCCAGGCGAAGCAGGGGCGACATCTCGCTGCACGTTCGCCAGACGAAGTTGAAGCGAAAGCTCGCCTCACGCTCGCCAGGCGAATTCTTATGAACCCAGAAAAATTTAACATGCAGGGATCATCTTCCACAGATCACTTCACAATCTGACCCTATAAATACATCAGCAATCCAACAACAACTCTAATCTAATCAAAGTTCTAGTGTTTCAACAACAACCCTTAACAGTTGTGAAATTCAAACCCTAATCTAACACAATTGAATAAATTAAGTAAAAATAAAATTAAGAACAATAATGAGAGTGGAAACATACCTCTTAGTAAGATTGAAAGTGAAGGTGAGTGAGGTTTAGAGTTATGGAAGAGTGGGGTTTAGAGTAAAAAGTGTGTGAGAGAGAGTGAGAGTGAAATATGAAAGGAGGGGAAGTGAAAGTGAGAGGAAAAGAAAGATAAGGAAAAATAAAATAAGTGGTCCCAAGTGGACCCTAAATAAATTATTATATATATATTTCTGTGTCTGCGAAATCCACGAGCAGTGCCACGCCAGATTCGCCTGGCGAATGTGTGGCGAGAGGCTGGCGAAAATTGAATTCGCCAGGCGAATTACACCAGAAGCAGAATTCTCTGCTGTTAATGATGCAATGCATAATTTTTTCAAATTTTCCAAATTCACTCCTATTATCACACAAATCAAATCATCAAAACCGCAAAGAAAAACAGAAATACTTACAATGTTGGGGTGCCTCCCAACAAGCGCTTGTTTAACATCGGCTAAGCTCGACGGTTCGGAGACTTGACACCTTGAAACCAAAAGCTAAAGAATTAGCTTCCAAGAAAAACACACTTTGCGAACAAGAACTTCAACCGTTATCATGTCCTTTCTTTGGTCCCCTTTTTCCAAGAAGGAAAAATCCCAACATGATCGCAACATGGCCACTTTTGCATCTTCATTTTTTTTTCTTCCACAAAGCCTCTCTTTCCAATTCTTTCTTTTTATGATTGCTTTCATCTACTTGATTTTCATACATCACTCCTTTGAACAATGTAAAACAAGCTTCTTCCTCTTTTCCACTATCCTTGATCCGCACCTTCATTATGCCTTCATCAACATCCACCAACATTTTGGCGGTTTTCATGAACGGTCTTCCCAAAATAATTGGCGTATCTTCATCCTCATCCATGTCAATTATAACGAAATCAACCGAAAACAAGAATTTGTCCACTTTTATAAGCATATCCTCCACAACACCATGAGGACGAGTCCTAGACTTACCCGCAAGTTGTAATGTCATGGTTGTTGACTTCACATTCATATTATCAAGTCTTTTAACCACGGACAACAGAATGAGATTAATACTAGCACCTATGTCAACCAAAGCTTTGCATATAAAATTGAAATTCTGGTATCAGACGTGTGATGTTAAGGTGTGATGTCACAATAACACACTCTGCACAATGGACAGCAATAACAGTAAAATAACACCAAGAATTGTTGACCCAGTTCGGTTACAACCAACCTACTCTGGGGGCTACCAAGCCAGGGATGGAATTCACTACTTGTAGATATAATTTACAGACTCAACAACCCGTTGACAATCTCCTAAACTTATACTCTACTAATGACTTCCTACCTAAGAAACCACTTAGGTATGAGAACACCACTCAATCCCTTACAAACACTCAAAGAACCCACTTTGAGCACCCTTGATCTTACTTCACAGTTTCGATCAATTCAAACAACTCTTTTTGCTTCACAGCTTTAGAGAGGACAGAAACTTAACACCTATTCAAACCCTAGAATAGTGTAAATACAAGCACTTTAAACAAACTCTAGACACTAAGCCTTCTGCTCTTGATCTTCTGAATGTTTTCTGTACTTTTTCCTTTGGTCTTGTGCGCTTTATATAGCTCCTGAATTGGGCTTGGACTTGTCACAATATTTGATCAGATTTGTTAATTAAAACTGAATCTTCAAAACAGATTTTATCCCCAAAATCTTTTTAAATCTTCAACCTTTTAATTCTCCAACAGATCTGCAATCAAATCTCCCATGTAACAGAAAATATCTATCCCAAGATATTCTCATCCAATGAGTTAACCACTCTCCACAATTCCAGCTAATACGCGTAACTCTCTTTGCTTCAAAGCTTTAGAGAGGACAGAAACTTAACACCTATTCAAACCCTAGAATAGTGTAACTACAAGCACTTTAAACAAACTCTAGACACTAAGCCTTCTGCTCTTGATCTTCTGAATGTTTTCTGTACTTTTTCCTTTGGTCTTGTGCGCTTTATATAGCTCCTGAATTGGGCTTGGACTTGTCACAATATTTGATCAGATTTGTTAATTAAAACTGAATCCTCAAAATAGATTTTATCCCCAAAATCTTTTTAAATCTTCAACCTTTTAATTCTCCAACAGATCTGCAATCAAATCTCTCATGTAACAGAAAATATCTATCCCAAGATATTCTCATCCAATGAGTCAACCACTCTCCACAATTCCAGCTAACACGCGTGCCCTAACAACATTTGCACCTGCTGTTGTTAATTCTGCAGATCTGATGTTACAACATCACCTGTGTGACATCAGACATCCATCTTCATCATTTAACAACTTAACACAGCCCAGTGTTAAGACTTCAATGTTACAACATCAGCACCTTGACATCAACATTGAATAAACTTTGTTTTACCAAAATTCCAGCCAATCCAGGAACTATCAATCTCCCCCTTTGGCTAATTTTGGCTAAAACACTCTCTGCACTCTGCAAACAACTTCTGCACTCTACACCTTCAGAGATTTCAGCAGCGGAATAATCTTCAGAAATTTCACATTTCAGCAGCGGAATAATCTTCAAAAATTTGAAAATTATTAGCAGCAGTTTAATAATCTAACAAAGTCTTCATCACTTGATCTGCTGCAGCACCATCTTCATTATTGACAGCAGCCAATTGGTGCTCCCTCTCTAAAACATGAACCAGCATCACAGCTGTTCAGTAGCTCATTATGTGCAGCAATTTACTCCCCCTAGATGTCAGCTTGGCTGAACTCTTCACCAGTCATGATATCTTCAATACTCCCCCTCAATAACTGCATCACCACTTTTCAACTAAACACCTTTTAGCAGCATCTATCTCCCCCTTAATCTCTGCATCACATCAGCAGCATATGGCAATAAAACTCTTGACTATTTTGGCTATTTTCTCCCCCTTTTTAGCCACAATTAGGCAAGCTTCTATAAGAAGCCCTATTAACTATAGTCAGTATACCCTAGCTCTCATTGTTAGCCTCTCAGTTAGTAAACAGGAAAAACAAATCATAGAAGGAAACTAAAAACATAAACAGTGCATAAACCAGCACAATATTCAAGTTACAAAACCAAGCACTATAAGTGCTAAAACAAATAAAGAAATTAAAGATACCACTACAAATAGTAGACGGAAATCAGTCTTCATCCGAGCTGGTACTCTCACCATCCTCATCACCTTCACCTGACCTGGACTCCTCAATGTCACCATTCCCAGCATCTTCTCCCTGTTCCAAGTCTTTGATCATCTGCTCAATCTTCATCTTCCTAACAGTGCTGGTACTGATAACCATATCAAGGTCCTTGCAGGTTGCCTTCAGTCCTTCAATCAGCTTTGTTTTTGTAGTGACATTCTTACCTCTAGAACTTGATGTCATGACAATATCTGGAACATGACTCCCAGAAAACAATTTAGGGTGAAGGGACACGGCTGTCTTCCTCTGGCAAACTATGTCTGAGCTTGTTAAAGTCTCAGGTTGCTGATCTATAATGATTCCACACACCAAAGAAGGGAACGCTATAGGTAATTTGACAGCATTGGTTTCAACATGTTTAACTACTTGGTTAAAGATGTAGCTTCAAAAGTCGAATTTCACTTTCTTTCCAATTGCATAGATAAACTTTGCAAGACCAACCGCAATTGTTGTTTTATGGTTGGTTGGCACCCAATTAGCTGCACCAATCCTGTGAAGGATGGCATACTTGATGCTGAGCTTGCTAGTTTTTAGCTTCCCTTTCAAAGGCCAAATCTTCACTTGCCCTGCCGTAATCTCCCTGCAAATCTCGTTATCAGTAGACTCAAGAACACTGCATTCTCCATCATTTCTTCCTAGGTACCTGTTGATGATACTAGGAGAGAAATTAATACCCTTCCCTCTAACAAAGACTTTCATGAAGTCTGTGCTTCTCTTATCAGTAATGCCGACAGGGATGTTTACAACAAACTCTTTGACAAGCCCTTCGTAACATTTAGGAAGCTGTGTCACAGTCTTCTTTAGCCCAGTAGTGTTAATTAATTCCATAATTTCCTCCATACCCAAGGCTTCCTTACCCAGTTCCCTTTCCAGGGCTAGTCTTCTTTGACACACGAACTTCCACATCGATGCACTACTGGCATAGTGGAAGGAGATGTTATCAATTGGAACTTCAGGCACCTTATCAGATATTCTCTTTAGAATAGTTTTCCTGACAGGCGTGATGTCCTGAACATCATCTTCGACATCATAGTCTGACTCAGAATGCTCCACAGCCTTCCTCTTCCTAAGATTTATCTCCACTTTTCTCCAAGATTTTGCTGGTCCAACAGCAATGTTCTTCTTCTTATCAACCGATGACTCCTTAGGAGAGGGTTCAACCTCCTTTCCCTTCCTTGTTTTCAACCTCCTGGCAATGCTTGGAACAGCCCTAGCTATTTCTTCATCATCTGATAAATTAACTACGTTTATTGCATCAACATTGTCTTTACCACCAGAAGCAGGGTCAGGTGATGTTCTAACATTTTCTTCAACATTTGTTTCCTCAGCCATGTCTTCTCTTTGATCAGCGTCTTTACTTACTTCAGACTCTTCAACAACAGACATAGCAAGTCTATGGAGATTCGTTGCAGCACTTTGCGTGTCCTCCTTCTCCTTTTCAGCAGGCATTTGTCTCAGTGGTCTCGATATACCTTTTACAGGAAGACCTTTATCAAGGATCTTGTCAACAATCTGATCTACGCTCTTGTCAACATCCACCCTTTCCTCAACATTTTGAGACGTGGATGACCTAGGCGCAGATTCTGGGAGCATCACAGAGATGGGTTCCACATTTAAAGCTTCTTCTGCAAACCCTTCTTCTGTGGAAACCCTAGCCATTCCTTTTGCCGACCTTTGACCCGCAGATTTCTTAGACGGAGACGCCATGAATCCTTTGAGATGGGTACGATTGAGTGAGGATTGATTCTTGAAGGCGAAGAAGATGAACCGTTGTGAGAACAGGACTTTGAAAAACCGTGATGTTGCTCCAAAAGAAAATGATGGTCTGAGGTATGGCGCCAGATTTTCTGTATTTATTAAAGACCAATTACTAATTTTCTCCCTCCATAAATACTTTCCTTTAAAAAAATTCACATCAGAACATACTAACTCTGAGTGCCCTTTCAGCATCCTGATGTCATAATCTGATGTTATAACATCAACCTGAGCATCAATAATTGAATTTCCTTCAAGAGAAATCCACTGATAGCAGTTATCCTTGGTTCTGGCACCCTTCAAAACAATCTGATTATGCTCATCAGAAACCACACACTCATGCTTAGTGTAGTTTACCTTGTACCCTTCATCACACAACTGGCTTATGCTGATCAAATTTGCACTTAAGCCATTGACAAACATAACATTGTCAAGTTCAGGTCTACCATCACCTTGGACTTTCCCAACTCCTGCAACAATACCTTTTCCTCCATTGCCAAACATGACCTCATGAGAGGGGCAAGGTCTAAGATCATTAAACATGGATCTACATCCAGACATGTGCTTGGAACACCCACTGTCAAAATACCATGTATCTTCTTTAAACTCCTTGTCAGGCATGTGAGCCAATAAGCACTTCACCTTCTCCTTAGGTACCCATTGTTTAATAACTTTGGGCCTATCCTCCCTCCATCTGTTTTGAGGCTGAGGGTATCCATGCAGCTTGTAGCAAGAGTACTGCATATGTCCAAACCTTCCACAGTAATAACATCTCACCCTTTCATCTCTGAATCTTCTGCCATGATGAGATTTCTTAGGCTGCCATCCATAATGTGGTCTCCTCTGGCCATAACTAGCCTGCCTTTTATTATGCTGATATCTTTTTCCATAAGAAGCCTGAGAATGCTGTTTTCTGGATTGTCTCCCATGATGGTGAGGCTTTCTTCTTCCGTAGACATAAGGCACATCATTGTTAAATCTAAAGCCATGACTATACCCGTTGACCTGATGTTGAAACATCTGATGTGACATGCCCTGTTTGAACCTAGCAGCTTGCATGCTCTTATGGTATTGTGGGGGCATATACTGACTAGCTCTTTGTGGCTGCTTTCTCTTCTGATAAGGACCAGTCTTCTTCTCAATCCTCTTAGGTTGTGAAACATCAGCTTTCTTAGAAGTAGGATCCTGCACCTTTGGCTGATGTTGAGACAATGGTTGAGACATCTCCACTTTGGTTCCTGAAGTGCTTGCTTCAGTAGATACTTTTCCCTCAACCACAAATCCTAATCCAGTCCTGTCTCCAGCTATCCTTTCCGTTTGAAGAATCTTGTCAAGAGTGTCTGTACCACTGTTCAGCATCCTAACAAACTTGGTCATTTGATCAAGATGAGCTCTTACTAGCACCACTTCATTTTCCAGATAAGCTTTTTCATTCTCAAGCTGAGCAATCTGTTTCTTGTGACACTTGTTCTCTTGACAAATCTCAGCACTTTTCAAACACAACTCCTGATAAGTAGATGCTAACTCCTCATAGGTTACTTCCCCATCACTAGAATCATCATCAGATTCAACAATTCCTGTCAAAGCTGTAACATGCTTTGCTGACTCGCCTTCACTTTCACTATCAGAGTCAGACCAGGAAACTATCATGCCCTTCTTCTGCTTTTTCAAGAAGGTGGGACATTCTTTCTTGACATGTTCATACCCTTCACACTCAAAGCACTGCACTCCTTTATCTTGGGCAGTTTTCTCTTCATCCTTCTTACTGGTGTCAGAAGTCATGTTCTTGACATTAGGCCTGGTGTTATTCATTCTCTTGAATACTTTGGTGAACTGTCTTCCCAACATCACTATGGCCTGAGATAGTTCCTCCTGTGATTCAGAACTCTTTCCTTTTTCCTCTGCCTCATTTGACACCAAGGCTATACTCTCTGGTTTCTTTTCTGGCTCTTCCTCATTCAACCCCAGCTCAAATGTTTGAAGAAACCCAATGAGCTCATCTACTCTCATCTTGCTGATGTCTTGTGATTCTTCAATGGCAGTAACCTTCATCTTATACTTCTTAGGTAGGGACCTAAGGATCTTCCTCACAAGCTTTTCATCTGACATCTTCTCTCCAAGGGCACTAGATGCATTGGCCAGCTCAAGAACACTCATGTGGAAGTCATGAATAGTTTCATCTTCCTTCATCTTCAGGCTTTCAAACTTTGATGTTAAAATCTGAAGTCTTGACATCTTGACTCTAGATGTTCCTTCATGAGTAGCCTGCAAGATATCCCATGCTTCCTTAGCAACTTCACAGGTATTGATTAACCTGAAGATGTTCTTATCCACTCCATTGAAGATAGCATTCAGAGCTTTGGAATTTCCAAGGGCAAGCTCATCTTCCTCCTTGGTCCACTCTTCTTCAGGCTTTGGCTTAGAGGTGCCTTCTTTATCTTTGCCAGAATCATCCTTCTCACACATAACAGGAGCTTTCCATTCTTTAATAACAGCCTTCCAAGCCCTACTGTCCAAGGATTTTAAGAAGGTGGTCATCCTTGGCTTCCAATAGTCATAATTGGATCCATCCAAAATAGGGGGTCTGTTGACGAATTCTCCAACTTCTTTGTCCATCTTTACACCAGAAAGTAACTTCCCTAGATCTCACCCAGAGACAGACAGGATGCCTACTCTGATACCAATTGAAATTCTGGTATCAGACGTGTGATGTTAAGGTGTGATGTCACAACAACACACTCTGCACAATGGACAGCAATAACAGTAAAATAACACCAAGAATTTTTGACCCAGTTCGGTTACAACCAACCTACTCTGGGGGCTACCAAGCCAGGGATGGAATTCACTACTTGTAGATATAATTTACAGACTCAACGACCCGTTGACAATCTCCTAAACTTATACTCTACTAATGACTTCCTACCTAAGAAACCACTTAGGTATGAGAACACCACTCAATCCCTTACAAACACTCAAAGAACCCACATTGAGCACCCTTGATCTTACTTCACAGTTTCGATCAATTCAAACAACTCTCTTTGCTTCACAGCTTTAGAGAGGACGGAAACTTAACACCTATTCAAACCCTAGAATAGTGTAAATACAAGCACTTTAAACAAACTCTAGACACTAAGCCTTCTGCTCTTGATCTTCTGAATGTTTTCTGTACTTTTTCCTTTGGTCTTGTGCGCTTTATATAGCTCCTGAATTGGGCTTGGACTTGTCACAATATTTGATCAGATTTGTTAATTAAAACTGAATCTTCAAAACAGATTTTATCCCCAAAATCTTTTTAAATCTTCAACCTTTTAATTCTCCAACAGATCTGCAATCAAATCTCCCATGTAACAGAAAATATCTATCCCAAGATATTCTCATCCAATGAGTTAACTACTCTCCACAATTCCAGCTAATACGCGTGCCCTAATAACATATCCTGCTGTTATTAATTCTGCAGGTCTGATGTTACAACATCACGTGTGTGACATCAGACATCCATCTTCAGCATTTAACAACTTAACACAGCCCAGTGTTAAGACTTCAATGTTACAACATCAGCACCTTGACATCAACATTGAATAAACTTTGTTTTACCAAAATTCCAGCCAATCCAGGAACTATAAAAAATCATTACCTATAGTAATAGGTAAAGCTACTATTCCCAGGTCTTGCTCTTTCCGCGGAAGCAAACTTTGAATGACGGCACTACACTTGGCATTAAGTTCAATGTTATCTTTGTCCGTGCACCTCTTCTTTTTCGTAAGTATGTCCTTCATGAATTTGACATACTTAGGCATTTGTTCAAGAGCTTCATAGAAAGGAACAGTTACTTGCAACCGACTAAACAATTCTAAGAATCTTGCGTAATGCCTATCGTTCTCTTTTTTATTAGGAGCATGGGGATATGGTAACCTTCTTTGTAAAACTTCCTTTTCATACTCCTTTCTTTTTCTTTCTTTTTTCTTCCTTACTTCTTCATCTTTCTTTTCAACTACACCATTTTCATTATTTTTTTCGACTTCCTCCAACACAATATCATTTTCCTTTTCGACTACCACCTCATGTTCAACATCTCCTCCAATTGTTCTTCCACTTCGTGTGAAAATGGCCTTACAATGCTCCTTGGGATTTTTTTGAGTGATAGCGGAGAAGGATGGCCCCGGTTGCTTTTCGGCTAATTGCTTTGCAAGTTGTCCGACTTGAGATTCAAGATTTTTAATCGAAGCTTCCGTACTCTTTTGAGTTTCCATTGATAATTGCATAAATTGTGTGAAATTCTCCTCCAACCTTGAACTTCCACTTTGATCTTGGGGTGGTTGGTAAGGATTTTGTCGAAATCCTTGTTGATTTTGGTAGTTGCCCCTTGGTTGGTAGCCTTGCTGATTTTGGTAAGGTTGTTGAGCATTTTGGTAAGGAGGTCTTCCTTGATAACCTTAAATAGGGTTTCCAGTATAATTTACTTCTTCCACTACCGGCGGACAATACCCGGTAGGATGATCCCCTCTACACAATTCACAACAAGCTACCTGCACATTCTTGCTCGGAAGTTCATGCATCTCTTTGAGTTATTGAGGGAGCTTGGACATTTATTGCGTTAACAACTTAACCTGTTGAGATAACAATTTATTTTGAGCAAGAATTGTATCATTTGTTCCCAACTCAAGCACTCCCACTTTCTTTTGCGAAGGTCCACAGTTATGGTTCCCTTGATGGTCATTTAGAGTCATCCGGTCAATGATAGAAATAGCATCCTCGACGCTTTTAGCCATTAACGACCCACCCGCAGTGGCATCTAACAATGTTTTATGCACCAATTGAAGACTATTTCTAAAAATATGGACTTGAGTAAGGTCATCGAAATCGTGCCCTTTACACTTTCTCAACATGGACTTGAATCTCTCCCAAGCTTCGTGAGAGATTCATTTCCACCCTGAGTGAAAACTACAATTGCTGTTTTAGCCTCCATGAAACGATTGTGTGGAAAAAATTGTTCCAAAAACTTTTCCTCAAGCATGTTCCAGTCCGTCATGATTGATGTAGATTAGTCAAGATACTATTCCTTATCCTTCCCAATGAGGGAATGCAGGAATAGTCTCTTGAACAAAGACTCTTCTTCAGCTTCGGGTGCACCAGACACGCCCGCAATCTCATAGAACTTAGTCAGGTGTGTAAAAGGATCCTCTTGATCCATACCAGTGAATGGATTTTGATATAGAAGCGAGAGGATACCAGTTTTCATTTCTGAATGTCGACCGTTCTGAGCATTACGTGCAAATTGTACAGTATGTCTCAGACTATTTGTACAAGGAACTGAAGCAGGTGGTGGTGGTGGTGGTAGAGTAGCCATAGTTGGCGGTAACTGTGGTATTGACGTCGAAGTTGAACTTTCGTCTCGTTCTCGTCTTTCCTTGGCAAGTTGCCTCCTCTGCCTTGTTCTGCTATTTAACTTACGCGTAGTTCTTTCAATTTCAGGATAAAAAAGAAGTTGGTCTGTGGGTAACTTCCCTCGCATAAAACGGAGTCTGCACACTAAACCAAACAAATCAACAAGCACAAGAAAAAGTAAAAAAGTTTAAAACTCAATAACTATTGCAATTCTCGCAATATAACAACAATCCCCGGCAATGGCGCCATTTTGTTGAAAAGTAATTCGGGGGTGTTTTATCGTATCCACAGATATTGTGTATATTGCCGTTGTTCGATAGTCAAAAGCGTTTCAAACTTTATAGTAATAAATGGTTGGTTTTCGTTTCGTAACGTTTGCATAAAATTTAGAATTCAACGGTAAAAAGATTGGTTTTAGGGGTTGGTAAAAACATGCCAAGATTAGTGTTCAATAATCCGTTTCGTACGTATCAACTCGATAAAGCGTGTGAACTCGTTAACAATAAATATTACCACATATCCTCTCAACAAGTTTCTCTCGAACACTTGTTGTGAGATTTATCATATTGATCCTTTGATGATCTCTCACTCAAACTACCAATATGATAACATTCAAGTTCAATATCTTTGAACATCAACTTTCAAAACTATCTCTAGCCTTATGATTATTGATGGATTGAAACTTAGGTCAAGTTTAATACATTTCTCTCGAACATGAATTAAACAAAATATAAACCATGTAAGCAAAGTTTTTCTTCTATATTTATCATCCACAAAGTTTACAAACTTACAATCAAGATCAATACATACAAAATGATGGATTACCTACCACTAATCTTGACACAAGGATGTGTTTAGCTACTCATTGTCATGGTAGCTTGATCAACAAGTAATGAACAAAGCTTTTGTTGCATCAATCTTCAATGGATCAAGGATTGAAGCATAAAAGATTTGGATTCTAAGAAAAATAATAAAAGATGAAGATTTTGAGCTCTCAAGATGATTCTAGGTTACAAAGATCTTTCTAAAAGTTGTTATATCCAAAAATATCTACAAACACCCTATATACCACTTTATGTCCAGACAAATTCTCCAGGAGAACTACAAAATTCGCCTAGTGAAACCTTTAAGATCAGGCACGTGACAGAACAGTGCAGAGAAATCTGGGAAAATATCTTGAATTCGCCAGGCGAATTCCAGCCTCGCCAGGTGAATCCCTTTCGCCACCTCTTCGCCTGGCGAATCTTCCAGCGAAGCACTTCCAGTAGTTACTGGAATTAAAATTCTCACTCGCCAGCTGGCTCGCCAGGCTTTTGCCTGGAGAATCTCTCCTTCCGCGACCCATTCGCCTGGCGAATGTACTGTTTGTTGCAGACACGCGACTTTGCTCGTTTCATCGTGTTTTCTTCCGATTTTTGCCGCGTCTCTTTTATGAAAAATGCTGCAAAACTAACAAAAACATCAAAGAGACCAAAATTAGACATTGATTCAAAAATCCATTAAAAATAAGTTGTTCCGCATCCAGGAATTTGGAAAAGAGCTTAAAACTGCAGAGAATTTATCTAAAATTCATTTACAACCAGACACTTATCATCAACCAAGACCACCGTATCAAAGCAATAACCAAGGCTACCCACCGAGAGGTAATAGCCAAGGTTAACAACAAGGGTGTAGGCAAGAACCAGGGTCTTCTAACCATCAACCTTACCAAAGTTACGACCAACCGCAACAAAACCAAGGAGGAGGCTCTAAGATTGAAGAAACTTTCAACCAATTCATGCAAATGTCTATCTCCACTCAAAATAGTACATATGCGGCAATTAGGAACCTTGAAACTCAAGTTAGGCAATTTTCCAAGAAACTAGCTGACCAATATAAAAAAACCTTTCAGACTAATACTTAAGTGAATCCGAAGGAGCATTGCAAAGCCATTTTTACTAGGAGTGGGAGAACCATTAGTGTGGGAGTTGAAAAGAATGTTGAAGTTGAAAAGGAGGATGAAATTGTGGAGGAAGTTGAAAAAAAATAATGATAAAGAGGAAGTAGAAAAGAAGTTGAAGGAGGAGAAGTTGAAAAAAAATAAGAAAGGAAAGGAGCATGAAGGTGAAGTTCCAATGAAAAAGTTACCGTACTCTATTGTTCATACAAAAAAAGACAATGATAAACATTATGCTAGATTCTTGGACATATTTAGTCGGTTGCAAATAACCATTTTATTTTTCGAGGCTCTAGAGCAAATGCCAAAGTATGTGTAGCGAGCGATTTTGGACGCGGTTCTTAAGCGCTGGTCGCTCTCTGCGGTTTGAGCTTTAAACTACAGGTCGATTCATTTTTTATCCTATTGTGAGCTAAATAAGGAAGGGAAATAGATGTCCCCAATTAACCCTGCTTGCATACTGAATTTGAACAGCGGTCTATTCGGTTACGGATGCTATCAATGTGGGGGGGCTTTTGTACTGGTTATTCATATTTCGCCAATACAGGTTCTTTCTTTCTAGGGCTTGGGCAAAAGGTTTCTGGCGGGGAACAAGGATTAGGATGTTAGGACTGGTGCTTTTGAAATACTGCTTTTGATTGATGGAGATATGGGATTTGGGTTTTTTGTTGATTGCGCTCGCTAAGATCTTTTCTTTCGATCTTATGCCTACGTATTCCCGTTTACCGAAACAGGGAAATCAGAGCGTTCGTAGTTCCTCCTATTCTATGGGAGGAAATGGGTGTTTTGGTGTTTTGGTGTCTTGTTCAAAGCCCAAGACGTGAAGCGAAAGGTAATTTGTATCTTGATCAAAGCCCAAGATATGAAGCTGAAAGGTCTATTTGTGTCTTGTTTAAAGCCCAAGACGTGAAGCTGAAGGACCTCGACTTTAGAGAGAATTTGTCATCTCTAAAGAGGGGGAGAAGGAGAATTACTTTAACTGGGATACGCGGATCCGAGCAATGCCATAATTTCCGAAGAAAGGGTTTTAACCTGAAGGAGAAGACTTTAACTCAGTGTAGAGCAATGCCATCTTTCCTTAGGAATTTCTCAAGCTAAAAGAGGGACAGTGACATGGATATAGATAATCCAGAGGCTTGCCGCTTACAGCGATTAGATGGAGGGAAAGGAGTTGTTGATGTTTGTGTACTGCGAACGAGGCACAGTTTTGATGCTAAAAGGTCGATTGGATCAACCAGTGGTTTTCTTATACAAAGCCTAAGAGGAGGCTAATTTCCGCTAGGAAAATCATTATACAAAGCCTAAGAGGAGGCTATTTTGTGTCTCGTACAAAGCCTGAGAGAGAGGCTAAAAGTTTTTGACCCAGTGGGGCATATCGTTATACAAAGCCTAAGAGGAGGCTAGCAAAGAGTTGACTCAGTTGGAGAATCTTTTATACTCAGTAAGAGAGTGTTTTTGTATCTCGTACAAAGCCCGAGAGAGAGGCGAAAAGGTTATTTTGACTCCACTGGGGAGAATTTTGGTATCTCGTACGAAGCCCGAGATGGAGGCTATCGTAACTGTTTCAGTTGAGTGACAGATCCAATATACTGATTTAAAAGAGAAAATCAGTTCTTATATGAGTAACACTGTACACAGGGATTTAATTCTGAGGATCAGGGATATTTCCTTCTCTCTGAGGAAACGGGAAATCCAAAGGGTATTGAGACTGTCCGAGTCTGCGGGTTTCCTTCCTATTTAACGAAGGGTGCTTGAGAATGTCTTTGAGACTCAAGGAAGTTAGACTGTCCGTGTCTAGAGTTTTATCTTTTGTACTATGCTTTGAGAAACAGTAGTAGACTCTATGAAAGGACTGTTCTATGAGGATGACTAGGTTCTGTTCCTATACCTCTAGGAGGTCGTCGGGATAATTTGTACGAAGCCCAAGAGGAGGCTGGAAACTTTTAAGAAGCCGACGGGTCCTTGTATGAAGCCCAAGAGGAGGCTATCATTCCCGGAGGAAGAGATCATTATACGAAGCCTAAGAGGAGGCTGTGAATACTTCTAAGAAGCCGTAGGGTCCTTGAATAATGCCCAAGAGGAGGCCAATGCTTTTAAGAAGCCCGTGGGTCTATCATATCCTTTCCATTAGGAGAGATAACTCTTTTAAAGATAAAAACCACTGGTAAACGTGCGAGGTTTACTATCCAGCGACTTTTAGCTTTTAAAGAGGGTTCCTTAGTTAAGGTCCAAGATTATGACCGTAGTGGGTACCCAAACCCCGAGACATTCAAGACAAGCTATCCACAAGGAATAGATCAAGTCAGGAAAGTTCGAGAATTGGGAAGAAACTCAAAGATGTCATTCACGGAGAATACATTCATCTTGGGGAGTAGAGTTTCTTGACGATTCCTAAGGAGGACAGCCGCAGAGAAGACTGTATCTGGTGCTCCTATTGGGGATCTAGGCGTCTATTTCTACGAATAAATGAAACAGCGTCACCTAGTTCTAGACGTAGTTGCCGGGGAAACTCGAAATATCTATACTATTATTACACAGTAGATATGAGTTTATGAAAGGAGACTTACAGTGAGCAGCCCCACAATACAGTTTATAATATGAAAGCAGTAAATGAAAGCGATAACCACTTACTCGGTTGTAGTGCTTCCATGCTGTTTGGTTAGTTGTTCAACAAAGAAAGATTAAAAACAACAGTATATTCAAAATCAAAGGAGAAAGTGCTTTGAAAAAGAAAGATCTGGGGCTTACAGCTCAAGGAAAGGCCCAGGGTTTTATCAGTGAGCACACTGTTTGACTTTGTACAGCGGGACTTATACAAGTGACTGGGGCCCAAAATGGTTTTCTGTACAAAGGGATGGGTCTTACACTCTCTCAAGAGGCCCAAAAAGGTTTAAAGAAAAAGAGTGGGGCTTATAACACGAGGGTAGGCCCAGATGGTTTTTATTTTTAAACGGGCGACGATCGCGCCGTTTACTTGTACAGAGGGACTTATACAATGAGTGAGGCCCAAAAAGTTTTTGTACAAGGGGGGATGGGTCTTACACTCTCTCAAGAGGCCCAAAAAGTTTTAAAGAAAAATAAATGGGTCTTACTACTCGAGGGTAGGCCCAGATGATTTTTGAAAAGGCGACGATCGCGCCGTTTGTTCTTTGACGGTATCGGGACTTATACAATAAGTGAGGCCCAAAGATGATTTAGTCAAAAAAAGGATTGGGTCTTACACTCTAATAGAGGCCCAAAATGTTTTGAAAATGATTTATGAGGGTTGAATTAATCCAAAACCCTAATTTGTTTTCAAAATGTATTTAATTGAATAAAATTTCAATTAAAATGATCAAAAATTGTTTAACACATGGAAAACAAATTGTGATCTTGGATTAATGCTTCAAAAATTAAGTATTGACCTACAAAATAATTAGAAAGCATTAAAAGTTGCAAAATCAATGTATAAAAAATATTTAAAATGCCAAAAACAATCAAAATATTAATTCTTTATAAAAATATCAATTATATGAAATAAATAATATTTTTGGGATTTTTTGATAAAATAAAATATTTTAACATTTTTGTGAATTATTAAAAAAAGAATCAACTCAAAATCATTAAAACTCAGAGAGAAATTAATTTTTGAATCAATTAAACAAAATCACAAAATTCAAATATTCAAATTATTCAAAAATGGCGCCAAGAACAGCTGAAGAACACGCGCGTGTTCTTGGTTTCTCAGATTTGCGTTTTCTATCCAATCTCCATGAATACGTAATCATATCATGCAATCCACATATCATTATGCTCGTCTCAACCTCACGATCATGTCTATGTACTTTAATTTCATTTAAATTAAACATACAACAAGAAATCACGAAGAAACCTCAAGAACCTTAATTTCTGCATGAAGGCTAGGATTTTTGATACACGATTCAAATAATGCAATTAATTGAGGGAAAACATTCCATGCATGATTATGAACATATGGCCAAATTATTGTGCGAGGAAATATGCATAGATTGAGAGATGACCAAGTATGTGCTTACCTCCAAGTCGTGACAGCAAGAGCATATGTGATTTTGAGTTGGAGGTGTTACAGACAAGTTGTGATGATCTGAACAGCTTCCCTACACCCTATGGATTGTGTTTGAACACTTGGATTGAATTGAAATGGACTGGATCAGTTTATGGCATCTCAGCTGCACCTTGTTTGAAAATTTGAGCAACCAGCTGGTGATTTCATGAAATTGATGTTTCAGAAGTTATGTGAGTGTTTGATCAGCTCATATGTGATGTATGTGAGGTGTGTGAGTGATTGGTTTGTGCAGAATTGCTCTCAAACTCAAAACCCGATAGCTACCTTGCTAAGAAAGGCATTTTTGCCAAGAGAAAGAGATTTTGAGGAAAGCATCTGTTAGATGGCTTTGGTGTACTTAAATTGACCACAATTGAGCTCTATTTATAGTAGAGCAAGTTTGTTTTGCAAGGAATAGTGCATGGCAGCTGGTAAGTAGGTTTCCTCAATGTTGGCCAATGAGAATTCAAGTCTCCTCTAGCCATTGACTAGAGGTTAGGGCACAGAGCTTTAGTCCCCTTGGTCTTGGATAAGTCTTGACTGATTTCAGATGAGAATGGATCAGTCCATGCCACCTTGATGGTTCCATTGAATGCCTCATTCCAAATTTGAAGTCTTGTCCCTATTTTGGCCATTCTAGGTTCAACATGCTATTCTTTGTTCCTTGGACCTTGGAGGCTTGGTTCAGTGATTGTCCCCTTTGGATTCAATCCTCTGAGGTGTCCAAGTGGATTGGAGCAATTGCAATTGGCTGATTTTGGCAAATCGAGCCAAAGTGCAAATTATGCCTTGCTTTGACAGATTTCAGTAAGGTAACTTGACAATGTTGTATCTCATGATGTAGGTTGAATTTGGCAATGTTCTTGGCCATTTTGGAAAGCTCTTACATGATACAACAACTGTTTGAACAAGTTTGGTTTTGATCTCTTTTGATTCCAAGTGAAAAATCCCCCTACATTTGGCAAAAAGTGAGGTAAAATCTGACTTAGTGAAAATTTCACTAAGTGTTGGAAAAAGTGACTTTTTCACTTTTCAGCCACTTTGATCATTCCATAACTCAAAACCCTTAACGAATTGGAATGACTTGTAGTTGAAGTTTTTGTAGGTGATAATGAGGGCTACAAATCCATCTTTGGATGAGAAAAAATGGCCTTGTGGTTTAGGAGTTATCGTCCTCCAAAGTTGGTACCTTTGCCACTTTATTTTTAACTTAGAAAAATTTCTAAGTTTTATGGTTACCCCTTTTACAAGTTATCTCACTTTTCTTGATTTTTCTTGATGAATGATGATTCAAATCATACATTAACATCATTTTAGGGTTAAAAATCCATTTTGGTGAAAAATCTTAAAGTCAAAGTTGACTTTTGTGCACAGTTGACTTTTTATCAGATGAATTCCAAACTGTGCAATTCTTCAGGAAATCATGTCCTTGACCTAAATAAAACTTGATGGACATGTTCCATGGGTGTCATAGGGTATATTCAATCATGTATTAGGGTTTGGGAGCATGTCTTGGTCAAAAGTCAAAGTTACAGTTGACTTTTCTCTTAAAACCCTAATTGTGGTGCAGATGAAAATGAGACTTGTTGCTCAAGCTTCTTGGATCAATCCATTGTTCCAAATGGATCAATATGGTGTATTAGAGACCCTCAAATCATCTCTTGAGGTCTTGGCTCATGGTTTGTCCCAAAAGTCAACTTAGGGGTGAATTAGGTCAAGAAACCCTAATTCCTGATTTTTGATGAATGCATCCCCTGAGGCAAAATTGACTTGATGCATGGGTTCATGAGGTTCCATGAAGCATATTAGGTCATGTTTTGGATCATTGCCTTATGCCCAGATGAAAATTTCCATCTGGAGGCCCTGGTCGACCAAAACCCTAATTTGGTGACACTATCGATCTTGAGACTTGATCCACCTAGAAGGGAGCAGCCTTGTGCTTAATCCTTGAAGTGGAAGTCCTTTTTGATCCATTGTGGATGTTTAAGAGATTAGACAAGTTGAAGATCATGTCATTTCTTGATTGATCCTTTGTCTAAGCACTCCGAGAGGGCTTGAAACCCTAATTTTGATTGTATTGGATGCTCACCCATCTTTGGGGAGACTGATGAAGCATGATGGTTCATCCATATTGTGATGATGATTTTCACAATGATGGGAAATCTAAGTGGTCAAAATTTGGGGTATTACAGTATGCAAAATTCATGAATGACATACTTACAAAGAAGAAGAGGTATACAGATAAGGAAACCATTGAGCTCAATGCAAACTGTAGTGCGATCGCCCAAATCATTCTTCCACGGAAAGAAGGAGATCTGGGAAGAGTAGCTCTACCTATAACTATAGGTAGTGATTTAAAATGCAAGGCTTTGGTCGATATGGGAGCTAGTATTAATTTGATTCCTTTATCTGTGTTTAAAAGACTCGAGAACATGGAGATGAAATCAACCAACATGACGTTTCAACTTGTGGACAAGTCAAGGACTCGTCCACATGGTGTTGTTGAAGACGTGTTATTGAAAGTTGACAAATTTTTATTTCCGGTTGATTTCGTAGTCATGGACATGGAAGAAGATGAGGATACACCAATAATCCTTGGAAGACCCTTCATGAAGACCACTAGGATGTTAATTGATGTCGATGAGGGTATAATGAAGGTGAGGACAAATGATGAAGAAATGTATTTTACACTTTTCAAAGGTGTGGTGTATTCAAATCAATTCGAGGATAATGACCATGTGATAAAGGAAGATGCTAGAGTTGCAATGAAGTAAAAGAAAGATGAAGATGCTAGAGTCGCTTCAATGAAAAAGAAGGACGGCAAAAAAAAAATAGAAGCGGTGTTCAAAAAGAAGGATGAAGAGGCCAAGGAGGCTATGATGAAGTCATGTTGGGATTTTTCATTTTTTAAGAAAAATGGACTAAGAACTGGTCATGAAAATGGTTGAGGACTTTTGTGGTAGAGTGAGTTCATCCGGAAGCTAATTCATTCCCTTTTAGTTCCGAGGTTTCAACCGTTGGACCGTCGAGCTCAAACGATGTTAAACAAAGCGTTAGTTGGGAGACACCCCATCATTTTAAGTACCCTTTTCATCTTTAATGCTTTTGTAGTGTTAATATAGTATAGAAAGTGTTGTGGTAGAATGAGAAGAAAATAAAAAAATTCAAAAATCTATCTCATTCGCCTTGAGTTCGCTAGGCGAACCTGAGGCGAATGTTCGCTAGAAGTTCGCTAAGCGAAATGAGCGAGACAGAGAAAGTTCACAGTTTTTATGCCACATCACTTTAGTGTTATTTTGTTGTGGGCCTAAAACTTCGTGGGCCCAAGAACTTTTTACATATTGTGTGTGGTAAACCCTTTCCCCACTTCCTTTTTGTCTTTCTCTTTTCCCTCTTGTCTCTTTACATCCAAAACACACACAACCCACATTTCTCTGCTCTCTCAATCGTATCTGTGCAAATAAAGATTGTTTCCAAGTTTCGATGCAAATTCCATTCTCTATATTCAACTCATTTCAGGTTTGAGTTCTCTTATTCATTCCTTATTCTTATTAGAAATATGTTGTTAGTGTTGATGTGAGTAATGTTTTGAAACTTTCTTCTACGCTCTGTGAATCTGTTTGCATGTTCTTATGTATGGGTTTACATTGTTATGCATGTTTAGGTATTGACTTTTAAGAATCTTTGAGAGTTGAGGTGTTATTTCTTAGGGAAAAATTGAAATTGGGTTGAATTAATTTTGAGAAATTTGAGCCTTTGCTTCAACAATGTGGCTTGGTTGTTGCTGTTTATTTGATACTCATGTTACAAACTGAATGTCACTGATTGTATGGCAAAAATTGCATTGTTATTGTGTTTTTATTGAATAGGAAAAACCTGGAATTTTTCAAATTCGCAAGGTTCGCCTTGAGTTTGCTGGGCGAACCTGGAGCGAGTATTCGCTAGGTCTCGCTAGGGGAGCTTAAGGCGAATATGACATGAAGTCTGATTTTTGAATTATGTTGAGATTTCTTGTTCTGATTTTCTTGTGTGCTTTTCTTTGTTACTAATGTATCATGTGTTTAGTTTACTGGTTATGTTTGGTGATTGTGCAGATGGCACCTCCAAGAACAACTCCTTCCAAGAAAAGAAAGGTCGGAAGTTCTTCCCATCCGCAACCAATCTCATATGATACCAATTGATTCAAATGAGCAAAGCAGGCTGCAAGATATGTTGCTCTGGAGAAAAGGAGCATTTTTCTTAAGAGAAGATTTAATATCAACCCTCAAGGTTCCTACTGGGCGGTAGCCGCGATTCTTCACACAAAGAAGTGGGACAAGCTAATTACACCTGGTGATAGTTATAACGTGGAACTCATAAGAGAGTTCTACGCTAATACCCTTCCGGACGACAACGAATTCTTTTCTTAGACTACTTTGGTTTGAGGAAGAGAGGTTAGGTTTGATTGGGATACAATTAATAATGTTTTTGGTAGACCTCTCACCTTGGGGGAAGATGAAGTGGATGACTATCATCGGACTTTGAGGCTGCATAGAGACATTGAGGAGATGTCTGATGCATTGTTATTAGAAGGCAAGTCGGTGGAATTGAACCCATCTTGGGTTCCAAGAAGATACCACAGGGAGGATATGAGTCTGTTAACACAATTGATGCTTCTTTTGGTGTGGACAAACATTAAGCCGAAGCGCATACCTCCACTGTGCCAATTCCTGTTGCACACTTGATTCACAACATTTTGATTAATACTCAGATTGATGTGGCTAGGATTATTGCTGACGAGATGTGCGTTGTTGTTTTCCTATGTCTAATCATGGCTTTGTGCGTCCATTCGAGGGTGAAGATACCCTTCCGCTGTGAGGTGATTAATCCGGCTGCCATTGATGACAATTATGTGGATAAGTTTTGCAGGCCTAAAAGCATGAAAGGAGGACATACTTCTAGTGTTGGTGCTGGTACAGGTATAGGAGCTAGTGAGGCTTCCAGTTCTGGAGTTACAGGCTCCCAGGGCTTTGACCCATTTCAGAGGGAGATCTGTAACTATAATTGGGAGTGGATGGTGGATACTCAGCGTGCCATGATTGATATACATGACTCTATGCAAGTGTTACAACTACAATACCGCGGACCTTCAGTGGAGAGATCGATGATGACTAGGGAGCAGTGCCTAGCTCATGTTGGTTGGCTTGAGGCCAGGCCACACTTTGGAGAGGGGGCATGTGTAGCTGATTCTGGTGAGGCAGATGACGCTGAGGAGGCTGGAGATGATGAATTGCATTGTATTTGCATCGTCTGTCAAGTGAGCGAAATTTCCCCACGGTTGCAAACGTGTTAATTTCTTCATTCTTATCCGAAGAGGAGTGTTAGAGTGATTCAAGCATGAGAATTTAGTTGTTAATTAATGCATTGTATGCTATTTGTTTAAGAACTAAATTCTTTTTCATTGTTCGATTCTAGGAAGTGGTGAACATTGCTTGTGCGTATTTATTTTTTTATTTGAGCCATAAATCAATTCTTGGATGAATTAAATGCTTGAGCATATCCCTTGTTTTCAAAGATCTAGTTGGGGATAGTTTGTTAAATGCCAAACATGCTTTAAATTGATCCATATTTATTGGCATTTTTCATCTCATTTGTTATGTTTTGTTGGATTTACTCCTTGATATCATGCTATTCTTCAATAATGTTGAAAATACCTTTGGTTGCTTTGATTTGTGTGTTATTGTGCCGAAATTAGGCATAAAACATCAAAGTGTAAGACACAAGTAATTGGACAAGGAAGCCAAAGGAAAAGAAGAGATTTAGCATGTTCGCTGAGCTAACAGCCAGCGAGGAGTAGCAGCGAATGTTCGTTGGGCGAGCTCATTGCGAAGCCCTAGCGAACAATATCAAAATGATGATAGTAGGAAAATAGCACTAAGTTCGCTGGACGAAGTTACTGCGAAGGACCAGCGAACTATCTCATACTGAAGTAAGTAGCTAAAGGACCCTAAGTTCGCTGTGCGAACTTGTAGCGAGGTAGTTCGCAGGGCAAAGAATTGCTTGCACAACGAACTTTGTAAAATCCTCAAGGGCGGTTTAATTGTTCAGAGGCATTTCAGATGCCTAAAATGGAGTTCGCTAGGCGAAGAAAGAGTTCGCCGGGCGAACTTGACATATTTCAAAAGTACTATATAAGTACTTTTCACACTTTTTGGGGATCATAACCTATTTTTCACCTCTAAACTTCATTTCTCAGCATTTCTTCATCAAAAATTGATATTTTGCAAATTGAAGTTGAATTCGCATTCGAGTTCGATTCTTCGACGTGGATGCTCATTCATCTTCTTCCATTACTTGTAAAGGTTATAGGTAGCTAATTTCCTTTGTATCAAAGGTAGAGGTAGTCTACCATTAGCTTTATGTATTTCTTTTGATTGGATTTGTATGTGAACAAGTGATGATTAATATATGATGAATATTTTTGTTCTTAATGATCCATTCTTGTTTTGTAAAACTCTAGACATAGATTTTGTGAAACTTGACCTAAAATATTCATATATCAATTTATAGATTGGCGAGATCGGTCTATGGTTGATAGTTGCTTTGTGTTAAAGTTAAAGCTTACTATATTGGTTGTTATTGTCGTACCTCGAAAAATACGATCCTCGCGATGGACGCGGAAAAAACTGTTCGAAACAGAGTCGCCACCGAACTCTATTTATCCCAAAGGAGGGAAAGGAAAATATCGAGAAAACCTTTAAGGGAGATAAGAACATGGTCGTCGCAACCAAATTCGGGTTCGGGAGTCGGTTACGCAAGAGGGAAGGTATTAGCACCTTCTACGTCCGTTGTACCCAACGGGAACCTCTTGATTCGATTCGTGAGAAAGTTAGCTAGGTTTGTTTGTTTATCTTCTAAGGTGTAAGAATTGGTTTTTTAAAAGGGAAAATGGGGTAGTTTTTATTAGGGTGCTCGGCAAGGATTAGAACTCTTGTGCCTACGTATTCCCTATTGCAATGGGAAAGTCAGAGCATTCGTAGTTCGTGGGACTATGGTTGTTTGGTTTGTGTTTTTTTTATATAGGCGCCAATTGTCCACACACGAGTAAGAGAACTCGCACCCAAACAATTGAGTAGAAAGGTCAAAGACTTGGCCCCCCTCACATCACCTTTTAGGAAGTTGTATTTGAATATATGATTAAGTATATTAAAGAGTTTGATTAAGAAAAGAATTTGATTTGCGTGTGTTTTAGGGTTTCAACCGCACAAGGTCAGAAAAGAGAGTTTTAATCGTATTGGATGTCTTAGAGGTGACAATTGCCCACATACGAGTAAGAAAACTCGCACCCAAACAATTGAGGAGAAGGGTCAAAGACTCGACCACCCTCACTTCACCTTTAGCAAAATGTGTTTAGATAGAGATTGAGTGTATTAATGATTACTTGGAAAAAGGTTTAAATGTTATCGAGTTTCGCGTGTTTTAGAGGCGTCAATTATCCACACACGAGTAAGAGAACTCGCACCCAAACAATTGAGGAGAAAGATCGAAGACTCCATCCCCCTCCTTTTCACCTTTTAAGAAATGATGTTTAAGTATGGTTATATGTATTGATATGATTTGAAAAATGCTCGATGTTGGATCGAGGTTGGGACTTGCGTGCGAAATGGTTTGAGAACTAATGGAAATGGGGTCCTATGGTTTAAGGTAAGGTCGATTGCGAGGCAAAAGCGCTCGACTTACAAGAGGTAAAGGGACTTGATATGTGGATCAAGTGAAAGTTGGAGATTAATTGAATTTGATTTGGAAAATACTTGACGTTGGATCAAGCTTGTTTATTGTTGTAAAAAGGGGTTGATTTTAATCTTATGGGAGAGGGGCGTAATTAATCAAGTGGGAATAATCGAGCCATGATTAAAGTGAACCAATCACATACACGCATACAAACCAAAGTGAAATATGCAATAATTATCGTTGTATAAATCCCAAGAGGAGGCATTGTGAGGTCGATTGCGATCGTGAAGACGATCGACTTACAAGGTATTAAAAGGGCTTGACATTAAGTCAAGATATTAGTTTGAAAAGATTTTTTTTAGTTTGGACAAGCATAATATGAATAGCATACATATAATTATAGCATGAAATAAAATCCACATGAATAAAGTACTCACATAAAGATCATAAACAAAATGGGGGAAGAAATAATCAAGCATGTTAGTCCAATTAGTATCCTAAATTCCTAAGGTTAATCTAAGGAGGGGAAATTCTCAACTCAAATTGTTTTCGATTTTTTTTAGAGAAAAAAGGAAATTCAAATAATTAATTAAATTAAACTAAAATATTTAATAAAATTAACTTTCAAAGCTAATTAATATTAAATAAAATGGTTTAATAGAATTAATTAAAATTTGAATTAATGACAAAGACATATTTCCTAGATTTTTAGAGAAAAAAGAAGGTCCTAATAATTAAATAAATTAAGCTAAAATATTTAATAAAATTGACTATTAAAGTTAATTAGTATTAAATAAAATAGTTTAATTAATTAATATTTGATTAATAATAAAAAAAAAACAAATATTTTTGGATTTTTAGGGTTAGGGAAATAGGACTAATACCATTAATTTAATTAAAATCAAATATTTAATAAAACTAATCATTAAAATAATTAGTTATTATTAAATAAATCATTTTAACAAAATTAAAAAAAAATAATTTAGTGAATAGATTTTAGGATTTTTTTTAAGGAAAGAAATAATTAAAAGTTTTTTCTCTCTTTTTTTAAAATGTTAAGTAATATTATAATTAAAACTAGAAAAACAAAATAAAAAGAAATGGGCCAGGAGTAGTGTCAGAATTTGGGGGGTGCGTTAGAAATTAACTCCAGGCCCAGAAACGAAAGCCCAACGCAGGGTGGGGGTCCATGGAAGGACCCTAGTCAACTTGGTTGAACAGTGAGCAACGTGGGACGTTGGATGGCCTTTGAGTCAACCTCTGACTCTAGATCAAGGGCGGGGAATGAAGGCACACCGTAAGGCTTAGGATGACGCACGCATGGGATCCAACTAGGGGTGGCAACCGGTGACACTTGTCACCGGT
Source organism: Lathyrus tuberosus (assembly GCA_022829125.1). Classification (NCBI taxonomy): domain Eukaryota; kingdom Viridiplantae; phylum Streptophyta; class Magnoliopsida; order Fabales; family Fabaceae; genus Lathyrus; species Lathyrus tuberosus. Next base: position 10,196,015 of record JALAZF010000104.1, read on the forward strand.
GGGTGAAGCCACCCAACGAAGCATTAAGCTAAAATGAGATAGTGAGGGTTGGAAACCTCAAATCTATTCTCTCTCTCTCTCGTTCACCTCTTTCTCTCTCTTTTCTCACAAATGCTCCCCACCGGAAACCTAACACGGCCGGAGGAGCGGCGGCGCGCGGCGGCCGCCACCATCTTCTCCGACGACACCACCACAAAACCTAAAAAAAACTAACACTAACTCCCCCTCAACTTTTCATGCTCTCTTCAAATCCAACAACGATTTCTCCTAAATCCCATTCTAAATCCTCCAATAGAACACCACAGAAAACCCTGGATCTATTCAAACATGGCCAAACCAAGCAATCGGGAGAGGGGTTCAACATATTAAAGCACGACGAGTTCAAATCAAGGTTTAGAAAGTTCTAAAGAAGAGGATCGTTACCAAATCGTAGTAGTTCCGACCTCAAGTCTCCGACGAAGGTACGACCTCTAAACTCTCCCTTTCTTCTGCTTTCTTCCCTTCTTCTTCGTTTTCTATTAAATCTCTGTGCGTGATGTTGTTGAATGCTTTTCTTTGTACGATTATGAAAATGTGAGGTCGAGCTCACCTATATCAGAGTTTCAATGTGAAACTCTGATTAGGTTTTGATGAAAACGAGCTTTAGTTAGAGGGTTAGGATTTTCTTGCTGTGAGTAGTGATTTAGGGTTTTTGCTCTCTGTTTTTCGTCTCTGGAAATTTCCTCTGAGATGATGCACTTATATTGAAATGAATTAGGTTTAGCAGACCAAGTTCTGAAATCCTCTGCAATCTATAGTTAGACCTTGTCTGCTATGAATTTGTCCTGTTTCCATTTTTATGTTAAGGTAATGTACTGTGTATTTTTGCTGCTCTGCTTGCCTTGCCGTTTTCGTCATATGAAAGTGGTCCCCATTTGCTTTGTGTGGCTTTGATTCTGACTTTGCAACTTGGTATGAAAATAGTTGATTCTTGGGTTTTTTTTTTCACTGTGAATACGTGGCTTGTGGACTCTGATGTGGAGGTCTCTTTGTGACTCGTCTTGTTTTGACTTTGCTTCAGGTGGTCATTAGTCTTTTGCAGCATATTGAAGCTTAACAAATTAATCATGGAAGAGGCTTCAAAGAGGATTCAAAATCTACAAGCTCTTGTTGTATTTGGAAGATACTTATCACCTATGGAGCATCATTAGGAAGGGCAGCGGAGTCTATTATATTCACTGTGAGAGCCTTTCCATCATTCAATTGAGTATGGTAAGTAAACTTCAAATTGCTTTGGTTTGACTTATTTGAATATTTTTGGTTTTGACATTTTATTGGTAAGACTATTATTTCTGAGTCCTTGTATTCATATTGAATTTCTGCAGGTTTTGGTTGCAAGTTGAAGCTTGGAATAAGAGCTTGAATTAGGACATTAGAAGCTACCTGTTATGTGAGACTTGGAAGGGAAAACAAGGCTCTTAAACTCTAAACCTTCTTGGATTTTAGCATCCTTGATATTGAAGTTTTATTTCTTATTCTATTGACCCACAATTCCACTTGTTTTGCAGGTGTATCAACATTGGCCAGAGTTTGGCGTAAGAACTCAAGAGCATCTTATGGCAATTACAACATAAAAGATGGTGGTGAATTTCTAAACACATAAAGATGGCTGCTCTATTACACATGGTGCTTTGGCATATGAAGAGGTGTACTGTTGTAGACGATGAGCCGTGAAGATGCCGTGTACTTGGTGAAGATGTTTTTTGACTCACGGCGACCTTGGAAATGATTCTGAAGCTGGAAATGTTTTGGATCCGATTTGGTAGTGTATTCCTGAAACTTAATAGATTTACAATCTTAATTTTGAGTTTCTGTATCTTGCCTTTCAAGTTAATGACATTTGGTTTTGTATTATGAAACTAATGCATCTTTGAATGCAAATTGGCGTAGTGACATTTGGTTTGTCGTGAATCCTTGAATCATGTTTGTCCCTAACATTCATGTGTACTGTATTTCCTCCTTTAGTTGTCAATTAGATTTCCTACTAATTCCTTCATAATACAAATTGACTTGTTGATTTTGCTTTTGATTTTCATGTGGCCACTTTTGTTTGGTGTGATGGTGGATGAGGGCAAAATGCACTTGAAGTCTTTTGGTGAGGCATGCAAGAATTGACTTGATGGGTAGCTTGAAGAACTTGGCAAGATGTTGATGGTTCTGCCTTGGAAACAACCCTGAAGGATCTTCTAAGTCTTGGTCCAAGTGTTGTAGTATACATTCTTCAGTCTTTGTCACTTGTGTTGTGATTTTTTGATTTAGTTTTTGTTGTAATTTATTGTAAGGACACAATGGGCCTTGATTATAACTTCAACTTGTAGTGAATTTGTTCGGATTGGAACTGTGTTGTAAAAAAAAAACTCTGAACGTGATTTGTTGAAACAACCATGACTCAAAAATAGTACCATAGCATAGCTCAAATTGTTCTAATTCATGGCTCCCAAAATGATGTGAAGACGGCTGTAGAAGCAAGATTAATGGCTATTATTTTTTGTACTTCTCATTCACATTGAACTGTGTTGTTTAGTGCTATAATTGCATATGACCTCAAACAAAATGTTCACATGGTTTGTAACATATCTCAAGTGCTACAAGCTTTCCATGACTTGGCTAAAAAGTGATACAAATCCATTAACCTTTGCACTTTATTTGGTCATGGCCTAGAAACAAATTGAAAGAAACGTGGGATTTAAAAGCACATCCCATGTGACTTGCAACAACAAATAATCATAAGGTCCAAACATGACTTGATTTTGCTTGTAACTGTTTTCAATGGACTAACTCAATGTCTGTCTTCTTTCCACTGTATTTTGAAAGCTCAGATCACCTTGATGCATCCATGCTTTATTCCAATAGTTTCTGTTATGATTCCCGTTATATCTAAAAAAACTTACAACAAGTCCATTCTTGGAATAGACCAATCACATGTCTTGACTTTAAGAAGAATCGACATTGTTTTGAATAATTACTCCTTAGAAAGAGAACATACTCTCCCTTTAACTTCACTTGAGATCAAACACAATTGAAAGAGCCTGTAATTATAATGAGCACACACAAGATCCTTTTTTTTTTAAATAAAAAGTAAAAAAATCCTAGAAGATCATGGCCAGTGGCCAAATGATCATCTAGAGAAGGACCATGGAACAACACACATGCTTAGCATGAGGGAGTAAGAGGGTAGGACAAATTTGGGGTATGACAGATGCCCCTATCTAATTGTCTTGAACCTGAGAGAATGAACTGAGGCATGTCGTTCATTTTTAGGGTAGAATTCAATTAGATATAAGAAGACCCCAAAATTTGTCCGACAAAAGGTAAAGTGCTAAGGAGTGAGAGTTCACAGGATGAGGTGGGGGGGTCCAAACTGAACAGAATAACTTGAGATCCTTTGGGTAGTCGAAGCAGTCCCTTATCCATATAAGGTTCTCCGATGGTATCAAAGTAGTATTTTTGAAGGCAGAAGATTCTCTGGGTCGTCGAAGCAGTCCCTTATCCATATAAAGTTCCTCGATGGTACCAAAGCAGTATCTCTGAAGGCAGAAGATTCTCTGGGTCATCGAAGCAGTCCCTTATCCATTAAGGTTCCTCGATGATACCAAAGAGTATCTCTGAAGGCAGAAGATTCTCTGGGTCTTCGAAGCGGTCCCTTATCCATTAAGGTTCCTCGATGATACCAAAGTCGTATCTCTGAAGGCAGACGATTCTCTGGATCTTCGAAGCAGTCCCTTATCCATTAAGGTTCCTCGATGATACCAAAGCAGTATCTCTGAAGGGTATAGGATTCTCTGGGTTGTCGAAGCAGTCCCTTATCCATTAAGGTTCCTCGATGATACCAAAGCAGTATCTCTACGGTAAATTCGCTGAGGGATGGTTGAGCAAGATTCCTGTTGGAGGAAATGTGTTGGCTCTGCAGGGGAAGGCTCACAAGAAACTTTCTAGGGTAGCCTCTACTTAGGGAGAATTAACAGCATCTGTTGAGGATTGTCTTTATCAATTTCATGGTTGAAGAATGACTTGTTGGGGAATAGAATTCTGAGAGCACGTGCGGGATATCAATTTCTCTTTAGAAGAATACTGCCGACTTTGAAGGAGGACTGGCCAAGATGCTTGTGAGTCGATCCTGGATCCTGTTATGCTATGTTGCTGGGGATGGAAATGCCATGCATTGCAAGATGCACTGAAACACATGCTAAGATGCAACTGCTATAGAATCTAATGCACGTATGAATGCACAAGATATGCTAGTGCTTGATATGATTATGTAATGTTATGCTAGCATGTTATGCACATGACGATGCAAATGATCGGGCGCGTCGGGGATAAGTTTCCTTGTCGAGGGCATCACCAGGGATTGAATTTGGTAACTGCCAAATGAAATTGGACTTTGGTTATTTTGGTGTTATGAGGATGCCAATGACAGTGGACTTTTAATGGTTTCCAATGAAGACTGGACTTTGAAGGGTAGATTTGAAGATGCCAGAGAGTGTGGACTTTTTGAGTAGTTGCCAATAAAGGATTGGACTTCGGGTTTTACGGGGATGGTGGGAGTGTTTGACTACTCGAAACCTTTTGAGCAAGCCAAATATGACTAGGGAGCGTGATTGCCCCTGTTGGGCTTGAAAGATTCATTGTTGGGGATTATATCAAGTACATCCCTGAAAAGCTACACTGCTTGTGGTGAAGAGCCAAGGCGACTGACAACTGATTTGATGCTTTCATGTGGTGAAGTTCTTTTGGAGACTATCTAATTCCTTTTTAGTTCTCCCAACCCCAAAACAAATTTTATTATTTTCAAATATTGTCTTTATTAACCGAAGTTTCAAAACACAGTTTATCAAAAACAAAATCAGTTTGCAAACAAACAGATAAAGTAAAAAATGAGCACAATTTGGTGAGAAATCTCTCTTTGTATTGATTTGCCCCTGGAATGGGTAGGTATGTACAAGGATGCAATTCCTTAATGAGGTAATTGCGGTGCAAGAAAAAACGTAATGGCAATACAAATTAATGAGGTTCCATTGAGTTTCAACACTGCTATGGTCCCTATGACTTTGATAACTTCAACACCTTGCTTCGTGGGAAGATGGCTAGGTTGAATTCTCTCTTCAGCAGTGCATCAGGATCAAGTGGACGTGTGTACTAGATACTTTGCCTTGGAATCTGTCCCTAACTTTTGCCTGGATCACCCTTTCGGGTTTTCAATCCACTCCGACGCCCTTTTTTGCCTGAACCGCCCTATCGGGTTTTCGATTCGGCGGGCCTATATCTTTTATCTTATCCCTAATTTTTGCCTGGACTGATTTTTTTTTTCAAGTCCACCGGGATTTCCATTTTTTGCCTAAGTTACCTTTTCAAGTTTTCAACTTAGCGGCTTTATTATTCCACTTTTTTTTAGGCGTAGTATCTCTTAACGTACTCTGCATTCACCGGGTATGGTAGTTCATCACCGTCCATAGTTGCGAGCTTCAAGGCACCACCAGAGAATGCCTCTTTCACAACATATGGGCCTTCGTAATTTGGCGTCCACTTGCCCCTGGATTCATTATACATAGTCATGATCCTCTTGAGCACCAAGTCACCTTTCTGGAATGTCCGAGGATGCACTTTCTTGTCAAAAGCTTTCTTCATGCGTCTTTGATAGAGCTGGCCATGGCATATTGCTGCCAAGCGTTTTTCTTCAAGAAAGTTGAGTTCATCAAACCTCGTCTTCACCCATTCTGCTTCATCAAGCTGAGCTTCCATCAATACTCTCAATGAGGGGATCTCGACTTCTATCGGAAGGACCGCTTCCATGCAATAAACCAATGAGTAAGGAGTTGCCCCTGTTAAAGTTCGTACTGAGGTACGGTAGCCGTGCAGCGCAAAAGGTAGCATCTCATGCCAATCCTTATAAGTGACCACGATTTTCTGAATGATCTTTTTGATGTTTTTGTTGGCTGCCTCAACGGCTCCATTCATCTTGGGTCTGTATGGTGTTGAATTATGGTGCTCAATCTTGAAACTAGCACACAGTTCATCCATCATTTTGTTGTTGAGATTAGACCCATTGTCAGTGATGATACGGTTAGGCACTCCATATCTGCATGTAATGTTGTGTTTCAAGAAGCGAGCGACCACTTGCTTGGTAACGTTCATATACGATGCAGCCTCAACCCATTTGGTAAAGTAGTCTATGGCCACCAATATGAAGCAGTGTCCATTTGAGGCCTTCGGCTCAATCATCCCAATCATATCTATTCCCCATATAGAAAATGGCCATGGTGAAGTCAAGACGTTCAAAGGAGTGGGAGGTACATGAATCTTATCAGAGTATATTTGGCATTTATGGCATGTTCGGGCATGATGGTAGCAATCAGCCTCCATGGTAAGCCAATAATAGTCTGCTCTCAATATCTTCTTTGCCATAGTATGCCCATTTGCGTGGGTACTAAAACAACCTTCATGAATGTCTTTCAGAATCTGCTCAGCTTCATGCTTTTCCACACATCTGAGTAGTACAGTATCATGATTACGCTTGTATAACACATTCCCATTGAGGAAGAAATTTGATGCCAATCTGCGCAAAGTTCTCTTATCCACCGCCAAAGCGCCCTCTGGATATTCTTGTTTTTCCAGATAACGTTTGATGTCATAGAACCATGGCTTTTCATCTGACTCTTCATCGGAAGCCAAACAGTGAGCGGGCTCTTCAAATCACTGTAGATCAATATGCGGCCGATGGTTGGGCCATATCAGTTTATACATAGAAGCCAAAGTTTCCAGAGCGTCTGCCATTTGATTTTCCTTTCTAGGCACATGGGTAAAGGTGATATCATCAAATTTGGGAAGTAGCTTTGCCACATAATCTCGATATGGAACTAGATTGGCATGTTTGGCATCCCAGTCACCTCGAATCTGATGTATTACTAAAGCAGAATCTCCAAACACATCAAGAGTCTTGATTCTTAAATTGATGGCTTCTTCCAATCCAAGTATACAAGCTTCATACTCAGCCATGTTATTGGTGCATGGAAAGCAGAGCTTAGCTGTGAACGGTAAGTGGAAATTCTTAGGTGATGTAATTACTGCCCCAATTCCATTTCCATGAACATTTGAGGCACCGTCGAACATGAGAGTCCATCGCTCTCCTGGTTCGGGCCCTTCATCTGGACCTGGCTCTTCATAATCTTTTAGTACCATTATGTCTTCGTCTGGGAAATTGAACTTCAAGGGCTGATAATCATCCACCGGTTGATGGGCAAGATGGTCTGCCAGTATGCTACCCTTGATGGCTTTTTGAGTGACGTATTGAATGTCGTACTCAGACAAAAGCATTTGCCATCGGGCTATTCTGCCGGTGAGAGTAGGTTTCTCAAAAATGTATTTAATAGGATCCATCTTGGAAATAAGATATGTAGTGTGGGTCAACATATACTGCCTGAGACGTCTGGCAGCCCAGGCTAATGCGCAACAAGTCTTCTCGAGTAAGGAATACCTTGTCTCGCAGTCATTGAACCTCTTGCTGAGGTAATAGATGGCATGTTCTTTCTTTCCCGTCTCATCTTGTTGCCCCAACACACAACCCATAGATTCATCAAGTACAGTCAGGTACATAATGAGTGGCCTTTCAGGAACAGGCGGTATCAGGATTGGTGGTTCTTGCAGATACTCTTTGATTTTATCAAATGTCCCTTGGCAATCATCATCCCACGCAGTTGACTGATTCTTTCTTAGCAGCTTGAAAATAGGTTTGCAGGTGGCAGTAAGATGTGAAATAAATCTGGCAATGTAGTTTAACCTTCCCAGAAAGCCACGAACCTCTTTCTCTGTCCTAGGCGCAGGCATATTCTGAATTGCCCTCACTTTATCAGGATCCACTTCGATTCCTTTCTGACTTACAATGAAACCCAACAATTTTCCATATCGTACCCCAAACGTGCACTTGTTGGGGTTGAGTCTCAGTTTAAACTTCCTCAATCGAACAAACAGCTTTTGCAGATTGATCAAGTGCTCTTCTTTGGTTTGAGACTTGGTAATCATATTGTTGACGTGCACTTCAATCTCTTAATGGATCATGTCATGAAAGAGCATTACCATTGCACGTTGATACGTTGCCCCAACATTCTTAAGTCCGAATGGCATCACCTTATAGCAGAAGGTGCCCCATGGTGTGATAAATGTGGTCTTCTCCATATCCTCTGGATCCATCTTAATTTGATTATATCTAGAAAATCCTTCCATAAAAGAGAATACAGAGAACTGAGCTGTGTTGTCAACCAATACGTCAATGTGAGGTAATGGGAAGTCGTCCTTAGGACTAGCTCTGTAATCCACACACATGCGAACCTTTCCATCTTTCTTCGGTACAGGCACAATGTTGGCAACCCATTGTGGGTACTTTGCTACTGCCAGGAATCCAGCATCAATCTGCTTTCGGACTTCTTCACGAATTTTGAGGGCCATATCCGGATGGGTCCTTCTTAACTTTTGTTTGACAGCATGGCATTCCTTCTTGAGTGGTAACTTGTGTACAACCATATCAGTATCCAACCCAGGCATGTCTTGATACGACCAGGAGAATACGTCAGCGTACTCACGGAGGAGCTCTATCAACTTGGTATTGACTTCAATTTGAAGAGATGCACCTATTTTTATTTCTCTTCTGTCTTCCTCAGTACCCAGGTTGATGACTTCAATGTCTTCTTGATGCGGCAGGATGACTTTTTCCTCTTGCTTGAGCAACCTTGCCAACTCGTCGGGGAGTTCGCAATCTTTCACGCCTTCCTCTTCAGCTTGGTAGATTGGGCAATCAAAATCATATAGGCCTGTAGCAGCGTCTATGTCAAGGACCTCGGTGGTGTTTCTGCATGTTCATGATTTATGCAGCTTATTTAAGAAAGTGTGTGCATGAAAAAATTGCCATTTATTGTAAAGTAAAAAAAAAAATGAAATAAAGTGAGCGAAAATTAAATGCAAACTGAAATTCATTAATGATAATCAATGTTTGAAAACATCAGGTGGCCCATACAATGCTCCACTACGCCTTGGGCAGAGCGTAGGGTTTTTGATAAACAGTAAAAATTACGTTTGGTGTGTGAAAAACTGAGGGACTTCAATGGTCTTCCAATTCTGGAGCTCTTCACCAGGCTTTGCTTGTCGGATCCAGCTTGCAGAAGCTTGCTCATCAGCGTCATGGTCTTCAATGATCATTGCTACTGGAGAATCAAAGATGCAGCCAGCACTTATGAAAGTCTTCTCAACAGGGGGAATTTGATTTCCATTGTATGGAACAAATGCTGAATTGCGGGATGGATGATAACCTAGCCCAAACTTATCAAGCTTTTCAGTGACCTCAACCACCTTGCCCTAGCCTTGGGCATTTCCTTCTTCGACCACAGCTTTAGCTTCCTCGTATGAGGCCATTGATGATCTTAACTCTTGATGCTCTGGTACTCGCTGCACAGCCAGTGTACTCACCACCTCAAAGGACTGAAAAGGTGTCTCAACCATTTCACCCTCGACATCAATGTAGCGAAACGATGTCAAATGACTTACTAGAATGCCCTCTTCGCCACCTATCACAACCATCTTGTCATTGGTAATGAACTTCAGTTTCTGATGGAGAGTGGACGTGACTGCTCCTGCTGAGTGAATCCAGGGCCTTCCTAGTAAGCAACTCTAACCAGGATAAATGTCCATCACTTGAAAAGTAATGGTAAAAATAGTAGGTCCAATCTTAATTGGCAAGTCCACCTCACCAATAACCGCATGCCTAGATCCATTAAATGCCTTCACTATGAGAGTACTTGGCCTCATGATTACCCCATTCACAGGCATCCTCTCCAGAGTTGTCTTCGGGAGCACATTTAAGGAGGATCCAGTATCCACCAAGACTCTAGATATCAAAACGTCTTCACACCTAATGGAAATGTGAAGAGCCTTGTTATGGTTTTTCTTTTCAGCAGTCAGATCATCATCGTTAAACCACAGAAAGTTGCCAGTGGTGACACTGGCTATCACATCATCAAATTGTGCTACAGTGATATCCTTGGTAATGTGTGCAGCACTCAACACCTTCAGTAGGGGGGATCTATGTGCCTCGGAACTGAGCAACAAGGCGAGCATAAATATCTTGGCAGGAGTTTGATTCAGCTGATCGACTACCTTGTAGTCACTCTTCTTTATAATCTTCAGAAACTCTTCAGCCTCTTTCTGTGTGAATTCCCCTCTTGGAGATGACAACCCTTCTTGTAATTCGGCCCTCGGATTTTCAACTGGTATAGCAACCGCCTTACCTTTGTCATTGTTTGGCACATCTACTGGTTTTGCTGCAAAGATTCGACCAATACGGGTCATTCCACCTGGTCCTACTATAGCGTCACACTTAGCACCACCATATTCAACGACTACCTTTTCTGGCCCTTGTTTAAAAACTTCAGATTCAGGAACACTAACAGGATACTCAATAGTTATCAGAACAGGGCGCACTTGCCTTGGTTTGCTAACAGCCGCCTCATCAAACTGAATAACCACAGGTTCAGGACAGACTGGTCTCTGTTGGAAAACATTAGCTCCATCATATTAAATGATTACTGGAGCAGGACGAACTTGTCTTTGTTGACGATCTTCAGATGCATCATACTGAATATTAATGACAGCTACACTTTGCTCTCTTGCATCCCGGCATTCAACATGAATCACACCTTGATCCAGGAATTTCTGTAAACATTTCTTAACCACCTCATCAGTCAAATTATCAAGCTTATCTTCAGGAATCATCCCACATATCTTTAATTTTTCTCCTATAACCGCCATAGGATTCCGAATATTTTCAACCCTTGTAATCAACCTCTGTCTGTTACCTTCTTCCACAGCATTAACAGACGGTCTTCCATGCGGGGGCATGGGATTGTGTTTAACATTAGCGCCTCGCTGAGTGAAAGTAAGATCTTTGGACTCAACCAAATCTTGAACTCTGTTCTGGAATGCATAACAGTTTTCTATACTATGCACATGAGCACCCTTATGAAACTCACAATGGGCGTTGGCATCGTATCCAGGAGGATATGGGAAGACTACTAGTCTCAAATCCCTGAGTTTCAAATGCCCACTCTGATACAGTTGAGAAAAAAATCTGGCTATACGGCATTGGCATAGGATTGATATGACTTCTTGGTCTTGGTTGCCTCTGTGGTGGGGCATTATGATATTGCGGTGGAGGAACATTCTGATAATTCGGCTGCTGAGCAGGTGGTTGAAGTGGGGCTTATGCAACTGCGGCCACTTGCTGATATGGTATATTCACTGGGGCTCTACCCCCTCATCCTCTAATGACAACATTGGTTTCTTCATCCTTCCTCTTCACAAAAGGCTTTTTAACTCCGCTTGTAGAAGCAATAGCAGCTTTTTTCTTCAACTGGCTCTCGATTCTTTCTCCTACTGACACAATCTCAGCAAAGTTGGGGAAGCTAGATCCCAGCATACGGTCCGAATACTGAGGCTGCAAAGTTCCCATGAACATATCCATCAATTCTTTGTCCAACAAGGGTGGTTGAACACGAGAAGCCAATTCCCGCCAATGTTGAGCATATTCTTTGAATGACTCATTGTTGCGCTGAGTCATATCTTGTAATTGAGCATGGTTTGGCGCTAAATTAGTGTTATACTGATAATGTTTGAGGAATGCCTTAGAGAGATCCCTCCAGGTATTAATCTGTCTCTTCTCTAGTTGCATGTACCATTCCAGCGATGCCCTACTGAGGCTATCCTGAAAGTAGTGAATTACAAGAGGGCCGTCCTTAACGTGGGCAGCCATTTTGCGACAGTATGCTTGCAAATGAGTCTTAGGGCAGTTAAGTCCCATGTATTTGTCAAACGTCGGCACTTGAAACTTATAAGGGATTACCAGTCCAGGGACCAAGCACATGTCGACAGCATCCAAGCCAGGAGTTGTCTGAACCTCCAAGGCCTTGAATTTCTCTTCTAGTACGTGCAACCGGTCAGCAGATGGATCAAATCCAACAAGTTGAAGAGGTGGAGGTGGTATGTTGAAGGCATCAACTTGCTCGTCCGCATCGCTCACGGATCCATGATGAGCCGAGTGTTCTGACAAGTCTATGTGAATAGGAGGAGGGATTCCCTTAACTCCAGAAGTGCCTATCTTTTCAACCAGCTTCTTGGCATTAGCCACTGTTTCAGCATCTTTCTCTTTTTGGGCAAGCAACACCATAGTTTCCAGTAGCTGATTCATTTTAGCCTTCAGCGAATCGATATCATTCCTCATTGTGTTCTGGTTCTCCTCTATTTGTTCCAGCGTCATCTTGAAGCTTTGGCAAGTCTCGTACCGGTGTTGAGTAGTCAGGTTTTCTGTTTGGAGAAATGATATAGTAAATGAGTTTATTGCTAGGTGTTTTTGGAAAACGAATGCAATGATATGTATGCAGGATGGAATGCATTTATTTTCAGGGAATCGTTCGAATTAATCATTAGTTTATACAGGAATATTAAGGAACAAACTGTTGTAAAGAAAACCAAGTCTCATTCATTCATAAGATGGTAATAGTTACGCGATACATAATCATTCGGAAATTAATACAATCCATAAAGCAAGAAAAGCAACAAAAAACTCAAAACTTGGGCCTTCGAGCCTCGCGCTCCTTTAACTCTTCTTTAAACCTCTTCAACATCTCCCTACATAGGAAAACAAATCTGACGATTGCTTGAGGGGTAGATTCGTCGAGAGCCTCTAAAGCATCTCTATGCTTCCACACCAAGTCTTCAACCAACCAGTTACAAAAATCCACTAGCCCATTAAGCTTGTTGCGGTACATATCCCTATCAGCTATTAGAATGTGAATGAAGCGTTCATAACCAGTACATTCATCGAGCACCTTCTTCCTCGCAGAGGCCCAAATATCTTTGTCTGCAAGGACAGCCTTAAGATGATTCTTCTGCTCTTCGGCAAGCCTTTTGAGATTGTTCAACTCGCCACTCACTTTGTCCTAATCTGCTAGCCCCACATAAGCAACTCTCATGAGATCCTCTTTAAGTTGGCGTTCTAATGCTTCTGAAGCCTTTGACTGGCGTAGAGCTGAACTTAATTTTTCTATTTCCTCTCCCATCTCTTACCTAAGTGTCTTTTTCCTCTTAGTGGCAAGGAGCCAAGCTTTCCTATTTTCGGCACACTTCTTGTAAGCTTGATCCAATTCCTCCTTAATCCTATCTATTGCTCCATCAGCTTGGTTCAAACACACCTTAACCTTCTTTTTCTGTTGTTCTTCTTCATTTGCCCAACTTCCTATTGCTTCAAGTTGAGTATTCTTGCGCTGAAGCTCCCACTTCAAGTCATTCTTCTCCTTAGTAACATTCTGAAGCTTCGACTCAAGTTGCTCATTTTCTTTTACTAATCTGGCTATCGTTGCCTTGAGATCCTCGGCCTCCTCAATCGGGACGTGAGTAGGCTTTGGCTCAGGCAAAGGCTCTGACACCTTAATGGAAAAGGGCAACTTGATTCTTTCCACTCTTTCCCTGACCCATATGAAGTAAGGCTCTTTAGTAATGTTGTTCCTTCTCCCCAACTCAGCTTTTCCTTTCCTATGGACCACCTTCCACGTCTTTGTGATTCTTTTGAGTAGGTCAGGGTTCTCAGCTTTCAAACCATGCACTAAGAATGCTTCCAAAGCCTTCTCGTCAGGTGGTCCACTCATCGGATACCCCAACTGCCTCACGGACAATATAGGATTAGAATTAATACAGCTGCGGGTTCCGATGAGGGGAACATTAGGGAACTGACCAAAACTGGATATGAATGTATCGTAGTCTAGGGAGTACCAAGATAAGTCAGCTGATCTGAGGGTTCCCAACCTTTGGGACCAACTTTCGTCTACTTGTTCTATGAAGGGTCCCTTCTTCGGAAAGTGCATTTGGGTCCATTGATACAACAGAGGAGCGCAACACGCAATCATACCTCCTTTCTTAATGTGTCTCTAACTCAGGTAATAGCACACGTCAGCTAGAAGGGTAGGCACCGGGTTTCCTGTGAGGAAAACATGGATGGCAGTAATATCTATGAAATCATCTACATCCACATTAGGAAATAGAACAATCCCATAGATGGCCAATGCTACAGCAGCATAGCAGACTTCCCAACTTTCGTCTTTTAACAGAGTGTTGGCCCTTTCCAAAAGAAATGAGAGGAAGAAACCCTTGACCCCTCCCTTAGTCTTCCAATTATTGGTGACGTCCTGTTTAGACATGTGGAGAGCTTTTGCAATAATTTCATCCTTCAAAGTCACATAAACCCCTTCAAATAGCAACTTGCCCATCATTGGGATATCCACCAGTTTCTCATACTCTTCAAGTGTTGGTGCCAACTGAAAGTCTTGAAATGTGAAACATCTCAAGGGAGCATCATAGAACTGTACGAAGGTGCTTAGCATGGCAAAGTCTACGTCTTGATTCAGAATACGCAACAGTTTACCAAAGTTCTCCCCAAAGTTGATTCGGTAGACAGCCGGCATTCGTGAAACCAACCCACGTAAAGCAGTCTGATCAGGCTTCTTGAACTTGAAAGAATGAGGGCAACGGACGTCAGTTTCCATACTTCCTATCTGTAGCAAATGACAATTCTTAGATTCCCTGAAAACAAAAAGGTGTACAAATGTTATGGTCATGCGATGCTCATGCAATGGTACAGGATCAAAACGACATCTAATTCTGAGGAAGGAGTTAGACACAGGATATCTCTGATCACAAGACCCCCCATATGTAGGCTCTAATCGGGTAGGTGCCTAGAGTTATGGATATCTTTCAAAGACATTATAGCCATGACGAAGGAACATCAGATGATAATATCCTTGAAAGAATCTCGTCTAGGTGAGGTCTTCGTTTCTTCCCCACGAGAAAGACTCCTCGGAGGCGCCCACTACACAACCATCGACACACGGGTTCTAAGTAGGGTTCTCAGAATCCTAAATCGAGGTCGAAAATATTACTGTCAGGAAGTAATACGTTCGAGGGATCTCATCTGATTGTGGCATTCACATTAACCCACAAAGAGTTAACACTACCAACCACCATGGATAAAATGGGTTAAAGGTCCTTGGGATCAACGATTCAGGCTCGAAAACATTATCATCATGACGAAGTAACGTCAAAACGATAATATTTCCAAGGGAATCTACTCCAAGCGGGGTCTTTGCTTTGGCTCACGCGGAAGAAACCACACAAGCCTCCACTACACAACCACCATCCTAATCCTAGGGTTATACTCGGAATCGGGTGTAGAGCCATCTCACAAAGTTCCCAACGATCAGAGAATCCCCATAGTGTCACAAGAAACAATGATAGGATATAATAATAATGAGCATGCGAGTAGATAGCAGATAATCAGACAAGCATGCAAAACAAGCAAGAGAAGATAAACAAACAAGCGGATCTAACACTCACGAATCGAGTCAAGTTAGGCTTGACTCTCCCTAGCACAGGGAAATGCAAGTCCCCAGCAGAGTCGTCATCTGTCGTACCTCGAAAAATACGATCCTCGCGATGGACGCGAAAAAAACTGTTCGAAACAGAGTCGCCACCGAACTTTATTTATCCCAAAGGAGGGAAAGAAAAATATCGAGAAAACCTTTAAGGGAGATAAGAACATGGTCGTCGCAACCAAATTCGAGTTCGGGAGTCGGTTACGCAAGAGGGAAGGTATTAGCAGCCTCTACGTCCTTTGTACCCAACGGGAACCTCTTGATTCGATTCGTGAGAAAGTTAGCTAGGTTTGTTTGTTTATCTTCTAAGGTGTAAGAATTGGTTTTTTAAAAGGGAAAATGGGGTAGTTTTTATTAGGGTGCTCGGCAAGGATTAGAACCCTTGTGCCTACGTATTCCCTCGTGCAATGGGAAAGTCAGAGCATTCGTAGTTCGTGGGACTACGGTTGTTTGGTTTGTGTTTTTTTATATAGGCACCAATTGTCCACACACGAGTAAGAGAACTCGCACCCAAACAATTGAGTAGAAAGGTCAAAGACTTGGCCCCCCTCACATCACCTTTTAGGAAGTTGTATTTGAATATATGATTAAGTATATTAAAGAGTTTGATTAAGAAAAGAATTTGATTTGCGTGTGTTTCAGGGTTTCGACCGCACAAGGTGAGAAAAGAGAGTTTTAATCGTATTGGATGTCTTAGAGGTGACAATTGCCCACACACGAGTAAGAAAACTCGCACCCAAACAATTGAGGAGAAGGGTCAAAGACTCGACCACCCTCACTTCACCTTTAGCAAAATGTGTTTAGATAGAGATCGAGTGTATTAATGATTACTTGGAAAAAGGTTTGAATGTTATCGAGTTTCGCGTGTTTTAGAGGCGTCAATTGTCCACACAAGAGTAAGAGAACTCGCTCCCAAACAATTGAGGAGAAAGATCGAAGATTCCATCCCCCTCCTTTTCACCTTTTAAGAAATGATGTTTAAGTATGGTTAAATGTATTGATTTGATTTGAAAAATGCTCGATGTTGGATCGAGGTTGGGACTTGCGTGCGAAATGGTTTGAGAACTAATGGAAATGGGGTCCTATGGTTTAAGGTAAGGTCGATTGCGAGGCAAAAGCGCTCGACTTACAAGAGGTAAAGGGACTTGATATGTGGATCAAGTGAAAGTTGGAGATTAATTGAATTTGATTTGGAAAATACTTGACGTTGGATCAAGCTTGTTTATTATTGTAAAAACGGGTTGATTTTAATCTTATGGGAGAGGGGTGTAATTAATCAAGTAGGAATAATCGAGCCATGATTAAAGTGAACCAATCACATACACGCATACAAACCAAAGTGAAATGTGCAATAATTATCGTTGTATAAAGCCCAAGAGGAGGCATTGTGAGGTCGATTGCGATCGTGAAGACGATCGACTTACAAGGTATTAAAAGGGCTTGTCATTAAGTCAAGATATTAGTTTGAAAAGATTATTTTTTTAGTTTGGACAAGCATAATATGAATAGCATACATATACTTAAAGCATGAAATAAAATCCACATGAATAAAGTACACACATAAAGATCATAAACAAAATGGGGGAAGAAATAATCAAGCATGTTAGTCCAATTAGTATCCTAAATTCCTAAGGTTAATCTAAGGAGGGGAAATTCTCAACTCAAATTGTTTTCGATTTTTTTTAGAGAAAAAAGGAAATTCAAATAATTAATTAAATTAAACTAAAATATTTAATAAAATTAACTATCAAAGCTAATTAATATTAAATAAAATGGTTTAATAGAATTAATTAAAATTTGAATTAATGACAAAGACATATTTCCTAGATTTTTAGAGAAAAAAGAAAGTCCTAATAATTAAATAAATTAAGCTAAAATATTTAATAAAATTGACTATTAAAGTTAATTAGTATTAAATAAAATAGTTTAATTAATTAAAATTTGATTAATAATAAAAAAAAACAAATATTTTTGGATTTTTAGGGTTAGGGAAATAGGACTAATACCATTAATTAAATTAAAATCAAATATTTAATAAAACTAATCATTAAAATAATTAGTTATTATTAAATAAATCATTTTAACAAAATTAAAAAAAAAATTAATTTAGTGAATAGATTTTAGAATTTTTTTTAAGGAAAGAAATAATTAAAAGTTTTTTTATCTCTTTTTTTAAAATGTTAAGTAATATTACAATTAAAACTAGAAAAACAAAATAAAAAGAAATGGGCCAGGAGTAGTGTCAGAATTTGGGGGGTGCGTTAGAAATTAACTCCAGGCCCAGAAACGAAAGCCCAACGCAGGGTGGGGGTCCATGGAAGAACCCTAGTCAACTTGGTTGAACAGTGAGCAACGTGGGACGCTGGATGGTCTTTGAGTCAACCTCTGACTCTAGATCAAGGGCGGGGAATGAAGGCACACGGTAAGGCTTAGGATGGCGCACGCATGGGATCCAACTAGGGGTGGCAACCGGTGACACTTGTCACCGATGGGTGAAGTCACCCAGCAAAGCATTAAGCTAAAATGAGATAGTGAGGGTTAGAAACCTCAAATCTATTCTCTTTCTCGTTCACCTCTTTCTCTCTCTTTTCTCACAAATGCTCCTCACCGGAAACCTAACACGGCCGGAGGAGCGGCGGCGCGCGGCGGCCGCCACCATCTTCTTCGGCGACACCACCACCAAACCTAAAAAAAACTAACACTAACCCCCCTCAACTTTTCATGCTCTCTTCAAATCCAACAACGATTTCTCCTAAATCCCATTCTAAACCCTCCAATAGAACACCACAGAAAACCCTAGATCTATTCAAACATGGCCAAACCAAGCAATCAGGAGAGGGGTTCAACGTATTAAAGCACGACGAGTTCAAATCAAGGTTTAGAAAGTTCTAAGGAAGAGGATCGTTGCCAAATCGTAGTAGTTCCGACCTCAAGTCTCCGACGAAGGTACGACCTCTAAACTCTCCCTTTCTTCTGCTTTCTTCCCTTGTTCTTCGTTTTCTATTAAATCTCTGTGCGTGATGTTGTTGAATGCTTTTCTTTGTACGATTATGAAAATGTGAGGTCGAGCTCACCTATATCAGAGTTTCAATGTGAAACTCTGATTAGGTTTTGATGAAAACGAGCTTTAGTTAGAGGGTGAGGATTTTCTTGCTGTGACTAGTGATTTCAGGTTTTTGCTCTCTGTTTTTCGTCTCCGTAAATTTCCTCTGAAATGATGCTCTTATATTGAAATGAATTAGGTTTAGCAGACCAAGTTCTGAAATCCTCTGCAATCTATAGTTAGACCTTGTCTGCTATGAATTTGTCCTGTTTCCATTTTTATGTTAAGGTAATGTACTGTGTATTTTTGCTGCTCTGCTTGCCTTGCCGTTTTCGTCATATGAAAGTGGTCCCTATTTGCTTTGTGTGGCTTTGATTCTGACTTTGCAACTTGGTATGAAAATAGTTGATTCTTGGGTTATTTTTTTTTCACTGTGAATACGTGGCTTGTGGACTCTGATGTGGAGGTCTCTTTGTGACTCGTCTTGTTCTGACTTTGCTTCAGGTGGTCATTAGTCTTTTGCAGCATATTGAAGCTTAACAAATTAATCATGGAAGAGGCTTCAAAGAGGATTCAAAATCTGTAAGCTCTTGTTGTATTTGGAAGATACTTATCACCTATGGAGCATCATTAGGAAGGGCAGCGGAGTCTATTATATTCACTGTGAGAGCCTTTCCATCATTCAATTGAGTATGGTAAGTAAACTTCAAATTGCTTTGGTTTGACTTATTTGAATATTTTTGGTTTTGACGTTTTATTGGTAAGACTATTATTTCCGAGTCCTTGTATTCATATTGAATTTCTGCAGGTTTTGGTTGCAAGTTGAAGCTTGGAATAAGAGCTTGAATTAGGACATTAGAAGCTACATGTTATGTGAGACTTGGAAGGGAAAACAAGGCTCTTAAACTCTGAACCTTCTTGGATTTTAGTATCCTTGATATTGAAGTTTTATTTCTTATTCTATTGACCCACAATTCCACTTGTTTTGCAGGTGTATCAACATTGGCCAGAGTTTGGCGTAAGAACTCAAGAGCATCTTATGGAAATTACAACATAAAAGATGGTGGTGAATTTCTAAACACATAAAGGTGGCTGCTCTGTTACGTATGGTGCTTTGGCATATGAAGAGGTGTACTGTTGTAGACGATGAGCCGTGAAGATGCCGTGTACTTGGTGAAGATGTTTTATGACTCACGACGACCTTGAAAATGATTATGAAGCTGGAAATGTTTTGGATCCGATTTGGTAGTGTATTCCTGAAACTTAATAGATTTGCAATCTTAATTTTGAGTTTCTATATCTTGCCTTTCAAGTTAATGACATTTGGTTTTGTATTATGAAACTGATGCATCTTTGAATGCAAATTGGCGTTGTGACATTTGGCTTGCTGTGAATCCTTGAATCATGTTTGTCCCTAACATTCATGTGTACTGCATTTCCTCCTTTAGTTGTCAATTAGATTTCCAACTAATTCCTTCATAATACAAATTGACTTTTTGATTTTGCTTTTGATTTTCATGTGGCCACTTTTGTTTGGTGTGATGGTGGATGAGGGCAAAATGCACTTGAAGCCTTTTGGTGAGGCATGACAAGAATTGACTTGATAGGTAGCTTGAAGAACTTGGCAAGATGTTGATGGTTCTGCCTTGGAAATAATCCTGAAGGATCTTCTAAGTCTTGGTCCAAGTGTTGTAGTATACATTCTTGAGTCTTTGTCACTTGTGTTGTGATTTTTTGATTTAGTTTTTGTTGTAATTTATTGTAAGGACACAATGGGCCTTGATTATAACTTCAACTTGTACTGAATTTGTTCGGATTGGAACTTAGGACTTGGAATCAATGATTTGGCTATTGTAATTATACACCACAAACCTTGGCTTTATGGCCCATGTGAATTGTAAAAAAAAAAAACTCTGAACATGATTTGTTGAAACAACCATGACTAAAAAAAAGTACCATAGCATAGCTCAAATTGTTCTAATTCATGGCTCCCAAAATGATGTGAAGTTTTTTGTACTTCTCATTCACGTTGAACTGTGTTGTTTAGTGGTATAATTGCATATGACCTCAAACAAAATGTTCACATGGTTTGTAACATATCTCAAGTGCTACAAGCTTTCTATGACTTGGCTAAAAAGTGATACAAATCCATTAACCTTCGCACTTTATTTGGTCATGGCCTAGAAACAAATTGAAAGAAACGTGGGATTTTAAAACACATCCCATGTGACTTGCAACAACAAATGATCATAAGGTCCAAACATGACTTAATTTTGCTTGTAACTGTTTTCAATGGACTAACTCAATGTCTGTCTTCTTTCCACTGTATTTTGAAAGCTCAGATCACCTTGATGCATCCATGCTTTATTCCAATAGTTTCCCTTATGATTCGCGTTATATCTAAAAAAAACTTGCAACAAGTCCATTCTTGGAATAGACCAATCACATGTCTTGACTTTAAGAAGAATCGACATTGTTTTGAATAATTACTCCTTAGAAAGAGAACATACCCTCCCTTTAACTTCACTTGAGATCAAACACAATTGCAAGAGCCTGTAATTATAATGAGCACACACAAGATCCTTTTTTTTTTAAATAAAAAGTAAAAAAATCCTAGAAGATCATGGCCAGAGGCCAGATGATCATCTAGAGAAGGACCATGAAACAACACACATGCTTAGCATGAGGGAGTAAAAGGGTAGGACAAATTTGGGGTATGACAGTTATATGGAGAGATCGCATAACGATGAATACAGTATTTCTCACGATGCCGCTCAAGAGATAGACGGTGTTGAGAGAATACATGACGATATTAATCAGATCCGACTTCACATGCAATATTGAAAGAATACGTATAAGTTAGGGTAGATGAAAACTACTTTTGATATACTTTGATAATCAAACACTTTAGAATTTATAAGCTTTGCTACTAAAAACGTGACAATTTTATGAACAAAACTTTGAAAATATTTTTTCTTGAAACGATAAACTATTGAACGGAAAGCATCAAGATATCGGACAATCCTTGTGGAGATGATAACAAAAATCCACCTATATTACAATTCGAACACCAGCCCATATATTATAGTTG
Source organism: Lathyrus tuberosus (assembly GCA_022829125.1). Lineage (NCBI taxonomy): Eukaryota > Viridiplantae > Streptophyta > Magnoliopsida > Fabales > Fabaceae > Lathyrus > Lathyrus tuberosus. The sequence goes on from JALAZF010000104.1 coordinate 10,217,649, forward strand.
GCTGTTCCGGTGAGTTTCTCATACGGGATAAGTGGAACCTTCGTAAAAGTGGCGGAATCGGTATCTCCCATGATTTTTGGTTGCTTGAATGGAAAAATCGAGAGCAGATCTGGAATGAGCACAGGAAGACGGTGCCGATGACAAAAACGACAGCGACAGAGGCGGCGGGACGCGTTGTCACGCGCAGAGGGAAGGGCGGCGCGTGAGATCCACGCGCAGGCGGCAGCAGGGCGAGTTATAAGGCGGAGCGAGCCGACGATTTTGGGTACCGGCCGATCGAAAGGAGACGATGTCGACAGTATGGTTACTTCATCAGAAAAGTCGTCGGGAGCGGTGGTGCGCTCGTGCAGTGTCGTGAATGGTCGAATATTTTGCGGAAACGAAAAAAAATATTTTGGGAGACAGTGGGTCAACCAGCTCTAAATACCATATTGTTATTGTATTTCTGTTTGTCAAATATGATCACACATGTTGTATATTTTATTTTTTGCGTTGTGCACTCTTGTTATAAGAGAAAATGGGCCCTAGTAATCCAGAGCTCGTGCCGAGAGATACTGACACTGACTAAGTATGTTCCTACTAGGAATCAAACTCGGTATTTTCCGAACCTTCGTCCCTTAGTAGGAGCTCGTTTACCACTCGAGCTCAAGTACTTGGTTACATATTGTATATTTATATACAAAATAGATATACACAATAAGTAATAACATAATTTACCCTTATGACTAATTGAATGAAAATCAATACTAATTGATTTGTAGCCGATTCTCAACAATATCATATACCTCAATTTCTCTCAATATAAGATCATGTAACAATCAAAATTGGACCATAAAAAACACAAAAATGTATGAGATAGCCTCTATTATTATCGAGTATAAAACCAATCTCTCAACTCTAATGGATAAAAAAGTTATCCTCCATTAAAGGTCCCAAACAAAGGTAAGTGTATTTCATTCCCTAAATGGAAAAAAATAACTGATAAGTTAGTAAGAAAATTAAAATTTACCAGTGAAATCGAAATGAAACGACATGTTAGTATAAATGGCATAAAAATAAACGAGGGACAAAAAAATTCGTGCTCTGTCTGTCCTGTCCACGAGGGCATCTCAGAGTGCAGAGAAGTGGACCATAACGAAATTAACTCCTTGCTGCTTCCTTTTTATTTTTCATATACCACATACATGTCTTGCTACTTATATATGTCATATTCAAATTCACACCTTACCCTCAGTAATGTCTATATATAGGGTAAAATAAAATTGTATCTATTTACATACATGTGGATATATCTAATGCCACAAAAATATTTAATTTAATTTCCTGATTAATTGGACAAGGTATCTATCTCTAGCTGCTGAGTCAATGCATGTTTGGTCCCACTTTAATTAGCAGAGTGCAACCGCTATCTATCTATTTGAAAAGCATTTAACCTAAATTGAATATTTTTTATAATAAGAATTCATAGATTAGGGATATTGGATAGTGACGCTAGCTAGAGAAATCAATTGGTATTTATGTGTTTGGTGGTTGCTGTCATTCACATTTCAAAGTGGACACGGATTCCACTATACATTACTTCTTTCATGTCACCATAATTCCAATAACTCATTATGATTTGTAATTTACTTTTAATTCTAACTTAATTTGCGCTAGAATTTTCAATAGTACTGTATAAGTTATTATTCATGAAAAAATTGAAATTGAATTTTAGTCAAATAAGTGTGTGCAACTAAATTTAATATGGCTGTACCTTTATGACATATTGCATGAATATGTTCCCTCGTCTGAACAAGGACCAATGAGTGGTCTAGTAGAAAAGTATTTAATTAGTGTACACTGTTTTGTGTAAGCTATGTATATTGGTATGATTGTACATATCAATTAAATTACTAATTTGGCAGTATAGAAAGATAATGTTAGCTACTCATATGGAGACAGAGTGAGATCATATAAAATCTATCATAGTTGCCAATGACGTTTAACAACAATTTGATAAACATCTGAAGGATCTGCGCTGAAATTGGCCAAGTGCTTCATTAGTTTAGACAGTTGGAATCTTGGTTTTCATGGTGCTCTCATAGTGCGCACAGCAATCCCTCCATATCCCTATCGTAATACTCAATAATATAGATTTTTACGTGTAGAAACGGATTTTCTTGTTGTTCACACACAGTCTAACCACCACTATGGTAGGAAGTTTTTCCGAAACAAAGAGTCACTTTTTTTTTTAATCATCAATTTAATATTTTCTCCGTCCTATATTGAGTGATTTTATTTCAATTTTTAATGCATTTTTTTCAATTTTACCCTCTAATTAATATTACTTTTATCATTCTTAATACATGATAAAAGCATTTTAGTAAAAATATCATTATCTATCTTTTATTTATTCATTTTTTTTAATTTGTATAAAAAAGTCAACTGAATCACTCATTGTGAAACAAAGAAAATACTATTGATGAGTAACGAGGAGAAATATCTACATTAGATCAAGAGTTATATATAAGTAAGAGAGACATTGCATATTCATTGAAAATCTTAAGATATCATGTATATATAAAATATTCAACCTCTATTTTTCCAAATAATATGAGATTTTCAACTGACATTTTTTCTCAACAATCAATATTTTTTTCCTACAATTTTTTTTGAATATAATTGAAATTCATTCACAATAATGTATTACTAATTTAAAATTTTATAATATGATAAAGATAAAGTTTGGATGGAAAAATTTCATCTTATAAGGATAAAATTAGGGATGTAAATGGATATCCATGGAGACGGATACTATGATATCTGTATCCGCCCCGTAGGATAAATATGATATCCATATTCGCCCCATATCCATGCAGATATTCCTTAAGTATAACGCCCCGAATTTAATTAATTATTTAATTAAATTATTAAAGGAATTATTTATTGGAAATTGTCGAAGTTGGGAATTTGTCGGTATTATTCTAAGAGGAGAAATTGGATTATTATGCTATTTGAGTTGTTCGGTGGATAGTCGAGTAATTAGTCGGTTTAATCGGAGAAATAATATTATTAAATTGGACTATTTATTTAATTAAATTGGGTTTAGTAGTTATGTGAGAAATAGCAAATAAGGAGGTATGATTAGTAAGCCCAATGGGTCAATTAGATTAATTAATATTATTATTATTAAATAAGGGTTTCTAAAGAAAAAGAAAAGAGTATAAGTGGCTGTAGGAAAAGAAGAAAAAGAAGTTACAGAAAACAGAACGAGGGTTTGCGAGGCACCAAGGTTGGAAAAGAGAGAATTCTAGAGGTTGTCGTCAAAGCTTCAATTTCGACCGGAAATTCGAGCTACCTTCAATCTAAGGTAAGAGTGGGGTTCGAATTTTATAACCGGGTATATGATAATTGGTACGGAGAGTGAGATTGATATAATTTTCTACTGTATATGTGTTAACCGTATTGGTGAATTGATGTTGTTTTGTGTAATTGATGTTGTTTTGTGTAATTGATGTTGTTTCGTGTAATTGATGTTCTATGGCATGAAAATTGTAATCGATGTCGTGAACTGATAAATGGCATGGAGATTTCTGGGTTCGGAATTATATAGGTGCTGATTGTTTATATATATATATATATATATATATATATATATATATATATATATATATATATATATATATATATATATATATATATATATATATATATATAAGGGGGTGGCGCCCGTCACCCCTGTGTGTCAATTACTGGGTGGCGCAAGCCACCACTGTTGTGCCAAAGGGTGGCGCAAACCACCACAACCAAACAAAAAAGGATGTGGCGCAAGCCACATAGCTAAGGTGGCGCAAGCCACTTGGTTCTTTTAATATTATTGTTTTATTTTTAGTAGTAGGTAAAAGCAGAATTTGCAGAAGATTAATGAATTAAATTAATATGTTATTCAACTATATATATTATTAAATCATAGGTGTTAAGATTAAAGGATTAACATAGACAATATATTATTAAATCAATAAGTTAGTAATAGTAAATAGCAGAAAAGAATGAGTTAGCAGGTTATTGACAGAGAATGAGAGAAATATCAGTATTAGGTTTTGACAGGAAAGAGGAATTTGCAGACACTGATAAGTGTATCAGAGTGGAATTTTGATGACAATATGATTGAGAGCATAATGTGTTGTATCAGTAAGTTGAAAATTTACAGTATCAGTTAATCTAACTAGTAGTAATTATCGTGTAAAACAGTACCGATTTAGCCGAATAAGCAGAATTAAGCGGAAAAATTAGTTGTCCGATATTAGTTGAAAATTGTCGGAATAAGTCGTGTATACGGGTAGGTATTCTTGGTTGGATTATTTTGTTGAAATTATGTCGAATAAGTTAATTTGCAGGTGAAGTTGAATTGTGTTGAATTGTCCCGATTTATGGACATTATTAAGTTGCATGTCTTATGACCAACGTTGTTAAGTTGTTTTGCAGTTGCAGGTCTTATGACCAACGTTGTTAAGTTGTTTTGCTGTTGCAGGTCTTGTCACTACAAGAAAAATAGTGTTTTGCGAGACATTGATTGCGACAGTTCCATAAAAACCGTCGTAATTTGTAAGTTACGACGGTTGCCACGACGGTTTTAGACAACCGTCGTTAAATTTTTTAAAAATTTTAACATATTGCGACGGTTTTGGATAACCGTCGTTAAATTTTTTAAAAATTTAAAACATATTATGACGGTTTTGGATAACCGCCGTTAAATTTTTTAAAAATTTAAAACATATTGCAACGGTTGTGGATAACCGCCGTTAAATTTGTAAAAAAATTAATTTTATATATTATATTAATAATTTTTTATTTAATTATTTTTAACTATAAATTAAAAAAAACTATAAATTATAAATAAAACTTAAATTATAAAATAAAATTTAGAAATTAATAAAATAAAATCAAAACTATATTAAACTCAAATTTATAAAATAAAATCAATAATATAAATTAGTAAAATAAAATAAAGTTTAAACTAAATTAATAAAAATAAATTAAAATTGAAGTAAAATTGAGTTTATAAAATAATATTTAAAAGGTAATCTTTAAAAATTTATTAAAAACCTATAAGTTATTAAAAACTTAAATTATTTTAAACCCATAAATAAAATATACTTATTTTATTATTTTAATTAAAATATATAATTATAAAAATGTATATAATTTTAAACTATAAATAAAAAAATTCAAAAAACCTATTTCAAAAATCCCTAGACTTTAAGGTTGTTTCACCTGCCGCCCCACCCCTATTCAATGTCGCGACGGGTTCTTCACCCGTCGTTTCCTAATTCCATTCTAAGCCGTAAAAAATCGTGTAAAACGCAAAGGCTAAGACAGTAACTTCACCCGCCGCGATGGGTACTTGATCTTCCGTTTCCCCAAAATCTTAAAGCGCGAAGCTCAAAAGGTTATTTCGCTTTTTTCTCTTCTTCTTCTTTCTTTGCCCGACCATCAAGCACGCGCACATCCTCTTTACGAGTCAACTCATTCTGTTATCTTGAACGGTTAACCTGTAAGTGTTCGATTCTGTTTCTATTTCCCATTCTACTATGAACGATTCTGATTGTTATTAATTTTTTTTGGTTTTGCATTTTAGGGTTTTGAACTTTGTTGTGTTAAATTCTTGAATTTCATAGGATGTGATGATAGTAATTGCCGCCCTTTCAATTATGAATGGTAATATTTTAGGGTTTTAAACTATGTTCTTAATTTGCACTCTAAAGTGTAACATGGTGACTGATTTATTATTTGGTCCTCTTGCTTTGTCGTATAATCAACTTGCATCAGTTTTAGTTTTATTTGTTTTTGAAACTTTGCAACATTGGAATATAAATGTGACATCCAGTCTTACTGTAAATTTCTTACTTGGTGAAAGAATAGGATTTGTGATAGCACCGTTGTTGTTATGGATTTGAGAGTGAAAAAAAAATTAATTTTTGAGAATTTGAGATTTCAAAATTCAAATTAGAGAGTGTTGATTATAAAAAAATCTGATTTTTTTGTTAGGTGTTTAAGATAGTATAAGTAGTTTTAGTTCTTCGAGTGAAGATGAGTCTAATGACGATGATGAGGATGTTGAAGAGGAGAAGAGGTTTAAGGTTTATTTTTGTAGTAGGACGCATTCTCAGCTTTCGCAGTTCGTGAAGGAGTTGAGGAGGACGGTGTTTGCTGATGAGATGTGAGTTGTGAGTTTAGGTTCCAAGAAGAATCTTTGTGTTAATAAAGGTTTGGAATTTTGCTTAATTTGGAAGGTTCTTTTGTGTTCTCCTTTTGATTACTTGATTATGTTGGTGTTGTTTCAAATGTTTGTATGTTGTGTGTTTTACAGAAGTACTTGCAATTGGGAACTCTGCAGGCATAAAAGAGCAATGCTTGGAACTCCGAAAGAAAACGAAAAATGACGCGTCAAAGTTAAGGTGCGTGGAGGTTGGATTTTAAAGAATATTAAAGAATGTGGCTTCTTAGTACTCATGAAAACATGAATATTAAAGAATTTAGTGTCCTAGGTGTCCAACTCAGTACTACTCACTGCCTAGCATTACCAATCAATCTTCTGTCGGGAAACTCTATGGAATGTTTGAAAGGGGTTATACGAGATCTTATATATTTTATGTATGTAATTGAAGAATTTAGTGTTTTAGGTTGACGCTAGATGTGAGAGAATTAGCCATTTACTTTATTGTGTTCAGTTTATACCTTATGTTCTTGATGGTCTCAATCTGTAATTTCTTGATTTTATGCTTATTATAATGCCTGCTATATGTTTGATAAAATACTACTGAGAAAAATATACTACATTCTTTTGCTTTAATGTGTTTATGATATTTTTTCATTGAATGTAGTTATAAGAATAGGACTCTCCATTGCAGTTGCTCATTGTGTCTGTGGTGCAACGGAGAGCAAATTCCTGGTGTAACATCTAGCGGCAAGGTGAGTTTATATGCCTCTCTCAAGTCCTCAACATCATATAACTCTTTACTTACTGATACAATAGTAACTTTGTTTGCTTAACCATATAAAACCAAAAATGGAAATGTAATTTCATTTAGTCATTGCTCAATTTATGTAGCAACTCTATGATATTCATAACTTGTTCTCAAACGTGGTTTCCTTTGAAACAGTATTCATCAATTAGAGGTTAGGTATTTTAGGTTTATTCTCTGTTTCTCTCATGTTATAACATAGAAGTCAACTCAGGGCACTTGTTTTTAAGTAGCAAATGTTTGAATTTGTGCAAAGGGATTCGTGGAATTGGCTTAACTGGCAATCTATATGCCTGAACGAAAATTGTATCTCAATGGTACATGAATTCCATAACTTGCTGCATTTAACCGGTTGGTTGTGGAGTCTAATGCGTCTTTTAATTTGCCTTGATGAATTGGTTGGGTAGAATCATAGTCTGTTACTTATTTTACTCTCTAAAATTTGGCGCTTGTTCTGGATTTCCATTTTTCTCTATTAATGTGATTGTTGTAGTGTTCTTCAGTAGTTTAATTTCTTTTGATAAGTTTCTATTCCATTTAATTTTGACCTAAGTTATAGCAGATGGAAAGTAGTAAAACATATTTCATCAATGGAGTTTTTTATGTTTCAAACTTTGAAATGGAACCACTGACTAAAATCAGAAATGAGACTAAACCAATCACAATTCAGTCCAAGTGCTGCAATGACGATGGTCGCATCAAGATAACATGATGAAAATTTAGATTATATTTCAAATTTCAACTTAATACTAAATCTAGTAGTAGCGAGTTTGATTCCTATTGAATCAATTATTGTATTGCAGGAACATTTCTCAAATACTAGACTTTGATTAAATATGGTGGCTATCTATAGTTGCAACTTTTTATGTCCTTCACTTATTTTGAAATTGGATTGGGTCTAGGTGTGGCCAAAGTAGCAGGTACAAGCATAAATGTATATACAAAATCTGAAATTATATCTATTTTTTTTTCAATTTGTCACTCTTATTTTTCATGATGTAGAATATAGAACTTTTCATGGACACTTGATGAGAATTAGTATTCACTACAAGAAGCCTGGATCAAGTAAGTCTGATGTTTTTAAATTCTTTTGAAATCATCATGTGATCATTTAGTATGTTTTTTTCTTCTCATATTGGCTTTTAGATATGTCCAATGTTAATTTGCACTGATAGACATGTGAAGCTGTAACTATCATTGAAACTCCTCCACTTATTGTTGTTGGAGTGGTGGGATATGTGAAGACACCACGAGGCCTTCGCACACTGAATACTGTTTGAGCTCAACATCTAAGTGAAGATATCAAGCGTCGGTTTTACAAGAACTAGTGCGAGTCAAAGAAGAAGGCCTTTACCAATTTTGTATTCACTCGTTGCTTTGACTTCGAAGAAACCTGGTTGGTAACTTATTGTTGTAGTTATTTCAATTTTGTATTCACTAATTGTGGAGTTATCTTATTTCTGTTTCTAAATCCTACTGTGTTAGAAGTTATGACTTCATGTTATAACCTAGAAATCATATTGAAACAATGTTTTGAAAACTAGACCAGAGATCAGACCGGTGAGATGAGACCTTCGGGTCATGGTTCAATTGGTTTAACTTGTTCAGCCGCGGTGAATCAAGTGATAGATAAATAAATAAATAAGTGTTAAGAAAACAAAGAACCACTTAAACCAACCGTTGTTTGAGTAGAATTCAATTCGGTTGAACCAATTCGATCCAACCAGACTGTAGTACAATAGAGATGAAACCAACCTGTAAGTTGGCTGGTTCCCGGTTCAACCTGTTTGGTCTGGTTTTTAAAAATTGTGTTAAAGAGGTGGATTTATCATCATCCAGCAATTTGGTTCCAAAAACCTCTCTTTACTTCCTTGTGAGGATGTCTTGTCGTCTTGCTTTGCATTCTAACCTTAATTTTTTTTAAACATTATAGGAAGCGGAAGAGGAAAGGCTGAGGAAAGAATTAATCAGTGAGGGAACACTTTTGCCTTCCAAAGATAAGCCCGAGACTTCAGACTCAAATGTCATCACCCCTGGTACTAAATTTATGGCAGCTCTGTCAGTGGCTCTTCAGTCTTATGTACAGACTGGATTGAACCTCAACCCTGCTTGGAAAAATATAAAGGTACTAAATAATTGAAACCACACCTTATTAATTCTTTATGCCGCTTGATCCCTTCAAGATGGGATAATTCCTTTCTTCTGGAGTAATCCCATCTATTTTCTTCTCCCTTATACATTTGCCTTTCAGGATGTCGTTTCTCTAAATATTTATTTATGGGCTGCATTGGATGATTAATTATTTGAAGGTTATACTTTCTGATTCAAATGTTCTTGGTGAGGGAGAACATAAAATAATGGAATACATCCGGTTACAACGTAATGTTCCTGGTTTCAATCCGAATACTCGCCATTGTTTGTATGGATTGGTACGTTTTGTAATTTAAGTTTTCATTTTATCTGTCTATGGGGCTTTTATCCTTTCCTTGATTTTTGCATGATATTTTATGATCTTTAAACCAGGATGCTGATTTGATTATGCTCTCCTTGGCTACTCATGAGGTTCACTTCTCAATATTGAGGGAGGTTAGTTTCCAATGCGTGAATTGGTCAACTGATACTGTTATCTCATTGATATCAATAGATAGTATCTGTTGGAAATATTTTTCACAGTATCAAATGATTAATTGCTTGATGGACAGGTAATTACTTTACCTGGACAACAGGACAAGTGTTATGTGTGTAGCCAAGTTGGCCATTATGCAGCTGATTGTCACGGTAAGCCAGAAACTAAAACTGAGGACGGGAGTCCTGCCGATAATAAACCAATTCACAAGAAGAAATATCAGGTTGGAAGATTGAAATCCTGCATGTTGATCTGAATCTTCATTTTACTTTCTTTTTCTTTTAAACTTTAAACTAATTCGTAGTATTCACAGTTTATTAACATCTGGGTGCTTCGTGAATATTTGCAATATGAATTGGAGATTCCCAACCCTCCTTTTGAGATTGACTTTGAACGAGTAGTGGATGATTTTGTATTTCTATGCTTCTTTGTCGGCAACGACTTTCTTCCTCATATGCCAACATTAGAAATCAGGGAGGTAAGCTTCTGGAAAGCACCCTGTTACACTAACCTGTACTTGAAACAGAAAAGATGACATTGCTATTTGCTTCTTATTACCATGTATTTGATGTAGGATCTTAACATGCTTTGGTTATGCCTTTTTAATCCACTGCTTATTTATCTTCCTACCTTAATTAGTGTCATTGTTTTACTTGTTAATACACTTTCTACTATTCCAGGGAGCTATAAATTTACTGATGCATCTATATAGAAAGGAGTTTACTGCCATGGGTGGCTATCTTACTTATGTGGGCGAGGTAATCTTTTTATTCATTAAAATGTCATTAGGTTGTGATTCCTGGGAGCTATAAATTTATTGTTCTCTAAGTGGCATTTATATAATTATATCTGGGTGGCAATGATTCCCTCGATTTACTCTTTGATGTTTCCAACTCCAATAGCTTAGAAGTCTTCTTATTAGTGATTCTCATTCACTCCTCCAAATCCGATTCTGGCTTTCCAACCTTGCTCCAAAAGAATTCTCCCGACAATTTTGAGTATACTTCACTCAAAAACACATATTTCAAGCTCTTTAGAAACTTATGTGCTGGTGAGTTTATAAACCATAATTTTCTTATTGATCTTGATGGAGTTATTGTTGTTTAGAGTATTTTGAGGTTAGAGGTCGTTTCTGATCATATGTTGGTTCAGTGGGATGTGCATGTGCAGGTTTTGGCAAATGGTTGTTTGGATGGTAAACAACACCAGTGGCTATTTGGAACTAATGATGTTTCTGATCCATAGTATATAGTGGTTTGTACATCACGTGATGGAAACTCTGAATGGTTTGCAGGCTCTTTATCCTTGTTGAGAAAGTTCAATTTCAAAGAGATAAAGAAAGCAACAGAGGGATTTAGCACCGTCATTAGCCAAGGAGGGTTTGGAATAATATATAAATCTCATTTTAGTGATGGCCAAAGAGGGATTTACATGCTGCTAACGTTTTGCTGTATAGGAGGCTTTCCACTTTTCAAAGTTTCAACCAACACACTTAATTCTTCAGGTGGGACATAGTATTGAAGATCAGCTGCAGGACCTATCATTGAAAAGGCTTGTAGTCACTACTGTATTTTTTTTAAATAATATTAATAGAGGTGGAATATAGTTAGAATTTATTTATTTTTTAGCTGAAATATAGAGTTGTATAAATATAATATGATATATATGTTTAGTTGAATGAAGAATATGTGATTTTTTGTCCCATTCTGTACATATTTCCACATTTAATTTTTTTTTAGTTTAAAAATAAATTACCTGCGGATTTACCTGTGGAAAGGATATTTCCTACGAACTTACCTGCAGATGTACCTGTGGAACAGAAAGCTGCGACGGTTTGAACCGTCGTAATCAACAAAAAAATAAAAATCAAATGGAAACTTACGACGGTTAATAACCGTCGTAATATGTAGATTACGTCAGTTCCTACCCGTCGCGAAAGATAACGGCGGTTTTCATGACGGTTTTGATAACCGACGCGAAATGGCCTCGCGACACACGTTTCTGCGACAATGGTACAACCGTCGTGCTTTGCAAATTACGACGGTTTTAACCGTCGTAACCTGCCAAAAAACCGTCGCAATATGCCAATTTTCTTGTAGTATGTGACCAATGTTGATTAAGTTGTTGCAGTTGTTGCATTTTTGTCGTTGTTGTGTTGTGTTGAATAAGTTGATGATGTGGTTGTTGTCGCATGCATGGCATAGCATTATTAAGTTGGCCTGGATTGACAAAATTATTAAGTTAGTCTGGATTGGCAAAAAGTTGAAGTTGAAGGCTTATGCCTTGTTGATGCCCGACAAACTGGCAATTTCTAAGTTGGGAGTTTTGCTCCAATGGTACCACATGCATACGCATAGTTGAGTCGCATTTTTGTGTTGCATTACTTATGTTGATAAAGTTATTGTTGTATTATGTTGATAAAGTCGTTGTTGTACTATGTTGATAAAGTTGTTGTTGTATTATGTTGATAAAGTTGTTGTTGTATTATGTTGATAAAGTTGTTGTAGTATTAGGCTGATAAAGTTGTGGTTGAGTCGTTGATGTAAGGTAGTGAAATTGTATGATTCTAGTCTAATGTATTGATTATCATACTCTTGTTTATATTATTCGATATCTCACCCCTTCTATTTGAATGTTACCCCTATTTTGGTAACGTGCAGGTTAGCAAAGATGAAGGTCGTTTATTCGTACTAGTTTGAGTCGGTGATGTTGCTCTGATACGTAACACTCGGGGGATGGACACTTATTGTTTATTGTTGAATATGTTTTATGTTGCTGAATTTTTAAGTTGAACTTATTAAGTATTATGTTGTTTTGAAGTTGTTTTAGTCGAACAAAAATGTTAAGTGAATCAAAGTTGAATATTCGTATCTTGAAGTTGTTTTGCCTTGAAAAGGAGATATATATATATATATATATATATATGAATTTTGTTGTTATCGGTTCATCCGATCAAAGTGTTATGTATCTGTTCATATGAAATTAATCGAAGTTGTTTTTAAGATGAAAGTGTAGCATCCTATTTGATTGTTGAAATTTTATAACTCTGATTTTACTATTATCCGCATGGTAGAAATGGGGTGTTACATTAGTGGTATCAGAGCAGGTCGGTCTGTCCGGCCAAGTTGTCTAATGTTGTTTATCCCTTAGTACGCGACAAGTGTGTGGAACACTGTCGGTACTTGTTTGTTTTCCTAATCGATGGTATGTAGGAGTTGGTTTGAAACAAGTGGGGGAGAAGTTTACTTCTCAGAGATGTTTGTAGTATGTGAAGTTGAATCAAGGGGATATTGATTGCAGGGATGCAAGTATTGTCAGAACTGTGTTGTTGCGAATCGACGAGAGTATGGACTCAGGATTTTATCCGTCGGTCCAGTTGAGACATTTTGAAAGAGGACAAGTCAGTACGATTGATGTTTGCTTCTCGGAGAAGAGAGGGCAATGTGACGAATAGTGATATGCAAATGGAGTATATCTGGAGTGAAGTCGGATGATTTCTAGAGTTGGGTGAAGAGCAAGGATAGTGGGAAGAGTTTGGAAGCAAGGGAAAGAGGTGGAACTCATGTTCACCAATTTCGGTTTTATTTTCATATTTATGGAATAACCTTCAGTAAAAGAGGCATAACTTTCTACTCGTAACTCCGATGAGAGCGATTCTGGACTTTTCGGAAAGTTTATGAAATTCTCTATAGGTTGCATATAAATTTTGTCTTCGGCATGTTTTGAGGAGAGAGAAAGACGTGTTTGAATAGTTGGGTCTGATGCTGATTTTGTTGGTGGAAGTTTGTATATGGGATTTCTTGACCAGTCTCATTGCAAGGACGATAACTTTTTACTCGTAATTCAGATTTGAGCGATTCTTGAAGTTCTGGAATCTACACGAAATTCCCTTCATTTTGGAATATAATTTTGTGTCTGGGAGGTCTGTATTAAAGAAGATAATCGTGTTTGAAGTTGGACAATTCTTGCTGGAAATAATAAGATGAAGTCAAGTATGAAATGTTTAGTAAGAAGAAGAATATCGGAGAAGCACATGGAAGTGCGGCGTATGATAGTTGAGAATGATTAAAGTATAGAAACACTTGAGGAATGTTAAATAGTAAAGGGATTGTGTGTTGTTGGCGAGATGTGTCGACAGGAGTCAAAAACTTTTGGAAGTCATATCACCAACCAGATGACGAGATGGTATTGTTGAGATTGTGATTGGAATGAGAATCAAGTGTGAAACTATACGGATAATCGAAGTTGTGAGATTAAAAAGAAAGACGAAGGATTGGTTAGGGTGTCAAAATTTTTGGACTTGGATAAATGTTTCGATTGCAGTGGGTCGATTTGGATTGTACTTGATGTATCAGAAGGATATTCGATAATTAGGTTGTGCAACGAGTGTGTATAAGAATATATGTGTTGGATTTTGTGTGTTCTTGGTAATAAGGAGATTAAGAAAAACGTTTGTGAGCCTTAGAGAAATGGTAGAGCAGTATGCTTAGATAACGTTGAGCACGAGGAGGAAGACACTATTTTAGTTGGATAATGATGATTTATGCCACCATTATGGTTGCTGGCTGTCTATTGAAAAATTGAGGAATTGATCACCCTTAATCTCTTGTTGATAGTAGACGGAATCATGTGGATGGAGTAGATGTGTCTTGCCAACTAGAATAGTATGCACAGTGGATTGTTTGGGGTTGAGCCAAGTGCTTATGAATTGTTTGAGTTGTTGATGCGAACTCCTATATAGGGAAATGAGGCGAACTTGACGATGTTAGTATGAGGTTGCGAGTTGATCAGTGAGTAGTTTGGAAACTCACAGTTGTGTTCTGGATAACTTGGGTTTTGATTCGTGGTGGATCGAGAATTCGATTGACTAAGACTTGAAGAATTGTAGAGATAAACCAAGGAGAAAATAAATGGAAATGTAGGACCACGATTTGACCGAGGAGGTCGGATAAAGAATGGTGGTGGTTGGTATGCCTTAACGTGTATATAGGAAATATGAATTGTATTTTCCGTACTTGTTCAGATAATGTTATAACTGGTGTTTGTTGTGGATGTTATGATATGCTATGTAATCAGAAGAAAGGCGCGTAGGGTATTTGAGAGTTGAGTTAGCAAGGTGTGAATTATGATTTGTAAGGTGAGGTTGCCTCGTTGTGTTAATTCAGATGAAGTTGTATGGAGAATTGTGCTAGTATGAGTAGGACTTGATGAATTAGTCTGTTTGATTAGTTTGGTTAATATGCCATGTTAAGTGTAGGTTATTGAGGCTAAATCTATGGCTATTGGGTGTTAAGTTCTGGTTGGAAGATGATTTTTCTTGTTGAGATAATTGGACACATGTATCCTTATGCTGTGGTAATGTTGTTATGCGTTGAGATGACTTTTGATGATGTGTTAATACGAGGTGGTGAAGTTGTAGCTTATGTTGACGATAATTGGGAATTCTTGAAAGTATCTATCCTATTCAAGATTTGGAATTGGCTGTAGTTGTAGTTGTGTTGGATATTCAGAGGTATTATTTACGGATCTAAGTTCGAAGTGGTCAGTAATCAAAGTGTAGAATACCTGTTGGTCGGAGTTCCAGGGAATTAAGTCGGAAGTCTTTTCTTATGTTTGCTTTGCTAGTCGGAAGTGGATGTGAACTTGGTAGATTTGATGGTTGCAAGTAATCAGAGTGCGTAGCGAAAGCGCGGTGTAGAGCAGTTGGTTCTTATGTGAGTAACAACAATGTTGGTGGGTTGATTACGTTGACGTTGTGTTATGACTTTTGTGCTCTTATCCTTGTTGTTGCCTTGTTACCTAGGGTGATGGTTAGAGTGCGAGTAGCTAATTCCTACGATGAAGGATTAGGGAAGTGTTGCCTACGGCGATGGTAACGATAGTGTTGTGTTCTGACCCGTAGTGAACTTGTGTGTTCTTAACTTGGTTATTCTTTGTGTCTTGAGTTAGTCGTTGGGTGCGTTGCGTAAGCATTGTTTCGCATTGTTTGTTGTCATTGATGTGATGTGTTGTTGTTTGGTGTTAGACGTGGGGTTGCCTTTTAGGGCAGGGAAGTTGATTTGTTAGCTGAAATAACGTATCTGGAGTGTGGTGCATCGAGTATATTTTCGAGGACGAAAATATTCTAAGTGGAGGAGAGTTGTAACGCCCCGAATTTAATTAATTATTTAATTAAATTATTAAAGGAATTATTTATTGGAAATTGTCGAAGTTGGGAATTTGTCGGTATTATTCTAAGAGGAGAAATTGGATTATTATGCTATTTGAGTTGTTCGGTGGATAGTCGAGTAATTAGTCGGTTTAATCGGAGAAATAATATTATTAAATTGAATTATTTATTTAATTAAATTGGGTTTAGTAGTTGTGTGAGAAATAGCAAATAAGGAGGTATGATTAGTAAGGCCAATGGGTCAATTAGATTAATTAATATTATTATTATTAAATAAGGGTTTCTAAAGAAAAAGAAAAGAGTATAAGTGGCTGTAGGAAAAGAAGAAAAAGAAGTTACAGAAAACAGAACGAGGGTTTGGGAGGCACCAAGGTTGGAAAAGAGAGAATTCGAGAGGTTGCCGTCAAAGCTTCAATTTCGACCGGAAATTCGAGTTACCTTCAATCTAAGGTAAGTGTGGGGTTCAAATTTTATAACCGGGTACATGATAATTGGTACGGGGAGTGGGATTGATATAATTTTCTACTGTATATGTGTTAACCATATTGGTGAATTGATGTTGTTTTGTGTAATTGATGTTGTTTTGTGTAATTGATGTTGTTTCGTGTAATTGATGTTCTGTGGCATGAAAATTGTAATCGATGTCGTGAACTGATAAATGGCATGGAGATTTCTGGGTTCGGAATTATATAGATGCTGATTGTTTAAAAAAAAAAAATATATATATATATAAGGGGGTGGCGCCCGTCACCCCTGTGTGTCAATTTTGCGCCACCACTGTTGTGCCAAAGGGTGGCGCAAGCCACCACCAACCAGGAGGAAGGGTGGCGCAAGCCACCACAACCAAACAAGAAAGTATGTGGCGCAAGCCACAAAGCTAAGGTGGCGCAAGCCACTTGGTTCTTTTAATATTATTGTTTTATTTTTAGTAGTAGGTAAAAGCAGGATTTGCATAAGATTAATGAATTAAATTAATATGTTATTCAACTATATATATTATTAAATCATAGGTGTTAAGATTAAAGGATTAACATAGACAATATATTATTAAATCAATAAGTTAGTAATAGTAAATAGCAGAAAAGAATGAGTTAGCAGGTTGTTGACAGAGAATGAGGAAAATATCAATAGTAGGTTTTGACAGGAAAGGGGAATTTGCAGACACTGATAAGTGTATCAGAGTGGAATTTTGATGACAATATGATTGAGAGCATAATGTGTTGTATCAGTAAGTTGAAAATTTACAGTATCAGTTAATCTAACTAGTAGTAATTACTGTGTAAAACAGTACCGATTTAGCCGAATAAGTAGAATTAAGCGGAAAAATTAGTTGTCCGGTATTAGTTGAAAATTGTCGGAGTAAGTCGTGTATACGGGTAGGTATTCTTGGTTGGATTATTTTGTTGAAATTATGTCGAATAAGTTGATTTGCAGGTGAAGTTGAATTGTGTTGAATTGTCCCGATTTATGGACATTATTAAGTTGCAGGTCTTATGACCAACGTTGTTAAGTTGTTTTGCAGTTGCAGGTCTTATGACCAACGTTGTTAAGTTGTTTTGCTGTTGCAGGTCTTGTGACCAATGTTGATTAAGTTGTTGCAGTTGTTGCATTTTTGTCGTTGTTGTGTTGTGTTGAATAAGTTGATGTTGTGGTTGTTGTCGCATGCATAGCATATCATTATTAAGTTGGCCTGGATTGGCAAAATTATTAAGTTGGTCTGGATTGGCAAAAAGTTGAAGTTGAAGGCTTATGCCTTGTTGATGCCCGACAAACTGGCAATTTCTAAGTTGGGAGTTTTGCTCCAATGGTACCACATGCATACACATAGTTGAGTCGCATTTTTGTGTTGCATTACTTATGTTGATAAAGTTGTTGTTGTATTATGTTGATAAAGTCGTTGTTGTACTATGTTGATAAAGTTGTTGTTGTATTGTGTTGATAAAGTTGTTGTTGTATTATGTTGATAAAGTTGTTGTAGTATTAGGCTGATAAAGTTGTGGTTGAGTCGTTGATGTAAGGTAGTGAAATTGTATGATTCTAGTCTAATGTATTGATTATCATAGTCTTGTTTATATTATTCGATATCTCACCCCTTCTGTTTGAATGTTACCCCTATGTTGGTAACGTGCAGGTTAGCAAAGATGAAGGTCGTTTATTCGTACTAGTTTGAGTCGGTGATGTCGCTCTGATACGTAACACTCGGGGGATGGACGCTTGTTGTTTATTGTTGAATATGTTTTATGTTGCTGAATTTTTAAGTTGAACTTATTAAGTATTATGTTGTTTTGAAGTTGTTTTAGTCGAACAAAAATGTTAAGTGAATCAAAGTTGAATATTCATATCTTGAAGTTGTTTTGCCTTGAAAGGAAGATATATATATATATATATATATATATATATATATATATATATATATATATACACATATATATATGAATTTTGTTGTTATCGGTTCATCCGATCAAAGTGTTATGTATCTGTTCATATGAAATTAATCGAAGTTGTTTTTAAGATGAAAGTGTAGCATCCTATTTGATTGTTGAAATTTTATAACTCTGATTTTACTATTATCCGCCGGGTAGAAATGAGGTGTTACATTAAGCGGGTAATCCGCAAGTTTTACAATATCCGTGGATATTTACAGATATCCATGGATAATATTTTTTTTTTTATAAAAATTATTTTTTGAAAAAAATATTTTTAAATTTTTTTTAAAGACAAAAAATTATTATCACATAAGATCCATACAATTCGCTCTTAATTTAATAATAAAATTTCATCACATTAATTTACATCTTATTCACCAAAACATTATTAGATCCAAACATAATATCTATACATTTTATTTTTAACCAAAAAAAATAGAAGATATTGTGATTGTGAGTTATGATGGAAGTGCGAACGACAGAGGTGTAGACAGGCAGACACTGATTCGACAAAGGAATTAAAACACTAGTTAGTTGGACAGTGAAATTGTTGAAGTGAGATATACAGTTTTGAAGAGTTTAAATATGAAATGGCTAATAGAATTTGAATGAAATGTGAAAGGTTTTCTTCAAAGAAAATTAAAAAAAAAAAAAAGAAAAAAAAAGAAATATAAGAAGACTATTTTTTTAGAAGATGAAAAGATAAGGTAAAATAAACTAATGATATTTAAATGATTTTTATAATTTATAAACGGATATGGATATCCACGGACACAGATATCATTAAACCTGTATCCATATCCATTAACAAACGGATATTTAAATATCCATTTATTTTATCCGTGGATATCCATTAAGCTACCCGCTCCATATCCGTGACAGATTTTATCCGCGGATATCCGCAGGTACAAATTTTTTTGCCATCCCTAAATAAAATTGGAAATCCTCACAACAATATTTAGATGAAAAAATTACAAATCATATTAATTAAAAATTTTAGCCGAAAAAATTACAAATTTTGTCAACTACAATTTTTGAACATAAAAATTATAAACCCTTTTTATACACACAGGGACGGATTCAAAAATTTTGATTTGTGAGGACAAGATCATAATATTACTATTAAGAAAAAATTTGGAGATTATAAAATTATATTAGTATAACATACATAAAATTTAATATTATGATATATTTTTAAGTGTTTTTATAATTTGAAATTTAGTCAATTTTTTCATTTTAAAAATATTTTTATCTATTTATGACTAAATAATCACTCCTCTTTTTTTTTTTTTATGAATAATCATATAATACTTTTACAATTTATATCATAATATTACAATTAATTCTTTTTTCTGATAAAAATAATGAATAGTCTTTAGTGGTGGCAACATATATATTTTTTTTAGAAAAAAATAAACTATTATAAAATTTATGATAAACTATTTAACTTTGTGGGGGCAGATGCCCCTAATGTGCGCCTTTAGACACATAGCTATTCAAATTCTCAATATAAAAAAAATTAAAGTTGTTGTGGTGAATAAACTCAAATTACCTCTCCATATTTATAATAATTTTTCGTTTTTTCATCACATTACTCAATGTGAAACTTGAATGAGTACCCACTTTAATACACCATATCTTCTCTTTATTAAAAATCTCACATATTTTCACTTCGTAGTCACCTTCATTCTCATAAATAAAAGATCGTCTTCACAACTAATCATGTTTACAGAAGGAGCGCTCTTAAATTATCTGGTTTTTTTCTTTATGCTTTGCACTACCTTTATGAAGTCTGGACATCTAGATTATATGTGACCAAAGTAATGACAAAAATGACACTTGACAAAACTCATATCTCTTGGTTGAAAACTTATACCATATTGATCACCATAGTTTTTTTTTTAATTTCCATCCTTTAACTACTAGTGTCTGATTTTCTTCAAGAATTTTATCAATACCAATAATTTATTGACTTTCCTTTAATGACATAACTACTTCATCTAAATGTAGGGTGTTTTAGTGATATGTAATATTTGGATAGTGAAACCAACAAAAGTAACACCCGCTCTTTATCTTTAGTAATTTAAATAAATTATTAGATATAAATTATAACATTATTATTTTTTAAAATAATAAAAATAAAAGAACGGCCTACCTTTTAGGATTCAAGATACCAATGTTAAGAGAAAACAAAGAACAGGAGGATTACTACCCTCATCTTCGTCTAAGTTTTGCACTTCATGTTAATCGTCTAATTGGGAAATAATTAAATAACTGAACGGATAGGGGCCGAGACATATCATTAGACTTAACTAAATGGTCAAATCAGTTTGTCATCTAGAGTCTGTGTTCACATGGCTTAAGAAGAGTTGACATGCCTTACAAACATCCACTCTCAACAGATCTATAGTACAAGATCACAAGGAAGACGCTGTGGTTAAAAGAGTAACACAATGGATAAATATCTTTTGGTGTATCCATCTTCAACGTCTCTTGTACTATGGAGTTACAAAAACACTTGTACAAGTTATCTCTTCCAACGGCTATCATTCTGCAACTGCTATATAAGTAGCTGAAGATTCAATCTGGAATCAACAACAGGGAAAATAAAGAAAGATAGCCAAAAAGAAAGAAGTGTTTCACGCTTATATCAAAATGGAAGAATAACAAGATCAACAATGGAAACACAATCAAGGATGCAGAAATTCTGTTATTTGTTGTAAATTGTATAGAGCCTTAAGATTTATTAAACATTGAATATCTTAGAAATCTTAAGAGCTATGATCTGTGTTATGGTTATTTCCTTGTACCTCTGATTGTATCAAGTACACATTGTTGTCTATTCTGCTAAACAGATTGTGTTTAGTAGTTTAGAAAGAAAGTCACTTGCTATGTGCTTAAGCATCAAAGTATCTTGCTGTGAGCTTGAGCCAAGTAAGTTTCTTGCTATGTGCTTGAGCATTGAAGCCTTGATCAATTGTTGATTAAGCAGGAAAAGTGTTAGACTGAAGGTATAAGCAGAAGTATTGGATTCGAGGAATCTGAGTAGGGAAGTCTTGTACTTGAGGAATATAAGCAGAAGTCTTGAACCTGGGGGGTTTAAACAGGAAGTCTTGGATTCGTGGAATCTAAACAGGAAGTCTTGAATCTGTGGGATTTAAGTCGGAAGTCTTGAACCTGAGGGCTTTAAGCAAGAAGTCTTGGGCTAAGGGTCTAAGTAGGAAGTATTGAATCTGTGGGATTTAAGCATAAAGTCTTGAACTTGAGGTATTTAAGCAAGAAGTCTCGGGCTGAGGGTTTGAGCAGAAAAGTATTATGCTCGAGGGCATAAGCAATTGTAATCATGATTTGATTATAGAGGAAAATCGCTTGTGCTGCAAGGGGACTAGACTACTCTCAATTTGGGAGGAACCAGGATAAATCTTTGTGTGTTATGTTTGTTATTTATTTGCTTTTGATATTATTCTGCTGCAACTCATAATTAGAATCTGAACATGGTTTAGAATCTGAACTCTGTTCAGAAGCAAAGCAAAAACGATGAACACGGTTCAACCCCCTGATGACACAAAAATACACCATATATTTGGCTCAACTTGCACATGTTTTATCGCTGTTTTATTGTCATTTCTAGTGTTATACTGATATTTTGTCTGTATTTCAAGTACATAGCCAAGAAAGAGCAATACTTGAAGAAACGGAGCGAAACAGAGGAAAAGCGGTGAAAAAAGAGCAGTTTACACACACGGCACCCAAGATAGCGCTCGCCATGGAGATAGCCATGTGGTGAATGACGTGTCCCACATGCCAACGGTAACAAAGAACATTTCCTGGAGCTTTGTGAAGGTGATGGTCGCCACCCCCACATGGAGGTTGCCATCTTTGATTTTGATGCCCCAGTCAAATGGAAGTTGGAAAATCACCCCACTATTCCCTTTTTTCCCTCACACAAATCCTGAAGTGGTTACTTGATTTCCAAGGCTTAGTACTAGTATAAATAGGACTTAGTTTTCACAGTTTTGAACGATCCAAGCTTAGCTACAACTTAGGCATAAATTTACTGTTAGAAATAATAATTTTTCACACCGGAGGGTTATTTCACCATTGTTGTATTTGTGTTTGGAGCACTTTATATTATCGCTTTTAATCTTGCCGCCATTTACATTCTGCCGAAGTTATTTCCTGTATCAGATTCAAGTCTCCGATTGGAACAGGTTCTTATTAATTTCAGTTTATTTACATTCCCGTTTCTTTACTTTATCGCCCATTTTACTTTTTTTTTATTTTATCTGAACTGCCTTACTTTATTTATTTTCAACGCACTGCCTTACTTTATTTATTTTCATCGTACTGCTTTACTTTGTTTACTTTTACCATACACTCTTTATTTCAATCAAATCGCTTATTATGTTTAATTCTTTTTTTCCAACAAAAACAAAAATGTTTACCGTAACTATGTCCGACTAATTTTATTAGTGCTGGAATGTGAGGACCGTTGTTTTGACATTACTCCATCCGTTGTTTCTATAGAGTTATTATTGGGGCTGTTTTGGTTTTAACTCAATTTTTTCGTAATTAATTTGATCAGTTACTACGAGAGTAGAATCGTGACACGTCAGGTAAGATTGAAAGCCGTTCGACACTTAAGATTAAAATTAATTAGTTTTTGGTTAATAAAATCTGCGAAACCACTTTGTTAATTAATTAGGAGAGTTTAATATTGGAAGAAAATATTGCCCCATAAGTAGTTCTATTTAGAGATAATAGGAGTGTTGTTGATTGATGAAAGCCACATTTCAGTATTATACCTTTGAACTTATTAAATCTTTATTATTCTATTTTATTTTTATTCCATTACCTTTTTACGATCGCCTTAGATAAACACTGTAGCAATAGAAGACGATAGATTGACCATTAGGCCTCTGTCGGATTCGACAACGTTTTATATTACTCTGACACACTCCATATAATTGCGGATAGCACACATCAATTTTTTGGCGCCTTTGCCGGGGATCAATTCCGTCAGATATCGTACCCTGATTGTTACACCGTCTAGACTAAGGCGCTCTTGGCCGGTCAATGCGAAGAACTCACAGTACCGGAACTTTAGAAGATCCAATAGCTGAACCGGAAAGATATGCATGGGCCCGACTTTTGCTCCAAAGAATTAGGAGAGCAATGGCAGAAGAACAAGACCGAAAACCACCTAAGGAATTTGCAATACCTTCTAACGAAGAACCCCATTCTAGTATTGTTAACCCTACATGAAAGCTCCAAGAGTTTAAATAAATTTTGGTAAAACATAATGTTGGGAAAAATGTTCCAACATGAAGGTTTCAGCCCCAGACTAAAGATGTCGAGTGAAATATCACAACATGTAGATTCGACATCATGACTGTAACAACATGTTTTGCTTAAATCTGTTCCAAGATTCAAGGCGCGATTGGCAGTGGATCAAGGATCAAAGATATGAAGCCCAACTCAGCAGAAGGCTATAAAAGAGGACCAAGACCTAATGCAGAAGAGAGAGAGAGGACGACATAGACTTAGGAATCCTATTTTGTATAGTAGGGTTTAGGGTTTGAGAGTCGTAAGTTTCTCATGTAAGTCTCCCTCTGTATCGATTTGATACATTGTGGTAGACATAGGTACTTGTACAAATTCAGAAACCCGTAGGTAATGAATCGTGTATTGTTCTTGGATGAAGCTTTGAAGCAAATCCAAGTTAACTTGTTAGTCAAGGATGCTTGACTGAACTTTGTATTGGAAGGGGTGTCTTTCAATAGGAATGATACAATTATGGGGTATTAACTGTTAGGTAATCACAGGTTATAATTTAGGGAGTGAGATGGGATTCTCTTATCAATTAGATGTGACTTCTAATGATAAAGTCTTCATTGGGTTGTGATAGGTAAGCGTGGGTGTTTACTGTAAACCTGAGGTTGTTTACATAAAACAATACTACTGATAGTGAAGTCTTCTTCCTGGATTGATATCCCCTAGATATAGGTGAGTTGCACCGAACAGGGTCATCATATTCTGTGTTATTTATCATTCTGTAATTTACAGTTCAGTTTTGATTAACATGTTGGAACAGATGTCGAAACAATTGTGGTTCTGCAGCTACTGATATTCTAGATATCAGTTTGCAGTTCTGTTCTTTGTTTAAATGATTATGTAGAACAATTTCTTGACATGTGTTAGGACATCCGCTGTCTGCTATGCCAAAATTTCAATTGGTATTAGAGCAGGCATCCTGTCTATTTCTGGATGAGATCTTTGGGAGATACTTTTTGGGGTTTAAACAAGGAGGAGTTTTGAAGATCAGACTATTCAACTCAGACATACTCAAGGGTATTAATGGATGGGATGGATGTTCTGGATCGAAGGTAACAACCCGGTGGTTGTTCATGTTGCTGAGGAGGCTCTACAACAACTGCAGGAGAAGTGGCTAGTTCTCTTGCTGGGGTGTCTTATAAGATGTTCTGACATCTTATTAGGGCAAGCTGAATTTGTTCCTTGGTGGTTTCGTTGCATATGTTTCTGATGGAAGAGCTCTGGGATTATGGGATTCTGGAGTTGTTGCTGAAGACAGATGGTGGAAGATCTCAATCATCGGCCTCTATATGTGAAGATATCTGCATCTTTTTATTCCAAAGTCGAGAGCGATGGAATGGAGAGAGTTGTTGGAAGATGTCTATTATGGGGACTTGGTACTTGGAAGCTTGGTTCCATGGTGCAGTTTGAAGTCAGTTGAAGAGGAGGGGAGTTGAGATTAGGTTTATCAAGTTCTTGCTCTAGGAGTTTGATAAATTATTGATCGGTTAAGTTGTCAAAGATACTTGAGAATTATCTCAAGTCACTCATAAAGGCGTCTCAGTCGTGCATCTGGAGTCTTCTAGTTATTCTTCTGACTAGAGGGTGTTTCTGTGAAACACAAACCTGAAGAAAGTGGAGGTGATTTATTTTCACCATCCAAAACAACAAGGAAGGATTCATCTCTCTTAATCCTAAGGGTGGATCCAATCTGAATGGAGTTTTCAGAACTCTTGAGGAAAATATGGTTCGTTCAGAGAGAATCTTAATTACTTGAGTCAAGGGTGGCAGCCTTGGTATCTCAACACTGTTTGTCAAAGAAGATACTTGCAAAAGATTGAATACTTGATAAGTGTTCATGAAGTGATATGGTGGAGTGTGGCTTCAACAGTAAAACAGAATTATTGAACAAGGATTTAAGATCAATTTCTATTTGTGTTACTCACAAGTATTTAATTGATTATCCTTGTATGTGAAGTTCAAGATTATTGATGTTCAACAGGATGTTGGAACATCTCTTAATCTGGTTTGTGCAGAATCATGGGAGGGGTACTGCATAAGCTTTTGGATCTATTTCTCTTGGGTGTTAACCTAAGAATCTGCTTCAGTGTGGTGTGGCAGAAGCATCCGATCTCTAGAGAGTTTCCTCAAGAAACTGGTCTAGACAGTGGTGATGTGGATGATGAAGAAAAAGACATCATATACTTGATGAGTGGTTCTTGGATCAGTTTACTTCTGATCTAGGAGTATTGGAGTGCAGCAGGTGTGTTCAAGTTGTTACTAGAAACATCTGGTGTTTATCTGGAAAGTGTCCTGGCAAGAGACTTATCCAGAATAGAGTACTGGTGATGGCACAACTTGGATTGGTTTATTTCTGATCTAGGACTTAGGAGCATGGGATCTTGCTCATCTTGGAGGTTAAGGTTAAGTGGCAGTTATCTCTGACTTTCTACAGACTGCTCTACTTAAGGAAAGTGGCATCCTTTGGTATAACTATTGTGTAGTCTAGGACTAATTTTTCTTCTGAAGAATCAAACGTGGAAGGTGTGAATACTTTGAAGTTTCAGAGCAGATATTCATCAAGGTGTGAGCTTGTTTGGAATACCTGTGATAAGATTAAGCAGGATGGAGGATGTCTACTCAAACTTGGTTGTTGAATCAAGTCTATGAGAGCATGGAATTCTTGTTTTGTTAAAGGGAGGAGGTTCTTCTATGTGGCAGAAGGAGGAGCTGAATTCAACACCTGGATGTCATATCAGAATATTCTGACATCAAGCTTAACATCAAGATCTCAGCTGGTGATGTGGCACATCAGCTTAAGATAAGTTGATCTACAGGAGAATGGAAGTTATGGATGCTTAAAAAAGGTCTATCTTATGCAGTTTGCGGTGAGCTGTGGATGGAGAAGATGTTACATGTCTAAGGCTTGGTGGATCCAAGATGTCTTGCTATGGAGCAAGTAGTTCATGTAACTTGAAGATTAGATTTCGTTGGTGGATCAGTGTATCTTGTGGGAGTTCTAAAAAAGGGTGAGATCAATCAAAAATTGGCATTTGGTTGGTTTCATATTTGAATTCAAGAAGGGTGAGATTAATCAAAAAGTGGCATTTGGTTGGTTTCATATGTGGATTCAATAAAAGTTAAGATGAATCAAACAGTGGCATTTGGTTGATCTTTAGTGTGCATTCAAGCTGGGTGCTTGGAACTAATTACTCTTGGGCAGAAGGGTAGTTGGTTGAAGACGTGAAGATGTTCTGGTTCAGGTCTATCTTGGAGCTTGTGGTAGAAGTTCTAAGTTAATGATGGAGGATTACCTTCTTTTGGTGGATAAGAGTTTATTTCTCTCTTTGGTTACTGGAGTTCTTATTGATCAAGCTGGTGGTGCAGTGTGGTTTGAAGATCTTCTGTTGGATTACTATGCAGATAGTAAGTCCAGTGGTGGAGCATATCTAGAACTATGTTGATTGGTGTCTATGATATGAGAAGGATGTCCTAACTGATGTTAGAACATATTCTAGGTTAGTTATCCTTGGAGTAGCATTCTGAGTTCACATTTTGTCTAAGAGGTATTTATCTTATTGTACGGGAGAATGATGGGTAAAGGATTGTCTTGGAAGTCTGATGTGAGTGGGACATGCTAGAAGTGGATCAGTTTGGTGCTTGTGGAGCAAATTGGCTGAAGATTTTTGGAGCATGTGTTTGATGTCCTTCAAGTGTGAAGAACATCTGGGCGAGCTAGCAAACTAAGGGGCCATGTGTGTCTCTTCGAGGAATGTGAAGTGTTCCAGATTCAATTGGGTTGTATCTCAGGGAACAAGGAGATCTATACATGAGATTTCAGGAGGAATTCGTGTGGTGTATAGATGGTTTTTGGACAAGAGGGATCAATGGAGCTTTGGTCTCAATCTAAGAGTTTGTTAGTTATGTACAAGGATGCGTTCCTGGTACTTTCACTATATTATCATGAAGTTGTCATGGGATATCATGTGGTGATTTTGGGTGATTCTTGCTGAAGAAGCATCTGTTGAGATAGATAGGGGGAGAACTTCTGTCTGATTATTGTACTGGTGTGGTACATGGTTTGCTTGAGGGTCAATCATTAGGTGAATGCGTTCAGCTGGTGTGTTGAACAGAGGGTGAGCTCTTGAAGACATGAAGATGCGTCTTATGTTTTCCATTCATTTAGGGTGTTCTTCTGGCAAAGGAGCACTGGTTATCTACGACAGGGGGAGTTAGACTTCTGTTCTGGATATATGACTGCAGTGGTGCAGATTATTTATCAAGATTGTTTGTGGTTTCAAGCAGTTTGTGATAGATTGCCTCAGGTGAGGTTGATATGTCAGACATGATGTCGTGACATTGTCATACTGATATAAGTTCTGGGTGAACTTATCAGGTTGCTCTGATTCTGTCATTAGTGTCAATGGATCGAATTAGAAGTGGTACAAGTATCTTGGAAATTTCTGCTGATGGAAAGTTCTATGGAATAATTCTGTAGGAAACAAGTTTGCTAATTATGGATTAAGAAAGTAATTCAGGATAAATAGAAGATGGGGGTAGTTATAGTTCTGTCTGTTGGGATCATAAATTTGACAGTATCAGGTTAAGTATCAGGACACTATTCAGAAGCAGTTTCAAGGACAAGTCAGAACAGGTGGAATCTTTCGAAACTATCTTGACCAGCGGTTATTGCACTCATTGACTAGTCTTTTGTTTATGTAAAATGGATTGGCTCTACCTACTTAGTTTCTTTAGTACTTAAGGAGGGTCGTGCTAGAACACCTTCCTTAAGCTGAGAACAAATGGGTTTTGTCCGTGTTTGGGTAAGCACAATCTGGGTATGGGTCTGTATGGGTCATTTTTGTCAACTTTTGGATATAAAATGGGAGAATGGCTTACTGCTGAGAGGTGTATGTGCAGTTGTGCTGCTGATCTGCAAAAACGTCTCAAAGCATGTTCCAACGTTCTGGGTTTTAACATCTTGGGAAGTTGTGTTTTGTGATCGGAGTTAGTAAGCAAGTTGTGTTTTGTGATCTGAGTTACATTCTCTATGTATTCGGTATCATGAGGGAATGAATAGGGTAGCTCAAAATTATCTTCTCCCTCTTCCTTGGCACTTGCTTCAAGTACTTTTCCACTGCATGCACCATCAGGCTGAAGAATGTTTTAGCCAAAATTTGTCAAAAGGGCGAGATTGAAAGCTCCAAGAGTTTGACTAAATTTTGGTAAAACATAATGGTTGGAAAGATGTTCCAACATAAAGGTTTCAGCCCCAGACTAAAGATGTCGAGTGAAATGTCACAACATGTAGATTCGACATCATGACTGTAACAACAGGTTTTGTTTAAATTTGTTCCAAGATATAAGGCGCGATTGGAAGTGGATCAAGGATCAAAGATATGAAGCCCAACTCAGTAGAAGGCTATAAAAGAAGACCAAGACCTAATGCAGAAGAGAGAGAGGACGACATAGACTTAGGAATCCTATTTTGTAAAGTAGGGTTTAGGGTTTGAGATTCGTAGGTTTCTCATGTAAGTTTCCCTTTATATCGATTTGATACATTGTGGTAGACATAGGTACTTGTACTGATTCAGAAACCTGTAGGTAATGAATCGTGTATTGTTCTTGGATGAAGCTTTGAAGCAAATCTAAGTTAACTTGTTAGTCAAGGATGCTTGACAGAACTTTGTATTGGAAGGGTGTCTTTCAATAGGAATGATACAGTTATGGGGTATTAACTGTTAGATAATCATAGGTTGTGATTTAGGGAGTGAGATGGGGTTCTCTTATCAATTAGATGTGACTTCTAATGATAAAGTCTTCATTGGGTAGTGATAGGTAAGCGTGGGTGTTTACTGTAAACCTGAGGTTGTTTACATAAAACTATACTACTGATAGTGGAGTCTTCTTCCTGGATTGGTATCCCCCAGATGTAGGTGAGTTGCACCGAACTGGGTCATCATATTCTGTGTTGTTTATCATTCTGCAATTTACAGTTCAGTTTTGATTAACATGTTGGAACAGATGTCGAAACATCTGTGGTTCTGCAGCTACTGATATTCCAGATATCAATTTACAATTCTATTCTTTGTTTAAATGATTATGCAGAAAAATGTCTTGACATGTGTTAGGACATCTGCTGTCTGCTATGCCAGAATTTCACTACAACCCCAGCTAATAACTTTGAACTAAAACCCGTATTATTGCAAATTATAAAACAAAACCAGTTTGCTGTTCTTCCAACAGAGAACCCGAACCAACACTTAAAATTGTTCATTCAACTAGCCGATACCTTGAAAAGCAATGGTGCTTCTCCTGAGGCAATATGTCTACGACTATATCTTTTTCCCTCAGAGATAGAGAAATATCATGGCTAGATTCTCTCCCAGCAAACTCAATGGCCACTTGGAATGATCTGAAGAAAGTATTCGTTGCTATATACTTTCCACCAAGCAAGATTGTTGTCCTGCAAAACCAAATAACCAGATTTACTCAACAAGATGTATAATCTCTTTTCGACGCTTGGGAAAAGTATAAAGAACTATTAAGAGCCTATCCACACCACGGTCTAGAATAATGGCTCATTATTCATACCTTTTATAATGGATTTCTCTATAATACGAAGATGACCATCGATGCTGCCGCTGGTGGTGAACTGGTGCACAAACCATAACCTGAAGCATGTGCACTCATTGAAGGTATGGCTCAAAAGCAGTATCAATGGGGGACAGAACGAGCTTCAGTAGAGAAAAAGGAAACTAAAGAAGGTATATACGAAGTAAGTTTCCTAGACCATATGAATACAAAGATGGACACCCTCGCCCAAAAGGTCGAAAGTTTAGTTGCTAACCCTATGACTATCGTAGTTGCAGTCCAACCCGGATGTGAAATATGTGGAACCCAAGGACATATAACTGCTGAATGCAGTCTTCTAGCCGAACCAAGCCTAGATCAGGTCAACTACGCCCAAGGAAACCCATATTCTAATACTTATAACCCTGGATGGACGAATCATCCAAATTTCTCCAATAAGTTAATAACCCCACTCAAAACTATGTACCTCGGAGACCACCAGGTTTCCAAGCTCAAAGACCAATACAACTAACTCAAGTTACCCCTCATAAATCAAGCCTAGAAAAGATCATGGAGAGCTTCATTTCAGCTCAAAATCAGCAAAACAAAGAATTCATGAATAAAAACATTCATATGAATGAACCGATTACCCAATTAGGTACCAAGGTTGATTATGTGGTAACGCACAACAAGATGTTGGAAACCCAAATCTCGCAAGTAGCACAACAACAAGCTGCTCAGGATATGCCAGGAGGATCATTCCTTGGGCAACCTCAACCTAACCCTAAAGGCCATGCTAATGTTATTGCGCTACGAAGGGGAACCACATATGATGGACCTGTAGATCCTAGGTTGGATGACAACTTTCTAAAAAATCCTGAGCCCCCAAAGGAAAACATTATGAGTACACCCGAAAACTGAGTAGTGGAACTAGAGAAACAGAGAGAGGGAGAAGTTAAAAAGAAGGAGGCAAGGAATGATAACCAAGTTTATTTTCCACCCCCTCCTTATAAACCACTGATTCCATATCCGCAAAGACTTAAACAAACTGAACTAGACAACCAATATAAAAGGTCGTAAAAATGATTGAGAAACTCCGCGCCGATATTCCTTTCACTGAAGCTATCACACAAATACCTTCGTATGCTAAGTTCTTGAAGGATATCTTAACCAACAAACGTAAACTTGATGATCCTAAACCATTAGAATGCAATTCGATCACTGAGAACAAATTAGCTAAAAAAGAGAAAGACCCTGGAAGTTTTTCTATACCATGTGTTTTAGGAAGTCATGTTATCGCTAAAGCACTGCTGGACTTAGAAGCCAACATTAGTTTAATGCCTTTAGCTGTCTGTGATAGGTTAAACCTAGGAGATATACAACCAAATAGGATTTCTCTTCAATTAGTTGATCGATCAATTAAGTATCCAATCGGTATTTTGGAAGACATTCCAATTAGGATTGGCCAACTTTACATCCAAATGGCTTCGTCGTTTGGGACATTAAAGAAGACGAAGAAATCCATATCCTTCTAGGAAGACCATTCCTATCAACAGCCGGGGCCATAATAGATGTCAAAAAAGGAAAAATGGCCTTTGAAGTAGGTGAAGAAAAAGTAGAATTCATCTTATCCAAATTACTGAAAGCACCTGGTATAGACGACTCGTGTTGCGCCATCGATATCATTGATGAGTGCATAAGAGAGTTAGATGCAGAAACACCCACATCAACGATAAAACTTCCCTCAACTCCCATAATGGAAGATGACATATTTAAATCAATGACACCCTATGTAGATGACAATCTTTACGAATGCTTAGCACTCACCCCTGACCATATGCCTAGTCCAAAGAAACCATCAATAGAGCTTAAGGAATTGCCCAAGAATCTGAGATATGAATTCTTAGATGAAGAAATTAATCATCCTATGATAGTTAGTGAAAACCTGTGTAGTAACGAAACCAGTCAACTTTTAGAAGTCCTACGGAAATATCCCACAGCTTTAGGCTATACCATTTCCAACCTAAAAGGGATAAGTCCGTCTGTGTGTATGCACCGAATTATGCTAGAAGAAGATTCTAAATCCTATAGAGAACACCATAGAAGGATAAACCCTATAATGAGTGATGTTATTAAGAGAGAAGTGCTAAAATTACTTGAAGCTGGAATAATTTACCAAATATCTGATAGTAAGTGGGTGAGCCATGTATATGTGGTAACTAAGAAAAGAGGTGTCACAGTTGTGCAAAATGAAAAAGGGGAATCGGTAGCAAAACTTGTAGAAAATGATTGGCGTATGTGCATAGACTATAGAAAGCTAAACAAAGTAACCCGAAAGGAAAAAATTTTCCCCTTCCATTCATAGATCAAATGCTTGAAAGTTTAGCTAGACATTCTTATTTTTTCTATCTGGATGGATATTAAAGATTTTTCCAAATCCCTATTCACCCGGATGACCAAGATAAAACAACCTTCACATGCCCCTATGGAACATTTGCCTATAGACGAATGCCATTTGGGCTTTGCAATGCACCTACAACTTTCCAACGATGTATGATGTCAATATTCACCGATTTCCTTGATGAGATCATGGAAGTTTTCATGGATGATTTCTCGGTGTGCGGATTCATTTTCAAGAACTTCCTTTCCAACCTTGAGAAAATCCTAGAAAGGTCTGTAGAAGTTAACCTAGTTCTAAACTGGGAGAAATGCCATTTCATGGTAAAAGAAGGTATACTACTAGGACACATAGTATCAGAGAGAGGAATTGAAGTTGACAAAGCTAAGATTAACATTATAGAAAACCTCTAACCACCAAAAACCATTAGGGAAGTCCGAAGTTTTCTTGGACACGTCGGTTTCTACCGACAATTTATCAAGGATTTCTCTAAGATTACTAAACCTTTAACTGGTCTCCTAATGAAAGACGTCGAATTCCTCTTCGACGAAAAATGTCTTGAAGCATTCAATCACCTAAAACGAGCACTAATCTCTGCTCCTATCAAGTAACGACCAGATTAGAACCAACCATTCGAGACCATGTGCGATGCAAGTGATTCTGCTGTTGGTGCTGTTTTGGGACAATGCAAGGACAAGAGATTACACATAATATATTATGCTAGAAGAACTTTGGATTCCGTCCAACTAAATTATGCCACTACTGAAAAAGAACTCCTTACTATAGTGTTTGCAATAGACAAATTCTGCTCATATTTAAATGGAGCCAAAATTATAGTATACACCGATCACGCTGCCATTCGATATCTTCTTAGCAAAAAGGATGCGAAGCCTAGATTGCTTCATTGGATCATGTTGCTACAAGAGTTTGACTTGGAATTCCGTGACAAAAAGGGCACTGAAAATGTGGTGGCTGACCACCTGTCAAGGCTCGAACATCTAAAACCCGATCTTGTACCTATAAATGATGATTTAACCTGTGATAGATTAATAGCATCAGTTAAGACAAATCATGATGATAACCCCGAAGAATTGGAAATACAAATCGAAGAGGCACTAGTTATGACGAACGTACCCTAGTACGCAGATTTTGTTAACTATCTAGCAGCCGATATCATACCCTCTGACTTAACGTACCAACAAAAGAAGAAGTTATTCCATGATGCAAAACAATTCTATTAGGATGAACCGCTTCTCTTTTAAAGAGGCATCAATGGTATATTTCACCGTTGTGTACCTGAGGAGGAAGTGGGAAGTATTACAGCTCATTGCCACTCCGCACCCTATGGCGGACATGCGAGCACATAAAAAACGTGTGCCAAGATTCTTCAAGCAAGCCTTTACTGGCCAACATTATGGTGCGATGTTCATGCTTACATAGTTATATGTGACTGGTGTCAATGCACTGGAAATATTTCGAGACGCGATGAGATGCCCCTAAGCTATATCTAAGAAGTGGAAGTCTTTGATGTCTGGGGAATCGACTTCATGGGTTCCTTTCCATCGTCCATGGGAAATAAGTATATTCTCGTAGCTGTCGATTACGTATCAAAATGGATCGAGGCCATTACTTCACCTACTATCTGTTGCGAGCGATTTTCGAGGTCGCCCCACAAGTGAACTTTTAATTTATCCAAATAAAAGGTAAGGGGAAAAAATCCAAATAAATCTGTGGTGTGTGTAATGTAAAACAATGCAATAAGAGATAGGGAGTCAGGGATGGTTATACTAAAGGAAGGTACTAGCACCCTAAGTATCTATAGTATCCTATAGGAACCTATTGTGTATATTTGTGTTACTGTCAATTGAGTCATTTTGCTATGTATTGGAGATTTGTTTACATGTTTTGAGTGAGTGATAAGAGTGGGAAATGTTTTTTTTTTGTTTTTGTAGGGTATGTTGAGATAAACTAAGATAAAGTTGTAGGA
This sequence comes from Lathyrus tuberosus, assembly GCA_022829125.1. NCBI lineage: Eukaryota > Viridiplantae > Streptophyta > Magnoliopsida > Fabales > Fabaceae > Lathyrus > Lathyrus tuberosus. The sequence goes on from JALAZF010000104.1 coordinate 10,252,145, forward strand.
ACCTAAAGCTTTTACTTATTATTGTGCTCGCTAAGGTATCGTAGTTCCACCGACTAATGGGTGGAATTGGGGGGTTTGAGAGAAGATAATAAGGGAAGAAGCTTTAAACTTGGATGTAGAAAATCCAGAGTAATGCCACATCTTCCTTTAAATGAGTCTTTGCATATTAAGAGAAGAACCTTGACTTGGATATAGATTCAACAAGTGTGCCACTTATATCACTTAAATGAAATAAGTTTTTTTTTTGTACCATAATAAGAGAAGGACCTCAGCTTGGATTTTGAATCAACAAGCATGCAACTTATATCACTTAAATGGAAAAAAGTTTGAAAAGTTTGATTTATGTTGTGGAGAATAGAAGAGACATCTCTTCTATAGAGATGATTTGTGTCTCATCTCTGGGGGGGGGAGTTTTGAAGCCACAAAGGGGCTAGGGTTTGACTTGAAGTTTAAAGTTTGAATGGAAAAACTTCAAGGGGAATCCTAATATTTTATTGAAGTTGATAACCTCAAAAGGGATCCCTAGAGTTTGAACTAGGTTGTAGTTTGAATCCTAAAGTTTGAACTAAGTCTAAACTAAGGATGAGTATTGAAATGCTACAGTTGTATGAATGCAAGTGTTATCAATGTAAATGTCAAGAGAAACTTAACAAGACAAGATTGATTAAGCTTTTAAACAAAATGTAGTCATCAAGGATGAAATGAACATGGTATTGACCAGACATGGTATATCAGCATGTGAATGAGTATCAGACAAGTAGATATGTTCATCATGGTGAGAGTTTATGAAGGAAATACGTGAATATGTGATAAAATATTTGATCAATTGAAGCAATCACAAAGAAGTTCAAGTAAGCCAAATATTCAAGATGAATCGAGGATCAGATGAATATGGCAAAGGGTAAACAAAACCCTAATGGAAGTTTATGAATATGAACAAATAAACAAGACATTCCAACATGGTTGAATCAATGGGCTTTGAGGAATCCAAACTCAAGTGGAAGCCCTAGTCATGTATCAAGATGTTTTTAAAAGATTAGTTGAACAAAACCCTAAGGTTTCAACTAAACAAAATTTAATCGAGGTATTCTCCGAGGGAAATAACATTTAATCATGGCATACAAATGGCGTATAAGTCAAGACAACATGTTATGTACATTAAATAAGACTTAAACAAATTATATTATAACCATACAAACATACATGTACAATTAGGTCAAGAAAATAATCAAAAGGAATCATGTAAAGGTATGAAAAATACTTAAAAAGTACTAGTTTTCAACCTAATAAAAATGTCAAAAATAAATATTATTTTTGGGATTTTTAATGGATTCTTAAAATAGGGAAGATAAATGAGAAGTGTGCAAAATATTGGCTCAAAATAATTAATTTTTCTTGGTGAAACAATTTGATGAAGTTGTGAAGAAAAGTAAGAAAAATAGTGCTAAAAAGAAAGGAATGGCCCTCACAAGTGTAGAACTCGTGCCCTCAAGGTCATGGACTTAAAATTTACCAGCTGAGCAACGCGATATGGGTTGACAAAGGATGCGTAGTGAAAATAATATAGAGTGCTTCAAGGTAAAAATAGTTTGAAAAATAAAAGCAAAAGGTCTGGGGCGAGAGGGATTCGAACCCCAGACCTTGCACACACACACACACAAACCTTGAAAATGCACGCTCTAACCACTGGGGTGGTGATACATCCATTGATTTATTTTCAATGAAATAATAATATATTAAAATTGCATTTTATTTTGGAAAAATGGCGCCATGGCCATTGTCTTCTTCCTCGAGCTCCATCTTCTTCCTCAAATTTGATTTTCACAACTCTCTGAATACTCAACCAAATGGCATGATGTAAAAATGAAAATTGTTGGAAATTTTCCCAGGAATTGAATGGAATTAAGCAATTTTATTTACATTAAGTGTAATTTAAAATAACACTCATGAACACTAAATCCTAGAATTGAAAAATTCAATATGAAATCTTGTATGATACAGTTTATGTGCAATTAACATATGGAAATCATTTACTACATTATGACAAACAAATTGGTAACTTAAATGATCAGATATGATGCATGAATCATAGAGATTCGTTTTTGAGAAAACTTACCTTGCAAGTGAGAATAGAATTATTTGATAGAGGTGTTCCAGATGCAATTTCTTGATGCTAACAGCTTCCTTGAAGGTCAAGAAGTGTGTTGATATGATCAAATTAATCTAAAACCTACTAGAACTCTTAGATCGAATTAAGTTACAGATTGTGAAAATGAGATGCGGACCTGGTGATTTTGGAGTTACAGAAGCAAGGTGAAGGTTTGGATCACTTTCATATGATGCATATGAAGTGTTTAGATGCTTGGTTTGGTTGGAGAGTGCTTGGAGTTGAAGTTCCAAATTCTCACTTATTTGGCCTTTGAATTTTGGAAAGGAGGAGGATATCTTAGAAAACAAGCTTCTTGCAATGTTTTGGTGTGTTTTGAATGATCAAATTGAACCCTATTTATAGGAGAATGTTTCAGATATTTGTGAATTTAAATGGATTAGAATACATGTTATTACCTAATAGGTGATGTTATGTACCTATAACTTGTGTGCCAAGGTACACATAGCCTTTTCCTCACATGGCTTAAATTCCGATCTTTTGAGATTGTATTCCTCATATTTCATCTCATCCCTTGGTGTTTTGATCATTCTTGGATAGATTGGAGTGGTTTTTGGCAAATTCACTATTGTACTTTAATGCTAGAGGATAAAACTCAACTTCATGGTTTTGGAATGATTTTCTTCACATGCCAAGGGATAGAATCTTAAAATTTTGTTATGATTTTGCAAAGCACATGTTGTCTCATGATTTTAGTGTTGATATTATGAAGATATCAGGCTTGCAAAGTCATCCAAACTGACCTAAAAATCATGTGGCACAAGTCTGCCCTTGAGGTTCAGCTTCAACCATGGCCTATTGTGAAAATTATATCTCCTTGCTCAAGAAAGATAAATGGATGTTCTTAGACATTTTGGAGAACTGAGATAACATATTTCAACTTTGATGTTCAAGGTTTGTCTTGAATCAATGTGGATCATGGAGAAAATGACCCTAAAGTTGGCTCCAACACAAGACATGTTCTGTTTGAAAGATTTCTAAGTGTTTAAGTTTAAAAAGTATTGAACCTCCAACTTCATGGCTTCATATCTCTCAATCTATGCATTTTTTGGGAAATCATCCTCAAGGAAAAATTTGTAGTATGTAACAAGCTCTTCAATTTGGTCTTTGGAGCAAAGAAAATGGTTACTTGGATTGGAAGTTATGGTCTGGGCTAGCTGGACAAAAGTCATGAAATTTTATAACTTAGAAAAATTTCACTTTCTTCCATGTTGCCCTTTTTACAAGTAACCTCATATTTCTTGATTTCTCTTAATTGATCATCATCCAAATCACACATTATCATCATTATTGACTTAAGCAACCCATGTTTGACCAAAAAAGTCAAAAGTCAAACTTGACTTTGATTAGTGGTTGACTTTTTATCAAATGAACTTGAACTTTGTGATCTTCAATGAAATCAAACCCTTGGGCTAATTGAATACCATGGATGGACTCCAAAGGTTTTTTTAAGTGACTTGAATCTTGTCCCAAGGCTTGATATCATGCATTGGTCAAAAGTCAAAGGTGCAGTTGACTTTTCATCAAAAATCCTAGTTTGTGGACCAGATGAATTTGAATTATTGCATTACTTATGAATCAAGCTCCTTGGATCAATCCAATCATATGAATGGACTAATATGACGCATTTGATGTCCTTGGATCCTATCTTGAGGTGTCAGATCATGTCTTGCTTCAAAAGTCAAACCATGGACTGAATTAGGTCAAAACCCTAATTTGGATGCATCTGATGACTTGGGGCTTGATGATGCTGATTTGATGAAATTTGCACTTGATTATTGATAAGAGGAAACTCTTGATCTTCATGGATGAATAAGGGACTTGATGTGAGAGCAAGAATTGTCTCTATAAGTCAATCTATGTTTTGATGATAACAATACATATTTGTGAAAGAACTATTTTATGTTCTAACGTATGTTGTGTGCAGATCATAATTATAGAAGATATCATATTCAACAGCACCAGCCAGATGCGCGAAAATGATTATATGCGAAGTTACTATGTGTAACACAAGTCGCAAGAAGCAAGAATGCTTCTGTATCTGATCATGATCAGTCAGATCCAAGGATGCCGATATTACTGTTGCAATGCTCTTGTGGATGCTCGCTGAAAGTAGTTGTGATTCTGAAGATTGCAAAGCTTTTGAAGAAGAGAACTGAAGTGCTGAAGACTCTCATGACTTGAAGTTCTGAAGGCTGGAGGCTCTGAAGACCAAGTTCAGAAAGACTCCGAAGACTTATGTGTTCTAAAGATTACAGTTCCAATGGTCAAGTGCTGAAGACTCTGAAGACGGATTCCTAATGGACGAGTTCTGAAGTTTCGAAAGACTTGAAGTAGTAAAGGATAATGTTCTTAAAGACAAGTGCTGAAGTTCTAAAGACTGATTCCTAATGGACTTCTTCAAATGACTGAAGACTTGACGTATCAGATATCCTGTTAAGAAGGCTCTACTCATGCTTCATCAAATTACCATCAGAAGCCTCTGAAGTTTGGAAGTCAAATGTTACCGTTGTGAACAATTGTACACACTGCTCAAGAAGATATCTCGTCACTTCTCCCACAACAAAAAGGAGATGTGTCAGTACATCTAATCATTACACAACGTCTTTTTTCCAACAGCCAACAGTATTTCAAACGGCTATATTTCTACTGGGCTATATAAAGGAAAGAGTTCTCGCTTCTGAAGGTATCAATTCAGTCCATTAATGGAGAATTGATCAAAGTCATTGTGTAAAGATAGCAACAACGATGAGTTCTCGTTGTAACACTTAAATATCAAAAGCTATCACCATTTACACATGTCCAATATTGTTGGAGCATAAGATCAACATTCAACACAACAACAACAAATTGGAACAGAAGCTGTTGATGAAGAAGGCAACATTGCAAATTAGTCAAGTCATCAACCACCTTCTCGTCAGCGCTACATTGAAGATCTGGAGCAAGGAGTTGTTGCTCAAAGCTTGCTCACCCAAGAAGACGAAGAAGAAGAAGATCTACAAGATGTCAACAACTGTCAAATCTTTATACATCTTTGTAGTTTCTTAGGATAGCAAGGAGCTGTCACTCATATCTTGCTTGAACACTTATGTGTTCTTTTGTACTTAAACTTAGGAGTAATCTGCTTGTTAAGAAGCAACTATGTAATCTCCTGTTAACTAATTCTTGGTGAATTAGGATTCCTTGAGTGGTCAGTGTGACCGAAGACTCGAGAAGACAATGGCGAGATGTGATTGTGGTAAATCCTGAAATAGGGTCAGTAGCGTTATAATAATTGCGATGAATCCCTGAACGTCTAGCTGTGAAAGCCTAGCAGTAGATCTTGCGAGATTGGAACCTGCAGGTCAATGTTCATTATATTCATTAAGTTGAATCCCTGAACGGTTCATTGTATGTTAGTCACAATGCGGCTGTGCAGTTTGTTAGTCACCAGTTATGTGCTTGTGCATCTGTAATCGAGATTGATTATAGTGGATTAAGACCTTGTGTTCAAGGCAAAATCACCTGAGGAGGGTGGACTGGATTAGCCTTTGTGGTGAACCAGGATATATCGTGTGTTCTTTACTCTTACGCTTAATGTCTCTATTTATGTTTCTATGTTTAGGATCAGAACCTTACATAAGCAAGTCAGAACCTTGCAACTCTGATAAGCTTCCACTCTGCAAGTTCTGAATGATGTACATAGTGTTCAGACTCTTATTGGTTCTCATGCTCTAAGCATTGTCAAGTCTGAATATAACTTCACAAGTCAGAGTCTCTCAACAAACTCTGATGTAACGTAAAGTGTCTTATTGACAAGAAACGAAAAGTTGTTAAAAGAGTAAATACACAATTCAAACCCCCTTTCTTGTATCTTTCTCGCACCTTTAATTGGTATCAGAGCTCCGGTTCTGTTATTGATGGATATCAAACACTTAATAGTGTCAGAAAAAGATCCAGATGCGGTGCGTAGAAATATTCTGGGTGAGATTGAAATCTACTTATAATTTCTGTAACAGTTCAGAAGATGACTGTGTACAAAATTGTAATCAATCTGAGTACTTGAGCAAATCACTGATTTTGGAAGTTTTTATAGTTGTCAAACAACTAAATCTTCCTCACTTAAGCTTTAATGAAGATTGGAGAATCAACTGGTAAGATAGATTCATCAGATAAGAAGTAGTATCTGTTGAATGCTTATCTTGGAAGATACGTGTGGATGAACCACATATTTGCTCAAAGTTGAATCATCAGAAAACAAGAAGTCTTGTTTGCTGAAGATTAATTCTTTATGAGTTTTTGAGATGTTTTCAAGAAACAGAATAGGTCCACCCTTGACTTTCTAGTTTAAAGCTCATTTAGAACTTCTTCACGTAAAGAAGAAAGATTGTTGTTCTATGATTTTGAACTTTGGAATTAAGTCTGATGAAGTCAGAAATCTGATAAGTTCAAATTCTTAGAAATGATTCAACATCTGAATCTTGACTAATCGAGAAGTTGAAAGATTCAATGAAGTACTGAATATTGTTTTCTTGGAAAGCATAAACTGAAAGAATATACAAGAAGAAGACATTTAAGTACTTGATCAGAATAAATCCTAAATCTTGGTTGAACAAACTCATAGGATTAAAGTTCTGTTAAACTTGATATTCTATCTCAATAGAAACAAATGTTATTGGTTAGATTCTAGCTGATAAGTTTCTCAGAACTTCTTTAATCCGAAATCAGAAGATGTTCAAGTTGATGCACTAACTAAAATCATCTCTTGAAGTAAAAAGGATTTAAGTTACTGATGTTTTCAGAATGAAGAAATCAGTTGACATTCATTTAGAAAAAGATATGTTGTTGATCTTTGATGGACTAATCTATAATCAAGTTAAATCAGCATTGTGAGATTAAGATTGTCATGCAAACTATGTCATGTGTTACACACGTGTTTGATGATATTCACTTCTGAGCAAGCTCTGCATCTGTCCAAAGAAATATAGTCAGAGGAGAAACCAGATGATTACTCCTGAACAATAGAACATAGTAGTCATCTGAAGAAAAAAAAAGTTGACTCCTATTCTCGTCTAAAAATCCAAGTTCAGAAGACATCTATTCTTCAAGCATCAGAAGGAAGCAGAAGCTAAAAGATGATGATCAGAAGCTCAGAGTCTGACTGGAAAGCACTCAGAATAGCCGTAAAAAGATTTCAGAATCTCTAAGGTATGTTTGTCTTCGTTCATCGTTATTATTGAAATTTGAAATAGTAGCAATAATTTGAACTTAGTCATATTAGGATTATTGAAACTATAATAATATTCTCACGCATTTATGATTAGACAATTTTCAAGAATTAAATAAGCAGTTATGATTACATTATGTCAACCACCTTTTACTATAGATATACGGCGATTAGAGTCTATCACACGTCTTTTCACAGACTACCACAACTATTTATAGCTAGTCTCAGAAACGATGAACCCCGCGTGCTCCAGCTTGATAAATAGCTATTAAATCTCATAGTCCTCCTCACACCATTATCCTCACTCTAGGAAGAATCATTATATAACTATCAAATAGATAGAACCTCATCTCTCAAACAAATCAACATTGCTCAAAATGTCTTCCCACAACATCAGAGGAGAAACATCCGATCTAGAACTCCTGAAGGAATTCACGTTGAATTTAAACCTTCTGCCACAACTCAACAAAACAAGCGTTTTCTCTGGAATTAAATTTCAGAACTGGGAGAATTATTTCTCCATGCTTGTTGGACCTGTCTTCCCTGAACTGGTGTCTAAGTTTTGGGAAAATGCACGAGTACTAGAATATGACTTTGGCAAAAATGCTATTTTGTCTGTAGTTGCTGGCTGTCCAATCTTAATCAACCCTACTATCATAGCTAAAGCCATTAGGTGTGTTAAAGATGGTGTAACTGTGGAAAGAAATATCAACAACCATAGCTTCGACAGGCATTTACACGTCATTTTCGAAACTGAGGGGCGTCCCACTCAACCATGCACCCTCAATCTAGTTGCTAAAGATTGGTACAAGCTTATGGTGACTAATTTAAGACCAAGAGAAAGAGGAGGATGATGGTTGTATGACAAAGAAAGATTATTTATTTTCTTTTTAGTGTCTAGGATCAAAATAAACCTACCCCAATCCATGTATAATCATCTGAAGGAAGAAATCCTTTTGTCTAGAGAAGACACAGTTTACCAAGTTCCCTACTGCATGGTTATTTCCCATATTCTGGATCTTCAAGGAGTAGTTGGTCATTGTAGAAGAAATGGAATGACTGAGAAGATCCTTCCTGAGTTTTGTCAACCTATGACGTTCTTAGTCTAAGATAGGAAGTCAGTCCTTCTAGAATCATAGGTTAATTAAGGTTCCTATCTGATTATACTTATGTGATTAAAATGGATATGTATCTTCATGATCAATTATTAAAGTATTCCTAACTATTGCCCAGCCTCTTGAATGTTTCTCTATTGCGGATTAACTAATTGGAAATTAAAAGGAAATAATTAAGCGTCTAAAGTGACTATTAACATTCACACGAAAAATTTGGTTTATCTAGAAACCACAAATCCCACTTAGGTCATAATTAAATAACGGTTACCATTATCACTCACTAGAGTTAATTCAAGACTCTTGATTGGATAACCTGTCCTCATTAAAGAAATTAATCATTAAACCTCCTTTCCCACGTTACTCAATGCTTCTAGGAAAAATCAACTGTTGTCCTCTCAAATTCTCCAAAGAAAATACTTTGCTCATTCATCTATAAAAGCATCAAACCCTAAATCAGTAACACAACTCTTACACATCTAAATCTTCTGCCCAAATACCTTCTATCTTCTTCAAACTATCATCTTTTATAATGGCATTCGTCTCTCAAAATGATTTAACTTCCATAACCACACAAACTCCAATTGACAGTCTCATCGTCTTGTCAGAAACAATTGTGAACTTCAACAGTCTGAAATCAAATGGATGTGATATTACTCCTTTGTTGGAAACTTAAGGATGGAGTAATTACTTCAAGAGGTTGGAAGGACCAACCTACAGACATCTGCTTAAGGATTTCCGGATTCACGCCAACACATCCAATACCATCATTGTTTCTTCGGTTTTTGGAAGGAAAGTCCTCATTTTTTAGAATACTATTGCAGATCTCTTGATGCATGAGAATAATGGGTTCAGAAGTACCAAGGATATACTTAGTGAGGAAAGAGAAGCTAAGGTCATAGCCTCTATCTTTAGAGAGGAAGTAGCAGCTGAGAACCAGGTATTCTCAAACTTGAAATAACCACTACAAGTTTGGTTTAGAATCTTGCCTGGCAGTAGATCTTGCGAGATTGGAACCTGCAGGTCAATGTTCGTTATATTCATTAAGTTGAATCCCTGAACGGTTCATTGTATGTTAGTCACAGTGCGACTGTGCAGTTTGTTAGTCACCAGCTATGTGTTCGTGCATCTGTAATCGAGATTTATTATAGTGGATTAAGACCTTGTGTTCAAGGCGAAATCACATGAGGAGGGTGGACTGGATTAGCCTTTATGGTGAACCAGGGTATATCGTGTGTTCTTTACTCTTACGCTTAATGTCTCTATTTATGTTTCTATGTTGAGGATCAGAACCTTACATAAGCAAGTCAAAACCTTGCAACTCTGATAAGCTTCCGTTCAGTAAGTTCTGAATGATGTACACAGTGTTCAGACTTTTTATTGGTTCTCATGCTCTAAGCATTGTCAAGTATGAATATAACTTCGCAAGTCAGAGTCTCTCAACAAACTCTGATGTAACGTAAAGTGCCTTATTGACAAGAAGCAAAAAGTTGTTAAAAGAGTAAATACACAATTAAAACCCCCCCTTTCTTATCTCTTTCTCGCACCTTCACTTGAGATGTTGAATATGATGCCCATCCTTTGGTAATTCCTCTGCTTGAGCCTTAGGGGGGCCACCTAACTTGTAAAGCAGGCAGGCACACACATCTTGTAATTGATATGGGTTAGTGATGCATAAAGACACACACATATATGTAATGATGAATGTTATGCAAATTATGTAAATGAGGGGGTATCGTTGGGGTAAAAATTAGGGTATGACAGATGCCCCTATTTAAGTTTCTCCAATCTGGAGAGATGAAGATTGACATCTTAGTCTCGACCAGATGGGGGAGGCTTAAATACAACAATGCAAAATTTTGCCCCCTAAGAAGCCACAAAAGGTGATAGGATATGAATGCACTTATGAATGCAAGATATGAGACATGTGGGAAATGGTGCCACAAGAGACTACGAACAGACTAAACCACTAGGGTGTAACAAAATAATTATCCACCGGGGAAAGAAAAAAAAGGGAAAATGTTGTAACTCTATCAGGAGAGAGATAGCAACTCCACTAGCGAAAAGAATATAGCTCCACAGGGGATGGTGTTACAACTTTGACAAAGTGAACTTCCATTGTTGGAAAATGATTTAGCACCTTCTTTGGCTAAGTAATCCTACTTAGAAAGGGTAAATTAAACTTCCCTACGCTTCGGGTCGTAAGCCGCGAACAGGTCTCAGTTTCTTAAAATAAACTTCCCCTCATTTCTGGACATAACCCATGAAACTGATATCGGTTTCTAAAATCAACTTCCCCTTGTTTCTGGACATAAGCCATTAAACTGGTATCAGTTTTTTCTTATCAAGTCTTTCACTTGAAAAGGGGCAAAACATACAAGTTCTTAAAAGGGTAATGACTTGCTGAAATAATAACTTCACCGGGGATATTCAAAGCGATGCAGGCCGGTTAAATTGCAAAACATATTTCTCAAATAAATAGGAAACAATCTGTAAGAGTCTTTATTAAACTTCTCACAGGGATTCACTGGGGAGATGCCATTTGATGGAATTTAAACTTCATCATACTTCTCTTCGAGACTTCTTCGAAGAGATGCCATGTGACAAAGGAAATTGTTAGCAGACTTACTATGGGAATTGCCATTGGCTGCAGTTTTGCTTTGTATCGAGCAGAAAAACCCACTTGTATCAATTCATCTCAAATAAACACTAGTGATAATATTCAATAAGTTTATCTGACGGAATCTTCCGAAGAGATAACCATTTCTTCATCATACTTCTCTTTGAGACTTCTTCGGAGAGATGCCACGTGATGTAAAAATGAGGATTTTAACAATCATACTTCTCTGCGGGATTTGTCCGGAGAGATGATATTTGATAGAGAACAAGGATTCACAACAAACTTCTCTAAAGAGATGCCATCTACTAAAAAAATATCTTCATCATACTTCCCTTCGAGACTTCTTCGGAGAGATGCCGTAAGATGAAAGAAAATTTGATATGCTTATAGCTTCGACGGGGATAGACAAACTGCTCGGAAAGAGACTGCCATTTTCCGATTCACTGGGAAATTCAGGGATAGAAACAAGCTTCTCAAATAAAGAGATTGCCACTTGCTGTCAAGTGTAGATTCTAAAGCGAAATAAATTTATCTTGCTGGGGAACTTGTAGCGTGCGATTTTTGTCGGCGACGCGACCACCTTACCGCCATGGTTGGAATTGGGTGCTACTTTCTGATTTCTTATTTATCCTATGATGCTGGAAAGGAAAGGGAAGCTATCTAAAACTAACCTTGCACGCAAATGTTTTCTTTAAAAAATGCTAAGAGATTGGGGAGTTCGAGGTCAGATTATACAATGGGGAATTGTCAATTACCCATCCTATATATGGTTATCCATAGGTTGTTTAGCAATTTCTTCTGTTATTCTACTTACTGGTGTTTATCTGTCAGGAATGGGAAAGTTTCTCCTTTGGGAGGGTTGAGAGAGATAGTATTTTGTTGATTTTTGGGTTTTTCGATGTTATTGGTAAGGTACCAAATCTGAGGTTTTTGATATGTGTGCTCGCTAAGATTTCACAATCTTATGCCTACGTATTCCCGTTGAAGAAAAATAGGGAAATCAGAGCAATCGTGGTTCCTCCTATTCTATGGGAGGAAAGAGATTTGGTGTCTTGTTCAAAGCCCAAGATTGAAGCTAAAGGTTTTTTGTGTCTTGTTCAAAGCCCAAGATTGAAGCTAAAAGTTTGACTGAGAGAGAATTTGTCATCTCTAAAGGGAGATATCTCATCTGTTTATCACAGTTGTTTGGGTAACTGATTATAAAGGAGAATTACTTTAACTGGGATGTATAGAATCTAGCAATGCCATAATTTCCTTTATGAGGGTGATGTCCTGAAGGAGAAAACTTTAACTCAGTGTTGAGCAATGCCATTTTTCCTTAGGAATCTTTCATGCTAAGAGAGGGACATTGGCTTGGATGTAAATAATCCAGAGGCTTGTCACTTACAGCAATTAGATGAAAGAAGGGATTTACCAGGATAAGAGATGGCCTACATCTTGGATTTTTTAATCAACAAGTGTGCCACTTACATCAGTTATCTGGGATTAGGGTTTGTTTGATTGTCTGTTTTGAATATGTGATTTACAGAGAAATGTCTTCTTGCAGAGGGATTTTTTATTTTTCTTTGAGGGGTGTTGATTTTTTGTGTGCCTTGATCAAAGCCCAAGGTTGAAGCTAAAAGGTTGACTCTGTTTAGGGAGTTTTATATCTATCTTGTACAAAGCCCAAGATTGAGGCTGAAAAGAGACTGACTCTTTTGGGGAGATCATTATACAAAGCCTAAGAGGAGGCTAGAAGGAATTGATTTCTTTCGGGGAATATTTTGTCTGTCTTGTACAAAGCCCAAAATTGAGGCTAAAAGGGATTGACTCTACTGGTGAGAGGTTTTATCTGTCTTGTACAAAGCCCAAGATTGAGGCTAAAGGGATTTTGTCTGACTCAGCTGGAGAATGTTTATATGTGTCTTATACAAAGCCCAAGATTGAGGCTGAAAGAAGGATGACTCCCCTGGGGAAGTTTTATTGGTGTCATGTACAAAGCCCAAGATTGAGGCTAAAAAGAGGTTGAGGAATAATGAGGAGGCTGGTTGGGGATTTTCTTATATGAAGCCTAAGAGGAGGCTAACTTCTGCTGAGGATCATTGGGATCCAGAGATAGGTCCAAATTGGGGAATCAACTCTTACTCGGGATTGCAGAAGAGTTTAAAATATCAGAGACCATGAGGTTTTGATTCAGTTTTATGGATAGTGATTTGACCCTAGCTAGGGAAATTTAAAGTGAAAGCTTAAAGATTGAGTTTTTTAACCTATGGAGGTTTTAACTCTGTTAGAGATTGATGAAATGACCAGGGTATTTCCCGTGCTTTTGGGAAACTTGAGGGTTTCTTTGAGATCCAATAGGAGATTAGACTGTCCAAGTCTACTAGTATGCAAAGGTTTATCTTTGTATAATACCCAAGAGGAGGCTGGCTTTTAAGGGATGAGAATCAACCCTAAGTTGGTCTGATGTTTTGACTTTTGAAAGGACTGCTCTAACGAATGATGACTAGGTTATGTCCTATACCTGTAGGAGGTCTTTTGGGTCCTTGTATAATGCCCAAGAGGAGGCATGAGAACTTCTAAGAAGTCTGAGGGTCCTTGTACAAAGCCCAAGAGGAGGCTAGGGATGCTTTTAGGAAGCTTGTGGGTCCAAACTTAAGAAAAGTTCCAGAAAGGTTTCACCGGGAATTAATCCTTTATGTAGTGAACAATTCTAGGGTTTGAAGAAATTAAAGAGAGGTTTCACCCAGAATTAATCCTCTTTGGGGAAATGAATTTCTTGACAAATTTCTAATAGTGACAGTCTTGAGAAAAGTTTCACCGGGAATAATGCCTTTCTCTGTTCCATATTGTATAAGCCCAAGAGGAGGCAAGACTGTATCTGGAATTTCCTATGGGGAACTAGTTTTGACTGTGTTGAAAGAGTTACCACTAGGTTTATCTAATCCTAGACTTAATTTCCGGGAAAAACTCTAACAAGATATACAGTCATATATATATATATATATATATATATACAGATGAAATATATAAGCAGGTATGTAAAAGAAAGGTGGTAAAACTTACAGGTGAGCAAGCTTCCATTGTTACAGCTGTATGGTTAGTCATTCAAGAAATTGAAGAAAGTTTTGGTAACAACTATGAATTTGAATCTAAATCAAACAAAGAAAGTTGTTTTTAAAGGAAGTTTGGGGCTTATACTCGAGGAGAAGCCCAGATAACAAAACATCGATCTTACCGTTATTTTGAAAATTATATCGGGACTTATACAATGATTAAGGCCCAAAATTATTTATGTACAAAGGGGGATTGGGTCTTACACTCTATTAGAGACCCAAAAGTGTTAAAAAGAATAAAGATGGGACTTATAACACAAGGGAGGCCCAGATTAAAATTGTTTGAAAAGTGGCGATCGCGTCGAGATTTTTGAAATCGTATCCGAACTTATACAATAACTGAGGCCCAAAATGGTTTGTGTGACAAGAGATGGGTCTTACACTCTATTAGAGGCCCAAGAGTTTTTTAAAAAAGATTTGAAATGGGACTTACAACCAAAGGGAGGCCCAAATGATTTTGTTTAAAAGGCGACGATCGCGCCGCGGTTTTAGTAAACGCAATGGGACTTATACAATGACTGAGCCCCAAAAAAGTTTGTATTTACAAGGGATGAGTCTTACACTCTATTAGAGGCCCAAGAGTCTTGAAAAAAGATTTGAAATGTAAAAAAATCAAAATTAAGAGAAAACCCTAATTTTGGATTCAAAAGATATAATTTTCAAAGGAAATTAAATAAAAATGATATAAAATATCAAATATATTCAAAAACAATGTGTCAACTTTGAAAAATATTTTGTAAAATCATGTTTAATCACATGAAAGCTTGAAATTCAATTGAAGTTGAAAATTCAAAGTGAAAACCATTTTAAAATGTTTAAAAACAAATAAAATGAAATAAATTACAAAAATTCTAACTATATTAAATAAATAATATCAATTGGATTTTTTTTGTAAAATAAAATAATTTAACATTTTTATGAATTTTGAAAAAAAAGAATTAATTCAAAAACATAAAAAACCAGGGAGAAATTAATTTTTAGATTAATTAAAAACATGGAAATTCAAATATTTAAAAATTTGAAAAATGGCGCCAAGAACACATGTTCTTGGTCGCGCGTTCCCTCCTTCTTTAGATTTGCATTTTCTCACTTTTCTCTCTGACTACGCAATGGTTTTGCACGATTCAATTACCAATCTTGATCGTTTTTGAACAAGGATCACAACCATATAAATTAATTGCATTTATATTATGTGTGGAGTGAGAAATCAGAGAATAACCTCAAGAACCCTAATTTCAGCATGAACACAATGAAATTCCATACACGATTGATTCATGGCAATTGATTGAGGGTTAACACTCTATATACATGCAGAAACAAGATGGTAATTTGAAATAACATTTATGATGCATGTAGTATGGAGTTGAAATAACATTCAGGCTTACCTCTTGCAGCTGGTGATCGAGCTTAATGATGGAGATGTTACAGATGTGTTGTAAGGACCTGGACAACTTCACTATACCCTATGGAGTATGTTGAGATGCCTAGCCTTTATTAGAGATTCTTGGATCAACTTGTGGTACCTCAACTGCAACCTTGCCAAAACCTTGAGCAACTGACTGGTGATTTTGTGATTCAGGGGTTCCAGATGTGTTTCAAGGCCATGTATCACTCATATATGATGTTTATGAGGTGTTGGCATGATTGGTTTGGTTTGAATCACTTCTAATCTCAAAATTCGATAGTGACTTGAAATGGAAGGCAAATTTGGAGTGAAAGATAGATTTCGAGGAAAGCATCTGTTGTGGTGCTTTAGGGTACCTGAATTGATCAGAAATGAGCTCTATTTATAGTAGAGCAAGTTTGTTTTGCAAGGAATAGTAAATGGCAACTGGTACAGTTTGTTATCCAATGGCTCTCAAAAGGAATATCAAGTCTCCTATAGCACAGGCCTATGGTCTTCTGTTGCAGGGATAAAGCTTGACTCATTCAGTTGGGTTTACTTCAGTCCATGCCACCTTGATGTATCCATTGAATGCTTGATGCCAAATTTGAATTTCAAGGTTCCTTTCATGATGATTTTGCACATGGAAGGCTAGGTTCTTGACATTTTGTGTTATGGATCAGATTCCTCATTCATTTGTGTTGTAATTGGACAGAATTTGAATGATCAAAGTGTCCAAAATTAGTCTAAGGAATCGTGGGATGCAATTTTGTACCAAATGCTGTCACAAAACAGTTTTTTTAGGCAACTTGTGAGATCCATAACTTCTAGCTCAAATGGAGTTTGATTGAGTTCTTGGACATTTTAGAAAGCCCTCATGACATACTTCAACTTTGATGTCCACCAATGAACTTGGTTCAGCTTGGATCAAGGTGAAAATGACCTTAAAGTTTGGAAAAAGTGAAACAGATTATGACTTGTTGAAAATTTCACTAAGTGTTGGAAAAAGTAGTCATTTTCACATTTTGTAATTTTGATCAATCCATAACTCAAAATCCATGAGGATTTGGAATCTCTTGTGGTTGACACTTTTGAAGTATGTCATGAGAGCTTTCATTTGAGCTTTGGATGGAAGCAAATGGTCTTGTGGTTTAGGAGTTATGACCTTGCAAAGTTGGCACCAAAGCCATTTTGTCACATAACTTAGAAATATTTTGGTTTCTCATGGTTGCCCATTTTGCAAGAAACCTCACTTTTCTTGATTTTTCTTGATGAATTATGATCAATATCATACATTAACATTGTTTTTGACCTAGGGGAACCATATTTGTGAAAAATTCCAAAAAGTCAAACTTGATTTTAGGCACAGTTGACTTTTTGTCAGATGAATTCCAAACTGTGTGATCCCTTATGAAATCAAGTCCTTGACCTAATTAAAACCTAATGGATGGATTCCATGGGTGTTTTAGGGTGTTTTGAATCATGTCCCAAGGTTTGGGAACATGTCTTGGTCAAAAGTCAAAGGTACAATTGACTTTTTTTTTTCAAAACCCTAATTGTGGTCTAGATGAAATTGAAACTTGTGAATCAAGCTTCTTGGATAAATCCATTGTTGTAAATGGATCAATATGGTGTATTTAAGGCCCTCAAATCATGTGTGAGGTTTTGGTTCATGTCTTGCCTCAAAAGTCAACTTAGGGGTGAATTAGGTCAAGAAACCCTAATTCATGATTTTTGATTAATGTTTTCCCTGAGGTTGTTTTGACTAGGTGATTGGGTCCATGAGGTCCCTTTGAGCATCTTGGATCATGCTTTGAAGTATTGGCTCATGCCCATATGAAAATTTCATCTGGAGGCTTTGGTCGACCAAAACCCTAATTTGGTGACACTGTCGATCTTGAGGCTTGATCCACTTAGAATGTTGTAACCTTGTGCTTGATTCTTGACGTGGGAGTCCTTTGATCCTTTATAGGTGTTTGAGAGGATAGACAAGTTGAGTATCATGTCCATTCTTGATTGATCCTTTGTCTGAGTACTCTGAGAGGGCTCAAAACCCTAATTCTTGGTTGAGGTGAGTGCCTAACAATCTTTGATGAGTCATGATGGTACATCCATATTGTGGTGATGATTCAAAATGATGGGATATCTTGGTGGTCAAAATTTGGGGTATGACAGAACCTTCAACAGATTCTTTCTGGGGATGTAAACCACTTAAAAGGTGCAAAATAAATGCCCTTTTAATTCGAAGGAAAGTAAAACAAGCAATTCAAAAGAAAAATTTTAAATTTTTGTTTAAAGAATTTTTATCAAAGTAAAAATGTCATTTTACAAGATATAAATAAAACAAGAGTTACAAACAGATGGGCAAAAGCTAAAATTTTGTTGATAGAATGGTAACCCGCAAATAGCGTGATTCCATGGATTATTAAAAAAGTTGAAAAATGGTATTTAAAAGGAAAGGGCTACATTAAAATATAATGACTAAATTCTCCCTAACAACTTTGAATTTCCAATATTCTTTAGCTTCAACGACCTTATTTGATTTGAGGGCTCTTTGATAGACATTGCTGCTTCAGATGATCCAATCTGGTTTGATGCAGTTACTTGCCATATATCCCTAATTTTTTCCTAGATTGCCCTTTCGTGTTTTCAATTTACCAGGATGATATTTTTTATGTCTCTAATTTTTGTCTGGACCTCCCTTTTGGGTTTCAATCCATCGAGACGCTCTTTTTGCTTTTTGTCAGGTGAAGTATTTCTTGATTACATCGACGTTTAGAGGACGAGTGAACTCTTCACCATCCATAGTTGTAAGTATTAAGGCACCGCCTGAGAAGACTTTCTTGAAAACATATGGGCCATCATAATTAGGAGTCCACTTGCCCCTAGAATCAGTAAGAAATGATTGAATTTTCTTAAGCACAAGGTCGCCTTCTCTGAATACATGAGGTAGAACCTTATTGTCGAAAGCCCTCTTCATTCTTCGTTGATATAGCTGACCATGACACAAAGCCTTCA
Organism: Lathyrus tuberosus; assembly: GCA_022829125.1. Lineage (NCBI taxonomy): Eukaryota > Viridiplantae > Streptophyta > Magnoliopsida > Fabales > Fabaceae > Lathyrus > Lathyrus tuberosus. The sequence goes on from JALAZF010000104.1 coordinate 10,270,747, forward strand.
TTCTTTTTTCTTCGATCAAGTTCAGCTCATCGTATCTGCTTTGGTACCATTCAGCCTCTGTGAATCTAGTTTCCATCAAGACTCTCATTGACTAGATTTCAACCTCTATGGGGAGCACTGCTTCCATGACATATACCAAAGAGAAAGGGGTTGCCCCTGTTGAAGTATGAACAGATGTACGATATCCATGAAGAGCAAATGGTAGTATCTCATGCCAATCTTTGTAGGTTACTACCATCTTCTGGAGGATCTTTTTGATATTTTTGTTAGCTGCTTCAGCAATTCCATTCATCTTAGGCCGATAGGGAGAAGAGTTATGTTGTTCAATCTTGAATTCAGCACATAATTCCTTCATTATTTTGTTGTTCAAGTTTGATCCATTATTAGTAATGATCTTACTCGGAACACCATAACGACAGATTATATTGTTCTTGATAAAACGAACCACCACTTGCCTAGTTACATTGGCATAAGATGCTGCTTCAACCCTTTTGGCAAAATAATCTACGACCACTAGGATGAAATGATGTCTGTTAGAAGCTCTGGGCTCGATCATGCCAATCATGTCAATTCCCCACATAGAGAAAAGCCATGGAGAGGAGAGAATATTGAGAAGAATCGGTGGTATATGAATTTTTTCGTCATAAATCTGACATTTGTGACATTTCTTTACGCATTTGAATCAATCTAATTCCTTTGATAGCGAATAGTATCCCGCTCTTAATATTTTCTTTGCCATTGCTTGCCCATTGACATGAGTACCAAAAGAGCCTTCATGAATTTCTTCCATCAACATGTCTGTTTCGTGTCTATCCATGCATATGAACAAAACCATGTCGAAGTTTCTTTTGTATAGCACATCATCATTCAGGAAGAAGTTGTCAGCTAGTCTTCCGAGAGTCTTCCTATCTTTCTTTGACTTCCCAAGTGGGTGTTCTTGTTTTTGAAGGAAGCATTTGATATCATGATACCATGGTTTATCATCAACAATCTCTTCCATGGTAAACACGTGAGCGGGCCTATCAAGGCGCATAACATCTATTTTAGGTACATCATTCCAACGATTCACAACAATCATGGAGGATAATGTAGCTAGTGCATCAGCCATGTTATTTTCTTCACGAGGAATATGATGATACTTAACTTTATTGAAGAAAGGTAACAACCTTCTTGCATAGTCTTTGTAAGGAACCAATCCGGGTTGACGTGTTTCCCATTCACCTTTGATCTGATTTATGACCAAAGCTGAGTTTCCATAGATATCCAGAATTTTGATCTTTAAATCAATGGCTTCTTCAAGTCCCATGATACAACCTTGCGGTGAAAGGAATGTGGGTACATTGACGTTTAACAATGATTGCCCGAATTATGTTTCCATAAGCGTTGACAACTCCATCGAACACTAATCTCCATCGGGATCCTAGCTCTGGCCCTTCGTTTTGCAAGGGTTCATCACATTCTTTTATTTTTAGATACATTACATCTTCATCTGGGAAGTCAAATTTGATAGATTCATAGTCATCAATTGGTTGGTGAGCCAAATGATCCTCTATCTCTTTGGTATACAGCATGGAAACAATGCTCCCTATAGAAGTGGAAATCCCATCAATGAGAGTCTTGATAGAAGCTAAGTTGACAGAGGCTGAATGGTGTCAAAGCAGATACGATGAGTTGAACTTGATCGAAGAAAAAAGAATGACTAATTTATGTCATGATTAGCTATATCAATGAAGAATGAAGAAGGCTTTCGACAAAAGGTTCGACCTTGTGTATTCAGAGAGGGTGACCTTGTGCTTAAGAAAATTAAATCATTCCTTACTGATTCTAGGGGCAAGTGGACTCCTAATTATGATGGCCCATATGTTGTCAAGAAAGCCTTCTCAGGCGGTGCCTTAATGCTTACGACTATGGATGGTGAAGAGTTCACTAGTCCTACAAACATTGACGTAATCAAGAAATACTTTGCCTGATAAAAAGCAAAAAGAGCATCTCGACGGATTGAAAACCCGAAAGGGCGGTCCAGGAAAAAATTAGAGACATAAAAAAATATATCATCCCAATAGATTGAAAACCCGAGAGGGAAATAGGCAGAAGTTAGGGATATTTACAAGTAACTACATCAAACCAGATCAGATTATTTAAAGCAGCAACATCTCTCAAAGAGCTCTGAAATCAAATCAGTTTGCCAAATCTGAAGAATATTGGAAATTCAAAGTTGTTAGGGAGAATTCGATCATTATATTTTAATGTAGCCCTTTCCCTTTAATTACCATTTTTCAACTCTTGTAGTAGTCTATGGAATCACGCTATTGGTGGGTTACCATTCTATCAATAAAATTTGATCATTTGCCCATCTGTTTGCAACTCTTGTTTTATTTACATCCTGCAAAAAGACGCTTTTATTTTGATAAAAAAATTCTTGAAAACAAAAAGTTGAAATTTTTCTCTTTTTCTTTGTGTGTGTTCACTTTCCTTTGATTTGGGAACATAAGCAGGATCAACAGATGCTCCAAGAATGATTAAACCTCAAAATATAGGATCAAATGTTCTTGTGATTTGCCTTGAAAGTTTTATCCAAACTGAATGAGATTCTCATCCCCAGTAGAGTGCAGAGTTACTCTATCCCCAGTTGAACAAAATAATGAGTTTAAAAGATTGTCTGGGCTCTTTCCCCAAGTGAAGTATCTTCATCTCCCCAGGGAGACTTAAGCCTTACAACATGACTTTGTTCTGTTAATGACTCTCTCTATTTTATCTCCAGTGATATTTCTAAGAGACTGGCTGAGTACCCGGTCATATTGTGATGTTTATTTCATCGCTAGTATATCTCTCTCGCCTGTTTTGTTAGCATAAAAACATAACACACATTCATATCATACATATATCATGCATAGTTGAATTCATATTCATGTTCATGTTGCATTTATTGATAATATTTGCTTCAACCACCTTAGTTGTGTTTATCCCCGAGTGATATCTTTCCTCTCTCCAATAGAGTGGCCACCCGTAGGAAGAAAATGTATATCCTTTCTAACTCCCGACTGAGTTTAATCCTCATGGAAGTTTTGATTTAGTTCTCCTTTCAATACTTGGATAGGATAAATACCCAGTTTAAGTTCATTCCTCACTGGTTAACGTCTTGTTTGACGATATCTCTCCAGCTTATTCCTGGGATTTATTTGCGCCTTCTAGGTGGTTTACACCCCCAGAAGGAATCTGTTGAAGATTCCCCAGCAAGATAAATTTATTCCGCTTTGGAATACTCATATAACAGCAAGTGGGAATCTCTTTATTTGAGAAGCTTATTTTTCATCCCTGAATTTCCGAGTGAATCGGTAAATGGCAGTCTCTTTCCAAGCAGTTTGTATATCCCCGTTGAAGTTATGAGCATATACAATTTTCTTTCATCTTATGGCATCTCTCTGAAGAAGTCTCAAAGGGAAGTATGATGAAGATATTTTTCCAGCAAATGACATCTCTTTAGAGAAGTTTTTTGTGAATCCTTATTTGCTATCAAATGGCATCTCTCCAAACAAGTCCCACAAAGAAGTTTGATTGTTGAATCCTCAGTTTTCACATCAATTGGCATCTCTCCAAAGAAGTCTCAAAGATAATTATGATGAAGAAATGGTTATCTCTCTGGAAGATTCCGTCAGAGAAACTTATTGAAGATTATCACAAGTGTGTAGTGGAGATTAATTGCTACAAGTGGTTTTATCTACTCGATACCAAAGCAAAACTGCAGCCAACGGTATTTCCCAAGTAAGTCTGCTACCGAAGTTTCCTTCGTCACATGGCATCTCTCCAAAGAAGTCTCGAAGGGAAGTATGATGAAGATATTTACCATCAAATGGCATCTCCCCAGTAAATACCGGTGGGAAGTTTGATGAAGACTCTTACAGATTATTTCCTCTTTATTTGAGAAATCTATTTTGCAAACTAACCGGCCCACATCTCTTTGAAGATCCCCAGTGAAGTTATTATTTCAGTAAGTGATTACCCTTTTAGGAACTTGTCTATTTTACCCCTTTTCAAGTGAAAGACTTGATAAAGAAGAAACCAAGACCAGTTTCATGGCTTATGTTCAGAAATGAGGGGAGTTTATTTCAAAAACCGAGACCAGTTTCATGGCTTATATCCAGAAATGAGGGGAAGTTTATTTCAGAAACTGAGACCCGTTCGTGGCTTACGACCCGAAGCGTGGGGAAATTTAATTCACCCTTTCTAAGTAGGATTACTTAGTTAAAGAAGGTACTGAATCATTTTCCAATATTGGAATTTCAATTGTCAAAGTTATAATCCTATCCCCTGTGAAGCTATATTCTTTTCACCAGTTGAGTTGCTATCTCCTTCCCAATAGAGTTACGAATTTTCCCCAAATTTTTCTTCTCTAGTGGAATAATTCTGTTGTTGTACCCCTGTGGTTTAGTATGTTTTAAGTCTCATGTGGCATCATTTCCCACAGGCCTCATATCTTGAATTCTTAAGTGCATTCATACCATATCACCATTTGTGGCTTCTTAGGGGCCAAAATTATGCATTTTTCTATTTAAGCCTCCCCTATTTGGTCGACACTAAGATGTAAATATTCATCTCTCCGAATTGGAGAACCTTAAATAGGGGCATCTGTCATACCCTAATTTTTTTACCCCTAAGACGCCACTTCATTCACCTCATTCATCATAATATATGTGTGTATCTTGAATCATCACTAACCCATTACAAGTACAAGATGTGTGTGCTTACTTACTTTATAGGTTAGGTGGTCCCCCTAAAGCTCAACCAGATGAATTATCAAAAGATGTGCATCATATTCAACATCTCAGGCCCTTTATTTACTCATGAAGATCAAGATCTTTCATTCATAGATGATCAAGTTCAAATTTTCATTGAAAATATCATCAAGCCCCAAGTCATCAGATGCATCCAAAATAGGGTTTTGACTTAATTCATTCCTTAGTTTGACTTTTAGAGAAAGGCATGCTCCAACACCTCAAGACATGTTTCAAGGACCTCAAATGCATCATAGTAGTCCATTCATATGATTGGATTGATCCAAGGAGATTGATTCATAAGCAATACAAGAATTCAAATTCATCAGGTCCACAAACTAGGGTTTCTGTTGAAAAGTCAACTGCACCATTAACTTTTGACCAGTACATGATCTCAAGCCTTGGGACATGATTCAAGACACTCAAAAACACCTTTGGAATCCATCCATGGTGTTCAATTAGCCCAAGGATTTGATTTCATTGAAGATTACAAAATTCAAGTTCATTTGATAAAAAGTCAACTAATTATCAAAGTCAAGTTTGACTTTTGTCTTTTTTGGTCAAGCATGGGTTCCTCAAGTAAAGAATGATGATAATGTGTGGTTTAGATCGTGATCAATCAAGAAAAATCAAGTAATATGAGGTTACTTGTGAAAAGGGCAACATTGAAGAATTTGAAAATTTTCTAAGTTATGAAATTCAATGATTTTTATCCAACTTGCCAAGGCCATAACTTCCAATCCAAGTAACCATTTTATTTGCTCTAAAGATCAAATTAAAGAGCTTGTTACATACTACAAATTTGTCATTTAGGATGAATTCCCCAAAAAATGCATAGATTGAGAGATATGATTCCATGAAGTTAGAGGTTCTATACTTTTTGAACTTAGATACTTAGAGAAATTTTAGACAGAATCTGTCTTACGTTGGAGCCAAATTTAGAGCCATTTTTCTCCATGATCCACATTGATTCAAGACAAACTTGAAGTATGTCATATCAGCTTTCCAAAATGTTCAAGAACATTCATTTACCTTACTTGAGTAAGAAGTTATGAATTTCACACTAGGCTTTGTTGCAATTGTTTTGCAAGACATGTTTTCTACACATTTTGTTGTTACACGATTTGGATGACCTTTCAAGCATAATATCTTCACAAGATCAACACCAAAATGATCATACACCATGTGCTCTGAAAGCAAATAACACAATTTTCAAGATTATATCCTTGGCATGTGATAAAAATCATTTCAAAATAATGAAGTGAGGTTTTGTCCTCTAGCATTCAAGTGAAATAGTGAAATTGATCAAAAACCTCCAAATCTGTCCAAGAATTATCAAAACACCAAGGGATGAGATTCAATATGGCAGGTTCAATCTCAAAAGATCAGAATTATACACATGTGAAGAATAGGCTATGTGTACCTTGGCATCCATGTCATGACACATAGTATGATTCATTGGATAATGGAGTGATCCTAATCCAAACTCTTCTCCAAATATCTTACTTGTTTCTATATAAATAGAGACCATCTTGTATAATTCAAAACACACCAAAACATAGCCAAGACTTATTTTCTAAGCAATCTTCTTCCTTCCAAAATTCAAAGTCCCAAAGAGAGTGAAAACTTGGAACTTCAACTCCAAGCAATCTCCAACCAAACCTGTGACCAAAACACTTCATATACATCATATAGAAGTGATCCAAACACTCACCTTGTTTATGTAACACCAGAATCATCAAGTCATATATCATTTGTTTCAAGGTTGCAGATTGATTTGGCCAAGGAGTTCCATAAGGTTTCAAATCATTCTAACCATTACACCACATTCCTTGAAGGTCAAGGAAGCTGTTAGAATCAACAAATTGTTTCTGTAACACTTCCAAGCAAGAATTCGATTTTCACTTTTGCAAGGTAAGTTGCTCTAAACTGAACTCTATAATCCATGCATCATATGTGATTAGTTGAGTTGCCAACTTGTTTCTGTCAATATAAGGATCATTTTCCCTAAATCAATTGCATGATATCTTGAACATATGGAATTTCATTTTGAATTTTTAAATTAGGGTTCATACAATTGTGTGATTAATTCCTTTTGATACACTGGATATAAATTAAATTCAATGATGCCATTCAATTCCTCATGAAATTTCCAACAACTTTTGTCTTTACTTCATCCAATTTCGATGAGAAATGAAGAAATTCAGAATTTGAAATGATGAAGATGATGATGGAGCTCGTGGAAGAATAAGATGGCCATGGCGCCATTTTCTTAATATAAAAAGAAGTTTTTACTATATTATTGTGTTAGTGAAATTAAAACAATGGATGTATCACCACTCCAATGGTTAGAGAGTGCGTTTTCAAGGCTTGTGTGTGTAAGAGGTATGAGGTTCGAATCCCCATCACCCCAGACCTTTTGCTTTTATTTTTCAAACTATTTTCAATTTGAAACATCCTATATTATTTAACACATGTGTTATCTATCAACCCATAACGCGTGGCTCAGATGGTAATATTTTAAGCCTGTCACCCCAAGGTCGTGAGTTCAACACTTCTGAGGGACATTCCTATTTTTTTTAGCACTATTTTTCTCACTTTTCTTCTAAATTTCATTCAATTATTTCAATAAGAAAAATTAATCTTTTTGAGCCAATTTTTTGCACACTTCTCATTTATCTTCCCTATTTTGAAAATCCATCAAAAAATCCCAAAAATAATATTTATTTTTTGAATTTTTATTAAGTTGAAAACTAGTACTTTTTAAGTATTTTTCATGCCTTTTCATAATTCCTTTTGATCATTCTCTTGATCTAATTGTACATATGTGTCTTTATGGTCATAATATACTTTTTCTAAGTCTTGTTTAATGTACACAACATGTTGTCTTGACTTATACACCATTCATATACCACGATTAAATGTTATTTCTTTTGAAAAATGCTTTGATTATTTGATGTTTAGTTGAAACCTTAGGGTTTTTGCTCAACTATTCCTTTGAAAAACATCTTGGTACATGACTAGGGCTTCCACTTGAGTTTGGATTCCCCAAAGCCCTTGATTCAACCATGATTGAATGTCTTGTTCATGTGCTTATCTCCATAAACTTCCATTAGGGTTTTGTTTACCCTTTGCTATATTCGTCTGAGCTTTGATTCATCTTGAATACATGCTTACTTGAATTTCTTTGTGATTGCTCCTATTGATCAATTCTTTGCTCGCATATTCAAGTATTTCCTTCATAAACTTCCACCATGATGAACATATCTACTTGTATGATACTCACTCACATATTGATATATCATGCTTAATCACAATCATGTTCATTTCATCATTAATGACTACACTTGTTTAAAAGCTTAATCAATGTTGTCTTATTAAGTTTCTCTTGACATTTATAACACTTGCATTCCTACAACTATTGCATTTAAATGCTCATCCTTAGTTTAGTCTTAGTTCTAACTTTAGGATCCCCTTTGAGGTTCTCAACTTCAATAAAACATTAGGATTCCTCTTGAAATTTTCAGCTTCATTAAAAAAAACTCAAACCATAGCCCCTTTGTGTCTTCAAACCTCAAACCTCAAGTCAAACCCTAGCCAACCTTTGGCTTCAAATTCAAAACTTTTCCCCCCAGAGATGAGACATGAATCATCTCTATAAAAGAGATGTCTCTTCTATTCCCCACAACATAAATCAAACATTTCAAACCTTTTTTTTCATTTTAAGTGATGTAATTGGCACACTTGTTGATTCAATATCCAAGCTGGAGCCTTTCTCTTATTATGGTACAAAAAACACTTCTTTCATTTAAGTGATATAAGTGGCACACTTGTTGATTCTATATCCAAGTCATGGTCCTTCTCTTAATATGCAAAGACTCATTTAAAGGAAGATGTGTTATTACTCTGGATTGTTCTACATCCAAGTTTAAAGCTTCTTCCCTTATTTCCGAAAATGTTTGTAGTGAATAGATGAGATATCTCCCTTAAGATGACAACTTGTCTCTTCTCTCAAACCCAATTCCATCCATTAGTAGGTGGAACTATGAACACTCTGATTTCTCAACTTCTTTTTGAGAATACGTAGGCATAAGATTGTGAGATCTTAGCGAGCACAATACTAAATAAAACCTTTGGGTTCCTACACCTTTGTCTTAGTCTAGTTCAACTTACAAAAAGAACAAAAACATTTCCCACTCAAAACAGTCAACAAATTCCCAATACACAGCAGATGACCTAATCAACAGTAACACAAATATATGTAAGAGGTTCCTATAGGATACTATAGATATTTAGGGTGCTAGTACCTTCCCTTAGTATAACCAACCCTGATTCCCGATCTCTTAGTGCATTATTTTTCATTGCACACCACACATAGGTTAATTCAGATTTTTCCCCTTCCCTCTTTTTTGGGATAAATTAAAAGTTCACCTGTAAAGAGGGCGAATCCTTTCGGGAAAAACCGCTTGTGTACAATATGATCAAATGTCTTTCTTCCACTGGAGGAATCAGGATAGGAGGCTCAAGCAAATATTCTTTGATGTTGTCAAAGGCCTTTTGGCAATCTTCTGTCCATATGCAACTCTGGCCTTTTAGAAGAAGTTTGAATATTGTCCCACAAGTAGCGGTCATATGAGAGATAAATATGGAGATTTAGTTTAAACGTCTCAGAAATCCTCTTACTTGCTTCTCAGTTTTGGGGGCTGGCATTTCTTGAATGGCTTTGACTTTATTAGGATTAACTTCAATTCTCTTTTGGCTGACAATGAAACCCAAGAGCTTCCCTAAATAAACACCAAAGGTACAATTGTTAGGATTCAAGCAGAGTTTGTATCTCCTCAAATGCTGGAATAACTTCAACAAATATTCCACATGTTCTTCTTCAGTTCTGAACTTAGCAATCATGTCATCGACATATACTTCAATTTCTTTGTGCATCATGTCATGGAAAAGAGTTGTCATGGCCCTTTGGTATGTTGCACCCACATTATTCAGACCAAAAGGCATCACTTTGTAGCAAAATGTTTCCCATGGTGTAATAAATGAGGTTTTTTCCATGTCTTCAGATACCATTCTGATTTGATTATATCCAGAGAATCTGTCCATGAAGGATAATACTTTGAATTTTGCGGTGCTGTCGACCAACATGTCAATATGTGGTAATAGAAAGTCATCTTTCAGACTAGCTTTGGTTAAGTCTTGCTAGTCCACACACATTCTGACTTTTTTGTCCTTCTTCGGAACAGGCACAATGTTGGCCAGCCACTAAGTGTATTCTGACTTGGCAAGAAAACCTGCATTAATCTGTTTCTACACTTCCTCTTTAATTTTGATAGCCATATCTTGGCGAGTTCTTCTCAACTTCTGCTTGATTGGCGGACATTCTGGCTTCAACGGTAAGTAGTGTTCCACAATATCGGTGTCCAACCTTGGCATATCTTGGTAGGACCAAGCAAACACATATGTGAATTCTTTGAGAAGTTCTATCATTTTTATTTTAACAGCTAGACTAAGCAGTTCCCCAATCGTGACCTCTTTTCTATCTTCATGGGAACCGAGGTTGATTACCTCTATCGACTCTTTGTACGGCTGAATAGTGGCTTCTTCTTGCTTAAGTAGTCGAGAAATTTCATCCGAAATTTCTTCCTCTTCTTCATCTTCAGCTTTGAATACTAGAAACTCATAGTTTGGAGAGGGAATATGGTCATGTTTTTCAATGGAGTTTTTGATGTTTAATCTGGACATATGATTGATTGCTGGATTTTAGAAAAATAGATAAATGCAGAGTTGGTGCAGACACTGAAAGTGTTTATCATTTTTTAGGTTACCATTTTTCCGAAAAAAGAAAAAAGTAAAACAATAGCATGGAATTGAAAACAACATCTTTAGTATTGATTGATTATTTCTTGAAACAAAAGCCCGATAAGGAAATATAAAAAAGGGCCCTATAAAACATCTCTCGCCTTGGGCAGAGAGAGAGGACAAAATAAAGAAAAAAAATTACTTAGAGATGTGGACAACAGTTGGAACATCAACAGCTATCCAATTTTGAGAAAACCTTCCACGCATCACGAATCCTTGTGAATCCTTCTCAGGACTGTCTTCAATAATGGCGCTGACTTATGGCGGAGTCGGGTTACTAGAATTTTTAATCTTCGTGGATATATATAAAAACGGATGTCTTCAGCTGCCTTTTCAATTGACCGCAGGGTGTGGAATGGTACTTATGAATCCGTTGGTGACATGTATCCGGGATCTTATGAGTAAGGCTCACACTCATCTATTTTGGGATCACATAATGCGGCTTTGTACTCAGAAAATTTCTTCACCTTCTTAGGCTTTTCTTTGGCCGGTGGATCAGCAGGAACTGTAGCAGCTCGTATAAACTTGTGAGGCATGTCCTAAGGATAACTGGGCAGTTTTTGTAGAACTTTAGAAGGTTCCATGTAAGTGGATAAATCCTTTTTGGAATCATTTTCGGTTATGACATTCACTTCTGACATAGTATAATGAATAAAATCGCGTTCAATAATCTTTGCAGATCTATTAAAAAGATGGTCTTCAACTGCTTTCTCGATGAGTTAAGGAGTATAGAATGGTATGTAGGCATCTTCCGGCTGACTGTCATACCCCAAATTTTGACCATAAGATTTCCCATCATTGTGCAAACCATCACCACAATATGGATGTACCCTAATACCTTATCAATCTTTTCAATGATTGTTGAGCACTAACTACAACCAAGAATTAGGGTTTTGATCCCTCTCAGAGCACTCAGACAAAGGATCAATCAAGAATTGACATGATCTTCTACTTTTCTAGCCTCTCAAACACCCATAAAGGATCAATAGGTCTCCCACATCATGAATCAAGCACAAGGTTGCAACATTCCAAGTGGATCAAGCCTCAAGATCGCCAGTGTCACCAAATTAGGGTTTTGGTCGACTAAGGCCTCCAGATGAAAATTACATCTGGGCATGAGCCAATACTTCAAAACATGATCCAAGAAGCTCAAAGGGACCTCATTGATCCAATCATAAAGTTAAAATAGCCTCATAGGGTGTATTCATAAAAAAAATTAGGGTTTCTTGACCTAATTCACCCCTAAGTTGACTTTTGGAGCTAGACATGAGCCAAGAACTCAAAAAGTGTTTTGAAGACCTCCAATACATCATATTGATCCATTCAAAAGGTTGGATTGATTCAAAGAACTTGGTTCACAAGCAATGCAAGAATTCAAATTCAGCTGGACCAATTAGGGTTTCCTGATGAAAAGTCTACTGTATCTTTGACTTTTGACCAAGACATGTTCCCAAACCTTGGGACATGATTCAAGACACTCTATAACACCTATGGAATCCATCCATTAGGTTTGATTTAGGTCAAGGACTTGATTTCATAGAGGATCACACAGTTTGGAATTCATTTGACAAAAAGTCAACTATGCTAAAAAACCAAGTTTGACTTTTTTAATTTCTTGACAAACAAGGCTTCCCTATATCAAAAACAATGTTAATTCATTGTTTGGATCATCATCCATTAAGAAAAATCAAGAAAAGTGAGGTTACTTGAAAAAGGGGCAACCATAAGAAACTTAAAATTTTCTAAGTTATGGAGCAAAAGTGATATGGTACCAACTTTGCAAGGTCATAACTCCTAAACCACAAGGCATTTTCCTCCCATCCAACGCTCAAATGAAAGCTCTCATTACATAATTCAAAATTATCAACTACATCAGATTCCAAATCCTCATGGATTTTGAGTTATGGATTGATCAAAATCACAAGAACATGAAAATGACATTTTTTCCAACACATAGTGAAAATTTTGGACATAATCTGTCTTGGGTTTTCACCAACTTTGAGCCCATTTTTCACCATGATCCAAGTTTATTAAAGACCAATGTTGGACATCAAATTTAAAGTAGAATATACAAGCTTTCCAAAGAGTACCAGAACTCTTCTTAATTTAACTTGAGTAGGGAGTTACAAGCATGGAAACATGAAACCTCCAAGACTGGTTTTACAAGACAGTCTTGTACATGCCACATGATTTTACCATTTCTATGACTTGGCAGGCCTTGTCACCATACAAGACAAGTTTCTAAAGTGCAATGAACATGATCTCTGCAGAGCTACAACACCATAGAGCCTTGTAAGTCAAAAATCTCATCATTTGGCATGTGACATTCAAAGTTCAAAATCCTAAAACTCAAATTTTGTCAAGAGGAATTTAAGGGATGCATAGAGCTGGTATGTATCAGTCCATGATAAACCAAATGAGTCAAGCTTTATCCCTGCAACAGAAGACTCATAGCCTACAAGATTGACTAAAGTCAATGGCTAGAGGAGACTTTAGCTACATGACAAAGTTCAATGGATATTGGAGTGATCCACCCTCAAATCACTATTGCTCCCAAAATAAACTTGCTCTACTATAAATAGAGCCTCTTTCTGATCAATTCAAGTACACCAAAGCATATCAATACATGCTTTCCTCCAAATCTCACTAAAAAAACCAGATTTTGCTTCTCTTTCAAGTCACTATCGAATTTTCAATTTGAGAGCAATTCAATCAAAACTAATCATGCCAACACCTCACATACATCATATATGAGTGATCCATGTGTAGCGAGCGATTTTTGTTGGTGACGCGACCACCTTATCGCTGGATTTTCCTCACCGCAATAGTAGGAGGGGGTGCTACTTTCTGATTTCTTATTTATCCCATGAAGCTGGAAGGGAAATGGAAGGTATCTAAAACTAACCTTGCATGCGAATGTTTAACTGAACAAACGCTTAAAGAGATTCGGGGAGTCGGGGTCAGGTTATACAATGGGTAGTTGTCAATTAACCATCTTATATGTGGTTATCCACAGGATATCAGCTTGAGGTTTCGCTTTGTAATTGATAGTGTTTATCTGTTAATGGGTTGGAAAAGTTTCTTGGGAAATATGATAGAGTGAGTGAGTTTTTGTTTGATGTTTTTGGTAAGGTACTGGACCTAAGGATTGATTGGTATGAAGGTACTGGACCTAGGGTTTTTGATTAGTATGGTCGCTAAGATTTCAAAATCTTATGCCTACATATTCTCGTTTAAACGAAACAGGGAAATCAGAGCAATCGTAGTTCCTCCTATTCTAAGGGAGGAAAAAGATGTTTTGGTTTCTTGTTCAAAGCCCAAGACAGAGGCTAAAAGGTTTGAATGAGAGAGAACTTGTCATCTCTAAAGAGGTATTGTTGATTTTTGTGTGCCTTGATCAAAGCCCAAGGTTGAAGCTAAGGGGTTGATTGACTCCACTGGGGAAGTCCTTATACAAAGCCTAAGAGGAGGCGGAGAATGACCGACTCAACAAGAGAGTGTTTATATCTATGTCTTGTACAAAGCCGAAGATTGAGGCTAAAAAATACTGACTCTTTGGGGATATCATTATACAAAGCCTAAGAGGAGGCTGAAAGGTTGACTTTTCAGGGGAAAATGTTTTATCTGTCTTGTACAAAGCCCAAGATTGAGGCTAAAAGGATTTTGACTCTGCTGGGGAGGTTTGTATGTATCTTGTACAAAGCCCAAGATTGAGGCTAAAAGTATTTTGACTCCGCTGGGGAGGTTTGTATGTATCTTGTACAAAGCCCAAGATAGAAGCTGAAAAGATGACTGACTCTGTGGGAAAGAAATATTTATCTGTCTTGTACAAAGCCCATAATTAAGGCTGAAAGAGACTTTGCTGACTCGTCTGAGGATATTTTAAGTATCTCGTACAAATCCCAAGATAGAGGTTGAAATGAGTTTGACTCTGCTTGGGAAATCATTCCTCGAAGCCTAAAACAAGGCTGGGAGGAATTGACTCTGCTAGGGAAGTTATTTGTCCTAAGCTTAAGATAAGGTTATGAAATTTTATATCTCGTACAAAGCCCAAGATAGAGGCTAAAAAGGGTTTGACTCAACAAGAGAGTGCTTTTTTATCTGTCCTGTACAAAGCCCAGGATTGTGGTTGAACAAGCTGGAGAAATCATTATACAAAGCCTAAGAGGAGGCTATCTTGTGCTAGGGGGATCTTTTACTAAGCCAAATGGAGCCTGTAAAAGATTGACTCAATAATATAGTATTTTTATCTATCTTGTACAAAGCCCAAGATTGAGGCTAAAAGGGTTGACTCAACAAGAGAGTCTGGAACGTGATTGACTCAACAAGAGAGTCTGAAAAGTGGTTGACTCAACAAGAGAGTCTGAAAAGGTGATTGACACAACAAGAGAGTCTGAAAAGGTGGTTGACTCAACAAGAGAGTCTGAAAAGGTTAGCTCCGCTGGGGAGAATCATTGTACGAAGCCCAAGAGGAGGCTGACTGTGCCGAGGAAAGATCTTTATACAAAGCCTAAGAGGAGGCTATCTTCTGCTGGGAATCATTGAGATCCTGAGGCAGGTCCAAGTGGGAATCAACTCCTACTGAGGATTATAGAAGAGTTGATAGATCAGATGCCTTGAGGTTCTGATTTGAGATAGTGTTAGACTGACCCTGGCTGGGGGATTTTAGGAGAGAGACTGAGTTTTAGAACCCACAAGTTTTAGCTCTGCTGGAGATTAATCTAGAATCCAGGGTTTCTTCCTATGTTTGGAGGGAACTTGAGAATGTCTTTGAGACTCAAGAGGATCAGACTGTCCAAGTCTATTGGTGTGGAAGAGTTTTATCTTTTGTATGATACCTCCAAGAGGAGACGTATGTTTTAAGGGGTGAGAATCAACCCTAAAATTGGTCAGAGGTTTGACACTGGAAAGAATGCTCTAGCAAAGGATGACTAAGTTCTGTCTTATACCTTTAAGAGGTCGTCAGGGTCCTTGTATTAATCCCAAAAGAAGGCATGATAACTTCTAAGAAGCCGAGGGTCCTTGTACAAAGCCCAAGAGGAGGTGAGGATGCTTTTAGGAAGCCTATGGGCCCCAAACCAAGAAAAGTTCAAGAAATACTATTAACCGAGAATAGATCATTTAGTGAAAGTTCTGAGGTTTGAAGAAACTCAAGAGATGCTATTCACCGAGAATAGATCAAATCCGGGGAGTAGAATTTCTTTGACAATTTCTAGGGGTGACAATCTGAGAAAAGGTTCACGAGGAATACTGTCTTTCTCTTTTTTCCATATTGTTTAAGCCCAAGACAAGGCAAGATTGTATCTGGAAATCCTATGGGGATCTAGTTTTGATTGTATTAAAGAGTGACCAAACTGGCTTTACCTAGTTCTAGACCTAGTTACCGGGGAAAACTCTAAATAGATATACTAGTATATATGTAGTTGATATAAGACAAGTATTTAAATGGGTATGAAAGAAGACTAACCATGCGCAACTTCCCACAATACAGTTATATATATTTGACATGTATTTAAAAGAATGAAAGAAGACTCACAGTGTGCGGCTTCCCACAATACAATTATATATATATGAAGGCGAGTAAATGAAAGCTGATAAAAACTTATAAGTGAGGAAGCTTTCATGCTGTATTGTTAGTAGTTCAAAGAAATTAAAGAAAGTTTTGATAACAACTGTATATTTGAACCTAAATCAAAAAGGAAGTTGTTTTGAAAATATCATTGGGGCTTATACTCAAGGAGAGGCCCACAATGGTTTATTTACAAAGGGATTGGGTCTTACACTCCATTAAGAGGCCCAAGGATGTTTTAAAAGAAATGGGACTTACAACACGAGGGTAGGCCCAGTTGAATTTCGTAAAAAAGGCGACGATCGCGCCGTGGTTTTGTAAAAGAGGGACTTATATAATGAATGAGGCCCAACACTATTTATGTACAAAGGATTGGGTCTTACACTCTATTAGAGGCCCAAAGATTAGTTAAAGAGAAGAAATGGGACTTACAACACGAGGGTAGGCCCAGGTGGTTTTTGTTTAAAGGGCGACAATCGCGCCGCGGTTTTTTTAACGTATTGGGACTTATACAATGACTGAGGCCCAAAAGTGGTTTTGGTTAATAAAAGAATTGGGTCTTACACTCTATTAGAGGCCCATGAGTGTTTGAAAAATATTGATGAGGGTGGAATTAATCAAAACCCTAATTTGGTTTTAAAATAGAATTAATTCTGTTTAAAAATTAATAAAAATTATTGAAAACATGTGAAAAATGAGTGGTGATCTTGGATCAATGTTTTAAAAAACATGTTTTTATCCACAAAATGATTGAAACCCATTTAAGTTTGGAAAACCAAGAAGGAAAAAATATTTTAAATGTTAAAAAATAAATAAAAATTAATTCTTTGCAAAAATATCAAGTATATGAAATAAATAATATTTTTGGGAAATTTTTGTAAAATAAAATATTTTAACATTTTTGTGAATTATTAAAAAAAGAATCAACTCAAAATCATTAAAATTCAGAGAGAAATTAATTTTGAATCAATTAAATAAAATCACAAAATTCAAATATTTGAAAGTTTGAAAAAGGGCGCCAAGAACACCTTGGTTTTGCCCGCGTGCTCTGTTTTGCCCAGATTTGCATTTTCTTATCAATCTCACTGAATACTTGATGAAATCACACAATCCACATATCAATCCACTCGTTTTCACCTCACGATCTTGTATATGGTCTTTAATTTCATTTATTTTAAGCATGAAATAAGAAATCAAAGAGAAACCTCAAGAACCCTAATTTCTGCGTGAAGGCTAAGAAATTCCACACACGATTCAAGCAAAGCAATTAATTAAGGGGAAACACTCTATACATGATTATGACCATATGGCAAAATTATTGTGCGAGGAAATATGCATGAATCATAAGATGACCAAGTTGAGGCTTACCTCTTGCAACTAGTAATCGAGTTTTAGGTTGGAGGTGTTACAACTTGGTTCCAATGATGTGGACAGCTTCCCTAGGTGCTATGGAGTGTGTCTGAATGCTTGAAGTGGATTGAATTGAGCTGGAACTTGATTTGGCACCTCAACTGCAGATTTGTCAAAAGCTTGTGTAGATGGCTGGTGATTTTGTGAAATTGGTGTTCCTGATGTTATGTGAGAGTTTGGATCACTTCTATATGTTATATGTGAGGTGTGTGTGTGACTGGTTTGGTTGGAATTGCTCCCAAAATCAAAACCCGATAGTGACTTGAGTTAGAAGGAAAATTTGGAGTGAAAGAGGTGATTTTGAGGAAAGCATCAGTTTGGGTGCTTTGGTGTACTCAAACTGATCAGAAATGAGGTCTATTTATAGTGTGTCAAGTTTGTTTTTCAAGGAATAGGGAATGGCAACTGCAGCAGGCCTTTGGCCAATGTGGATCAAATGGAATCTCAAGTCTCCTCTTGCCATTGACTTGAGATTAGAGCACAGGCCTTTGGTTCTTTGACTCAAGGATAAGGCTTGACTGAAGTGTTCATCTTTGCTCTGATACATGCCACCTCTAAGCATCCATTGAATGCCTCAAAACAAAATTGGAGTTTTGAGGCATCTTTAGCTTTTTAGGGGTGCCAAACCTATATGTAGTTCCAAAGACTTGGGAGGCTTATGGATCAGTGCTTGTCCCTTGGTTGTTCCCCCTTGAGGTGTGCTGATGGATAAGCATGCTTGAAATTGAATAATTTGAGCAATTCGAGCACTAATGCACAAATCTGCCTTGCGAAGATACTTTGCAGCAAGGCATGTTGTAGCTGTCATAACTCCTAGCTCAGATGGGGTTTGATGGAGTTCTTGGACATTTTGGAAAGCCCTCATATGACACAACACATGTGTGATCATAGTTTGTCTTGAAACTTTTTGGATCCAAGTTAAAAATGACCCTACATTTTGAAAAAAAGCAAGACAGATTCTGACTTAGTGAAAATTTCACTAAGTGTTGGAAAAAGACACATTTCATGTTTTCAGACATTTTGATCACTCCATAACTAAAAATCCATGAGAGCTACAAATCCATATTTGGATCATCCAAAATGGTTGCTTAGATCTCAAGTTATGATCCTGGGAAGTTGGTACCCTAACCACTTTGTTTCATAACTTAGAAAAATTCTAAGTTTTTTATGGTTACCCCTTTTGCAAGAAACCTCACTTTCTTTGATTTTTCTTGATGAATGATGATTCCAATCACACATTAACATTTTTTTAGGGTTAAAGAACCTTGGTTGACCAAAAAAATCAAAAAGTCAAACTTTGACTTTTTGTATAGTTGACTTTTTATCAGATGAAATCCAAACTGTGCGATCCTTTATGAAATCAAGTCCTTAACCTAAATCAAACCTAATGGATGGACTCCATAGGTGATATAGGGTGTATTGAATCATGTCCCAAGGTTTGGGAGCATGTCTTGGTCAAAAGTCAAAGGTACAATTGACTTTTTTCCCCAAACCCTAATTGTGGTTCAGATGATGATGAAACTTGTGAGTCAAGCTTCTTGGATCAATCCATTGTTGCAAATTGATCAATGTAGTGTAATGGAGATCCTCAAATCATGTCTTGGGGTCTTGGCTCATGTTTTTTCCAAAAGTCAACTTAGGGGTGAATTAGGTCAAGAAACCCTAATTCCTGATTTTTGGTAAATGCATCCCCTAAAGCTAAATTGACTTGATGATTGGGTCCATGAGGTCCCTTGGAGTATCATAGGTCATGTTTTGAAGCATTGGCTCATGCTCAGAAGAAGATTCCCATCTGGAGGCCCTAGTCGACCAAAACCCTAATTTGGTGACACTAGCGATCTTGAGGCTTAATCCACTTGGAATGTTGCAACTTTGTGCTTGGTCCTTGATGTGGGAGTCCTCTTGATCCTTTATAGGTGTTGGAGAGTTTAGACAAGTTAAAGATCATGTCAATTCTTGATTGATCCTTTGTCTAAGTGCTCAGAGAGGGGTTGAAACCCTAATTCTTGTTTGTGGTGAATGCTCACCCATCTTTGGGGAGACTGATGAGGCATGATGGTTCGTCCATATTGTGATGATGATTTGCCCAATGGTGGGAAATCTTGGTGGTCAAAATTTGGGGTATGACAGATGCCCCTATTTAATCTTCTTGGACCTGAAGGTGTGAATGGCGAAGGTATTCGGGCATTCGGGGTGCAAGAGGATTAAATATCAAAATACCCAAAATTTTGATGGTGATTATGAATGGCAGTTTGCTCATCCATCTTATTTCGCTAATCAATGATACTTAGAAAAGGTAAACTTCCCCTCGATCCTGTTCCTTAGCCAAGGAACTGGTCTCAGTTTTCTTTTGAAATAAACTTCCCCTCGATCCTGGTTTCCTACCAAGGAACTGGTCTCAGTTTCTGAGATAAACTTCCCCTCAATCCTGGCTTCCTACCAAGGAACTGGTCTCACTTTCTGAAATAAACTTCCCCTCGATCCTAGTTGCCTACCAAAGAAATGGTCTAAGTTTCTGAAATAAACTTCCCCTCGATCCTGGTTTCCTACCTAGGAACTGATCTCAGTTTCTGGAATAAACTTCCGCTCGATCCTGGTTTCCTACCAAGGAATTGGTCTTAGTTTCTTTTGTCAATAAACCTTTATGACAAGGGACGTTATCCGTGGCGGTTTTCCCCAAAATTCTCACCAAATTTTCCTGGGGAGATGCCATTTAATGGGAAAAACTTTTGATGTCAGACTTGCTGGGAAACCCATTCGTCTGGGTTGTAGAGGTGCACAAACTTCCCTGTTTGGAGATGCCATTTGTCGACTCTACTGGGGAAAACGAGTATCTTGAGAGACTGCTTTTTGTTTGGGGATATTACATCATACTTTTCTTCGAGATCTTCTCGGAGAAATGCCCTGTGATGTAATCCAATTTTGAGGTGCTGATGACTTCATTAATATTGACTCTCTTGGAGAGAAAAATCAATGTGTTGCTGAGAGTCTTTGGTTGTGAGGCTTTCTCTGGGGATTTTTCCTTAATCCGGGAAAGCGGAGATATCATCTTCAATGGCGAAGAGTGACGTTCGTCGAATGCCTTCTGGTCTTTCAGAGGTTCAAGTTATCAAAGTGGTCGAGGACCAACTTCATCCCATAAATAAACTGGGGAGAGATTGCTTAGATGATTCACTTCATGATGAGGAAAGAACTGACAACTCGATTGAGAGGACTTTTATCACGAGGGGATAAGACCGACTAGAGTGATAATGATGCAATATGAATATGAATGTAAATCAATAATGCATGATGTATGTATGTTTATGCTGGAAAAACTAATGCGACATACAGACTAGTAGATGAACACGACTGGTTACTCGGCCACTGCAGGGGATGAAAAGTATCATCTGGTCCAAAAATAGCAATTCTGCCTTCCTTAGGAGAGATATTCGCTGTGGGGAACAACTGTTGGTCGGGCTTAGGAGGTAAGAACTCTGCCAAGGATGTCAGATAGAATATTCGCATCTGACATAACTGATCCTTCATTCAGGCACACTGGTTTAGAAGGAGTACTTTGATTCTGCACTTTGAAGCTCAATTACTTCTGGAGAAGCGATCAATGTTCTTTCGATGTTCAACAGTAAAAAGAAATTGCCATCTTATTTTAAAAGCAGAAAAAAGTTTGATAAGTAAATTCCTTTTTATTTTATTTCAAGAATCGTTTATCATATTAAAACATCATTATGTAAAGCTAAAACAAATAAGAATTGCAAACAAAAGCACTAGGGCTCAAATTTCATTGATAGGATGGAAATTTGACAAACACATGATTCCATGGAGTATTTACAAAGTTTAGAAAATGGTAATTTAAGGGAAAAGGGCTATACTGAAACATAAGGACCGTTATCCTTCTACCAACTTTGAATTCGGGACATCCTGAGCTTCTGTCAAAGATGACCTTGACTGGAGTTTTCCTGATGGATGGCATGACTGTTGCTGAGGGATTTGCCCCTTTGTTGGACGTAGTTACTTGCCATGAATCCCCAACTTTTTTCTGGATTGTACTTTGAGATTTCCAATCCACCGGGATGATTTTTGATTATGTCTCTAATTTTTGCCTGGATTGCCCTTTCGGGTTTGTAATCCACTGAGAAGTTTTTTTTTTAATTTAGGCGAAGTATTTCTTGACTACATCAACATTTGTGGGGTAGGAAAATTCCTCTCCATCCATGGTTGCGAGTCTCAAGGCGCCGCCTGAGAAAGTTTTCTTGACCACATAGGGGCCGTCATAATTCGGAGTCCATTTGCCCCGGGAATCAGTGAGAAATGATTGTATCTTCTTGAGCACGAGATCTCCTTTCCTGAAGACACGAGGTCGGACCTTTTTGCCAAACGCCTTCTTCATCCTTTGCTGATACAACTGACCATGGGACAGAGTCGTTATTCGCTTTTATTCTATTAGATTTAGTTTGTTGTGCCGACTTTGACACCATTCAGCCTCTGTTAGCTTAGCTTCCATCAATACCCAGATTGATGGGTTCTCTACTTCTATGGGAAGCACTGCCTCCATGCCATATACTAGAGAGAAAGGCGTTGCCCCTGTTAAAGTGCGGACATATGTGTGATAACCGTGAAGAGCAAAGGGTAACATTTCATGCCAGTCTTTGTAGGTTACAACCATCTTTTGAGCGATCTTCTTGATGTTTTTGTTAGCCGCCTCTACCGCTCCGTTCATCTTTGGTCGGTAGGGAGATGAGTTATGGTGTTCGATCTTGAGCTTAGCATACAACTCTTTCATCATCTTATTGTTCAAGTTGGATCCATTATCCGTAATGATTTGGCTAGGAACACCATAATGACAGATGATATTGTTTTTAATAAATCAGACCACCACTTGTCGGGTTACATTGGCGTACGATGCTGCTTCGACCCACTTGGTGAAGTAGTCAATGGCTACCAGAATGAACCGATGTCTGTTTGAAGCCTTGGGTTCAATCATGCAATCATGTCGATTCCCCATATGGAAAAAGGCCATGGGGAAGAAAGTACTTTGAGATGCGTTGGAGGTACATGGATTTTGTCAGCGTATATCTGACACTTGTGACATCTCCTCATGTACTTGAAGCAGCCAGATTCCATGGTCAACCAGTAGTACCCTGCTCTCAGAATTTTTCTCGCCATTGTGTGTCCGTTGGCATGAGTGCCAAATGATCCTTCGTGAATTTCTTTTATCAGCATGTTTGCTTCTGATCTGTCTACGCATCGGAGCAATACCATGTCAAAGTTTCTCTTATTGAATGTATCACCACTCAGGAAGAAGTTGCCTGCTAGCCTTCTGAGAGTTTTCCTGTCTTTTCTTGATGCCCCGGGTGGGTACTCTTGTTTCTGAAGGAAGCAATTGATATCGTGATACCATGGTTTATCGTCTATGTCTGCTTCAATCGCGAAGATGTAAGCGGGCCGTTCTAGGCGCATTATGTCAATCTTAAGTATGTCGTTCCATTGACCTACACTAATCATGGAAGAGAGAGTTGCTAATGCATCAGCCATGTGATTTTCTTCACGAGGGATATGAAGAAACTCAACTCTATTGAAGAATGGTAACAACCTTCTCGCGTAATTTTTGTAACGAATCAGTCCTGATTGGTATGTGTTCCAATCTCCTTTGATCTAATTGATAACCAAGGCTGAGTCACCATATACATCCAAGTTCTCAATCCTTAGGTCGGTCGCTTCTTCGAGACCCATGATACAAGCTTCGTATTCGGCCTCGTTGTTTGTACACTTGAATGTCAATCTGGCAGTGAAAGGAATATGGGTACCCTGAGGTGTTATGATGATTTCCCCAATTCCATTTCCGTAATGATTTACAGCTCCGTCAAAGATTCGTCCCCATTGGAACCTGGTTCTAGCCCTTCACTGGGTAGTGGTTCATCGCAATCTTTCATTTTCAAGTACATGACATCTTCGTTTGGGAAGTAAAATCCAATTGATTCTTAATCATCAATCGGTTGGGGAGCCAAATGATCGGCTAAAACACTTCCTTTAACGGCTTTCTGAGCGTGGTATTCTATGTCATATTCTGATAACATCTGCCAACGGGCAGTCCTTCCCGTGAGAGGAGGCTTTTCAAAGATGTACTTGATTGGATCCATTTCTGAGATTAACTGAGTAGTGTGACAAATCATATACTGGCGAAGACGTTTGGCTGCCCAAGCCAGAGCACAACAAGTTTTCTTAAGCATAGTGTACCGAGTCTCACAGTCGGTGAATTTCTTGCTTAAATAGTAGATGAAAGACTCTTTTCTTTTTGTTTTATCCTGTTGACGAAGTACACAGCCCATGGAGTCTTCCAAGACTGTTAGGTAGATGATCAGTGGTCTTCCTTTCACTGGAGGTGATAGAATCGGTGGGTTCAACATGTATTCCTTGATATTGTCGAAGGCAGTTTGGCATTCTTCTGTCCAAACGCAATCCTGATTCTTTTTTAGTAATTTGAAGATCGGCGCGCATGTCGCGGTCATAAGGAATATAAATCTGGAGATGTAGTTCAAACGTCCCAGGAATCCTCTGACTTGTTTTTCAGTCTTCAGAGAAGGCATTTCTTGAATGGCCTTGACCTTGTCAGGATCAACCTCAATTCCTTTCTGGCTGACGATGAACCCTAAAAGTTTCCCTGAACGGACACTGAATGTACACTTATTGTGATTCAAGAGGAGTTTGTACTTTCTCAGACGCTCGAATAGTTTTGACAGGTGGGTCACATGCTCCTCTTCTGTATTATATTTGGCAATCATATCATCGACATACACTTTAATTTCTTTGTGTATCATGTCATGAAACAGAGTAGTCATGGCCCTTTGATAGGTTTCCCCGGCGTTCTTCAAACCAAACAACATTACTTTGTAACAAAAAGTGCCCCATGGGGTGATGAATGAAGTTTTCTCCATGTCTTTCGGCACCATTTTGATTTGATTATAGCCCGAGAATCCATCCATGAAGGAGAATACTTTGAACGTCACTGTACTATCTACCAGCATGTCAATGTGTGGTAAAGGAAAGTCATCCTTTGGACTGGCCTTGTTTAGATCTCTGTAATCCACACACATTCTGACCTTTCCGTCCTTCTTTGGAACTGGTACTACGTTGGCTAACCATTTAGGATATTCTGACGTGGCGAGGAAACCCGCGTCAATCTATTTCTGTACTTCCTCTTTGATTTTGATGGCCATGTCTGGATGAGTCCGTCTTAGTCTTTATTTCACTGGCAGACATTCTGATCTTAACGATAAATGATGTTCCACGATGCTGGTGTCCAACCCTGGCATGTCCTGATAGGACCAAGCGAATACATCGAAAAAATCTTTGAGAAGCTTTATCAAACCTTCTTTGACAGTCGGACTGAGCAGTGCCCCAATCTTGATTTCTTTTCTCTCTTCTTCTGAACCCAAGTTAACAGTTTCCAACGGCTCTTTGTGAGGTTCAATGGACCTTTCCTCTTGTCTGAGTAGTCGGGAGATCTCTTATGGAATTTCCTCGTCACCTTCTTCTTCAGCCTCAAATACCGGGAATTCAAAGTTGGGAGAAGGCATCAGACCGTATGTTTTAATGGGGTTTAAATCAAGCAATCTGCATGACGTGATGATTTGTATTTAGAAGAGATAGAGAGAATGCAAGAGTGTGTGCAGTGTATTTTTTTATAACTGCTTGTTTTTATTATTTGAGTTGTTTTTTAGGATTACCATTTTCTGAAAAAGCAAAAAGAGAAAGCATCAATAAATGTGGAAATTATAGAACGATGTTATTTTATTTATGATCTTGTCGATTCTTGAAACTACAACCCTATAAAACAAAACTTTGTCGCTTTGGGCAAAGCAAAGAGGTATATTTACAGAAAGTGAGCCCTATCAAAACATCCGTTTCACCTGGGCAGGGTGAAAGGTTAAAGTAAAGACGACAATTACTTAGACTTATGAACGAATTTTGGAACGTCGACAGCAACCCATTGGCGACGAACTCTTCGGTAAATCACAAAGTCTGGCACCTTCTTACTTGACTTATCTTCAGAAATAACGCTGATTTCTGGTGGAGCATGATCATTGGAATATGTTTCCCAGGCAGAGTTGTTGTAGATAAACTTATCTGTTGTATCTTGCATAGTGTTTGTACTCTCAGGTGGATCTCCCTATCCAGTTGGCTGAATGTCTTCGAGCCTGATACGAGAGCTTTCAGGAGTGGTGTACTTGACCAAGTAGTTGAATTTGCCACTCGGTTGTCCTAAGGTGTCCCACAATTCTTTGGAACTGGAGAAGTCATCCCTTTTGATGACTTTGACCTCGGGAAAAGCATAGTTAATGAACTCCAGCCCTGCAATCTTTGCAAATTCATCGTCGTGGTGGATATTTTCTGAATACCCCTAGATAAAGATCCCATGACATGGTGGGGACGCAAGTATTCTTTTCAATAATGCTCAGTTGATACACATTGTTGGGCTAACTTTCTTGCCCCAAGTCTCCCGGGTACGGCTGCCAGATAGGCAGGCCATTCATTGGGCCATTATAGTCATGGTCATAGTTGTCTTTCATCATAGTGTCCTCCTCTAATGAGTTTGGTGGAGCACGGCATCCTTCTGGATCACAATCTCCGTATATCATCTTGTTATCTAACCTTGGTATAAATCTCGGACTTTGTGCGAGATAGCAAAATGGCGTAAGCACCTTTTCCTGAGACATATAACCGTCCTTGTTAAGATATAACTTCCATTCTTCATCTGTAATAGAAGAATCACCCTCGTTGATGGTGTGTACTTCTTGAGACACTGGGTGAAGGAAACCTCCACTATGGAAGAAATCCTGAATGGGACGAAGGCTTTCATCGTTAATAGTAGTTTGGGTACAGGTTGAGGAAAAAGCAAGACCCTTCTTTGTTTTGTTATCAGTAGGAATGACAATCTGCCTCCATCCTTTAGCATTGTTACTTTCGATTACTTCGAGAGCATATTTGTATGAGGAAATCGACGTTCCTTTTTCTGATTTTTCATTGCTCACCGAAAGTACTTGGAACTGGGTTCCAACAACCTCTTCTGGTTCTACACAAGTGGACGACGATAAGTTACTCACGATCAAGGCTTGCTCTCCGCAGATTGTGACTAGTTGGTCATTCTTGACGAACTTCAGCTTCTGGTGCAGTGTCGAAGTGACCGCCCCAGCCTGGTGTATCCAAGGTCTTCCTAACAAACAACTGTATGCTGTCCGGATGTCCATGACCTGGAAAGTGACTTGGAAAGTGTGAGGACCGATAGTTATGGGAAGGTCGACTTCGATGATAACCGTTTTTTGGGATCCGTCAAATGCTTTGACGATGACCTCACTGCCTCTCATCGGAGATCCTTTGAATGATAATCGTATTAACGTAGACTTCAACATAACATTCAGAGCCGATCCTGTGTTTACCAGTACACTGGCTAAAGCATCGTCCTGGCAGTTGACTGTAATATTGAGTGCCATGTTGTGACTTTTTCCTTCTTCTGGCAGTTCTCCATCACTAAACCCGAAGTTGTTGCAGGAAGTGATGTTGGAGATAATGCTGTCGAATTGTCTTATCGTTACATCCTGTTCCACAAAGGCTTGCTCTAAGACTTTCTGCAGAGCTTCCCTGTGAGCTTCGGAATTGAGTAAAAGAGATAACACAGATATTTTTAAAGGAGTTTACAACAGTTGGTCAACAATGTTGTATTCACTCTTTTGGATGAGCTTCAGCATTTCATCATCATTCTTTGAAAGGAAGGGATCACTGGACTGACCCACTGGTTGATTGGGAACTTCTATTTGGGGTTCCTTTTCTCTGGTAGGTTCTTCAACTCCTCGGTTGAAGATTCGACCGCACCGTGTTACTCGACTGATGTCTGCAATATTCACGACGGAGGGTAATGAAACATCTTTTCCATTCTCAACTATTGTTGCACCGTACTTGTAAGGGATCGCCTTATCGGACTTGTACGGTACTGGTCCCGGCAGATAGATAACCACGGGATCCTTTTGATTTTTCTGACCATCATAATCGGCCTCAACTGGTTCGAGATTAAGAACCTTTCCGCTATCAAGAGGACCTCTTGATTTACATAGTTAAGGGATTATGGAGCACACATGCTTGGCCACTTCTCGCTTAGGGATTAAGACAACATCTCTGCTTTGATCAGGATGATAGTTTGACGTTAAGCCAGAACCTGTCCATGGTTGAATTTCCTTTTGGTCCAACTGACCTTGAAAGGCTGCTTGCACGAGGTAGCATCCTTGATTATTCTCTGAGCAGACTCTACAGCGCTCGTAGTTGCGTGGTGGCACCTGGCCACATCCATTTTGTATGCAATGTAACCTCACTAGATCTGTTTCCTTTGATCGAACATCCTGACTTTGATGCCTAGTAGGGTTCCCGTCGATCATACTGACTTATTGTGTGTCTTCATCTAGATAGATCGGAAGCCACCAGTGGTTTAACAAATGTTGCAGTGTTCTTTGAACGAGTGCACATCCTTGGTTACTCTCACGACATACTCTGCAGTTCTGATACTCATGTGAAGTCAGAAAACTGAGCTGGACTTACTTAGCGTGTAATTCCACCAAGCTGGTATTCATCAAGCGAATATCAAAGATTTGAATCATATTCACTTGATAATGACTTCTATCATGGTAATCCTGAATCCATCCAAGATCCATCTGACGCTGGAGGGCCTCTTGTACAAAAGAGCATCCCTGATTGTTTACTGAGCAAATCAGACAGGAATCGTAATCGTGTCGTGGCAGATTATGATGTTGGCTTTGCCTTGAGTGCATTGCCACCAAGTTGACATTCATCGCACGGATGTCGTGGTTTTGAATGATGTTGGAATTTGTATAAGTCATGTTGACTTCACGAATTTGGTGATCCTGGATCCATCCGAAATCCATCTGTTCCTGTAGAGCTGATTGCACCACAGAACATCCTTGATTGTTTTTAGAGCAAATATCACACTGGTGATAATTATGAGATAGCACATGTCCATATCTGCTCTGTCTGCAATGCATCTTGACCAGGTTAGTTCCTAATAAGAGTACATCTTGGATTTGATAGCTGTGTTTAGACTCTTCCTCTATCAAATTGACTGCAGCTTTCTCGTGTTGAGGCAACGCGTTCGTCTAAACATTTAGATTTGTATCCTTGAAGGATAAGACCCCGCTCCTAACAAGATTTTATACATCGAACTTGAAGTTGAGACAGTTTTCTATGTGATGTCCTGGTCCTCCTTGATGGTAAGGACAAGTCTGATCCGCCTTGAACCAAGAAGGCGGATTTTCCAGTATTGGAAGAGGAGACCTGGTTTGGACATGCCCCTTGACCAGTAGTAATGGAAGCAGTTCTGCGTACAACATTGGTATAGGGTCGAGCCCCAGTGGTCACGTTGTACGGTTGTTGCTTTACTGAGGACGAGCCTGCTGAAGAGGCTGTTGTGTCCTTTGTTGATATTGTTGTTGATTCAGTTGCCTCTGAGAAACCTGAGGTTGATACACAGGAATAGGTGTAGGGTTGATAGCAGGAGTTACAGCTGCTATCGGTTGGTACCGTCGCCTTTGCTTTCTGAGAGAAATATTACCAATATCCTGTTCTTTTTTCTTAGGGAAAGCACTACCGTATCTTTTGGTACTGCTTGATGGTCCAGAATCTTTAATTAAACGTCCTTCTCGGACAGCTTCCTCAAGACGA
This sequence comes from Lathyrus tuberosus, assembly GCA_022829125.1. NCBI lineage: Eukaryota > Viridiplantae > Streptophyta > Magnoliopsida > Fabales > Fabaceae > Lathyrus > Lathyrus tuberosus. The sequence continues at coordinate 10,300,081 of JALAZF010000104.1, forward strand.
ACTCCTATGTCCACCATCTCGGTGAAGTCACTGGGTGCACTAGCGACCATTGTGTTGTAGTAAAATGAACTCAAGGTTTTCAAGAAGATCTTTGTCATCTCTTTTTCCTCAAGAGTTGGACAAATCTGAGCGCAATTTCACACCATCTCTGAGCATAGTCCTTAAAGGTTTCCTTATCCTTCTGTGACATGGCTCTAAGTTGATCTCTGTCCGGTGCCATGTCCAGATTATACTTATACTATTGAACAAAGGCGGTGCCAAGATCTCTGAAAGTGACGATCTTAGTGCGGTTTAAACCCATATACCATTTGAGTGCGGCACCGGTTAAACTATCCTGGAAGTAGTGGATCAGTAGCTGTTGGTTCTCTGTCTGAGTTGACATCCTCCGAGCGTACATCACCAAATGAATTTGAAGGTAAGAGTTACCCTTGTACTTTTCAAATTCGGGCACCTTGAATTTGTGCGAAACTTTCACATTGGGGACTAAACAAAGGTCTGCGGCGTCCTTTCCAAATAGATCCTGACCGCGAATGGCTTGCAGTTCCTTTTGCATCTCCAAGAACTGTTCTTGGAATTCCTTCATTTTATCGTTCATACTTTCATTTCTACTAGAAGGTATCTGGGTAATCTGTCCTTCCGGGACAGTGTGTACCACTGGTGGTGGTATAGTCATTACGGCAGCGACTCATGGTGCTTCCCTTTCCCGAAGTTTGTAACCTTCAGGAGTTGCAGTCATGCCCCTTGCATTTTCGCTTTCCCGAAGTTTGTAACCTTCAGGCCCAACGGCTCTTGCTGCAGTTTTCGGATCTTCCATGATCGGTAGAATATATCCTTATGGGATATAGTTGGGTGGCATGCCCTAGGGACGATCTTTAGGCATGTTGTACCGAGGATCATACTTTTCCACTATGGGCGTCGATGTGATCTCTGAGATCACAGTCCTTTGTTGTTGTATCTGGGCTGCTTCCAGAGATTGCATGTCATTGTGAAGTTTCCTCAAATCTTCTTTCAGAGTGTCGATTTCTTCTCTCAACTCTCTGTTCTCTTCCTCGAGATCATCCATTTTATTTTGTCGATTGGCCCGAGTATCGTACGAATGAGACAGTTTGACTCTAGAATCGAGACACAAACATGAGATTCATAGGGAAGAAGAATGCGTTAGGTGAGAATGATGAATGATATGCAATGATTATCTTAATTAATTTTTTTTTGTTAATCAAAAGAAACTTCTACAATTGGATTGCAAATATCATACAATGGGGAAACCCCATTTTATTGAATTCAAAGATTGCGGAAATGGAAATACAGTAATTTACAAAGTGCTGTAAAAGGAAATGTCTAAGCTAATGGATCCTGAGTCCTCTCTGAGGAGGGCTCATGTGCTGGTTCTGGTATTTTCCTTTTCTTTGAACGGGGCTCTTGAGCCGTTGTCGGGTTGTCATTCCTTTGCCAAGTGAAAGGAGCGAGCAAATTCCTTTGGTCTTCTTGATTCTCTACAGCATGTTGCTCTAAAATCTCAATCAGAGCATCTTTTTCTTTTAACAGTTGCTGTATTTTGTTACACTCCACATTAAGAATACGATACTTGTTCTTCCAAGACTTCTTCTCCTGTTGAACTTTGTTGAGAGTAACCTGAAGTTTTTCCGTATCAGACATAAAATAAAGGACAAATTCCTTTAACGGAAGAACTTCTTGACGAGGGTAAGACATCCTCAGCTTGAGAGCTCTAGTTTGTACCCAGCGGAGATAAGGTTCCACAGAGATACAGTCTGGTTTTCCTAGAGACTCTATTCCTTTCCTGTGAACATGTTTCCAAGCATGCACTATTTCTATCTTTAGTGCCCTGTCATTTTCCTCTTCCTTGAAGAAAAGACCTTCCAGATGAACATTATGCGGGACATGCCTCATCGGGTATCCGAATTGACGACGAACTAAAACTGGATGATAATTGATTCCTCCTTTAATTCCTATGAGGGGTACATTAGGGAAGTTTCCACAATGGTCAGTGATCCTGATTCCGTCATAGATTCGATTGTACCAGTCTGTGTCAGAGTTAGTAAGAGACATGATTCTCTGCGACTAACGTAAAGTGCTCTTCTGATCCCAAAAAGCAGCAGACTTGGGTAAATGGGAAGTGAACCATTTTTATAGCTGGGGTACACAGCATGTGATCATTCCTCCGTTGTATAAATTCCTTAAGTGTACAGAATGATAAGCATCTGCGAGCAGGGTTGGTACGAGATTTCCAATCAAAAAAACCTTAATGGAATTGATATCAACGAAGCTATCAATGTTAGGGAACAGAAATAACCCGTAGGTGAGCAGTACAAAGATGCTCTCGAAAGCAGTCACGTTCCCTATACTAGCAAAGAACAGAGCCTTTTTTATCAAGAACTGGGCTGGTAAACCTTGGATTCCACCCTTAGTGGTCATGTGAGTCCTAACCTCTGACTCATCCAAATAAATTGCTCTTGCAATGGTTTGATCCTTTGGAATTTCTTCCAGTCCAGAAAAGGGAGCTTGGTCAGTGATGGGTAAATCAGTCAGGTGAGAGTACTCCTCCAGTGTTGGTGCTAGTTGATAATCCAGGAATGTGAAACAGTGATAAACCGGATCGTAGAACTGGATAAGTAAGGACAGGATTCCTTCAATTACATAGACCATTAACAGAGACAACAATCCTCCGTACTTAGCTCTGAAAGCATCAGGGTTGGTGATCATCCTTCCCAATCCTATTAAATCTTCTAATTTTGGAACCTCGAAGGTGTACTTGTGAGTCCTCCTTCTACCGAAATCCATAACGCAATCTTTCTCTCTTACATTTGCAATCATTGTCTTAGTTTAATTTGAAAAAGAGAGAGTAGAAGAGAAAATTTTTCTTTGTTTAAAGTTTTTTTTAATGAAATGAATGCATGAATGCAACACACAAAAACATAGAAAAAACATGGGGTCAAAGGTTCGGTTTCACGAAGTCATGGCTCTACCCATCCCCAAAGGTTATACTGGTGATTTTTGTACCTGTCCGCAAAATCATTGACCCCTCTTGGGATAACAACAGCAGGCTGGTTCACCCGAGTGAGCTGATGTATCTTAGAGTGATCTCAAATGAGGGTAGTATCGCATGACAACTATTTCCGATAGCTTCCGCACTACAAAATAGTAACATGGTCTCAGCCTACTAAATCCTCAGTTTCATGGACAACCACAATCGAACAATCTGCTTTCAACAACCAAAGTCGTATAGGCATTGAATCCGCAAAGGGTGTCTCCACTGATTCGATGGTCGACTGGGGTCTCTTATTTGGGAGTCACTCCCTGAAAGATTACCCGTCTAGTGCCATCACCTATCTTAGGTGTCACTCAAACTTTCTAGATGCAGCATCACCCGCAGTCCCATTAGCAGAAAAATAAACACGGATATCAATTAGGAAAAGCTATATATATATATATATATATATATATATATATATATATATATATATATATATATATATATATATATATATTCCTAAAGCTAACATCCTAGACCTCTTAAGAGCTAGTCTATAAACTTAACAGATCAACGACGATCCCCACCAGAGTCGCCATTTTCCTGTAGCGAGCGATTTTTGTCGGTGACGCAACCACCTTATCGCTGGGTTTTCCTCACCACAATGTTAGGAGGGGGTACTACTTTCTGATTTCTTATTTATCCCATGAAGCTGGAAGGGAAAGGGAAGGTATCTAAAACTAACCTTGCACGCGAATGTTTAACTGAACAAACGCTTAAAGAGATTCGGGGAGTCGGGGCCAGGTTATACAATTAGTAGTTGTCAATTACCCATCCTATATGTGGTTATCCACAGGATATTAGCTTTAGGTTTCGCTTTGTAATTGATAGTGTTTATCTGTTAATGGGTTGGGAAAGTTTCTTGGGAAATATGATAGAGTGAGTGAGTTTTTGTTTGATGTTTTTGGTAAGGTACTGGACCTAAGGATTGATTGGTATGAAGGTACTGGACCTAGGGTTTTTGATTAGTATGCTTGCTAAGATTTCGCAATCTTATGCCTATGTATTCCCGTTTAAACGAAATAGGGAAATCATAGCAATCGTAGTTCCTCCTATTCTAAGGAAGGAAAAAGATGTTTTGGTGTCTTGTTTAAAGCCCAAGACAGAGGCTAAAAGGTTTGAATGAGAGAGAACTTGTCATCTCTAAATAGGTATTGTTGATTTTTTTGTGCCTTGATTAAAACCAAATGTTTAAGCTAAGGGGTTGATTGACTCCACTGGGGAAGTCCTTATACAAAGCCCAAGAGGAGGCAGGGAATGATCGACTCAACAAGAGAGTGTTTATATCTGTGTCTTGTACAAAGCCCAAGATTGAGGCTAAAAAGAGGCTGACTCTTTGGGGATATCATTATAGAAAGCCTAAGAAGAGGCTGAAATTTTGACTTTTCCGGGGAAAATGTTTATCTGTCTTGTACAAAGCCCAAGATTGAGGCTAAAAGGACTTTGACTCCACTGGGGAGGTTTGTATGTATCTTGTACAAAGCCCAAGATAGAAGCTGAAAAGAAGACTGACTCTGCAGGAAAGAAATCTTTATCTGTCTTGTACAAAGCCCATGATTGAGGCTGAAAGAGACTTTACTGACTCGGTTGAGGATATTTTAAGTATCTCGTACAAAGCCCAAGATAGAGGCTGAAATGAGTTTGACTCTGCTTGGGAAATCATTCCTCGAAGCCTAAAACAAGGCTGGGAGGAATTGACTCTGCTAGGGAAGTTATTTGTCCCAAGCTTAAGAGAAGGTTATGAAATTTTATATCTCGTACAAAGCCCAAGATAGAGGCTAAAAAGGGTTTGACTCAACAAGAGAGTGATTTTTTATCTGTCTTGTACAAAGCCCAGGATTGTGGCTGAACAAGCTGGAGAAATCATTATACAAAGCCTAAGAGGAGGCTATCTTGTGCTAAGGGGGATCTTTTACCAAGCCAAAGGGAGGCTGGAAAAGATTGACTCAACAAGATAGTATTTTTATCTATCTTGTACAAAGCCCAAGATTAAGCCTAAAAGGGTTGACTCAACAAGTGAGTCTGGAACGTGATTGACTCAACAAGAGAGTCTGAAAAGTGGTTGACTTAACAAGAGAGTCTGAAAAGGTGATTGACTCAACAAGAGAGTCTGAAAAGGTGGTTGACCCAACAAGAGAGTCTAAAAAGGTTAGCTCTGCTGGGGAGAATCATTGTACGAAGCCCAAGAGGAGGCTGACTGTGCCGAGGAAAGATCTTTATACAAAGCCTAAGAGGAGCCTATCTTCTGCTGGGAATCATTAAGATCCCGAGGCAGGTCCAAGTGGGGAATCAACTCCTGCTGAGGATTACAGAACAGTTGATAGATCAGATGCCTTGAGGTTCTGATTTGAGATAGTGTTAGACACCCTGGCTGGGGGATTTTAGGAGAGAGACTGGGTTTTAGAACCCACAAGTTTTAGCTCTGCTGGAGATTAATCCATAATCCAGGGTTTCTTCCTATGTTTGGAGGGAACTTGAGAATGTCTTTGAGACTCAAGAGGATCAGAATGTCCAAGTCTATTGGTGTGGAAGAGTTTTATCTTTTGTATGAGACCTCCAGGAGGAGGCGGGTGTTTTAAGGGATGAGTGATAGTTCCTGGATTGGCTGGAATTTTGGTAAAACAAAGGTTATTCAATGTTGATGTCAAGGTGCTGATGTTGTAACATTGAAGTCTTAACACTGGGCTGTGTTAAGTTGTTAAATGCTGAAGTTGGATGTCTGATGTCACACAGGTGATGTTGTAACATCAGACCTGCAGAATTAATAACAGCAGGACATGTTATTAGGGCACGCGTATTAGCTGGAATTGTGGAGAGTGGTTGACTCATTGGATGAGAATATCTTGGGATAGATATTTTCTGTTACATGGGAGATTTGATTGCAGGTTTGTTGGAGAATTAAAAGGTTGAAGATTTAAAAATATTTTGGGGATAAAATCTGTTTTGAAGATTCAGTTTTAATTAACAAATCTGATCAAATATTGTGACAAGTCCAAGCCCAATTCAGGAGCTATATAAAGCGCACAAGACCAAAGGGAAAAGCGACAGAAAACATTCAGAAGATCAAGAGCAGAAGGCTTAGTGTCTAGAGTTTGTTTAAAGTGCTTGTATTTACACTATTCTAGGGTTTGAATAGGTGTTGAGTTTCTGTCCTCTCTAAAGCTGTGAAGCAAAGAGAGATGTGTGAATTGATCAAAACTGTGAAGTAAGATCAAGGGTACTCAAAGTGGGTTCTTTGAGTGTTTGTAAGGGATTTAGTGGTGTTCTCATACCTAAGTGGTTTCTTAGGTAGGAAGTCATTAGTAGAGTATAAGTTTAGGAGATTGTCAACGGGTTGTTGAGTCTGTAAATTATATCTACAAGTAGTGAATTCCATCCCTGGCTTGGTAGCCCCCAGAGTAGGTTGGTTGTAACCGAACTGGGTCAACAATTCTTGGTGTTATTTTACTGTTATTGCTGTCCATTGTGCAGAGTGTGTTGTTATGACATCACACCTTAACATCACACGTCTGATACTAGAATTTCAATTGGTATCAGAGCAGGCATCCTGTCTGTCTCTGGGTGAGATCTAGGGAAGTTACTTTCTGGTGAAACGATGGACAAAGAAGTTGGAGGATTCGTCAAAGACCCCCTATTTTGGATGGATCCAATTATGACTATTGGAAGCCAAGGATGACCACCTTCTTAAAATCCTTGGACAGTAGAGCTTGGAAGGCTGTTATTAAAGAGTCAAAAGCACCTGTCATGTGTGAGAAGGATGATGCTGGTAAAGATAAAGAAGGAACCTCTAAGCTAAAGCCTGAAGAAGAATGGACCAAGGAGGAAGATGAGCTTGCCCTTGGAAATTCCAAAGCTCTGAATGCTATCTTCAATGGAGTGGATAAGAACATCTTCAGGTTAATTAATACCTGTGAAGTTGCTAAGCAAGCATGGGATATCTTGCAGGCTACTCATGAAGGAACATCTAGAATCAAGATGTCAAGACTTCAGATTTTAACATCAAAATTTGAAAGCCTGAAGATGAAGGAAGATGAGACTATTCATGATTTCCACATGAGTGTTCTTGAGCTGGCCAATGCATCTAGTGCTCTTGGAGAGAAGATGTCAGATGAAAAGCTTGTGAGGAAGATACTTAGGTCCCTACCTAAGAAGTATAAGACGAAGGTTACTGCCATTGAAGAATCACAAGACATCAGCAAGATGAGAGTAGATGAGCTCATTGGATCTCTTCAAACATTTGAGCTTGGGTTGAATGAGGAAGAACCAGAAAAGAAGCCAAAGAGTATAGCCCTAGTGACAAATGGTGAAGAAGAGAAAGGAAAGAGTTCTGAATCCCAGGAGGATTTATCTCAGGCCATAGTGATTTTGGGAAGACAGTTCACCAAAGTATTCAAGAGAATGAATAATAACTCCAGGCCTAATGTCAAGAACATGACTTCTGACACCAGCAAGAAGGATTAAGAGAAAACTGCCCAAGATAAAGGAGTGCAGTGCTTTGAGTGCGAAGGGTATGGACATGTCAAGAAAGAATGTCCCACCTTCTTGAAAAAGCAGAAGAAGGGCATGACAGTTTCCTGGTCTGACTCTGATAGTGAAAGTGAAGGCGAGTCAGCAAAGCATGTGAGAGCTTTAACAAGAGCTGTTGTTTCTGATGATGATGCTAGTGATGGAGAAGTAACTTATGAGGAGTTGGCATCCACCTATCAAGAGCTATGTTTAAAGAGTGTTGAGATTTGCCAAGAAAACAAGTGCCACAAGCAACAGATTGCTCAGCTAGAGAATGAAAAGACTGATCTTGAAAATGAAGTAGTGCTAGTTAGAGCTCATCTTGATCAAATGACCAAGTCTGTTAGGATGCTGAGCTGTGGTACAGACACACTCGACAAGATCCTTCAGTCAGAAAAAGCTGCTGGAGACAAAGCTGGGATAGGTTATGTGGCTGAGGACAAGGGAACTTCAGAAGGAAGCACTTCAGGTTCAAAGAAGGAAGTGTCACAACTTTCATCTCAACATCAGCCAAAGAAGCAGGATCCTACCCCTAAGAAAGCTGATGTTTCACAACCTAAGAAGATTGAGAAGAAGACTGGTCCCTATCAGAAGAAAAAGCAGCCACTGGGAGCTAGCCAATATATGCCCCCACAATACCATGAGAGCATGCAAGCTGCTCAGTTCAAACAGCACATGTCTCATCAGATGTCTCAACATCAGGACAACTGGTATGGGTATGGCTATGGATACACCAATGCTGTTCCTTATGTATATGGGAGAAGAAAGCCTCACCATCATGGGAGACAATCCAGGAAACAACATTCTCAGCCGACTTATGGGAGAAGATATCAACAGAATAGATGGCAGGGCAGTTATGGTAGGAGGAGACCACATCATGGATGGCAGCATAGGCAATCTCATCATGGCAGAAGATTCAGAGATGAAAGGGTGAGATGCTATTATTGTGGAAGATTTGGACATATGCAGTACTCTTGCTACAAGCTGCATGGATACCCTCAGCCTCAAAATAGATGGAGAGAACACAGGCCCAAAGTTGTTAATCAATGGGTACCTAAGGAGAAGGTGAAGTGCTTATTGGCTCACATGGGTGATAAAGAAGGAACATGGTATTTTTACAGTGGGTATTCCAAGCACATGTCTGGATGTAGATCCATGTTTGATGATCTTAGACCTTGTCCCTCTCATGAGGTCATATTTGGAAATGGAGGAAAAGGTGTCGTTGCAGGAGTTAGGAAAGTGCAAGGTGATGGTAGACCTGAACTTGACAATGTTATGTTTGTCAATGGCTTAAGTGCAAATTTGATCAGCATAAGCTAATTGTGTGATGAAGGTTACAAGGTAAACTACACTAAGCATGAGTGTGTGGTTTCTGATGAGCAGAATCAGATTGTTATGAAGGGTGCCAGAACCAAAGACAACTGCTATCAGTGGACCTCTCTTGAAGGAGATTCAACTAGTAATGTTGTAGTTAATGTTATAACATTAAACTATGATATCAGAATGCTGAAAGGTCACTCAGAGTTAATGAGTCCTGATGTGAATTGTTTAAAAGGAAAGTCTTTATAGAGGGAGAAAAATAGTAATTGGTCTTTAAAGAGTATTCAAAATCAGGCGCTTTACTATATTGGTACTACATCAAGACTTACCAAAGCTTTCTCATTGCAACGTTTCATCTCCCTAAATCTCAACAGAATAGAAAGTTTTTCTCTAAACCTAGTCTGTCACAAAGGAACAATGTCCGTCCCTTCCATGAACTCTGATCAGGTACGAACTAGGGGTTCTCCTGAAGAACTAATTTCTAGTGCGCTTCCCGAGTCAGGTAACCCTAAACCCTCTACCACGGTGAATAAACCTGAAGCTAGGTCATCATTCTCTCAGGCTGTTGAGGAGAAGTTTGATGTAGACAAGCACTTGGAACAGATTGCCACCAAAATCCTTGAGAAAGGGATACGGGTGAAAGGGATTTCTGTCCCTTTAAGGCAAATCCCTGCTGAACAAGTCGACTCTCAAGGAGAGGACAAAAATCTTCAAAGCCAGGCCCTTAGTCAAGAAGCTGAAGGTGAAGATTCTGATGACACTGGTGTCAGTCTTGATGTCAGAACGTCATCCCCTAGGAATGAAAGCCACAGGGATAAAGGGAAGGAGCAGGTTGAGGTTATAGAGATTGAGGACTCATCTGATGATGATAGAATTGGAAGAGGGAAGGATAAGAAAAGGACTTCATCTACAGACTATCCCAAGTCATGGAGCAAAGGTGCCAGGTCTGGCAAGAAGAGGAGAATCAGGGAGGAGGCAGATTCTGAGAGTGATGCTCAAGACATCAACCCAGCTACAAATCAAGTGCCTGATAACACCTCATCTCACAGTGCCAGAAGTGCCTCCTTGTGGAAGTGTGTGAGCCTAAGAAAGGTAGCGCTGGAAAGAGAGGTTGTAGCAAAGGACTTAGAATCTACTGAAATTATTAACCTAATTAAGCTTGCTGGTCTCATAAGGACTGTGTCAGGGTTGGCTGATTGCTATGATAGACTGGTCAGGGAGTTCATAGTGAATATACCTGAATCGATAAATGACAGTAAGAGCCGAACTTTCAGAAGAGTTACCCTCAGGGGTAAGTGTGTCTGGTTTTCTCCTGAGATGATCAATGCCTACTTAGGAAGAAATGAGGAAGATTATGGGGAATTAGAAGCCTCCAACAATGTTATATGCAGAGAAATCACTGCTGGTCGAGTAGATTTTTGGCCCGTAGAAGGAAAGCTGTTAGCCAGTTTGTTGAGTGTCAAATATGCTTTTCTGCACAGAATAGGTATTGCCAACTGGGTTCCTACTAGTCACAAGACCACAATTTCTATTGAATTGGGGAAGATAATCTATGCAGTTGGGACAAAGCAAAGAATTGACTATGGCTCATACATCTATGATCATACTATTAAGCATGCTGCTACAAATGCTGTGAAGATGCACATTGCTTTTCCCTCTCTCATTTGTGGGATTATCGTGTCTCAACATCCTGGAATTCTACAGCATTCAGATGTAGTGTGCAAAAGGAAACCTGCCTTGTTACTTCATTACAAGTTGAAACATGTTCCTAACAATGTCAAGACATCTGCTTCAACATCTCAACAGTCACCAGCCAAGACTGGGGTGATTACAGAACTAGAGGAGGCTTGCAAGGAGTTAGATGAAGTCATAAGAGTTAGTACTGAAAGGAAACAAAAATTTGAAAGACTTGTCATGGCTCTGAGATTGGCAACAAAGGAAGGTGAAGTTGTCAACACAAGGAAGGATGTTATTCAAGGGGAGAACATAGCCAATGATTAAGGGAGTTAAATTGATGCTGATAAAAGGTGAAAAGTTTGGTGCTGCATTAAGGGGGAGTCATGACATTTGAAGAGTCCAGCCAAGCAGACATCTAGGGGGAGTAAATTGCTGCACATTGTGAGCTACTGAACAGCTGTGATGTTGGGTCATGTTTTAGAGGGGGAGCACCAATTGGCTGTTGTCAATAATGAAGATGGTGCTGCAGCAGATCAAGTGTTGAAGACTTTGAAGATTGTCAAACTGCTGCTAATGAGTTTCAAATTGATTGAAGATTATTCTGCTGCTGAAATCTCTGAAGGTGCAGAGTGCAGAAGTTGTTTGCAGAGTGCAGAGATTGTTTTAGCCAAAATTAGCCAAAGGGGGAGATTGATAGTTCCTGGATTGGCTGGAATTTTGGTAAAACAAAGGTTATTCAATGTTGATGTCAAGGTGCTGATGTTGTAACATTGAAGTCTTAACACTGGGCTGTGTTAAGTTGTTAAATGCTGAAGTTGGATGTCTGATGTCACACAGGTGATGTTGTAACATCAGACCTGCAGAATTAATAACAGCAGGACATGTTATTAGGGCACGCGTATTAGCTGGAATTGTGGAGAGTGGTTGACTCATTGGATGAGAATATCTTGGGATAGATATTTTCTGTTACATGGGAGATTTGATTGCAGGTTTGTTGGAGAATTAAAAGGTTGAAGATTTAAAAATATTTTGGGGATAAAATCTGTTTTGAAGATTCAGTTTTAATTAACAAATCTGATCAAATATTGTGACAAGTCCAAGCCCAATTCAGGAGCTATATAAAGCGCACAAGACCAAAGGGAAAAGCGACAGAAAACATTCAGAAGATCAAGAGCAGAAGGCTTAGTGTCTAGAGTTTGTTTAAAGTGCTTGTATTTACACTATTCTAGGGTTTGAATAGGTGTTGAGTTTCTGTCCTCTCTAAAGCTGTGAAGCAAAGAGAGATGTGTGAATTGATCGAAACTGTGAAGTAAGATCAAGGGTACTCAAAGTGGGTTCTTTGAGTGTTTGTAAGGGATTGAGTGGTGTTCTCATACCTAAGTGGTTTCTTAGGTAGGAAGTCATTAGTAGAGTATAAGTTTAGGAGATTGTCAACGGGTTGTTGAGTCTGTAAATTATATCTACAAGTAGTGAATTCCATCCCTGGCTTGGTAGCCCCCAGAGTAGGTTGGTTGTAACCGAACTGGGTCAACAATTCTTGGTGTTATTTTACTGTTATTGATGTCCATTGTGCAGAGTGTGTTGTTGTGACATCACACCTTAACATCACACGTCTGATACTAGAATTTCAATTGGTATCAGAGCAGGCATCCTGTCTGTCTCTGGGTGAGATCTAGGGAAGTTACTTTCTGGTGAAAAGATGGACAAAGAAGTTGGAGGATTCGTCAAAGACCCCCTATTTTGGATGGATCCAATTATGACTATTGGAAGCCAAGGATGACCACCTTCTTAAAATCCTTGGACAGTAGAGCTTGGAAGGCTGTTATTAAAGAGTCGAAAGCACCTGTCATGTGTGAGAAGGATGATGCTGGTAAAGATAAAGAAGGTACCTCTAAGCTAAAGCCTGAAGAAGAATGGACCAAGGAGGAAGATGAGCTTGCCCTTGGAAATTCCAAAGCTCTGAATGCTATCTTCAATGGAGTGGATAAGAACATCTTCAGGTTAATTAATACCTGTGAAGTTGCTAAGCAAGCATGGGATATCTTGCAGGCTACTCATGAAGGAACATCTAGAATCAAGATGTCAAGACTTCAGATTTTAACATCAAAATTTGAAAGCCTGAAGATGAAGGAAGATGAGACTATTCATGATTTCCACATGAGTGTTCTTGAGCTGGCCAATGCATCTAGTGCTCTTGGAGAGAAGATGTCAGATGAAAAGCTTGTGAGGAAGATACTTAGGTCCCTACCTAAGAAGTATAAGATGAAGGTTACTGCCATTGAAGAATCACAAGACATCAGCAAGATGAGAGTAGATGAGCTCATTGGATCTCTTCAAACATTTGAGCTTGGGTTGAATGAGGAAGAACCAGAAAAGAAGCCAAAGAGTATAGCCCTAGTGACAAATGGTGAAGAAGAGAAAGGAAAGAGTTCTGAATCCCAGGAGGATTTATCTCAGGCCATGGTGATTTTGGGAAGACAGTTCACCAAAGTATTCAAGAGAATGAATAATAACTCCAGGCCTAATGTCAAGAACATGACTTCTGACACCAGCAAGAAGGATTAAGAGAAAACTGCCCAAGATAAAGGAGTGCAGTGCTTTGAGTGCGAAGGGTATGGACATGTCAAGAAAGAATGTCCCACCTTCTTGAAAAAGCAGAAGAAGGGCATGACAGTTTCCTGGTCTGACTCTGATAGTGAAAGTGAAGGCGAGTCAGCAAAGCATGTGAGAGCTTTAACAAGAGCTGTTGTTTCTGATGATGATGCTAGTGATGGAGAAGTAACTTATGAGGAGTTGGCATCCACCTATCAAGAGCTATGTTTAAAGAGTGCTGAGATTTGCCAAGAAAACAAGTGCCACAAGCAACAGATTGCTCAGCTAGAGAATGAAAAGACTGATCTTGAAAATGAAGTAGTGCTAGTTAGAGCTCATCTTGATCAAATGACCAAGTCTGTTAGGATGCTGAGCTGTGGTACAGACACACTCGACAAGATCCTTCAGTCAGAAAAAGCTGCTGGAGACAAAGCTGGGATAGGTTATGTGGCTGAGGACAAGGGAACTTCAGAAGGAAGCACTTCAGGTTCAAAGAAGGAAGTGTCACAACTTTCATCTCAACATCAGCCAAAGAAGTAGGATCCTACCCCTAAGAAAGCTGATGTTTCACAACCTAAGAAGATTGAGAAGAAGACTGGTCCCTATCAGAAGAGAAAGCAGCCACTGGGAGCTAGCCAATATATGCCCCCACAATACCATGAGAGCATGCAAGCTACTCAGTTCAAACAGCACATGTCTCATCAGATGTCTCAACATCAGGACAACTGGTATGGGTATGGCTATGGATACACCAATGCTGTTCCTTATGTATATGGGAGAAGAAAGCCTCACCATCATGGGAGACAATCCAGGAAACAGCATTCTCAGCTGACTTATGGGAGAAGATATCAACAGAATAGATGGCAGGGCAGTTATGGTAGGAGGAGACCACATCATGGATGGCAGCATAGGCAATCTCATCATGGCAGAAGATTCAGAGATGAAAGGGTGAGATGCTATTATTGTGGAAGATTTGGACATATGCAGTACTCTTGCTACAAGCTGCATGGATACCCTCAGCCTCAAAATAGATGGAGAGAACACAGGCCCAAAGTTGTTAATCAATGGGTACCTAAGGAGAAGGTGAAGTGCTTATTGGCTCACATGGGTGATAAAGAAGGAACATGGTATTTTGACAGTGGGTATTCCAAGCACATGTTTGGATGTAGATCCATGTTTGATGATCTTAGACCTTGTCCCTCTCATGAGGTCATATTTGGAAATGGAGGAAAAGGTGTCGTTGCAGGAGTTGGGAAAGTGCAAGGTGATGGTAGACCTGAACTTGACAATGTTATGTTTGTCAATGGCTTAAGTGCAAATTTGATCAGCATAAGCCAATTGTGTGATGAAGGTTACAAGGTAAACTACACTAAGCATGAGTGTGTGGTTTCTGATGAGCAGAATCAGATTGTTATGAAGGGTGCCAGAACCAAAGACAACTGCTATCAGTGGACCTCTCTTGAAGGAGATTCAACTAGTAATGTTGTAGTTAATGTTATAACATTAAACTATGATATCAGAATGCTGAAAGGTCACTCAGAGTTAATGAGTCCTGATGTGAATTGTTTAAAAGGAAAGTCTTTATAGAGGGAGAAAAATAGTAATTAGTCTTTAAAGAGTATTCAAAATCAGGCGCCTTACTATATTGGTACTACATCAAGACTTACCAAAGCTTTCTCATTGCAACGTTTCATCTCCCTAAATCTCAACAGAATAGAAAGTTTTTCTCCAAACCTAGTCTGTCACAAAGGAACAATGTCCGTCCCTTCCATGAACTCTGATCAGGTACGAACTAGGGGTTCTCCTGAAGAACTAATTTCTAGTGCGCTTCCCGAGTCAGGTAACCCTAAACCCTCTACCACGGTGAATAAACCTGAAGCTAGGTCATCATTCTCTCAGGCTGTTGAGGAGAAGTTTGATGTAGACAAGCACTTGGAACAGATTGCCACCAGAATCCTTGAGAAAGGGATACGGGTGAAAGGGATTTCTGTCCCTTTAAGGCAAATCCCTGCTAAACAAGTCGACTCTCAAGGAGAGGACAAAAATCTTCAAAGCCAGGCCCTTAGTCAAGAAGCTGAAGGTGAAGATTCTGATGACACTGGTGTCAGTCTTGATGTCAGAACGTCATCCCCTAGGAATGAAAGCCACAGGGATAAAGGGAAGGAGCAGGTTGAGGTTATAGAGATTGAGGACTCATCTGATGATGATAGAATTGGAAGAGGGAAGGATAAGAAAAGGACTTCATCTACAGACTATCCCAAGTCATGGAGCAAAGGTGCCAGGTCTGGCAAGAAGAGGAGAATCAGGGAGGAGGCAGATTCTGAGAGTGATGCTCAAGACATCAACCCAGCTACAAATCAAGTGCCTGATAACACCTCATCTCACAGTGCCAGAAGTGCCTCCTTGTGGAAGTGTGTGAGCCTAAGAAAGGTAGCGCTGGAAAGAGAGGTTGTAGCAAAGGACTTAGAATCTACTGAAATTATTAACCTAATTAAGCTTGCTGGTCTCATAAGGACTGTGTCAGGGTTGGCTGATTGCTATGATAGACTGGTCAGGGAGTTCATAGTGAATATACCTGAATCGATAAATGACAGTAAGAGCCGAACTTTCAGAAGAGTTACCCTCAGGGGTAAGTGTGTCTGGTTTTCTCCTGAGATGATTAATGCCTACTTAGGAAGAAATGAGGAAGATTATGGGGAATTAGAAGCCTCCAACAATGTTATATGCAGAGAAATCACTGCTGGTCGAGTAGATTTTTGGCCCGTAGAAGGAAAGCTGTTAGCCAGTTTGTTGAGTGTCAAATATGCTTTTCTGCACAGAATAGGTATTGCCAACTGGGTTCCTACTAGTCACAAGACCACAATTTCTATTGAATTGGGGAAGATAATCTATGCAGTTGGGACAAAGCAAAGAATTGACTATGGCTCATACATCTATGATCATACTATTAAGCATGCTGCTACAAATGCTGTGAAGATGCACATTGCTTTTCCCTCTCTCATTTGTGGGATTATCGTGTCTCAACATCCTGGAATTCTACAGCATTCAGATGTAGTGTGCAAAAGGAAACCTGCCTTGTTACTTCATTACAAGTTGAAACATGTTCCTAACAATGTCAAGACATCTGCTTCAACATCTCAACAGTCACCAGCCAAGACTGGGGTGATTACAGAACTAGAGGAGGCTTGCAAGGAGTTAGATGAAGTCATAAGAGTTAGTACTGAAAGGAAACAAAAATTTGAAAGACTTGTCATGGCTCTGAGATTGGCAACAAAGGAAGGTGAAGTTGTCAACACAAGGAAGGATGTTATTCAAGGGGAGAACATAGCCAATGATTAAGGGAGTTAAATTGATGCTGATAAAAGGTGAAAAGTTTGGTGCTGCATTAAGGGGGAGTCATGACATTTGAAGAGTCCAGCCAAGCAGACATCTAGGGGGAGTAAATTGCTGCACATTGTGAGCTACTGAACAGCTGTGATGTTGGGTCATGTTTTAGAGGGGGAGCACCAATTGGCTGTTGTCAATAATGAAGATGGTGCTGCAGCAGATCAAGTGTTGAAGACTTTGAAGATTGTCAAACTGCTGCTAATGAGTTTCAAATTGATTGAAGATTATTCTGCTGCTGAAATCTCTGAAGGTGCAGAGTGCAGAAGTTGTTTGCAGAGTGCAGAGATTGTTTTAGCCAAAATTAGCCAAAGGGGGAGATTGATAGTTCCTGGATTGGCTGGAATTTTGGTAAAACAAAGGTTATTCAATGTTGATGTCAAGGTGCTGATGTTGTAACATTGAAGTCTTAACACTGGGCTGTGTTAAGTTGTTAAATGCTGAAGTTGGATGTCTGATGTCACACAGGTGATGTTGTAACATCAGACCTGCAGAATTAATAACAGCAGGACATGTTATTAGGGCACGCGTATTAGCTGGAATTGTGGAGAGTGGTTGACTCATTGGATGAGAATATCTTGGGATAGATATTTTCTGTTACATGGGAGATTTGATTGCAGGTTTGTTGGAGAATTAAAAGGTTGAAGATTTAAAAATATTTTGGGGATAAAATCTGTTTTGAAGATTCAGTTTTAATTAACAAATCTGATCAAATATTGTGACAAGTCCAAGCCCAATTCAGGAGCTATATAAAGCGCACAAGACCAAAGGGAAAAGCGACAGAAAACATTCAGAAGATCAAGAGCAGAAGGCTTAGTGTCTAGAGTTTGTTTAAAGTGCTTGTATTTACACTATTCTAGGGCTTGAATAGGTGTTGAGTTTCTGTCCTCTCTAAAGCTGTGAAGCAAAGAGAGATGTGTGAATTGATCGAAACTGTGAAGTAAGATCAAGGGTACTCAAAGTGGGTTCTTTGAGTGTTTGTAAGGGATTGAGTGGTGTTCTCATACCTAAGTGGTTTCTTAGGTAGGAAGTCATTAGTAGAGTATAAGTTTAGGAGATTGTCAACGGGTTGTTGAGTCTGTAAATTATATCTACAAGTAGTGAATTCCATCCCTGGCTTGGTAGCCCCCAGAGTAGGTTGGTTGTAACCGAACTGGGTCAACAATTCTTGGTGTTATTTTACTGTTATTGCTGTCCATTGTGCAGAGTGTGTTGTTGTGACATCACACCTTAACATCACACGTCTGATACTAGAATTTCAATTGGTATCAGAGCAGGCATCCTGTCTGTCTCTGGGTGAGATCTAGGGAAGTTACTTTCTGGTGAAAAGATGGACAAAGAAGTTGGAGGATTCGTCAAAGACCCCCTATTTTGGATGGATCCAATTATGACTATTGGAAGCCAAGGATGACCACCTTCTTAAAATCCTTGGACAGTAGAGCTTGGAAGGCTGTTATTAAAGAGTCGAAAGCACCTGTCATGTGTGAGAAGGATGATGCTGGTAAAGATAAAGAAGGCACCTCTAAGCTAAAGCCTGAAGAAGAATGGACCAAGGAGGAAGATGAGCTTGCCCTTGGAAATTCCAAAGCTCTGAATGCTATCTTCAATGGAGTGGATAAGAACATCTTCAGGTTAATTAATACCTGTGAAGTTGCTAAGCAAGCATGGGATATCTTGCAGGCTACTCATGAAGGAACATCTAGAATCAAGATGTCAAGACTTCAGATTTTAACATCAAAATTTGAAAGCCTGAAGATGAAGGAAGATGAGACTATTCATGATTTCCACATGAGTGTTCTTGAGCTGGCCAATGCATCTAGTGCTCTTGGAGAGAAGATGTCAGATGAAAAGCTTGTGAGGAAGATACTTAGGTCCCTACCTAAGAAGTATAAGATGAAGGTTACTGCCATTGAAGAATCACAAGACATCAGCAAGATGAGAGTAGATGAGCTCATTGGATCTCTTCAAACATTTGAGCTTGGGTTGAATGAGGAAGAACCAGAAAAGAAGCCAAAGAGTATAGCCCTAGTGACAAATGGTGAAGAAGAGAAAGGAAAGAGTTCTGAATCCCAGGAGGATTTATCTCAGGCCATAGTGATTTTGGGAAGACAGTTCACCAAAGTATTCAAGAGAATGAATAATAACTCCAGGCCTAATGTCAAGAACATGACTTCTGACACCAGCAAGAAGGATTAAGAGAAAACTGCCCAAGATAAAGGAGTGCAGTGCTTTGAGTGCGAAGGGTATGGACATGTCAAGAAAGAATGTCCCACCTTCTTGAAAAAGCAGAAGAAGGGCATGACAGTTTCCTGGTCTGACTCTGATAGTGAAAGTGAAGGCGAGTCAGCAAAGCATGTGAGAGCTTTAACAAGAGCTGTTGTTTCTGATGATGATGCTAGTGATGGAGAAGTAACTTATGAGGAGTTGGCATCCACCTATCAAGAGCTATGTTTAAAGAGTGCTGAGATTTGCCAAGAAAACAAGTGCCACAAGCAACAGATTGCTCAGCTAGAGAATGAAAAGACTGATCT
Organism: Lathyrus tuberosus; assembly: GCA_022829125.1. Taxonomy (NCBI): domain Eukaryota; kingdom Viridiplantae; phylum Streptophyta; class Magnoliopsida; order Fabales; family Fabaceae; genus Lathyrus; species Lathyrus tuberosus. The sequence goes on from JALAZF010000104.1 coordinate 10,319,140, forward strand.
TGAAAATGAAGTAGTGCTAGTTAGAGCTCATCTTGATCAAATGACCAAGTCTGTTAGGATGCTGAGCTGTGGTACAGACACACTCGACAAGATCCTTCAGTCAGAAAAAGCTGCTGGAGACAAAGCTGGGATAGGTTATGTGGTTGAGGACAAGGGAACTTCAGAAGGAAGCACTTCAGGTTCAAAGAAGGAAGTGTCACAACTTTCATCTCAACATCAGCCAAAGAAGTAGGATCCTACCCCTAAGAAAGCTGATGTTTCACAACCTAAGAAGATTGAGAAGAAGACTGGTCCCTATCAGAAGAGAAAGCAGCCACTGGGAGCTAGCCAATATATGCCCCCACAATACCATGAGAGCATGCAAGCTACTCAGTTCAAACAGCACATGTCTCATCAGATGTCTCAACATCAGGACAACTGGTATGGGTATGGCTATGGATACACCAATGCTGTTCCTTATGTATATGGGAGAAGAAAGCCTCACCATCATGGGAGACAATCCAGGAAACAGCATTCTCAGCTGACTTATGGGAGAAGATATCAACAGAATAGATGGCAGGGCAGTTATGGTAGGAGGAGACCACATCATGGATGGCAGCATAGGCAATCTCATCATGGCAGAAGATTCAGAGATGAAAGGGTGAGATGCTATTATTGTGGAAGATTTGGACATATGCAGTACTCTTGCTACAAGCTGCATGGATACCCTCAGCCTCAAAATAGATGGAGAGAACACAGGCCCAAAGTTGTTAATCAATGGGTACCTAAGGAGAAGGTGAAGTGCTTATTGGCTCACATGGGTGATAAAGAAGGAACATGGTATTTTGACAGTGGGTATTCCAAGCACATGTCTGGATGTAGATCCATGTTTGATGATCTTAGACCTTGTCCCTCTCATGAGGTCATATTTGGAAATGGAGGAAAAGGTGTCGTTGCAGGAGTTGGGAAAGTGCAAGGTGATGGTAGACCTGAACTTGACAATGTTATGTTTGTCAATGGCTTAAGTGCAAATTTGATCAGCATAAGCCAATTGTGTGATGAAGGTTACAAGGTAAACTACACTAAGCATGAGTGTGTGGTTTCTGATGAGCAGAATCAGATTGTTATGAAGGGTGCCAGAACCAAAGACAACTGCTATCAGTGGACCTCTCTTGAAGGAGATTCAACTAGTAATGTTGTAGTTAATGTTATAACATTAAACTATGATATCAGAATGCTGAAAGGTCACTCAGAGTTAATGAGTCCTGATGTGAATTGTTTAAAAGGAAAGTCTTTATAGAGGGAGAAAAATAGTAATTAGTCTTTAAAGAGTATTCAAAATCAGGCGCCTTACTATATTGGTACTACATCAAGACTTACCAAAGCTTTCTCATTGCAACGTTTCATCTCCCTAAATCTCAACAGAATAGAAAGTTTTTCTCCAAACCTAGTCTGTCACAAAGGAACAATGTCCGTCCCTTCCATGAACTCTGATCAGGTACGAACTAGGGGTTCTCCTGAAGAACTAATTTCTAGTGCGCTTCCCGAGTCAGGTAACCCTAAACCCTCTACCACGGTGAATAAACCTGAAGCTAGGTCATCATTCTCTCAGGCTGTTGAGGAGAAGTTTGATGTAGACAAGCACTTGGAACAGATTGCCACCAGAATCCTTGAGAAAGGGATACGGGTGAAAGGGATTTCTGTCCCTTTAAGGCAAATCCCTGCTAAACAAGTCGACTCTCAAGGAGAGGACAAAAATCTTCAAAGCCAGGCCCTTAGTCAAGAAGCTGAAGGTGAAGATTCTGATGACACTGGTGTCAGTCTTGATGTCAGAACGTCATCCCCTAGGAATGAAAGCCACAGGGATAAAGGGAAGGAGCAGGTTGAGGTTATAGAGATTGAGGACTCATCTGATGATGATAGAATTGGAAGAGGGAAGGATAAGAAAAGGACTTCATCTACAGACTATCCCAAGTCATGGAGCAAAGGTGCCAGGTCTGGCAAGAAGAGGAGAATCAGGGAGGAGGCAGATTCTGAGAGTGATGCTCAAGACATCAACCCAGCTACAAATCAAGTGCCTGATAACACCTCATCTCACAGTGCCAGAAGTGCCTCCTTGTGGAAGTGTGTGAGCCTAAGAAAGGTAGCGCTGGAAAGAGAGGTTGTAGCAAAGGACTTAGAATCTACTGAAATTATTAACCTAATTAAGCTTGCTGGTCTCATAAGGACTGTGTCAGGGTTGGCTGATTGCTATGATAGACTGGTCAGGGAGTTCATAGTGAATATACCTGAATCGATAAATGACAGTAAGAGCCGAACTTTCAGAAGAGTTACCCTCAGGGGTAAGTGTGTCTGGTTTTCTCCTGAGATGATTAATGCCTACTTAGGAAGAAATGAGGAAGATTATGGGGAATTAGAAGCCTCCAACAATGTTATATGCAGAGAAATCACTGCTGGTCGAGTAGATTTTTGGCCCGTAGAAGGAAAGCTGTTAGCCAGTTTGTTGAGTGTCAAATATGCTTTTCTGCACAGAATAGGTATTGCCAACTGGGTTCCTACTAGTCACAAGACCACAATTTCTATTGAATTGGGGAAGATAATCTATGCAGTTGGGACAAAGCAAAGAATTGACTATGGCTCATACATCTATGATCATACTATTAAGCATGCTGCTACAAATGCTGTGAAGATGCACATTGCTTTTCCCTCTCTCATTTGTGGGATTATCGTGTCTCAACATCCTGGAATTCTACAGCATTCAGATGTAGTGTGCAAAAGGAAACCTGCCTTGTTACTTCATTACAAGTTGAAACATGTTCCTAACAATGTCAAGACATCTGCTTCAACATCTCAACAGTCACCAGCCAAGACTGGGGTGATTACAGAACTAGAGGAGGCTTGCAAGGAGTTAGATGAAGTCATAAGAGTTAGTACTGAAAGGAAACAAAAATTTGAAAGACTTGTCATGGCTCTGAGATTGGCAACAAAGGAAGGTGAAGTTGTCAACACAAGGAAGGATGTTATTCAAGGGGAGAACATAGCCAATGATTAAGGGAGTTAAATTGATGCTGATAAAAGGTGAAAAGTTTGGTGCTGCATTAAGGGGGAGTCATGACATTTGAAGAGTCCAGCCAAGCAGACATCTAGGGGGAGTAAATTGCTGCACATTGTGAGCTACTGAACAGCTGTGATGTTGGGTCATGTTTTAGAGGGGGAGCACCAATTGGCTGTTGTCAATAATGAAGATGGTGCTGCAGCAGATCAAGTGTTGAAGACTTTGAAGATTGTCAAACTGCTGCTAATGAGTTTCAAATTGATTGAAGATTATTCTGCTGCTGAAATCTCTGAAGGTGCAGAGTGCAGAAGTTGTTTGCAGAGTGCAGAGATTGTTTTAGCCAAAATTAGCCAAAGGGGGAGATTGATAGTTCCTGGATTGGCTGGAATTTTGGTAAAACAAAGGTTATTCAATGTTGATGTCAAGGTGCTGATGTTGTAACATTGAAGTCTTAACACTGGGCTGTGTTAAGTTGTTAAATGCTGAAGTTGGATGTCTGATGTCACACAGGTGATGTTGTAACATCAGACCTGCAGAATTAATAACAGCAGGACATGTTATTAGGGCACGCGTATTAGCTGGAATTGTGGAGAGTGGTTGACTCATTGGATGAGAATATCTTGGGATAGATATTTTCTGTTACATGGGAGATTTGATTGCAGGTTTGTTGGAGAATTAAAAGGTTGAAGATTTAAAAATATTTTGGGGATAAAATCTGTTTTGAAGATTCAGTTTTAATTAACAAATCTGATCAAATATTGTGACAAGTCCAAGCCCAATTCAGGAGCTATATAAAGCGCACAAGACCAAAGGGAAAAGCGACAGAAAACATTCAGAAGATCAAGAGCAGAAGGCTTAGTGTCTAGAGTTTGTTTAAAGTGCTTGTATTTACACTATTCTAGGGTTTGAATAGGTGTTGAGTTTCTGTCCTCTCTAAAGCTGTGAAGCAAAGAGAGATGTGTGAATTGATCGAAACTGTGAAGTAAGATCAAGGGTACTCAAAGTGGGTTCTTTGAGTGTTTGTAAGGGATTGAGTGGTGTTCTCATACCTAAGTGGTTTCTTAGGTAGGAAGTCATTAGTAGAGTATAAGTTTAGGAGATTGTCAACGGGTTGTTGAGTCTGTAAATTATATCTACAAGTAGTGAATTCCATCCCTGGCTTGGTAGCCCCCAGAGTAGGTTGGTTGTAACCGAACTGGGTCAACAATTCTTGGTGTTATTTTACTGTTATTGCTGTCCATTGTGCAGAGTGTGTTGTTGTGACATCACACCTTAACATCACACGTCTGATACTAGAATTTCAATTGGTATCAGAGCAGGCATCCTGTCTGTCTCTGGGTGAGATCTAGGGAAGTTACTTTCTGGTGAAAAGATGGACAAAGAAGTTGGAGGATTCGTCAAAGACCCCCTATTTTGGATGGATCCAATTATGACTATTGGAAGCCAAGGATGACCACCTTCTTAAAATCCTTGGACAGTAGAGCTTGGAAGGCTGTTATTAAAGAGTCGAAAGCACCTGTCATGTGTGAGAAGGATGATGCTGGTAAAGATAAAGAAGGCACCTCTAAGCTAAAGCCTGAAGAAGAATGGACCAAGGAGGAAGATGAGCTTGCCCTTGGAAATTCCAAAGCTCTGAATGCTATCTTCAATGGAGTGGATAAGAACATCTTCAGGTTAATTAATACCTGTGAAGTTGCTAAGCAAGCATGGGATATCTTGCAGGCTACTCATGAAGGAACATCTAGAATCAAGATGTCAAGACTTCAGATTTTAACATCAAAATTTGAAAGCCTGAAGATGAAGGAAGATGAGACTATTCATGATTTCCACATGAGTGTTCTTGAGCTGGCCAATGCATCTAGTGCTCTTGGAGAGAAGATGTCAGATGAAAAGCTTGTGAGGAAGATACTTAGGTCCCTACCTAAGAAGTATAAGATGAAGGTTACTGCCATTGAAGAATCACAAGACATCAGCAAGATGAGAGTAGATGAGCTCATTGGATCTCTTCAAACATTTGAGCTTGGGTTGAATGAGGAAGAACCAGAAAAGAAGCCAAAGAGTATAGCCCTAGTGACAAATGGTGAAGAAGAGAAAGGAAAGAGTTCTGAATCCCAGGAGGATTTATCTCAGGCCATAGTGATTTTGGGAAGACAGTTCACCAAAGTATTCAAGAGAATGAATAATAACTCCAGGCCTAATGTCAAGAACATGACTTCTGACACCAGCAAGAAGGATTAAGAGAAAACTGCCCAAGATAAAGGAGTGCAGTGCTTTGAGTGCGAAGGGTATGGACATGTCAAGAAAGAATGTCCCACCTTCTTGAAAAAGCAGAAGAAGGGCATGACAGTTTCCTGGTCTGACTCTGATAGTGAAAGTGAAGGCGAGTCAGCAAAGCATGTGAGAGCTTTAACAAGAGCTGTTGTTTCTGATGATGATGCTAGTGATGGAGAAGTAACTTATGAGGAGTTGGCATCCACCTATCAAGAGCTATGTTTAAAGAGTGCTGAGATTTGCCAAGAAAACAAGTGCCACAAGCAACAGATTGCTCAGCTAGAGAATGAAAAGACTGATCTTGAAAATGAAGTAGTGCTAGTTAGAGCTCATCTTGATCAAATGACCAAGTCTGTTAGGATGCTGAGCTGTGGTACAGACACACTCGACAAGATCCTTCAGTCAGAAAAAGCTGCTGGAGACAAAGCTGGGATAGGTTATGTGGCTGAGGACAAGGGAACTTCAGAAGGAAGCACTTCAGGTTCAAAGAAGGAAGTGTCACAACTTTCATCTCAACATCAGCCAAAGAAGTAGGATCCTACCCCTAAGAAAGCTGATGTTTCACAACCTAAGAAGATTGAGAAGAAGACTGGTCCCTATCAGAAGAGAAAGCAGCCACTGGGAGCTAGCCAATATATGCCCCCACAATACCATGAGAGCATGCAAGCTACTCAGTTCAAACAGCACATGTCTCATCAGATGTCTCAACATCAGGACAACTGGTATGGGTATGGCTATGGATACACCAATGTTGTTCCTTATGTATATGGGAGAAGAAAGCCTCACCATCATGGGAGACAATCCAGGAAACAGCATTCTCAGCTGACTTATGGGAGAAGATATCAACAGAATAGATGGCAGGGCAGTTATGGTAGGAGGAGACCACATCATGGATGGCAGCATAGGCAATCTCATCATGGCAGAAGATTCAGAGATGAAAGGGTGAGATGCTATTATTGTGGAAGATTTGGACATATGCAGTACTCTTGCTACAAGCTGCATGGATACCCTCAGCCTCAAAATAGATGGAGAGAACACAGGCCCAAAGTTGTTAATCAATGGGTACCTAAGGAGAAGGTGAAGTGCTTATTGGCTCACATGGGTGATAAAGAAGGAACATGGTATTTTGACAGTGGGTATTCCAAGCACATGTCTGGATGTAGATCCATGTTTGATGATCTTAGACCTTGTCCCTCTCATGAGGTCATATTTGGAAATGGAGGAAAAGGTGTCGTTGCAGGAGTTGGGAAAGTGCAAGGTGATGGTAGACCTGAACTTGACAATGTTATGTTTGTCAATGGCTTAAGTGCAAATTTGATCAGCATAAGCCAATTGTGTGATGAAGGTTACAAGGTAAACTACACTAAGCATGAGTGTGTGGTTTCTGATGAGCAGAATCAGATTGTTATGAAGGGTGCCAGAACCAAAGACAACTGCTATCAGTGGACCTCTCTTGAAGGAGATTCAACTAGTAATGTTGTAGTTAATGTTATAACATTAAACTATGATATCAGAATGCTGAAAGGTCACTCAGAGTTAATGAGTCCTGATGTGAATTGTTTAAAAGGAAAGTCTTTATAGAGGGAGAAAAATAGTAATTAGTCTTTAAAGAGTATTCAAAAAAGAGGTTGAAGATTTAAAAAGATTTTGAAGAATTAGTCTTTATAGAGTAATTAGTCTTTATAGATGTGAATTGTTACATGGGAGATTTGATTGCAGGTTTGTTGGAGAATTAAGAGGTTGAAGATTTAAAAAGATTTTGGGGATAAAATCTGTTTTGAAGATTCAGTTTTAATTAACAAATCTGATCAAATATTGTGACAAGTCCAAGCCCAATTCAGGAGCTATATAAAGCGCACAAGACCAAAGGGAAAAGCGACAGAAAACATTCAGAAGATCAAGAGCAGAAGGCTTAGTGTTTAGAGTTTGTTTAAAGTGCTTGTATTTACACTATTCTAGGGTTTGAATAGGTGTTGAGTTTCTGTCCTCTCTAAAGCTGTGAAGCAAAGAGAGTTGTGTGAATTGATCGAAACTGTGAAGTAAGATCAAGGGTACTCAAAGTGGGTTCTTTGAGTGTTTGTAAGGGATTGAGTGGTGTTCTCATACCTAAGTGGTTTCTTAGGTAGGAAGTCATTAGTAGAGTATAAGTTTAGGAGATTGTCAACGGGTTGTTGAGTCTGTAAATTATATCTACAAGTAGTGAATTCCATCCCTGGCTTGGTAGCCCCCAGAGTAGGTTGGTTGTAACCGAACTGGGTCAACAATTCTTGGTGTTATTTTACTGTTATTGCTGTCCATTATGCAGAGTGTGTTGTTGTGACATCACACCTTAACATCACACGTCTGATACCAGAATTTCAATGAGAATCAACCCTAAAATTGGTCAGAGGTTTGACATTGGAAAGACTGCTCTAGCAAAGGATGACTGAGTTCTGTCTTATACCTTTAAGAGGTCGTCAGGGTCCTTGTATTAAGCCCAAGAGAAGGCATGAGAACTTCTAAGAAGCCGAAGGGTCCTTGTACAAAGCCAAGAGGAGGCGGGGATGCTTTTAGGAAGCCTGTGGGTCCCAAACCAAGAAAAGTTCAAGAAATGCTATTCACCGAGTATAGATAAACTCCGGAGAGTAGAATTTCTTTGACAATTTCCAGGGGTGACAGTCTGAGAAAAGGTTCACGAGGAATACTGCCTTTCTCTTTGTTCCATATTGTTTAAGCCCAAGAGAAGGCAAGACTGTATCTGGAAATCCTATGGAGATCTATTTTTGACTGTATTAAAGAGTGACCAAACTGGCTTTACCTAGTTCTAGACCTAGTTGCCGGGGAAAACTCTAAATAGCTATACTAGTATACATACAGTTGATATATGACAAGTATTTAAAAGGGTATAAAAGAAGACTAACCATGCGTAGCTTCCCACAATACAGTTATATATATTTGACATGTATTTAAAAGAATGAAAGAAGACTCACAGTGTTCAGCTTCCCACAATACAATTATATATATATGAAGGCGAGTAAATGAAAGCTGATAAAAACTTACAGGTGAGCAAGCTTCCATGTTGTATTGTTAGTTGTTCAAAGAAATTAAAGAAAGTTTTGATAACAACTGTATATTTGAACCTAAATCAAAAGGGAAGTTGTTTTGAAAAGATCGTTGGGGCTTATACTCAAGGAGAGGCCCATAATGGTTTATTTACAAAGGGATTGGGTCTTACACTCTATTAAGAGGCCCAAGGATGTTTTAAAAGAAATGGGACTTACAACACGAGGGTAGGCCTAGTTGAATTTCGTAAAAAAGGCGACGATCGCGCCGGGGTTTTGAAAAGTACAGAGGGACTTATAGAATGAATGAGGCCCAACACTATTTATGTATAGAGGATTGGGTCTTACACTCTATTAGAGGCCCAAAGATTATTTAAAGAAAAGAAATGGGACTTACAACACGAGGGTAGACCCAGGTGGTTTTTGTTTAAAGGGAGACGATCGTGTCGCGGTTTTTTTAACGTATTGGGACTTATACAATGACTGAGGCCCAAAATTGGTTTTGGTGAAAAAAAGGATTGAGTCTTACACTCTATTAGAGGCTCGTGAGTGTTTGAAAAAGATTGATGAGGGTGGAATTAATAAAAACCCTAATTTGGTTTTAAAATGGAATTAATTTTGTTTAAAAATTAATAAAAATTATTGAAAACATGTGATAAATGAGTGGTGATCTTGAATCAATGTTTCAAAAATCATGTTTTTATCCACAAAATGATTGAAAACCATTTAAGTTTGGAAAACCAAAAAGGAAAAAATATTTTAAATGCTAAAAAACAAATAAAAATTAATTCTTTGCAAAAATATCAAGTATATGAAATAAATAATATTTTTGGGAAATTTTTGTAAAATAAATTATTTTAACATATTTTTGAATTATTAAAAGAAGAATTTACTCAAAATTATTAAAATTCAGAGAGAAATTAATTTTTGAATCAATTAAATAAAATCACAAAATTCAAATATTTGAAAGTTTGAAAAAGGGCGCCAAGAACACCTTGGTTTTGCCCGCGTGCTCTGTTTTGCCCAGATTTATATTTTCTCACCAATCTCACTGAATACTTGATGAAATCACACAATCCACATATCAATCCATTCGTTTTCACCTCACGATCATGTCTATGGTCTTTAATTTCATGTATTTTAAGCATGGAATAAGAAATCAAAGAGAAACCTCAAGAACCCTAATTTCTGCGTGAAGGCTAAGAAATTCCACACACGATTCAGGCAAAGCAATTAATTGAAGGGAAACACTCTATACATGATTATGAACATATGGCAAAATTATTGTGCGAGGAAATACGCATGAATCATGAGATGACCAAGTTGAGGCTTAGCTCTTGCAGGTGGTGATCGAGTTCTAGGTTAGAGGTGTTACAGCTTGGTTCCAATGACGTGGATAGCTTCCCTAGGTGCTATAGAGTGTGTCTGAATGCTTGAAGTGGATTGAATTGAGCTGGAACTTGATTTGGCACCTCAACTGCAAATCTATCAAAAGCTTGTGTAGATGGCTGATAACTTTGTGAAATTAGTGTTCCAGATGTTAAGTGAGAGTTTGGATCACTTCTATATGTTATATGTGAGGTGTGTGTGTGATTGGTTTGGTTGGAATTGCTCCCAAACTCAAAACCCGGTGGTGACTTGAGTTAGAAGGAAAATTTGGAGTGAAAGAGATGATTGTGAGGAAAGCATCAGTTTGGGTGCTTGGTGTACTCAAACTGATCAGAAGTGAAGTCTATTTATAGTGTGTCAAGTTTTTTTTGCAAGGAATAGGGAATGGCAACTGCATCAGGCCTTTGGCCAATGTGGATCAAATGGAATATCAAGTCTCCTCTAGCCATTGACTTGAGATTAGAGCACAGGCCTATGGTTCTTTGATTCAAGGATAAGGCTTGACTAAAGTGTTCATCTTTGCTCTGATACATGCCACCTCTAAGCATCCATTGAATGTCTCAAAACAAAATTGGAGTCTTGAGGCATCTTTAGCTTTTTAGGGGTGCCAAACCTATATGTAGTTCCAAAGACTTGGGAGGCTTATGGATCAGTGCTTGTCCCTTGGTTGTTCCCCCTTGAGGTGTGCAGATGGATAAGCATGCTTGAAATTGCACAATTTGAGCAATTCGAGCACTAATGCACAAATCTGCCTTGCCAAGACAGTTTGCAGCAAGGCATGTTGTAGCTGTCATAACTCGTAGCTCATATGAGGTTTGATGGAGTTCTTGGGCATTTTGTAAAGCCCTCATATGACACAAAACATGTGTGACAATAGTTTGTCTTGAAACTTTTTGGATCCAAGTGAAAAATGCCCCTACATTTTGAAAAAAAGCAAGACAGATTCTGAGTTAGTGAAAATTTCACTAAGTTTTGGAAAAAGTGACATTTCATGTTTTCCGCCATTTTGATCACTCCATAACTAAAAATCCACGAGGAATTGGAATGAGGTGTAGTTGACACTTTTAAAGTATGCCATGAGAGCTACGAATACATCTTTGGATCATCCAAAATGGTTGCTTGGATCTCAAGTTATGATCCTTGGAAGTTGGTACCCTAACCACTTTGTTTCATAACTTAGAAAAATTCTAAGTTTTTTATGGTTACCCCTTTTGCAAGAAACCTCACTTTCTTTGACTTTTCTTGATGAATTATGATTCCAATCACACATTAACATTGTTTTAGGGTTAAAGAACCTTAGTTGACCAAAAAAATCTAAAAGTAAAACTTTGACTTTTTGTACAGTTGACTTTTTATCAGATGAAATCCAAACTGTGCGATCCTTTATGAAATCAAGTCCTTGACCTAAATCAAACCTAATGAATGGACTCCATAGGTGATATAGGGTGTATTGAATCAGGTCCCAAGGTTTGGGAGCATGTCTTGGTCAAAAGTCAAAGGTACAGTTGACTTTTTTCCCCAAAACCCTAATTATGGTTTAGATGAAAATGAAACTTGTGAGTTGTCATACCCCAAATTTTGACCACTAAGATTTCCCATCATTGTGCAAATCATCATCACAATATGGATGAACCATCATGCCTCATCAATCTCCTCAAGGAATTGTTGAGCATTCACTACTATCAAACTTAGGGTTTCAAGCCCTCGCAGAGCCTTAGACAAAGGATCAATCAAGGAATGACATGATCTTAAACTTGTCTAACCTCTCAAACATCCACAATGGATCAAGAGGACTCCCACTTCAAGGATCAAGCACAAGGCTGCTCCCTTCTAGGGGGATCAAGTCTCAAGATCGACAGTGTCACCAAATTAGGGTTTTGGTCGACCAGGGCCTCCAGATGGAAATTTTTCATCTCGGCACAAGCCAATGATCCAAAACATAACCTAATATACTTCATGGGACCTTTTGGACCTAATCATCAAGTCAATTTAGCCTCAGGGGATGCATTCATCAAAAATCAGGAATTAGGGTTTCTTGACCTAATTCACCCCTAAGTTGACTTTTAGGGAAAATCATGAGCCAAGACCTCAAGACATGATTTGAGGGTCTCTAATGAACTATATTGATCCATTTGCAACAATGGATTAATCCAAGAAGCTTGAGCAACAAGTCTCAATTTCATCTGCACCACAGTTAGGGTTTTAAGGGCAAAGTCAACTGTAACTTTGACTTTTGACCAGGACATGCTCCCAAGCCCTATTACATGCATCAATATACCCTATGACACCCATGGAACATGTCCATCAAGTTTGATTTAGGTCAAGGACATGATTTCCTGAAGAATTGCACAGTTTGGAATTCATCTGATAAAAAATCAACTGTGCACAAAAGTCAACTTTGACTTTTTGAGATTTTTCACCAAAATGGATTTTTAACCCTAAAATGATGTTAATGTATGATTTGAATCATCATTCATCAAGAAAAATCAAAGAAAGTGGGATAACTTGTAAAAGGGATAACCATAAAAACTTAGAAAAATTTCTAAGTTATGGAAAAAGTGACACTAATGTGCCAATCTTTGGAGGACCATAACTCCTAAACCACAATGCCATTGTTCCCCATTCAAAGCTTGATTTGTATATCTCATTGCCCTCTGTAACACCCCCATTTTATACCCCCAAATAATCAATTAAATCATTTACGCACATATTAAAAATTTCGTCAGAGTATAATTATAACATGGGATAAAAGAGGCATGCCACAATTTATATGAAATTAAAACATACAACACCTGCTCAAATAGATATGCAACAGTGGGGTAACTATCAGCAATAAAGGATCTCAGTCCTTACACCCACATATCAATCAATATTTAGAATATAAGCGAAAAATCTAAACATTGCAACATCAAACATATATATACATCATCCAGTGAATCACATCAAACATCAGGTTTATACACATAATTCATCAGCCAGATACATAAATCAATGCATCACAAAAAGGAATTCAAAATCATCCTAGCTACCCGACGCTACATATCAGAGCCAGATGACCAAAAGGAAGTGAAGACACGCTTCACAAAAGACCACCAGCATACCTAATCTGCAATGCCTCATAGAGCATTATAAAACAGCAGAAGGGTGAGAAATATTGTCATAATAACGTTGCATATAATTATATATATCTCAACATCTAATACACATATACCACATTCTCACCACAACTCATCACTATGCATATATTTATACACATATCATCAAACATATACCATAAGTCATTTACAAGGCATAACAATCTGTAATCAACACATAAAATCCCATAGGCATATCCATTCATGCTCAAATACATGTATCACTAATACATATCCATTTATTCAACATAAACACTCATACATGTTTACTTACTAATGTATCATTACAACGATACCATCCTTACTGCAAATCATCACATTTCATTCTATATACATCGCAAGGCATATATATATATATATATATATATATATATATATATATATATATATATACAAACCAAGCACATTCATCACAATGCTTATCATCCAACATAAATACATACATTTATGTTCATTCCATCAATGCACAAATACAATGATGTCAAATGCAAATCATAGAGACCGACACTCGACTCTATGCAGATGCAATGCGGTACCGACTCATCAACCCAAGTTCAATTGAAGAACTTGTTGGAACCATCGCTCACACCTATCACTTAGGTTCACGACGTTCACCCATTGCTCACACCTATCACCTAGGTTCACAATGTTTATGGATTGCTCACACCTATCACCTAGGTTCACAATCTGATTGCTCACACCTATCACCTAGGTTCACAATCGTTTGTAATTATCGCTCACACCTATCACTTAGGTTCACGACTTACAATGGGTTCATCTTAGAACCCTTTAACCCAAGAATGCACATCATGATGTTTCACATACAACATGACTCATGACACTCTTGAAATGCATACGTATTCACAATATAGTCATGCATTTATCTCATACATATCACATACATCAATTGTATAACAACATATACAATTCTTCAAATACAACAATGTGATCCACATAGTCATTTTCATGCATTGTAATTCAATTTACATCAATGCAATTATTTGCCCTAAGGCCACAAACCATCACCACAACATCTCATCATATATTCACATTTAACATGCATTATCACTTAATTCAAACAATGCATACATTCACTAAAGATCCACAATTCACAAAGAATTCCTCAATCAAAGGTTCATTCCACAAACCTGTCCACAACACATTCATACCATTCACAATTAACATACTTAACATTTTCTACAAAATCACTATTCACAAATAGTCGGAAAAGTCGGCCAAAAGTCGGCCAAAAATAATATTTTCCATCATTATCAAAAAGTACTCCTCAACACCTTCGATTCGATATAGAGAATGTTTAAATCGGATAAACAACGAATAAGTTATGGATATTTCAAAATAACGCAGAAACATAAACCGGACGCCCGACACTACGAAACGGTTCGAAAAAACTGTACTGATTGGACTAGGTTCAGACCTCAAAACTATTTTTCCTAGAAAGAACATCTCGTTAGCTTTCCAACGCTTCGAACGGGGGTCAAAACTGACTTACGGTTCAAGAGTTATGAATTTTTGAAGTTTTGCAAAATGCTGTCAAAACCAGAAAATTGCTGTTGCGAAAATACTGTCAAGAAAAACCAAAAAAACTGCTGTACGAAAATGCTACTGTCCAGCCACGAAAATCAACATAAAAACCTCATAAATCCATCATTTCTCATGAAACAAATTGTTATACAACCTATATACATCATATAGCAACTATTAGGATCATAAAAACAAGATGCTATGCTCCACTATTTTTCACCAAAGTCTCAAATTTTCCAAAACCCAAAAACATGAAATCTTCAAATATCAACCGATTTCAACGAAACGAGTTTCTATAATCTCGGCCTCACCTCACTCGACTAATCTACGCAATTTATTTCGAATTACATCCGTGAAAACATCGTTTACGACCGATTATGTCATTTTCAACCTAAAACTCATATTTCTCTTAAACAACCAAAACAATCGGAAACAATCATACATAATCGTATACAAATTTAGAATAATGATATTTCACACCCTTACCCGAGTTTAGAAACGATCGGAAGTCAATTCGGGTGAAAATTCATCTTTTCCTTCTCTTTCTCTTCTCCTCATTTTCTTTCTCTCCTGTTTCCTTCCCTTTCTCTTACTATCTCTCTCTATATATAGTTTTCTCTCTTTTTCTTTCCTTTCTAATTCTATCCCTTATATTTCTTTTCTCACAAACACAAAAATATTTACTTAACATAAATATCCCAAAATATTTATTAACTCATTAATTGAATACTATTTAAGGTGAAAAGTCTAAAATACCCTCTATTCCAATTTTCCCTGCAAACTCTCAAAAACGGTAAAAATGCTTAATATGAAAACATAACATATTAAAACACCAATTTCACCAATAACATAATCATTGTCAAATTAAAGTAAAATACTCCACAAAATAATATAATTAACACCACAAATAGAGATAATTAAAATCGGGTCGTTACAACTCTCCCCCACTTAGACATTTTCGTCCTCGAAAATATGCTAAGCACACACAAACTCGGATACTACTCTCGCGTCCGACCAACCAACTATCATGCCGACACAAGGCACACCACGAATAACATAAACAACAAACCAACAAACAACAACGACAAGACAACGACCACGACAAGATTGACACCAACACCATTGGTACCACTCCCCTAATCCCCAAACATAGGAATTAGCTACACGTACTCGAACCATCACAATGGAAACGAAACAACAACACGGACAAGAACATAACGTTCCATGACACAACATTATCTCAACAACATCCACAAAACCATGATACCTGCATCCTTGTCTCTCAACAACTAATACAAGAATTCCACACTTCCGCTGTGCACTCTGATTACTCGCGACTAACAAGACCACTAATTCCATAATCAACATTTGACTTTTTCTACTAATCACCAGAAAATCCTTGTTCACTTGTTATATCCACTACTTCATTCTATGCTGCATTAGCTTACACACCAGACACAAGCATCTGAACTGCTCAAACAATTCTACTTATCTGACCATCCGATCATACCCATGCAAGGGCTTCCAACTTAACTCATCAGGCAAGACATTAATCCTTCTCAAAGAATAATCCAACTCAAATTCATAACCCGTCTAGGAATTCCAACCCTCCTAGTTGTCTCATACTCTATTCTCTTGCGATTACCAATCACTTCAAACTTAGATCCATAACAACAACACTTCCATACTTTCTACACAAAATCACTGCAACCAATCCCCAATCCTGAATAGTATAAATCCTTGGATGAATCCTCAATTATCGTAAAGCATAAGCTACGACTTAACCATATTGCATTAACCCACCGACTAAACTCATTAAGACATAACTCAATGCTCCTCAAACTGTTCTTTAAGATCAGGCAAAAATCAAAACTGGAGTTGTAGACAACTCCTACTTTTAGCTCCTTGAAACTTATTCGCAATGAACATCCACACTTGGATAACTTATCTTAAAACTTCATCTCTTTTCTAAACTTGCTACTCATACATAATGGTTTCCTTAAAATTCTTACATTGATACCTTAAGCTCAAAACTCCTTAACTCATTGTAACTCTGTGTTTTGCTTTCCATAGCATCCATACGAGTATACACCACATGCTGGCTATACGAATCAATCATCCATTCTTTGGCTTTACTTTTAATATCTAGAACACTAACACAACCAACATGCCATCTAAGCTGGAAAGACACGTCTACTCCATCCAACACAATTTCCGTCTGCTATCAACAAGAGATTAAGGGTGATCAGTTCCTCAATTTGCCAATAGACAGCCGACAATCATGATGGGGCATAGACCATCTTTACCACGCTATAACAACCTTCCTTGCCTCTTGTGCGCAAAACCACCTAAGGTACAAATCCTTAATTGACATATCCTTTACCTCCGCATCTCCTCTTAAACCGGGAACCACACTGTCCAAATAGCACTCACAACCTTGCAACCAACGGCACACAACCAAAGCAACTGGGAGAAGTACAAGCTTCTCCCCCACTTATCTCATTCTAACTCCTGCAGACAAAGGATTAGAAAACCAGAAAGTACTGACAGTGTTCCACACACCTATCACGTACTAAGGGACAAACAACATCGACAAATACACAAAATCCATAATGAAGACTTTACCATACATGGTCAAAAGACAACTGACACGCACCAAGGACTTAGTTACCGACCCTGAAGCAGTCATAAACAAATCCAAACACTTTGCGCACTCATAGGAAATAAGCAAATGAGTCTCTTTCAAAACAACTTCAGCAACAAAAGGGTACAATTTATAAAACTTAGACCTTTAATCAACGATCCGCACTAGGAGTGTCTGACCCCTTTCCGCCCGCTTGAGCTTGTTTCGGTTTAGTACACTTAGTACTCATGTGACCTAATTCTCCACAGTTGTAGCAGGTCACTAAACTCTTTCTACAATCGGCAACAGAATGCCCTTTAAGTCCACAGTTAGAACACTTCAATGCAGTATTCCTGCACTCCACGGATTTATGTCCGACTTCACCACAGTCATAACACTTAATGGAACCGGAACCTCCTCCGCCAGCTTTCCTATCAAAGTTTCCCTTATGCTTGCCCTTATCAGCGGGTGTCACATAAGGTCCACTCCTCGCTTGTTGCTTACTCTTACTCTCATTCACACTCTTGTAATATGTAGAACGAGCCTTGATGTCTTCCTCGAAGATTCTGCAACATTCAGTCAAATCAGAAAATGTTCTAATCCTTTGATATCCCACAGCTTGCTTAATCTCGGGACGCAAACCGTTCTCATACTCAATACACTTTGAGAACTCAGCAGTAACGGCAGCATAATGAGGATAAAACTGAACCAACTCAACAAACCTCGCAGTATATTCCACCACTGACATACTACCTGGTTTCAATTCCAGAAATTCAATCTCTTTCTTTCCTTTAACACTCTCCGGGTAATACTTCACCAAAAACTCAGTACGAAACAATTCCCAAGTTATCTCCTCATGATCCACCTCAAGAATTTGACGCCTACCGACCCACCAATCGTCGGCTTCTTCCTTCAGCATGTGAGATCCAAGCCTCACCTTATCCTCTTCAGTACAATCCATAACCCTGAAAATTCTTTCAATTTCCTTCAACCAGAGTTGAGCACCATCGGGATCGAATCTTCCTTTGAAGACCGGTGGTTGATTCTTTCTGAACTCATCGTTCGCATTCGCATTCGGTGCACCCTGCACAGCCCTAGCCATTGCTTCCATAGCAGCAGCCATAGCAACATCATTTCTACCAGCCATATCCGACTGTTCCCAAAAATAACAAGGTAAACAACAATTTAACCAACACAACCACAAGACAGACACAACTGACTCAAAACCAGGCTCTGATACCACTATTGTAACACCCCCATTTTATACCCCCAAATAATCAATTAAATCATTTACGCACATATTAAAAATTTCGTCAGAGTATAATTATAACATGGGATAAAAGAGGCATGCCACAATTTATATGAAATTAAAACATACAACACCTGCTCAAATAGATATGCAACAGTGGGGTAACTATCAGCAATAAAGGATCTCAGTCCTTACACCCACATATCAATCAATATTTAGAATATAAGCGGAAAATCTAAACATTGCAACATCAAACATATATATACATCATCCAGTGAATCACATCAAACATCAGGTTTATACACATAATTCATCAGCCAGATACATAAATCAATGCATCACAAAAAGGAATTCAAAATCATCCTAGCTACCCGACGCTACATATCAGAGCCAGATGACCAAAAGGAAGTGAAGACACGCTTCACCAAAGACCACCAGCATACCTAATCTGCAATGCCTCATAGAGCATTATAAAACAGCAGAAGGGTGAGAAATATTATCATAATAACGTTGCATATAATTATATATATCTCAACATCTAATACACATATACCACATTCTCACCACAACTCATCACTATGCATATATTTATACACATATCATCAAACATATACCATAAGTCATTTACAAGGCATAACAATCCGTAATCAACACATAAAATCCCATAGGCATATCCATTCATGCTCAAATACATGTATCACTAATACATATCCATTTATTCAACATAAACACTCATACCTGTTTACTTACTAATGTATCATTACAACGATACCATCCTTACTGCAAATCATCACATTTCATTCTATACACATCGCAAGGCATATATATATATATATATATATATATATATATATATATATATATATATATATATATATATACAAACCAAGCACATTCATCACAATGCTTATCATCCAACATAAATACATACATTTATGTTCATTCCATCAATGCACAAATACAATGATGTCAAATGCAAATCATAGAGACCGACACTCGACTCTATGCAGATGCAATGCGGGTACCGACTCATCAACCCAAGTTCAATTGAAGAACTTGTTGGAACCATCGCTCACACCTATCACTTAGGTTCACGACGTTCACCCATTGCTCACACCTATCACCTAGGTTCACAATGTTTATGGATTGCTCACACCTATCACCTAGGTTCACAATCCGATTGCTCACACCTATCACCTAGGTTCACAATCGTTTGTAATTATCGCTCACACCTATCACTTAGGTTCACGACTTACAATGGGTTCATCTTAGAACCCTTTAACCCAAGAATGCACATCATGATGTTTCACATACAACATGACTCATGACACTCTTGAAATGCATACGTATTCACAATATAGTCATGCATTTATCTCATACATATCACATACATCAATTGTATAACAACATATACAATTCTTCAAATACAACAATGTGATCCACATAGTCATTTTCATGCATTGTAATTCAATTTACATCAATGCAATTATTTGCCCTAAGGCCACAAACCATCACCACAACATCTCATCATATATTCACATTTAACATGCATTATCACTTAATTCAAACAATGCATACATTCACTAAAGATCCACAATTCACAAAGAATTCCTCAATCAAAGGTTCACTCCACAAACCTGTCCACAACACATTCATACCATTCACAATTAACATACTTAACATTTTCTACAAAATCACAATTCACAAATAGTCAGAAAAGTCGGCCAAAAGTCGGCCAAAACTAATATTTTCCATCATCATCAAAAATTACTCCTCAACACCTTCGTTTCGATATAAAGAATGTTTAAATCGGATAAACAACGAATATGTTATGGATATTTCAAAATAACGCAGAAACATAAACCAGACGCCCGACACTACGAAACGGTTTGAAAAAACTGTACTGATTGGACTAGGTTCAGACCTCAAAACTATTTTTCCTAGAGAGAACATCTCGTTAGCTTTCCAACGCTTCGAACGGGGGTCAAAACCGACTTACGGTTCAAGAGTTATGAATTTTTGAAGTTTTGCAAAATGCTGTCAAAACCAGAAAATTGCTGTTGCGAAAATACTGTCAAGAAAAACCAAAAAAACTGCTGTACGAAAATGCTACTTTCCAGCCACGAAAATCAACATAAAAACCTCATAAATCCATCATTTCTAATGAAACAAATTGTTATACAACCTATATACATCATATAGCAACTATTAGGATCATAAAAACAAGATGCTATGCTCCACTATTTTTCACCAAAGTCTCAAATTTTCCAAAACCCAAAAACATGAAATCTTCAAATATCAACCGATTTCAACGAAACGAGTTTCTATAATCTCGGCCTCACCTCACTCGACTAATCTACGCAATTTATTTCGAATTACATCCGTGAAAACATCGTTTACGACCGATTATGTCATTTTCAACCTAAAACTCATATTTCTCTTAAACAACCAAAACAATTGGAAACAATCATACATAATCGTATACAAATTTAGAATAATGATATTTCACACCCTTACCCGAGTTTAGAAACGATCGGAAGTCAATTCGGGTGAAAATTCATCTTTTCCTTCTCTTTCTCTTCTCCTCATTTTCTTTCTCTCCTATTTCCTTCCCTTTCTCTTACTATCTCTCTCTATATATAGTTTTCTCTCTTTTTCTTTCCTTTCTAATTCTATCCCTTCTATTTCTTTTCTCACAAACACAAAAATATTTACTTAACATAAATATCCCAAAATATTTATTAACTCATTAATTGAATACTATTTAAGGTGAAAAGTCTAAAATACCCTCTATTCCAATTTTCCCTGCAAACTCTCAAAAACGGTAAAAATGCTTAATATGAAAACATAACATATTAAAACACCAATTTCACCAATAACATAATCATTGTCAAATTAAAGTAAAATACTCCACAAAATAATATAATTAACACCACAAATAGAGATAATTAAAATCGGGTCGTTACACCCTCTACAAAAGCTTCATACTAACCTATGTCCAAATTCCTCATGGATTTTGAGTTATGGAGTGATCAAAATCAAGAAAAGTCACTTTGTTCCAACACTTAGTGAAAATTTCACTAAGTCAGATTTTACCTTACTTTTTGCCAAATGTAGGGGGATTTTTCACTTGGATTCAAAAGACATCAAAACCAAACATGTTCAAACAGTTGTTGTATCATGTAAGGGCTTTCCAAAATGGCCAAGAACATTACCAAATTCAATTTGAGTCATAAGATATGACATTGGCAAGTTGCCTTGATGAAATCTGCCAAGGCAAGGCAGATTTTTACACTTTTGGTCGATTTGCCAAAATCAGCCAAATCCAAATGCTCCTATCCACTTGGACACCTCTGAGGATTGAATCTAAAGGGGACAATCACTGAGCCAAGCCTCCAAAGTCTTTGGAACAAGAAATAGAATGTTGAACCTAGAATTGCCAAAATAGGGACAAGACTCCAATTTTGGATTGGAGCATTCAATGGAAGCATCAAGGTGGCATGGACTGAGCCATTCTCAACTGAATTCAGTCAAGACTTATCCAAGACCAAGGGGACCAGCAGCCTGTGCCCTAACCTCTAGTCAATTGCTAGAGAAAACTTGGATTTTCATTTGCCAACATTGGCCAAACCTACTCAGCAGTTGCCATTCACTATTCCTTGCAAAACAAACTTGCTCTACTATAAATAGAGCTCAATTGTGATCAGTTTGAGTACACCAAAGCCATCAAACAGATGCTTTCCTCAAAATCTCTTCTTTCACTCCAATTTTGCCTTCTAAGGCAAGTCACTATCGGTTTTTGAGTTTGAGAGCTTTTCCAATCACACACACACACACCTCATATACATCATATAGAAGTGATCCAAACACTCACATAACATCTGGAACACAGATTTCACAAAATCACCAGCCAATTGCTCAAGTTCTTGACAGATTTGCAGTTGGGGTATCATCTCAAGTTCTAGATCATTTCAATCCATTCCAAGCATTCATACACACTCCATGGCACCTAGGGAAGCTATCCAGATCATTGGAACCTAGCTGTAACACCTCCAACACAAATCACGATCACCAGCTGCAAGTGGTAAGCATGAGCTCTTCTAACTCTATGATCCATGCAATTTTTGCTGCACAATAATTTGGCCATATGTTCATAATCATGCATGGAATGTTTCCCCTCAATTAATTGCATTGTTTGAATCGTGTATCAAAAATTCTAGCCTTCATGCAGAAATTAGGGTTCTTGAGGATTTTTCGTGATTTCTTGTTTTATGCTTAATTTAAATGAAATTAATTGTCATGGACATGATCGTGAGGTTGAAACGAGTTGATTGGTATGTGGATTGCATGATATAATCAAGTATTCAGTGAGATTGAAGAGAAAATGCAAATCTGGGCAAAATTGAAAAACGCGCGTGTTCTTGCCTTTGTTCTTGGCGCCATTTTCCAATATTTGAATATTTGAATTTTGTGATTTTATTTAATTGATTCAAAAATTAATTTCTCTCTGAGTTTTAATGATTTTGAGTTGATTCTTTTTTTTAATAACTCACAAAAATGTTAAAATATTTTATTTTCCCAAAAAATCCCAAAAATATTATTTATTTTGTATAATTGATATTTTTGTAAAGAATTAATGTTTTAATTGTTTTTAACATTTAAAATATTTTTTCCACCTTGATTTTGCAACTTTTAATGCTTTCTAAATATTTTGTAGGTCAATACTTAGTTTTTGAAGCATTAATCCAAGATCACAATTTGTTTTCCATATGTTAAACAATTTTGATCATTTTAATTGAATTTTTATTCAATTAAATACTTTTTTGAAAACAAATTAGGGTTTTGGATTAATTCAACCCTCATAAATCATTTTCAAAATTCTTGGGCCTCTAATAGAGTGTAAGACCCAATCATTTTTTGACCAAATCATTTTTGGGCCTCAGTATATTGTATAAATCCCGATACCGTCAAAAACAAACGGCGCGATCGTCGCCTTTTCAAAACAAAAAAACCTTGGGCCTACCCTCGAGTAGTAAGACCCATTTCTTTTCTTTAAAAAACACTTTGGGCCTCTATTAGAGTGTAAGACCCAACCCCCTTGTACAGAAAACTTTTTGGGCCTCATTCGTTGTATAAGTCCCTCTGTACATTTTCAAATAAACGACAATCGTCGCCTTTAAAAAAAATCAATTGGGCCTCTAATAGAGTGTAAGACCCAATCCTTTTTTACTAAATCATTTTTGGGCCTCACTTATTGTATAAGTCCCTCTGCGTTAAAAGGAAACCTCGGCGTGATCGCCATTTCAAACGAAAAGTCAACTGGGCCTACCCTCGTGTTATAAGCCCCACTCTTTTTCTTTAAAACTTTTTGGGCCTCTTGAGAGAGTGTAAGACCCATCCCTTTGTACAGAAAACCTTTTTTGGCCTCAGTCACTTGTATAAGTCCCTCTGTACAAATTCAAACAGTGCACTCACTGATAAAACCCTGGGCCTCTCCTTGAGCTGTAAGCCCCAAACCTTTCTTTTTCAAAGCACTTTCTCCTTTGATTTTGAATATACTGTTGTTTTCAATCTTTCTTTGTTGAACAACTAACCAAACAGCATGGAAGCTCTACAACCGAGTAAGTATTTATATGCTTTCATTTACCGCTTTCATATACATATAACTGTATTGTGGGGTTGTTTCGCTGTAAGTCTTCTTTCATAAACTCATATCAACTGTGTAATAATAGTATAGATATTTCGAGTTTCCCCGGCAACTACGTCTAGAACTAGGTGACGCCGTTTCGTTTGTTCGTAGAAATAGAAAACTAGATCCCCAATAGGATCACCAGATACAGTCTTCTCTTCGGCTGTCCTCATTAGGAATTGTCAAGAAACTCTACTCCCAGAGATGAACGCATTCTCCGTGAATGGCATCTTTGAGTTTCTTCCAAATTCTCGAACTTTCCTGGCTTGATCTATTCTTTATGAATAGCCTGTCTTGAATTTCTCGGGATTTGGGGACCCACGGGCTTCTTAAAAGCATCGGCCTCCTCTTGGGCATCGTACAAGGACCCACAGGCTTCCTAAAAGCAACCCCGCCTCCTCTTGGGCTTAGTACAAGGACCCGCCGGCTTCTTAGAAGTATTCACAGCCTCCTCTTAGGCTTCGTATAATGATCTCTTCTTCTGGGAATGATAGCTTCCTCTTGGGCTTCGTACAAGGACCCGTCGGCTTCTTAAAAGTTTCCAACTTCCTTTTGGGCTTCGTACAAATTGTCCCGACGACCTCCTAGAGGTATAGGAACAGAAATTAGTCATCTTCATAGAACAGTCCTTTCCAAGAGTCTACTACTGCTTCTCAAAGCATAATACAAAAGATAAAACTCTAGACACGACAGTCTAATATCCTTGAGTCTCAAAGACATTCTCAAGTGACCCCTTCGTTAAATAGGAAGAAAACCCATAGACTCGGATAGTCTCAATACCCTTCGGATTTCCCAATTCCTTAAAGAACAGGAATAACCCGGATCCTCGAATCAAATCCTTGAGTACAGTGTTGCTCATATAAGAACTGATTTTCTCTTTCAAAATCAGTATACTGGACCTGTCACTCAACTGAAACAGTTACTATAGCCTCCTCTTGGGCTTTGTACAATGATTCTCCCCAGCGGAGTCAAAAAACGTTTAGCCTCTCTCTCGGGCTTTGTACGAGACACATAAGAGACTCCCTCGTTGAGTCAATCACCCCTTCCACCTCCATCTCGGGCTTTATACGAGATACAAAAAGGTTCTTATTGAGCCAAACAAACCTTTAGCCTCCATCTCGGGCTTTGTACAAGATACAAAAACTCTCTTGTTGAGTATACAAGATCCTCTTGCAGGATCAAAACCTTTTAGCCTCTCTCTCTCGGGCTTTGTACGAGACACATATTAGCCTCCTCTTAGGCTTTGTATAAGAAAATCACTGGTTGATCCGATCAACCTTTTAGCATCAAAGTTGTGCCTCGTTCACGGTATATAAACATCAACAACTCCCTTTATCTAATCGCTGTAAGCGGCAAGCCTCTGGATCATCTACATCCATGCCACTGTCCCTCTTTTAGCATGAGAAATTCCTAAGGAAAGATAGCATTGCTCTACACTGAGTTAAAAGTCTTCTCCTTCAGGTCAAAATCCCCTATAAAGGAAATTATGGCATTGCCGGATTCACACATCCCGGTTAAAGTAATTCTCCTTTATAAACAGTTGTGACATACAGACCCCCTTTAGAGATGACAAATTCTCTCTAAAGTCAACACCCTTTTAGCTTCATATCTTGGGCTTTGAACAAGATACAAATAGACTCTTTAGCTTCACATCTTGGGCTTTGAACAAGATACAAACACCTTTCGCTTCACGTCTTGGGCTTTGAACAAGACACCAAAACAACCAATTTCCTCCCATAGAATAGGAGGAACTACGAACGCTCTGATTTCCCTGTTTCGGTAAACGGGAATACGTAGGCATAAGATTGAAAGAAAAAATCTTAGCGAGCACACTAAACAAAAACCCAAAATCCCCATACTTTCATATATCCGTTCTAACATCTAAACCTCCCACCACTTTTAAAAAAATAAACCCGATAGAGACCCCGAATCTTTATAGCATCTGTAACCTAACAGACCGCTGTTTAAACTCAGTATGCAAGCAGGGTTAATTGGAGACATCTATTTCCCTTCCTTCATCAGGTTTAATAGGATAAAAAATGAATCGAGCTGTAGGCACCAAAGAGCGATAGCGCTTCGCAACCGCATCCAAAATCGCTCGCTACAGAAAAATGGCGACTTCACTGGGGAAAATGGCGACTCTGCTAGGGACGTCATTAGGATCGGTCTCACCTTTGTAGCGAGATCTTGTTATCTTCCCATCTATCAGGTGGAAACTTTAAAAGCGACGCCCACCGTGGGGCCTCTCTAACCTTTTTTCTCTTCACTTGTGTGAATACCACAGATTGGGGCTTCCGCCGGGGAACCCATTTTCTGTCAGGAACTTAGGATTCATAGCTTTAAAGGTCTAGGATATTTAGGACAAATATATATACTGCTTTTCCTAATTGCTATACCTATTTATTTTTCTGCTAATGGGATTGTGTGTGATGCTGCATGTGGAAAGATTGAGTATACACTTAAGATAAGTGATGGCGACGAGGTCGACCATCAACCTCAGTGGAGGCTGACCAATGCAACCCATTCCCTCTCTTAGGAAATGGGCCGATTGTGATGTCTGAGAAGCTGAGGAGCCAACCCTTTTGTAGTGCGGAAGCTATCGGAAATAGTTGTCACACGATACTACCCTCATTTGAGGCTGGTGATCTATTCTCGGTGAATGGCACTTACTCTAAGATTGCTCTACAACTCGCTGGCGATCCGCTTGTTGTTTTGCTTTCCTGGGAGGAGCTGATGATAATGAGTACAGGTACAAAAATCACCTTAGTATAAACCTTTGGGGATGGGTAGAGCCTTGACTTCATGACAACGACCCTTTGACCCCATGTTTTTTCTATGTTTTTGTGTGCTGCATTCATGCATTCATTTAAAAAAACATTAAAACATTCAAAAAAATTCTTCTCTTCTAGTCTCTCTATTTTTCAAATTAAACTAAGACTGTGATTGCAAATATCAGAGAAAAGGATTGTGCTAATGGATTTCGGTAGAAGGAGAACTCATAAGTACACCTTCAAGGTTCCAAAACTAGAGGATTTAAGAGGTTTGGCGAGGATGATCACAAACCAAGAGGCTTTCAGAGCCAAGTACGGAGGTTTGCTATCTCTGCTAAGAGTCCATGTGATTGAGGGAATCATGGACGCGTTTGTTAAATTCTACGATCCGGTTTATCACTGCTTTACATTCCCGGATTACCAGCTCGCACCAACGCTGGAGGAGTATTCTCATCTGATTGATTTACATATCACTGATCGAGCTCCATTTTCCGGACTGGAAGAAATTCCAAAGAATCAGACCATTGCAAGAGCAATTCATTTAGAAGAGTCTGAGGTCAGGACTCACATGACCGCTAAGGGTGGCATCCAAGGTTTTCCAGCCCAGTTCTTGACAAAGAAAGCCCTGTATTTTGCCAGTATAGGAAACGTGACTGCTTTTGAAAGCATCTTTGTCTTGCTTACCTACGGATTATTTTTGTTGCCCAACATTAATAACTTCGTCGATATCAACTCCATTAAGGTTTTTCTCATTGGACACCCTGTGCTGACTTTGCTCGCAGATGCGTATCATTCTGTACACTTAGGGAATTTGTACAGTGGAGGGGAGATCACATGTTGTGTACCTTTACTTTAAAAATGGTTTATCTCCCATTTGCCTAAGTCTGCTGCTTTCTGGGATCATAAGAGTGCCTTGCGCTGGTCGCAGAAGATCATGTCTCTCACCAACTCTGATATAGATTGGTGTAATAGGATCTATGATGGAATCAGAATCATTGATCGTTGTGGAAACTTCCCCAACGTACCCCTTATAGGAACTAAGGGAGGAATCAATTACCATCCAGTTCTCGTTCGTCGTCAATTTGGATACCCGATGAGACACATCCCACGGGGTGTTCATCTGGAAGGTCTTTTCTTCAAGGAAGGAGAAAGTGACAGAGCACTAAAGATGGAAATAGTGAACGCTTGGAAACATGTTCATAAGAAAGGACGGGAGTCTCTAGGAAAACCAGACTGTGTCTCGGTGGAGCCTTATCTCCACTGGGTACAAACTAGAGCTCTCAAGCTAAAGATGCCTTATCCTCGTTACAGAATTCTTCCGCCGAGGGAATCTGTCATGTACTTCATGACGGAAACTGAAAAGCTTCAGGTTACTCTCAACAAAGTTCAACGGGAGAGGAGGTCTTGGAAGAACAAGTACCGCACCCTCGACATAGAGTGTATCAAAATACAGCAATTACTGCAAAAGAAAGACACTCTGATTAAAATTTTGGAGCAACATGCTGTAGAGAATCAAGATGACCAAAGGAATTTGCTCGCTCCTTTCACCTGGCAAAGGAATGACAACCCGACAACGACTCAAGGGCCCCGGTCAAAGAAAAGGAAGATACCAGAATCAGCACCCGAGTTCTCTCGGGACCCATTAGCTTAGGTTTCTGTTTCTGTACCTTGTAATCTACTGTATTTCCATTTCTGTAATCCTTTGAATTTCAATAAAAAGGGGTTTCCCCACCGTTTGATATTTGCAATCTAATTGTCGAAGTTTATTTTGATTAAACCAAAAAAATTAATATAATAATTGCATTCATCATTCTCACATCGCGTATTCTTCTTACCTACGAATCTCACGTTTGTGTCTCGATTCTAGAGTCAAACTGTCTCATTCGTATAATACTCGGGCCAATCGTCAGAAAAAGATGGATGATCTTGAGGAAGAAAACAGAGAGTTGAAGGAAGAGATCAACGCTCTGAGAGAGGATATGAGAAAGCTTCGTAACGACATGCAAGCCATGGCAGAAGCTCAGCTACAAAGGACTGTGATCTCAGAGATCACCTCAACGCCCATAGTGGAGAAGTTTGATCCTAGGTATCAAATGCCGAAAGATCGTCCTTGGGGCATGCCTGTTAACTATATCCCGGAAGGATATGTTCCGCCGATCACTGAAGATCAGGGAATCACAACAGAAGCCGCTGGGCCTGAAGGTTACAAACTTCGTGAAAGCGAAGATGCCAGGGGCATACTGAAGACTCCTGAAGGTTACAAACTTCGGGAAACGCCAAGATTCACTGTCGTAGTCACGGTACCACCCCCTGTGGTGCACACTGTCCCGGAAGGACAGATTCCACAGATACCTTCTGGTAAAAAGGAAACTATGTTTGACCGAATGGATGAATTCCAGGAACAGTTCTTGGAAATACAGAAGGAACTGCAAGCCATTCGCGGTCAGGATCTATTTGGAAAGGACGCCACAGATCTTTGTCTGGTCCCCAATGTGAAAGTTCCGCAAAAATTTCAAGTGCCCGACTTTGAAAAGTACAAGGGCAACTCTTGCCCTCAGAGCCATCTGGTGATGTACGCTCGGCGAATGTCAGCTCAGACGGAGAATCAGGACCTACTGATTCACTACTTCCAGGATAGTTTAACCGGTGCCACACTCAAATGGTACATGGGTTTAAACCGTGTTACGATTAGCACATTCAGAGATCTTGGTACTGCCTTCGTCCAACAATACAAATACAATTTGGACATGGCACCGGACAGAGGTCAACTCAGATCAATGTCACAAAAGGACAAGGAAACCTTTAAGGAGTATGCTCAAAGATGGCGTGAAATTGCCGCTCAAATTTGTCCGCCTCTTGAGGAAAAAGAGATGACAAAGATCTTCTTAAAACCCTTAAGCTCATTTTACTATGACCGAATGGTTGCCAGTGCACCCAGTGATTTCACCGAGATGGTGGGCATAGGAGTTCGTCTTGAGGAACCCGTCCGAGAAGGACGTTTGGCAAAAGACGTTGGACCATCAAGCAGTACAAAATGATACGGTAGTGCTCTCCCTAAGAAAAAAGAGCAGGATATTGGGAATATCTCTCTCGGAGAGCAAAGGCGACGTTATCAACCAGTAGCAGCTGTAATTCCTGCTATCGGCCCTGCGCCTATTCCTACGTATCAACCTCAGGTTGCGTAGAGCCAACCTAATCAACAAAGGACACAACAGCTTCTTCAGCAGGCTCGTCCTCCATACAACAACAACCGTACAACACGACCATCAGGGTTTGATCCTATACCCATGTTGTACGCAGAACTATTTCCGTTACTACTAGCTAAGGGGCACATTCAGACTAAATCTCCTCTTACAGTGCCGGAAAATTCGCCTTTTTGGTTTAAGGTGGATCAAACATGCCCTTATCATCAAGGAGGATCAGGGCATAACATAGAGAACTATCTCAATTTCAAATCCGACGTGCAAAAGCTTGTTAGGAGCGGGCTCTTATCTTTTAAAGATACGAATCCCAATGTTCTCACAAACCCGCTGCCTCAACATGAGAAAGCTGCAGTCAATTTGATAGAGGGAGAGTCTAACAACGTTTATCAAATTCACGATGTACTCTTGTTGAAAACCAATCTGGTCAAGATGCATTGTAGATAGAGTGGATATGGCCATGTGCCACCTCATAACTATCACCAGTGTGATATCTGCTCTAAAGACAACTAGGGATGTTCTGTGGTGCAAGCAGCCCTACAGGAACAGATGGATCTCGGATGGATCCAAGAGCACCGAGTTCGTGGAGTTAACATGGTCTATACGAACTCCAACGTTATTCAGAACCACGACATCTGTGCAATGAATGTCAACTTGGTGGCGATGCACTCAAGGCAAAGCCAGTATCATAATCTGCCACGACACGATTACAGTTCCTGTCTGACTTGCTCGGTAAACAAACATGGATGCTCTTTCATGCAAGAGGCCCTCCAGCGTCAGATGGATCTTGGATGGATCCAAGACTACCATGATAGGAACCCTTATTATATCAACATGGTTCAGATCTTCGATATTCGCGTGATGAATACCAACCTGGTAGAGTTACATGCTCAGCAGGTCCAACTCGGATTCTTAATATCACACGACTATCAAAGTTGTAAAGCAGGTTGCGAAAACGATCGAGATTGTACCCTTGTCCAGGAGGCACTTCAGCACTTGTTAAATAACTAGTGGATGCCAATCTATATGGATGAAGATACTCAGCAGATTAGTATCAATAATAGGAATCCTACTCGACGTCAAAGTCAGGATGTCCAATCTGTGGAAGCTAACCTAGTGAGGTTACATTGTATTCAAAGTGGGCATGGCCAGGTGCCACCACACAACTATGAACATTGTAGTGTCTATTCGGAAAGTAACCAAGGGTGTTACCTTGTGAGAGCAGCTCTTCAGGGTCAGGTGGATCATGGAGAGATTTGCCCATATCCGGGTTCTGGACCCATCAACTGGACGCCGAACTACCTTGCCAATCAAGTCGAGGACGTTGTCGTCATCTCTGTTCATCATAGGACCAGGGATGTTTTTGCCATCATCCCTCTACTTGACGAATCAAGAATTCCCAACCGGGAACGGATCGAGATTGCTTATGATGGTCAGAAAAATCAGAAGGTTCCCATAGTCATCTATCTACCGGGACAACTACCGTATGAATCAACTAAGGATATCCCTTACAAATACGGTGCAACGACAATTGAAAATGGAAAGGAAATTACATCACCCTCCGTCCTGAATATTGCAGACATCAGTCGTGTAACACAGAGTGGTCGAATCTTCAATCGAGGAGTTGGAGAACCTAACAAGGAAAAAGAACTTCAGACAGAAGCTCCCGATCCACCAGTCGGTCAATCCAATGATACCGGCCTTTCGAAAAATAATGATGAGATGCTGAAGCTCATCCAAAGGAGTGAATATAACATTGTTGATTAGCTGTTATAGACTCCTTCAAAGATCTCGATATTATCACTATTACTCAGTTCAGAAGCCCACAGGGAGGCTCTACAGAAAGTCTTGGAGCAAGCCTTTGTGGAACAGGATGTAACAATCAGACAGTTCGATAGTATTGTCTCTAACATCACTTCCTGCAATAATTTGGGATTTAGTGATGAGGAATTACCCGAAGAGGGTCGCGGTCATAACATGGCGCTCAACATTACAGTTAACTGCCAGGACGATGCTTTAGCCAGCGTACTGGTAGACACAGGGTCAGCCCTGAATGTTATGCCGAAGTCCACTTTGATGCAATTATCATTCGAAGGCCCTCCGATGAGAATCAGCGAGGTCGTCGTCACAGTGTTCGACGGATCTAGAAAAACAGTTATCGCGAAGTGGATCTTCCCATAACTATCGGTCCTCATACTTTCCAAGTCACTTTCTAGGTCATGGACATCTGGGCAACATACAGTTGTTTATTAGGAAGACCTTGGATACACCAGGCTGGAGCGGTTACTTCCACCCTCCACCAAAAGCTAAAGTTCGTTCAGAACGATCAACTTGTCACAGTCTGTGGAGAACAGGCCTTGCTCGTGAGTAACTTATCATCATCTACTTGTGTAGGACCCGAGGAGGTTATTGTGACGCAGTTCCAAGCGCTGTCGGTGGGCCCCCCGAGTTGATATGCCAGTATTCCTAGTGAGTCATTCACCTTGGTCCATCTAATCCCCATTAATCTTTCTTTGGAAACCAGAATTGAGGCCTTGCCCAGTTGCATTCCCATATGCATCTCATGTAAACAAGTTCATTTGCATTCATGTATGCATGACATTTCCATCCCCAGCATCATATCATAATAGGATCCAGGATCAGTTTGCTGGCATCTTGGTCAGTCCTCATTCAAAGCCGACAGTATTTTTCTAAAGAGAAGCTGATACCCCGCACGTGCTCAAGGAATTCGATTCCCCAGTAAGTCATTCTTCAACCATACAATTGATAATGACAATCCCAGCAGCTGTTGCTTTTATTTACTCCCCAAGCAGAGGATATCCTAGAAAGTTTCTTGTGAGTTTTCCCCTGCAAAGCCAACGCACCTCCTTCGACAGGAATCTTGCTCAACTATTCTCTAACAAATTTGCATCAGAGATACTGCTTTGGTATCGTTGAGGAACCTTAACGGATAAGGTACTGCTTCAATGTTCCAGAGAATCTTCTGCTTCCAAAGATACTGCTTTGGTATCATTGGAGAACCTTAATGTATAAGGGACTGCTTCGACATTCCAGAGAATCGTCTGTATTCAAAGATACTGCTTTGGTATCATCGGAGAACCTTAACGAATAAGGGACTGCTTTGACCACCCAAAGGACCTCAAGTTATTCTATTCATTTTTGTTCCCCGCTACAGTTCTCACTCCATAATACGTTACCTTTTGACTGACAAATTTTGGGGTCTTCTTATATCCAATTGACTTCTACCCTTAAAATGAACGCCTTGCAGCTGTTCACTCTCTCGGGTCCAAGGCAATTAGATAGGGGCATCTGTCATACTCCAAATTTATCCTACCCTCTCATGTTTCCTATACCTAACATAATGGTGTTTTGATGACTTCTTTCTAGATCTTCATGTTCCTCTGGAAAGATTGGTTCATAAGGGTTTTGTGTGTGTTTATTAAGATTGCAAACTCTTGCGATTATGTGTGATTTCAATTAAAGATACAGAAGAGAATACATCCTCCCTATCATGGTCAAGATGTGATCAATGGGCTTTAAGTTGATTTTTTAGCCATATTCCAAGTGCGACACTGAGGTTGTATGGTTAAAACATGGACATTCATCTTTAGGTCATGTCTGATTTTAATCCTAGTGAATTGGCTTTCAAGGCTTATAAGGAATTGTAACTTAAGAGTAAGATATATTTCAAGGGGGCTCCTAATATGATCGAGGTATGAACGAGATCCATGTGCAAGTTTGGGTGGTATTCAAGTAAGAATTATCTTAATGCAAACAAGGAGATCCATGATCAAATATTCAAGATGACTTAGACATTGTTGAGTTTGTCCAAATTATTCCATTGTACCTCTTCAAATTATGTTTTAAGTTAATAACGAGATCATGATATGAGTTCATTTTTGTAACCCATTTTCAAGATTCAAACAAGAGGTGGTTTTAAGAATCTGTTTGTAACAAGACTTGGCTTCACATTATTTTGAAGTCGTGAATGAGAGTTTTCAAGACACAAGTGGGCAAAATCAATGGAGTTATGTTTGCAAGTCATGATTAAAAGTCGGTTGGGTTGTCGCAAATACTAAGTTATGCTTTCAAGCAAGGCTTAATTGGTTTCAAGATATAAGAAGAAATTGTTTCCAAAGGTTGATTTGAATTATTCTAAGTGTTCAAGCCCATGATCCATACATTATCAACATACAATACGTTCATAAGCCTTGTTCAGATTAACTCAAGCCAGGTGGAAGATACTTGCCAACCGTGTGTATTCACGACTATAACAACAGTACTGGCATACAACAATCAATATAAGACCAATGCTCACACCCTTATCCTAAATGACAAAATCATACATATATACATAATAGCTTATAAAAAGCCACAAACTCTTCAATTCTCCCGCAAACACTTGCAAGAAGAATTAAGTCACAAAGCCTCCAAGTTGTTCTTGAAGCCTCATCTATCCAAGCTGATGCAGTCAAGTTTTCTTCGAATATCATCAAGTCTCACCAATGTCTTCAGCTCAGTGCATACATAAAAAAAGGAAATAAAACGGAGCATTAATAAGACCTTCAGCACATGATGAATTGCAAGCCAAAGCCACATTGTTGTGTTGAAAAAAGCATGTATTTTCTTAACATCAAGGAAAATAAAAGAAATCAATAGCAGTAAAAAGAGCCACAAATCCCATGTTACACACACAAGTTACAACAGGGATAAACCATCACTTTGGATTCAAAATCACAAGATCATACCAATGGAGGAATTCTTTCCAAAACTCAACTAACATAACAGAAATAATATTTAGATGAGTAAACAGGAAGCAAACCTCGTATCAATGAAAAGCCTTGTGCAATGAAAAGATTAGTACCTGCTATGAAATAGGAAGATTGTTGAGAATATCGATTGCAGTAACAGAAGGTTTAAAGAGTCTTCTCATTCTCACCTCTAGACTTTGGTTGAAGAGCCAGGACAAATGTAGGAAGAGCATCTGGGGACCTTGAGAGAGTGACTTCAGTTCGTTTCAAATCTCTTGATTTCGTACCCTGTCGTGATCACTTTATAATGCACATGAGTGCATCTATGCCACCTACATAATCAAGAGATGATATTTGATCAAGAAATTGAATGGTTTGGTTATTTCAAAAAGGAAAGTCCAACTAAACACTTGAGAAATAATTAACTTGATGATAGTATTGAATATTGATTAAACTCCCAAAACTTACCAAGAAGTTTTCAAATCCAAAATCAGGAACTCTCTTGTCCAATCCAACCTGCTCCTTATGTTCAAGCTGTTACCATAAACTTCAACATAACATCCGGCTACTCCCATAATAACAACCTGTATCATTGCAATGCAAGATTAGAAGAATTGTCAGGATGCTTTCAAGAGACAGTAGGATAGTCACAAAGTCAATTCAAATCAAAATCAATAAAAATGCAGCAATGTCGTTCAATTTCATCAGGATTCATGAACAAGAGGTAAAAGTCAGCACAACATTTTGGGTCAAAGATACCACATCAGCAATAAAAGTCAGTGATTGTAAAAAGTTTAAAAATTACAAAATTATTCATTCACGCGCAGTGAAAGTTTAGCAGAAAAATCAAGTATTCTAGAAGCTCACTACATACAAATGAAAAATGTGTGTCATCACAAAGTGGTCCCACAAAATATCTCTAGCAGAGCATGAAAGTTGGAAATCCCACGAAATCAGTAAAGATTCTAACGGAATTCCATCACTGATTCATTCGTACGAGTACCTCACACGATTGTCAAATTCACACGTACCAGAATTCACAAAAATTTTACCTCGCACGTACCTCACTCACAAATTCTGAGCTTATAAATACACCTCACTATTCACTCATGAAATCACCTGGAAAAACCCTACCGTTACTCTAAAAAAATTCATCCCTAATCTTTCTAAAAGCTCTATTCTCTAACCCTCTCAGAGCTCACATCAGAACTCTGTTTAGGGCGAGCTTAGCCGTGCATTTGCTTTCCTAAAGCCTATTAGTTTCGACACGATAAAAGAGGAAGAAGAAGGAAGACGTAAAAAGAAAGGGAAGAAAGAGGAGGGAAATTTACCTTTGCCGGAAAAGCGTCCGATCGGAGTTGCTCCGATCTAGGTATTCGGTTCTTCCTTTGAGATTTCTACCATTTGATTTGAGTTTACCATATATCATTGTCTTGTATCCCTCCGTTAATTGCTTGTTTACCCCATTTCTGAGTAGACCTAGGGTTTTTTTGTGGTATTCATTTTTGTGAGTTTGTGGTTTGTTTGAGAGAAAACGAAGGGTGGATTTGGATTCAGAGGGCGTTTTTATGTGGGTTTAGGGTCTCTATTTGGTGTTTGGCCGGAGAAGTGGGGCGGCGCCGCCGCCAACCACCTTCTTCTCCGACGGGTTTAGGTTTCCGGCACGGCATTAAGTTGAGAGAGACAAAATCGTTGAGAGAGAGAGAGTGTTGGTAGAGAGAGGGTGGAACGTGAGAATGAGACTTTGTCTCTTTCTTTCAATTGTTTTAATGGCCATTTTGATATGGCATGGGTGGCCGGCCGGGAGGGTGACACTTGTCCCTCCCTTTGACAAGTGTCACCGATTCCTCCACTATCTTTGGATTCTATGCGTTGCGCCAATGAGAGTCCATGGTGGACCTCTCTTGATTTTCGTTGCTTATTGTTTGTTGTCCATCAGATCTTAGATCTGCCGGTTGATGAGAAGGGTTATGGTGGATCTGGCTCATACTCCCTCTACTGGATCACTCGGATCAATTGATCTTGGGCCTGATCATAAATTCTATTCGCCCCCCTGTTCTATGGCAGTTCTGGCCCATTTATATTTCTTTAGTTTTTTTATTATTATTTTTATTTTCAATATGAAAAAAGATAAAAACCCTATTTATTTTTATTATAAAGTTTTTTACTATTAATTTCATTAAAATTATTTATTTGATATTAACTAAATAATTTAATAGTTGGTTTATTAAATATTTGATTTTAATCTAATTAATTATATTTATTCAATCCTCTCTAATTTAAAAATCATAATCCATCTACATCTTAATTATTTTAAAAATACTTAAAAATACAACTTTCATTTTCTCGAACTCAAAATACTTAATCTAATTAAATATGAAAGTAGTGGGCTCTTGGGGTCTAGCACTCCTTGGGTCCTTGGATGAATGCTCTTGAGGCGCACGCTTTGAGTTGTGTTCATTCCGTCTTTCATTCATTAAAAAAAACTTAAAACAATTACTATTTTGCTTAATCAAAATATAATTAACCCTTACAACTATTTAATTAAAAAAAATCATAATTCAATTACTTAAAATATTTAATATTAATAAAAAACATTAACCCTTAAGAATACAAGCTTTTCTCAAATAAAAATACTTAATATAATTAATTCTCTTAAGCTTTAAAAATATTTTCTTAAATCATCTTAAACTATAATCCACTTTGTTTAATCTTAAAAATCTTTTCTTAATCAAATTAAAATCATAAACTACTTAGGTCAATACACAAACCTTTTCCTAACTAATTACGAAAGTAGTGGGCTCTTGAGGTCTAGCACTCCTTGGGTCCTTGGATGTATGCTCTTGAGGCGCACGCTTCGAGTTGTGTTCATCTCGTCTTTCGCTTAAAAAAAATACACTAAAATTTGTTAAACCTTAATCAAAATACTCAATTAAAACAAGTCATATTCATTTATACTTTAATCATTTTTTTAAACACTTAAAACTTCTAATTTTAATCAAAACATTTAACCCTTAAAAAATACAACTCATGTTCTCAAACTAAAAGACTTAATCCAATTAATTTCTTAACTTTTAAAAAAAACATCTTTCTCAAATCAAACTAAGTCATAATTATTTCCTTAAAGACAAAACTCAAAACATTTCTTAAGACATTTAAACTTTTTCCTAATCAAACTACGAAAGTAGTCGACTCTTGAGGTCTAGCACTTCTTGGGCCCTTGAATGAACGCTCTTGAGGCGCACGCTTTGGGTTGTGTTCGTTTCGATCTTTCGTTCCTAAAACACTCGCCCTAATTACATGGACAAATAAGCTGATTGTCCAACGAAGACAATTTCATAATTAATAGAATGAAAAAGGTGTCGTTGAGATCTAGCATCTCAGTAATACCCCGATTAATTGGTTGCGAGGCCGACGTCTCGTTTATCGAATAATCGTCATTCTCCCTCAAAACACCTAATAAACCAAACACTTCCCACGCAACCAAAACCCTAAAAAACACACGCAAATCAAAATCTTTTTTAATCAAATCTTAATACACTTAATCCAAATCAAACAACTTTTCACAAAAAAGAACATTGTTTAGTCCATTCTTCCGCGCATATGAACTAGTGCTTCAGCCTCCCTTGACGAGCAGACAAACCAACGTTTAGCAGTTAGAATGAGAATTAAACACTCGTTCACTTAAAAAACACCAACCAACCGTAGTCCCATGAACTACGAATGTTCTGACTTTCCCATTGCACGAGGGAATACGTAGGCCCAAGGGTTCTCAATCCTTGTCGAGCACACTAATAAAAAACCACCCATTTCCCCCTTAGAAAACAATATCTACCTTAGAAGAAAACAAACAAACCAAGCTAACTTATCTCCCGAATCGAATCAAGAGGTTCTCGTTGAGTACAACGGACGTAGAGGGTGTTAATACCTTCCCTTTGCATAATCGACTCCTGAACCCGAATTTGGTTGCGATGACCATTTTCTTATCCTTTAGAGGTTTTATCGATATTTTCCTATTCCTTCCTTGGAATGAATAAAGTTCGGTGGCGACTCTGTTTTGAACAGTTTTTTTCCGCGTCCATCGCGAGGATCGTATTTTTTGAGGTACAACAGTTGGTACCTGCAGAGATATCCAATTCTTGAAGTTTCATCCTAAGGCCTTTTGTAGCCTTAGTTTCATTGTTGATTTGTATGAAACCATCAGTAGTTTCACACATTGAAATTACTTGGTTGGGACCCTCAGTAGTCCCGTTATCGAAGCCTTTAGCAGCTTCGTTCATAAAACCTTCAATGGTTTCAATTTTAAAGTCATCAGTGACTTTCTTAGTGAAGCCCTCAGTAGCTTCTACGTCGAAGTCTTCAGTGACTTAGTGATTGAAGTTCCTAGTAATCCGGACGAAACCCTTAATGGTTTCTTGATCAGAGTCTTCAGCAATGCTTCTAGTGAAGACATCAGTAGCTTCGACCATTACAGCATTACTGGTGAAGTCATCAACAACTTCGACCATGTTTACCATAGATGGTTCTGAATAGTGTGCATCAGCAATAGGGAGGGGATCACAGTCAACCTTCATCTGGTTCTTTGACTTATCAGTAAACTTGAGTCTTCCCTTCTTAATAGCATTTTGAATGAGATCCCTGAAAAGAAAACATTGAGATGTTTTATGGCCAAGAAAATTATGATACTTACAAAAACCTCTCTTTTTTCTCTGTTCTAATGGAGGCATTTTAGCGCCAGGAGGCACTATCATTTGGCCATCTTTAACTAATAAATCAAAGATTTCGTCACACTTGGTGACGTTGAAGGTATAGGTTCTTTTAGGGAATCTATCATTCTTCTCTGAATCGACTGGATTTCTTCTATTCGACGGTGTTAAAACTTTACACAAGTTAGGTGGGCCTTGCTTTAATTTAGCAAGGTAAATTTCACTCTCGTTGAAAAAGGGATCGACACTAGTTTCTTGCTCATCTTTGTCGAATTCAACATAGGCTACCCTCTCCTTTCTATTCTTGTTTGCCCTAGCTTTCTCAGCCTTCAGTCATTTGACTTGTCAAACTCTATCAGCCAACTGGGTCATATCTCTCAGGTACTGAGTATCCAACTTCTTCCTAATTGAGTAGTCGAGGCCACCAACGACAATTTCGACTGACTTATGTCCAGGCTCTTGAGTAAAGCACCTAGCCTTAAACAGTCGAAACTTATTCAGGTAATCATCTATTGTCTCAGAGAACTTCCTTTTAATGCTAGCCAATTCTTTCAGATTTATCTTTGATTGTCCCATATAGAATTGCACATGGAACAATCTCTCTAACTGAGTCCAATTGTGGATCGAATTTGCTTGCGGTGTTGTAAATAAAGTAAAGTCGTTTTTGGTGAGTGAACTTGGGAAATACTTTACTTTTAGGTTTTCGTTATTAGCAATTTTTCCAGCCTCTATCAAGTATATTGCCACATGCTCAACTGTGGACTCACTAGTATCCCCAGAAAACTTAGTAAATTTGGGGACTTTCCATCTAGGGGTAAATCTGATTGCAAGATGTATTCAGATAAAGGTGATGTATAATTTGGCCTATGAAGGCCAACATTTACCCCATTTCTGACCATAATCCTTTCGACCATGTCTGCTAGGTTATTATCCGTCGCTACATCTTCGCATGGAACTTGATTTATCACTTCATTAGCATTATGGTTTCTATTTACCTTTACTACCCTTGGTTCCCAATGGATTGGCTGTTCAATTCTAGGAAGCTCAACCCTAGGTGGTTCGACTTCTGCCCCCTGGTTTAAAACGTTCTCCTGGGGTACATTTGCTTGAACTTGGTTAATTGTAGGGTCTTCTTCTAAGACCACCCCAGTATTTTGTACCATCCATTCCCTCTGAGGTTGTCGAGGGGGTTATGGAACACCAAAGAAGTCAGTAATACGCGTCATTTGCGGTGCCAATTGTTGGTTGGTTTGGGTAGTATTCTGGATTAAGGGATTGAATATAACCCCCATTTGTTGGGCAAGCATCTGGACCATCTCATGATTACTTTTGTCCATATGTAGCCTTATCACCGCTGCAGAATTGTTGGTGATGTTTGGCATCTGGGTTGGAAATCCCGTCCCTAAGGGTTGGCTAGTTCGACCCATGTTATTTATGCCTGAACCATATCCTTTTAATGGAGAAGTGACATTCACCACTGGATCTGCAAATGTTGATGAGGCATTGTGCAAACTTGCCATTACTGATGTTGGCATACCATAAGGTTGATCACGTCCTATTTGAGACATTGAAAATCCGGGCACATAAGGCCTGAACAAATTATTCCCCATAGGAGGGGGGGTCATTGGTAGACCCTGTGTTCCCCCATAGGATGGAATAGGACCACTTTGCGCCATCGACTGCACAGGCGTCAAACTTGTCATGGTTGGCATGGCTTCAGACACTGATGCTGAAACCGTATTGCCCCCTGAAGAAGAAGGGGGTGGTTCTCCATCATTTGGTGGATTTTGGTTCACCTTCCTCCTTGTGTATCTCCTTCTAGCCTTTCTTCATTGTTTGTGGCTATTCTACCACGCCTAAGTCTCATGCAAAGAAGAGTAGAGAGATTGTAAAAATAAAGAACTTAAAATGTAAAAAAAAAAATCCCAGAAAATGTAAAAGAAATATTTTAGAACACAATAGCACCGTCCCACTGGGCATGCCAATTTGTTTACCGTGAAAATTGGTAAACAACCGCTGGTCTTCCAAAAATTTGGTTTACTTGCAGGATCAACCAGTG
This sequence comes from Lathyrus tuberosus, assembly GCA_022829125.1. Taxonomy (NCBI): domain Eukaryota; kingdom Viridiplantae; phylum Streptophyta; class Magnoliopsida; order Fabales; family Fabaceae; genus Lathyrus; species Lathyrus tuberosus. Next base: position 10,360,599 of record JALAZF010000104.1, read on the forward strand.
AATCCAAAGGACATAAATATTGTGGTAATGTATTTCTGGAAAATTGTAGAATACTTCGACATTATTCATTTGCGTGAAAGATTGTTTTGATGGTTTGCTGAAAAGACTAAACTTTGTAAAAGTTTGGTGAAAGAAATGTAATGAAGAAAATAACTTCAACGTAAAAAAATGCAGTAAAGAACAATTGATAAATGAAAGTAAATTTCTATTGAATAAAATATGTGGTGTTTCAAACGTACATTTCTCAACAGTAACTCTTTTCTCACTTTAACTTGGATACTTTGAGTAAATTTTGAGTATAGTACAGCAATTAAACACACAGAAATCCTAATACTAAGACCCATATTTATAATACGTCAAAATAACCGTCTCCAACGAGCATTTCTTCAAAAGTTGACACGTTTCGCCCTGCATGCCTTCGTTTCGTCATATTTCTCCACGCGTCTCTTATGAGAAACGGATAAGGACAAAAAACAATTATCTATCCGTATTTTGAAATTCAAACTTCTGCCGAAGGAAGGCTCCAAACATCCCTTCGTCGAAGTAACCTTCTACATTTAGAAAATATTTCTAAGTATTTGCTCAAGCATGTCTCCTTATGAGAACCATTTCGACAAAGCTTCGTACCAGCTCCTGTCGAAATTAGCCATATTTAAGAAACTTTAATTTTCACTTAGTTTCTCAAAAGGGAACATGGCATCGAAATTCCCAGCCAACATGGCCTAGCTAGTTGATTAGGGGAATGTCTATTCGATTAGAAGAATTTTTACAATTGTCTAATCGATTAAAGATTTTTCCTAATAGATTAGAGGATGATTAATCGATTCCATGATTGATTATGGCAATCTCTTAATGATTGATAACAACTTTATATCAAAACCTTCCATTTTGGCCTCGATAATCGATTATTTGAGGTGACTAATCGAATAGCCTAATTGATTAGATTCTTTAAAATGCCCAAGAATTGTTTCCAAATCCACACCATGCCTTGTCCTTTAAATAGAGTTTCGCTATCACTTTTACACACCCAGAAAACGTGAAAACCCTCACTTTTTATTTCTTTCATCATCTCTCTAAATCTTTCATTTTTCTAACATATTTTATCTATATTTCTTTGAGAGTGTTCTTAAGTCTAGCGAGGAATATTGTTTTGGGTGAGGGAAAATTGTAAATTTATCACGAGTAGATTTTTCTGTTGAGTAAATAATTCTTCCATAGGAAGTTATTATTTTGGTTCGGAGATAAACCATTTTAAAGCTCTCGTTTATATTGAAGGATTGTCTTAGGATGTCCCGATTCGGTTTGTGAGTTTCTCCATTGAATAAAAAGATCTCTTTTGGGTTAGTGAAGATTAACCAATGAAAAATATCCACAACGATTCTTGAGCTCATCCTGATTAAAAGCGCTATTGGTTCGAGATTAGCCCGATATAAAATTTCACTTGGTTTATGAGTTCAACCTAATATAAAAAACTCAATATGTTTGAGATCAGCCCTGTATAAATCTCAACTCGGTTCGTGGTAAGCTTCTATAAAACGGCGGTTCATCTTATAGGATAGATAACTCGAAACTTCATCTTGGTTCGAGATTAGCCTATGCAAAATTTCTATTTGGTTTAGAAACTAACTTCTCAAAGCATTATTCGTTGTTTGGTTTAAAGACTAAGCGCTTCAAGTCTTGTTCGCTATTTAGTTCGAAGACTAACCGCTTCAAACCCTGTTCACTGTTTTGTTAGAAGTTATCTCGAAATTTTATTTCTTTGTATAAGGGAATTCGTGGACATAACCTTCTGAAATTTCTCAAGACTGATCCTCTCAAGAACAACTCTTAGGAACATGATTAGGTCTTTTTAGCCAAAATTGTATAATTCTCTAGTATAATTTATCTTCCTTTATCTTTTTTATTTTCACTTACTGTTTCTTTAATTTGAATTTATGATGCATATTTTCAATTTTTTTTATAAAATGGTGTTAAACTCTGAGTACTCAGATGATTTTATTTTAATTCATCGATTTCCAAACCTCCATAATTCACTCTCCTTGTGGATGAGATCACATGTCCAACGCCTATCAGAGAGGTGGGAAGCATGTAGAGCTTGTTATACTTCATATCAAAATCACTATCCAGTCTAGAAACATGTTACTAGAAGATGTAAAAAATATCTTTAGCATTAATCACAACTTTGAGGAAGATGCATCGTTACTTCTTGACACACAGCGTTATAGTTCGAATTGACAAACATATCAAGCAAGTCTTCCATAAACAACATTTATAAAGATGACTAACAAAATTGTTGATCGAGATATCCAAGTTTAATATTTCCTTAAAACCAAGAAAATACCTTAGATCCCAAGTCTTTGTGGATTTCATTGCTTAAATGATACTTATCACGGTTGAACCCTACATGGAGTGGACAATCTTGGTATATTGATCATCGAATAGTAGAGGAAACAACCAAGGGTTCATCCTCTAATGTGATGCAAGATTAATAGTTGAAGTGTACTTGAGTTTTAAATATCATACCACTAACAACCAACTGGAGTATTATACAGCCATTGCCCGCCTCATACTTGCGTCGAATATGGGAGAAAATGAACTCAAATTAAACACGAATTCACAATCGGTTGTATGTCAAGTCAAAGGGAAAGTGTAGACCAAAGACTCTTTGTTGCATAAGTACATCACCATAGTGAAAGACAAGTTGATCTCATTTAGATCTTATGAGATCACCCATATACTTCGAGAGAAGAACACAAAGGTGAATTTCCTATCCAAGATTTTAAGCATGAGGGTATAATATGTCAACTATTCCTTCATACAGGATACATTAGACAAAGCCAACATAATCATGAGCATGGTAGTATCTATGATTGATAATACCACACACCCATTATGGATAACACTGTTAATAACATATATCAAGACTAGAAGCTTACAAACTTATCCTTTTAAGGCAAACCTCGTAAAAAGGATATCATCTTGATTTCAGATCATATGAGGGAGCTTGTTTAAGAGAGACATTTCCACCCATTTGCTAAAACGTCTAGAGGAAGAGGAAGTCATATATGTTTTTGATGGAGTGTATGATGGTATATTTGAGCACCATTTAGGGGAAAGAGCACTTGTAACACCCCCAATTTTTAATATTTTTTTACAATGAATTTATAAGATTTAAGGGTGTGATTAGAATAAGTGAAGTAATAGAGTTATTTTACTAATTAATTTTATTTGAGTGTATATATATATATATAAATTATTAATAGAATAATAGAATAATAGAAATAGAGATTTAGTGAAGGTGTGAGGAGAATTGCGAGGTGAAAAGAGTAAGTGGAATATTATGTTAGAATAAATAGTAAAGCGAGGGGAGCTTTTAGGGAGGACGTGCAAAAGTTGGGAAAAGAGGTAGAAAGAGAAAGACAGATCTAGGAGAATTCAGAGAGTGAGGAAAAATCTCAAAGACAAGAAAATTCAATGATCTTAAAACCTTCGAGGTAAGGTGGGGAAATTATTCATGTATGGGTGTTTAAGCAGATGGATAGTGAAGGTTCTTTACCCTCTTTCCTTCATCCTTTATATTTGCACTTTGATAATGTTTGAGGCCGAAGAAGGTTTGTGCAAAACCTTCTAAGGCGATTTTCATGATATTATTTTTGTGCTCTATTGAGTGATCTATGTGCATTCTTATATTTTGGTTTGATACATATGTTGATGCCTTTTGATAAGGCAAGATTTGTGTGATAACCTTGTTGGTTCCTTTTTATAAGGCAATGTTATTGTGATAACCTTATTGATGCATTTTGATAAGGCAAGGTTAATGTGATGACTCTGTTAACGACATAAGGCAAAAATATAAAATTAGAATTGTTATACCCTATTTGTTATGGCAGTTGTCTATGAGTCGTAGACCTGTTCAATAGGCGAATGTAATAATAGTCAAAAATTAAATATGTTGTTAATAATCCTAATTTTTGTGTCCTTTCAAAGGTTTTGCTTATCGGTATGTTTTTGGGGTGATGGGAACTCAAATAGGAGAAATAAGAGTCTTTTGTATCTGTTCAATAGGGAGAAAACACAGAAAAATCGCAGGTAGACATAGAAGTGGATTGATTGTCTTATTTCATGCAAAACATGAGTTTCATAAGTTCTTTTAGGGTGTCGTCAGTTGCGTTGGAAAGCTAACATGATAATATTTATTTTGAAGTAGATAAATTGGATCTAGGGGCACTACAACAGTAGCAGTTCGCTAGTTTTCATACCAGAGGCATAGTCAATTTATGTCCCGTGTTGGTCATCATGTTTCACTCGTAACTTGAGTTAGTTCATTTTAGAAAGAGAGTTCAATGATCTTCCAAACTAGAGAGTTTAATAATTTATCATGAATATATAAATTTTTATGTTATTTTGAAGTCAGACATTATGTTTTAGAGTTTATTCAGGAATTACTGCGATAAGGTTGAACTGAAACAAGTAGAACTTGAGTTTCATAACTCCTTTTGAGGTTTGGTTAAGTTTGTTTGAAAGTGGATTTAAATATCTTTTGGACTGGACAGTTTCATATTTTTATCATAACTTTATAATATTTGATGTTATTTTGAAGTGAGAAAATTTTAGAGTTAGGTCCAGAGTTTTGAGCAATTTTGAGTGTGGTGACATTTCGTTACCTTTTGAGGAATTTAAATTTTATATTTTATTTGATTATAATTGTTATAGAGTTGTCAGAGTTGCTTTTGAATTGTTTGAAGTTAGAGATCAGAATATATGATACACTTGAGTTGAGCTTGGAGCACTATTGATATTATAATGTTACCTTTTGAGTAATATGTTTATTTGTTTAAGGTTGTGAAGGAAAAAGAGTTTAAATTGAGTTATTGAGTAATTGATGATAATACTATTGAGTTGAGTGGGATCTGAGTAATTTGAATATTTAGAGTTGTTTTTATAAAGCTAAAGTTACCTTGAATAGTTGTTGCCTTACCCAATTGGTGGTCTGACATAAGTAATAATATGAATTATTCTGTTGGTGAGTGGTATTGTGATAATAGCTTTTTTTTTATATTGTTAATGAGTATGTGTGAATATGACATGTTTATATGATTGAGTTATAATTGTATAGCATATTTTCGAGTCGTGTAGTTTAGAGAGAGCTATTGTGTTGGCCTTGCATTGACAAATTGTGGTTCAGAGAGAACCTTGTCAAGAGAGGACATTTTGTTTAGAGAGAACATTTTTCGAGTACGAGACAGAAATGTTGTTTCTTTGATTTTTGAGTTGAATTGTTGTTTAGTCCCATGCATTCATGTAAATCAGAGAAAGGTAGAACGAGGTCTAGTGCTTAAAGAGAGGCAATGACAAGGTCCATTGCTAAAAATGAGCTAGTGACGAGGTCCATTGCTCAGAGAGAGTCAATGACAATTTCATTTTTCAGAGAGGACATTTTTCAGAGAAGAATTAGAGGTGTGGATAATTCCATAAAATAACTCAGACATCCAAACTTTTGGTACCCCATGCATTTTTGGAGGAGGAGTACATTGCATTAATACATTTACATTTTTATTCGTTGTTGTCGTTTGCGTATGACTGTGTTATGTCCTAATTGTTCTATCCTTGTTGTTTTATGCACCATTAACATATATGAATGTATTCTCACTCATATGCTTCATGTTGTCTATCATAGACACCTTGTAGATAATCAGGACTAGAGTCTAGTTGTTGTGAGTTTAAGATAGCTTCTTGGAGCTCATATTCATTTATTTTATCGTTGTCATTTTTAGTCGGTTAAATGCTCTGATCTGTAACATCGGGAACTGGGCATTATTATTATGTTTTAAGTTTAAAACAATGTTGTGAAACGATGTCGTCAATAACAAAACAAATTTATGAGATAAAGATTTAGTATCTTTAACAAACACAAGAAACCTTATTAGGTTTTACGAAAGAGAGGGAAGAAGGAAGAAGAAGAAAAAGAATTGGTTAAAATTGTTTTACTATTCACTTTTTCAATAAGGGTTTAAATATTACAAGTAAATGCCAACAATTAACCTTACTCAACAACCTAAGAGAACTAGTCTATTTATAGACTACTAAGCTAACTTAGGCTACAAGCTAACTTAACAATTGGGCTTACAATAAAGACCCAATTTGACATGCTAACTTAAACACAAAGCTAACATATTTCGACAGCATGCTTAAACAGACTTCGACTACAACATGCATAACTCCTGTTGAACCATGAATCTAACCTTGTCGACACTAGAGTTTAATCCAAATACCACAAATATATACCTTGGAACAAACTCTATACTAACAAGGGAACACCTTAGCTTTCATCATGCAGCTATATCAACTACATACAGTGGAAAAACTTGCTACTTGGCAATGTCTTGGTGATCATATCAGCAGCATTGTCATCAGTCGAAACCTTCAGCACTTGGACTTCTCCATGCACGATTATCTCTCTAACGAAGTGCAGCCTCACATCAATGTGCTTGGTTCTCTCATGATAGGCAGAATTGTTTGACAGGTGTATTGCACTTTGACTATCACATTTAACAGTAATAACTCAATCTTGAAATTTCAGCTCCTTAGTAAAACCTTCAAGCCATAATTCTTCTTTCACAATTTCAGTGAGAGCGATATATTCCGCTTCAGTGGTTGATAAGGCAACAAACTTCTGAAGTGTTTCTTTCTAACTGATTGGTACCAAATATAGTGAACACATATCCAGAAATATATTTTCTGGAATCCATACAACCTGCATAATCAGAGTCAATAAATCCTTCGATTTCGACTTTGCTATCATCACCACATGCTCCACCAAAAATCTGGACTCTGCTCAGAGGCCCACTGATGTACCTAAGAATCCACTTTAATTCTTGCCAGTGCGCCTTCCCAGGATTAGCCATATACCTGCTTACAAGGCTCACTCCGTACACTATGTATGGCCTTGTACAAACCATAACATACATCAAAGAACCTACTATACAAGCATATGGAATGCTATTCATATAGGCTCTTTCGACTTCACTACTAGGACTTTGAGTCATACTCAGCTTGTACTGAGGATTAGTCAGTGTTAGAACAGGCTTTGAGCTCGACATACCAAGAATTCTTCATGTATGTCTCTTTAGATAAGCATAATCTCGATTGCTTTCTATCTCTCTGGATGTCAATCCTAAGAATTCTGGAGGCAACTCCTAAATCCTTCGTGTCAAACTCATTATGGAGTTTAGACTTCACCTTCATAACATCTTCGACATTGTTGTTTGCTATGAGGATGTCATCCACATAAAGCAACAAAATGACAAGTGAATTTCCAGGTCGAAATCTGAAGTAAACATAGTGGTCGAACTGGCTCCTAGTGAAACCAATGTGTGTCACGAACTTGTCGAATATCTTATTCCATTGTCGAGGAGATTGTTTTAGGCCATACAAAGACCTATTCTTCTTGCATACATAAACTTCCTTTCTCTTTTCTACATACCCTTCAGGTTTCCTCATCAGGATTGTTTCATCTAGATCACCATACAGAAAGGTTGTCTTCACATCCTTATGTTAAAGTTCTAGGTCGAACTTCGCTACCATGACTAACAATGTTCTATTGGATCTATACTTTACAACAGGTGAGAACACGTCATTAATGTCAACACCTTCTTTCTAAGTGAACCCCCTAGCGACTAACCTTGCCTTAAAACGCTTTGACATCACTCCTTTGATTCCTTCCTTAACCTTGAAAATCCACTTACAGCTGATTAACCGGGCCCTTGCAGGTTTCTCGATCAGCTCCCAAGTGTTATTATCATGAAGAGATCTCATCTAATCATCCATGGCTTTCAGCCATTCAGTCTTATTTCAACTCCTCATAACTTCCTTATAGTCTCTAGGTTCTTCTTCAAGAACCCTACTTGTAGAGATTAAGGCACAAGCTATGAGATCTGCATAACCAAGTTTCTGAGGTGGCTTGATGACTCATCTCGACCTGTATCTTACTAGAAGATAGTCATTATCACTCTCCTCAGGCTCGACGTCATCTTTTTCTTCTTCTTCGACTTCATCTGGGTCATGCAATTTAGCATCACTATGCTCCACCTCAACAGGAATCTCTTCTTGTTCCAGCTCTTCTTCAGAGATCTTTGAACTTCAACCAATGTCATCAGTTTTCTTGAAAGCCATCTCAGCTTCATTGAAAACTACATATCGATTTGTGATATACCTCATGTGACCTAGCTTTAGGCACCACAACCTATAAGCTTTGACTCCTTTAAGGTATCCAAGGAACATACTTTCAGAGCTCTAGGATTAACCTTGCCTTGCCTAATGTGATCATAGGCTAAGCATCCAAATACTCTAAGTCTGTCGATATTAGGTGGATGTCTCAACCAGACTTCTTCAGGTCTTTTCATCCCCAAAGCTCTCATGACTGCCTCAGCCCAAAACACCTTCTTCAAACCTGCATTAACTAACATGCACCTTACTCGTTTTTTAAAACAGTTCGATTAAACCTTTCAGCTAAACCATTTTGTTGGGGAGTGATCGTAGTATTTCTGTGCCTTACAATACCATATGTAAAACAATTGAAATTCTGGTTAAGCAGATCACTAAGATGTCAGACAGGATGTCGTGACACTTGACCTCTGCTTCTCACAAGGATTAAGGAAGAACGGAAACAAACAGCAGAAAGAAAACAACACACAGAAATTGTTAACCCAGTTTGGTGATCAACAACACCTAAGTCTGGGGGCTACCAAGCCAGGAATGAAATTAACTAAGTAGAATTGGTTCTAAGCTAAACTCCAACGTTTACAACTTAGCACCTAGAAACTACCCTTCCTAGATTTCTACCTAAGAGGAGGCTGAGGGAAATCTTTATACGATTGACTCTTGTTGAGGAAACTTAAATCTAAGAGAAGGTCTAAACTGTTTTGAGGAATCAAAGAGAGTTGAATTATTAAATGCCACAAAGGCTTTGATTCTTTTGGGGATTTGTTGATTGTAACTTGACCCTAGCTGGGGGATTTAAATATGAAAACCAAACCTTGTTGAGGATTAGAAGAGACTTAAAGAATGAGATTGAATGCCTTAGAGGTTTTGACTCTCCTGGGGATTGGTGTATTGATAAAGATGACTAGGATCTATCATATGCTTTTAGGAAGCCTGAGGGTCCTTGTATGAAGCCCAAGAGGAGGCTGAGGAATGCTTCTAGAAAGCCTGTGGGTCCTTGTATGAAGCCCAAGAGGAGGCTGGGAATTGAGACTTTCCAAGTCTAGGAAGAGTTCAAGAAAGGTTTCACCGGGAAATAATCCTTTCTTTGTTGAACTGTTCCAGGGTTAAAGGGGTTAAAGAAGAGGTTTCACCGGGAAATAATCCTCTCTTTATTGAAGTATATCATGGTTGAATAAATTGAACAAAGCCCAAGAGGAGGCTAACTGTATTAGGAAGAAGAATTCCTTTGTACATGAGGGTACTAGTTGTTTGAACAATGTTAAATTGATTGAAAGGATCCTATTGTTTGAACTAGTTTAAACTAAGGATGATTTAAGTGCTAAGAGAAACTTAATAAGATATGTACAAGTATATATATAGATATATGAACAAGTATATAAAAAACAAGTATGAATTAAATTGAGGAAGGTGGTGGGTCTTATTCTCTTGATGGAGACCCTAGTGTGTTGTGATTGATTAGATGCCTTCTTCAAGATTGAATTAGTGTTTTGAAGAAATTGAAGAAAGTTTTGAATTTTGAAGATGACTTGATCTTAAGTAGGAGAGGAGCAAAGGTGGTTGGTCTTACACTCTAGAGAGACGGCCCAGAAGATTGTTTGATGCTAGGTTTAGATTGAATTTGACATTTTTGAAAGATTGGTGTTTTTGAAAATAGAAAGAGGGATGGGACTTACACTCCTAGCAGAGGCCCAAGATGCTTATCTTGTTTTGAAGAAAAAAGAGGATGATTTTGAAAGAAAAAGGTTGGGACTTACACTCCTAGCAGAGGCCCAAGATGTTTTTAAAACACAATGATTTTGAACACTGATAGGAGGGACTTATACTATAGTATAGGCCCTTAAAAAATTATTTATGTACAAAGAGATGGGACTTACACTCTATTAGAGGCCCAAGATGCTTTAATGATTTTTGAAAACCCTAATTTGAAAATGTTTGATTAAAGGTGTTTTTCAAATGATTTTAAACATGATGTAAGCTAAGATAAACATGTTCTAATCTTAAAACAAAGTTTAAAATATTAGGTTTTATTCATATGAAGATTAAAATGTTATAGGTTTAAAAATAATCAAGGAGAAAACCATTTTTTAGGGTTTTTAATCATTAAAAAAACAATTAATTTCAACTTAATAAAAAGTGATTAAAATTAAATCTTTTTTGGATTTTTTGTGTGGATTAAACTAATAAAATGTGTGAATTATAAGTGTGTAAAAAATCATTCAAAAAGAATTAAATTTGAGTGTAAAAATAATTATTTGAAAATAATATATAAAATATTAAAAAAATATGTGAAAATATGAAGAAAAATGACAAAATTTGAAAAAATTCCAAAAGGGGGTGGGGGGTCGAACCCTCGCCCTTACACACACAAACACACTTAACACGCAGCCACAAACCACTGGGGTGGTGATACATCCGTGTATCAAACCACACCCAATAATTGATAAAGGTGGAAAGGACCTGAGGCCAGACCAAGCCAAAGGCGCCATGGCTTGTCCTTGCCCAAGGTTTTTAAGTTTGCAAGAAGGATCATATCTCCCTCATTTCTCCATGAAATTGGATGAAATAAAAATGAAACCTACCTACAATTTCATGAGGAATCTGATGGTGGTGTTAGATTTTTCTAAAAGTTCCTACATTTTAAAACCCGATAGTGGTTTCAAATAGGCTATGATTTTTCAAGTCAAAAGCTACATGTTTATACAGCCAACAATAGTGCTTAATTAAAGTTCAAACACAACAAATATGATATGTATGACATGTTTATGATCAATGTACATCAAAGTAAAGCATATTTTGGCAACTTCAAGTTTTGAGGAAACTTACCTCTTGAAGCAAATTGGGATCTTCCAAGATAGTTATTACAGATGTGTCTTGATGCTTTGGACACCTTCAATATACCTCAAATGATCCTTTTGAATGCTTGAAACCAAAGAAAACCAGCTGGAGCAGAATATGGTACCCTTCTTACAGAAATGGCAAAAGTGACAAAAATGCAACTTCAACCAAATGGAATTACATTTGAGAAACTATGGTTGGAACAGTTTAGGAATATTATTTAGAGTGTGTTTGGAGTGTTGTTTGGCTTTGGAATGGACAGGATCAAGGCATGGCTTGAAAAATGCATAAAGTCAAAGATATGAGGTTTTGACAGTTGACTTTCTAATTTTGGTGGTTTGGCATGAAGATGAGGGTTTGGACACCTCCAATGGATTATTTGTGATGTGTTTAGACCATTGGTTTGAGCCAAGAAGCTCTGGATTAGAGAACTTTCCACTCACTTTTGAAAAACTTAGAAACTTGGAGCAAAAGCAAGAAAGAAGGGAAAACAAGTATTGTGTTGTTTTGGTGTGTTTTGAATGATCATAAATGAGTTCTATTTATAGGATAAGGGATTTGTCTTGGAGGAATAGTGTTGGCTCAAAGATTGGCTTGGATTCAAAGTTTTTGGCAAGATGCCTCATTGCCCCTCACACAAGGCACCCTAGCTCTTCATATGGCTAGCTTATCTTTTGACTCATTCCACATTCCTCAGATGTTTTTATTGTTGTTTATGTGAGCATCTTGACTAAAAAGAGTACCTTTGTTGAATGTGCACTATTGCACATAAATGCCTTTGAATTCAAGGTATAATGTGACAAAATCCATTAATCCATTTTGAGATATCTCTTGACCTTTTGACCCAAATTTGCAGGTTGTTATGATTCCTTCTATTATGCATTGAATGTGAGTGGCATTGATCATTACACTTGACAAGAAAATCGTGTATGGCAAGTAAATGACCAAATTGATTTTGCAAAACAGTTTGCAGCAAGGTGTATTGATCATTCCATATCCCTTTGCTCAAGTGGAGTTATCTCATGCTCTTGGGCTCTTTAGAAAGCTGGGATTATGTAATTCAACTTTAATGTTCATCATTGGACCTGATTCATCTTGGATCATCATGAAAAATCCCTCCATATTTTGGTGTTTTGCCTGATTTTACCTTAGGCAGAATTTCACTAAGTGTTAAAGTTCAATTCATACTTTTCTTGATTTTGATCACTTCTTAACTTAAAATTCAAACATTTTTTGACCATGGATCGGCTTTACACTTTTGTATTATGTGATGAGAGCTATCATTTGAGCTTTGGATCCAAAAAAATGGTTGCTTATATCACTAGTTATGGCCTTTGGAAGTTGGGTACCTAAACACTTTTTTTCATAACTTAGTCAAATTTTCAACTTTCTCAACATTGCCCTTTTTACATGTAACCTTGATTTCTTGATCAAATCTTGTTCAAATGCAACAATGGATCATGTTGTCTTGTATAATGGTTTGTGATGAACATTTTTGGTCAAAAAGTCAAACTTTGACTTTTGGTCTTAGATGAATTTTGTGCAGAGAAACCCTAATTCCTGATTTTCAATGTATGGATGTCCCAAGGTGATTTTAAACTTATGAATGGACTTAAAGGGTACATTTGAGTGTCTTGAATCATATCCCAATTTTTGAGATGATGTCTTGGCCAAAATTCAAAGGTATGGTTGACTTTTCACCAAAACCCTAGTTTGTGGCTCATATGGATTTGAATTCTTGCACTGCTTATGAATCAAGTTCTTTGAATCAAATCAATCATATGAATGATTAATATGATGTATTTTAGGTCCTTGAAACATATCTTGAGGTCTTGGTTCATGCCCAAATGAAAATTTCCCTCTGGGAGTCTTGGTCGACCAAAACCCTAATTTGGCGACACTGATGATCTTAAGGCTTGATCAACTTGAAATGATGCAATCTTGTGCTTGATTCTTGAAGTTGAGGATCTCTTGACCTCAAGGAATGATTGAGAGGCTTGATAAGTTGAAGATCATGTCAATTTTTTATTGATCCTTTGCCTGGATCCTCTGTAGGGCTTGAAAAAAAACTAATTCTTGGTCAAGGTGGACATTCAACAATCTTTGAAAGGATTAATAAGGTATGAAAGTACATCCATATTGTGGTGATGATTTGCACAATGATGTGAAGTCTTAGGGTCAAAATTTAGGGTATGACACTCAGTCTCAAGGGTATACAAGCCTTGTTTCATCACGCCTCTCAAAACTTCCTTCAACCCTTCATTACCCTTAGGATACTTTGCTCTCCTTTGAAAACATATCCTTTCTTATCGAATTCACCAAGAGAAATCTAATTCCTCTTAAGACCAAGTACATACCTAAAATCAGTCAATAGACTTATTGACTCATCATGGAACTTGAATCTCAGAAATCCAATACATGCAATTTTGCAAGCTTTATTGTTTCCCAGCAGCACTGATCCACCATCTTGATCGTACAATTCCTCAAACACGTCTTTGCTTGGAGTCATGTACCAAGTACACCCTGAATCCATAATCCACTCCTTTCTAGAGTCGCTGCTTGAGACCACTAAGTCATCAGATGATTCATAACCATCTTGTACAATGGTTGCATTATCATTATCCTTTCCTCCATGATTGTTCAGTCGATTAAGGTATACTTTTCTTGTATAACCCTCCTTCTTACAATGATAACACTTAATAGTATGAGCATTACCACCATAAAAATTCTATAGAATTTTACCCTTCTTCTTCTCAAACCTACCATCTTTCTTCAAGAACTTCCTCTTAACCAACAAACCTTCGCCAACAGAAGATGGTTTCTGCTCCTTTCGTTTATTCAAATCCTTAAAGTACAAGGCAGATTGAACATCTTCGAAGGTCAATGAATCTCTTCCATACAAGAGAGTTTCTTTGAAATGAGTGTGAGACTTAGGTAAAGAACATAACAACAACAACGCTTAATTTTCATCATCAATCTTGACCTCAAGATCAAAATCAACTTATTGAATATATCCAGCTGCTCAGCCAAGGCTTTGTCTTCACTCATCTTGAATGAATACAAATCTTTCTTTTGGTAGAGACGATTAACCAACAATTTCGTCATGTACAAACCTTCAAGTTTAATCCACACACCATCTATAGTTTTCTCCTTTGAAACCTATCGGTGAACCTTATCACTAAGGCTCAATACAACAGCAATGTGGGCTTTTTAGACCATCATTGTCTTCTCTTTCTCTGTTAGGGCAGCATCCATCATATTCGATCCTTTCAATGCTTCTAACAAACCCTGTTAAACCAGTAGGGCTTGCATCTTCAAGCACCACAAAGAAAAATCATTCACACTGGTGAATTTCTCAATCTCATACTTTGTTGACGGCATCTTCTTCTCCACGCTCACCGCACCAGTTTGTTGTGAAACGATGTCGTCAATAATAGAACAAAGTTATGAGATAAAGATTGAGTATCTTGAACAAACACAAGAAACCCTATTAAGTTTTAAGAAAGAGAGAGAAGAAGGAAGAAGAAGAATAAGAATTGGTTAAAACTATTTTACTACTCACTTTCTCAATAAGGGTTCAAAGATTACAAGTGAATACCAACAATTAACCTCTCTCAACAACCTGGGAGAACTAGTCTATTTATAGACTGCTAATATAACTAAGGTTATAAGCTAACTTAACAATTGGGCTTACAAGCAAGCCCCAATTCGTAATACTAACTTAAACACAAAGCTAACATATTTTGATATCATGCTTGAACAGACTTCGACTACAGCATGCACAACTCATGTTGAACCATGAAGCTACCTTTATCGACACTAGAGTTTGATCCAAATACCACAAACAACATACTTTAAAAAACACACAACATAGAACTTTTATCAACAACAACATACTTTAAAACCAAAATCATTAACAACATATAACCTTTATCAACAAAAACATATTTAAACAACATACAACATAGCCAACAAAAACAAAATCATCGACAACATAGAACTTTTATCAACAACAACATACTTTAAACAACATACAACATGGCTCAACGAAACCAAAATCATCAACAACATATAACTTTTATCAACAACAACATACAATATAGCTCAACGACAACAAAATCATCAAAAACATAGAACTTTTATCAACAACATAATACCTTAAACAATATACAACATAGCTCAACAAAAACAAAATCATCAACAACATATAACTTTTATCAAAAACAAAATACAACATAGGTACACAAAGGCAAAATCATCAACAACATAGAACTTTTATCAACAATAACATACCGTAAATAACAATGTTGCATAGTTGCACAAAAACCAAATCATCAACAACATAGAACTTTTATAAACAACAAAATATCATAAACAACATAGAACATAGCTCAACAAAAACAAAATCATCAAAAACATACAAATTTTATCATCAACAACATATCGTAAACTGTAACGCCCCGTTTTGTCTTATTTATTTAATTGAGTCGTTTTAATTATTTTTATTATTATATTATTTTATTTTTAACTTTTATTTGAAAATATATTATTTTTCATCGTTGTTTATGTTTTATCGCAATTTGAGAGCGTTTACGAGATATTTGAACTGAGGGGTAAAATAGTCTTTTAGGGGTTAGATAGTTATATAAATAGAAAGTGGAGAGAAAAAGAGAGAAAAGAAAGTGAAAGAAAAAGAAGAGAAAGAAAAGGAGAAGAAAGAAGGAGAGAAGAGGAAAAGAGGAAAAATCGAGGAAACTCCGTTTCGAGCGCGATTAATCGGGTAAGGGTGAGAAGTTTCAATTATATCTTGCTTGTGTATGTAAATGTGTTGTTTGTGGTAATTGTTTTGGTTGTTTTACAACTTTTCCTCATTTGATAAATTGACAAACAATTGATAGAAATCGATGTTTCCACGATCGGAAATCGTTATAAGTCGCGTTGTATGATCCTTCTATGCATATGAACATTTGCTGATACTTGTTTTTGCTGTTAGAATTGATTTGGGGTGAAAATGGGATTTTTGGGGGTTTTGAACCGTGTAACCCGCAGCAGAAAATTTTGGGTCTGGTGCGATTCGCCAGGCGAATTCAGAATTCTCCAGGTGAATTCGGAATTCTCCAGGAGAATTCGGAATTCTCCAGGCGAATTAGGTCTCGCCACTCGTTCGCCAGGCGAAGTGCTGGCGAAGGGTGATTCGCCATGCGAAATAGTAAGTCTCCAGGCGAAATCGGGAATACATAAATGTGTTAGCTTCTGTAACTCATGGGTTTTCTAAAAATTGTGGTTCGCCAGGCGAAGTGCTGGCGAATGGGGATCCGCCAAGCGAAATCCTAAGTCGCCAGGCAAATCTGGCTGTTTCTCAATAAATTATTTTCTTTGAAAATTCATAAGTTTTGAACCGTAAGTCCGTTTTGGTCCCCGTTCGAAGCGTTGGAAAGTTAATGAAATATTCTTTCTAGTAAAAATGGGTTGGAGGTCAATAGATGATTTATTTAAGTTGTGGTTTTGAAAAAGTGTTGTTTTGTCGACTTTTGTCGTTGTCATTGTGTGTAATTGATGTGTATCATGCAATGTGTTATTGATATGGATATTGTATGACTTGTGTGCTGTTGTGAAATGAAAATGCACGTGATATATGTTGTGATGATGATTTGTGGCCTAAGGGCAGGAAAATGCAATGTGTGGTATTTGATGATATATGCATGATTATGAATGTGTATATGTGTGTATTAGAATGTCATGAGTCATTATATGCCAAGCATCATGATATGCATTCTTGTGACGTCGTGAGCGACGGATTGGTTCCAGAAGGAATCTGCTATAACATCGTGCGCCTTAAAAATAAGAGGATTGAAAGCGATCTGATTGGATCGTGCGCCTTAAAAATAAGAGGACCGAAAGCGATGATTATAGACGATCGTGTGCCCATGTGGGGTGTGAGCGATCGGGTCGTGTGCCCGTGTGGGGTGTGAGCGATCCATAAACATCGTGTGCCCGTGTGGGGTGTGAGCGACGGGGAACATCGTATGCCCGACGGGGAGTTACACTAAGTAACGAGCGATGGTTCCAGCAGAGTCCCTGATTGAACTAGTGATGAGAAATGTTGGAAGTCGGTACCGCATGACATTTGCATAGAGTCGTTGTGTTGGTCTCTGTGCATTTGCATAAATCATGGATTGATTATGTGTGAGAATTGTGAATGGATGCATTATGTGTGGAAAATCATGATTTGATTGATTATGTGTGGAAATTGTGCATCGATTGGTTATGTGTTGAGATTGTGATAGCATTGGTAATTTGATGTGCATATGTTCTAAATGCATTGGTTACGGATAATATGTATTATGCGTAGACATATGTTATGTGATGTGTGATGTGTTTCTAAATGTTATGACTTGGTATGCCTTATGTGCAAATATGTGAGTATATTGGATACTTGATATATGCTATATCGTTGGATTAATAGATATATGTTACGTGTATGTGGTATGTTATATGTATTAGTATGTGTTGTTTGTGGTGAGAATAGCTATGCATGTGAATTGTTACGTATTTGCATATTATTATGCAATCTTGATTTTAGTTGTTATTTCTCACCCTTCTGCTGTTTTATAATGCTCTATGAGGCATTGCAGATTAGAGTTGCTGGAGGTCTTTTTGTGGAGATAAGTCCTCCGTCCTTTGTCGTCTGTCTGCTCTGATACGTAGCACGGGAGTCGGGGAACGATTATATATATATATATGTATACATTTGTTGAATGTATTTTGTAGTACTTTTGTGTATATAGTTGATGTTCTAAAATGATTTATTTTGTAAAACAAGTCGGTTATGGATCTTTCCGCTTTATTCCATAATTGACATTTCCTTTAATATGGAAAAAGTTTCCCCTTTGAGGGTATTCTATTTTATGCTATGTATCAAAATTATGAGCAGGGATGATGTTTTGTTTATTTAAATGTGACATCCTTGTTTCTGTCGGAAAAATAAATTTTTAGTTACTCTGATTTTATTTATGTATTATTTATTCGCGATGGGAATTGGGGTGTTACATTAGTGGTATCAGAGCAGGTCGGTCCGCCCGGCCAAGTTGTTGAGTCAGTTGGTGTGACGGTTGAATACTATCGTTGTTGTTTGTCCCTTAGTACGTGATATGTGTGGGAAACACTGTCAGTACTTTCTGGTTTTCCAATCCTTTGTTTTCAGGATTGAGAATGAGATAAGTGGGGGAGGAGATGGTACTTCTCCAAGTTGCTTCAGGTGTGGAGTGTTGGCTCAGTGTGTTGTAGATTGCAAGATTCTAAGTGTTGTTTGGACAGTGTTGTTCCTGATTCCGGAGGGAATGCGGAGGTAAGGTTTATTTCAACTAAGGATTTGTGCCTTAGGTAGTTTTGTGAACAAGAGAAAAGAAATGCTATTATTGTAAGGTAAAGACGGTTTAAGCCCCATCATGATTGTCAGCTGTCTATTGACAAATTGAGGAGCTTATCACCCTTAATCTCTTGTTGATAGTAGACGGGAATTATGTTGGTTGGGATAGACGTGTCTTTCCGGCTGTGATAGTGTGTGCAATGATTTGTTTGGAATTAAGAAAATGATTACGGATTGTTTGGTTGGGTCGATGAAGATTCTTATATCGGAAGATGAGACGGATTAGAGATTTTTGTATGTTGGTCAAATTGTAATGTCTTTGAGAGAGAACGATTGGGTATTACTAAGGGTTGTTCTCAGAGAGTCGAGTGTGAAATTAAATTGGACGAAGGTGAATAGTCGAGGTTATATCTGCCAAGTGAGTAGGACACTCTTTGGAGTTAAGACTAAGGTGTTTGTTATGTTTGTGATGATAGTGTTCTGGAAATTGGTAGAAAGGCCACAGTGTGGGGCTGTTAGTGGTGCGTGATTCTCAGTTGTATTTCTGGATGGAATATTGGATGTTAGCATTAGAAGTACCCGGACTGAAAAAGTAGTGAGCAGATTTACTGGGAAAGGGATTTGTGAGACCAAGTGTGTCGTCTTGAAAAGCTCCAGTATTGTTAGTAGCAAAAAGGGAATGATGATTGAATGGAATAATAAGTAGGATGTGTATGATGGTATTGGTATTGAGACTATGGAAAGCGAAACTTAGAATTCTGGTAAGGTTTGGAGTCTTTGGAATTTTAGAGCATTAATGGAAATTTTGAGAAAACCTTAAGTGTGGATGTAATATTTGAGAGTTCTTTTGGGTTGGTTGTTGCTACACATTGGGATTTATCGAATTTGGACAGTTAATAGAAGAAATTGTGTATGGATTACTGGCAGTTGAATAAGGTAACGATTGAGAACAAGTGTCCACTTTCATGAACAGATGACTGGAATGGTTTGGTTGAGTTTGAGTGAAATTGCAATTGTTTGGAGCATTTGATAAGAGTGGTGAATTTGTGTGAGTTAAGGCTTTGATCGATTTGATGTGACTGGTTATGTTTGTTATCCTCGAAATAGGCTGTTATTTACTCGGTTAAGCTTGTATGTGAGTAACCAGTTACCCAGTGAGAAGTTTTGCAAAAGCTTTAAGAATTTTTATCTTTTGGAGTTTGGTTGGACATTACAACGTGCAGTGATGTTATTTGGTGTTAGTAATGCGTCTGTAACGTTTGTGGAGTAGAGGAATCGTATCTTCCATATTTATTTGGATAAGTTCGTAATGGCTTGATTGAGGATATTCAGATCTGTTGTAAACTCAGAGGAAGAACAGGTAGAGTGTTTGGGATTTGAATTACAAGTGTTAATAAGAGACGAAGTTTTATGCTAATTTATTCAAGTGAGAATTTTGGTTGAAAATGTTAGTTTTCTTGGATATGTTATTTCCGATGATGGTATTGTCCACATCGGAAGTAGATGCAGTTCTACAATGAGTGGTCCCGAAGTTGGTTAAGGAGAATAGAAACTTTTGGGCTCAGTTGGTTATTACTGCAGGCTATGGAAGACGTTGCTAAGTTCGTACTTCTGTTATCTCAGTTGACTTGTAAAGGGTGAGTCGTTTGTTTTGGATGTTCGTTGTGAGTAAATTTTGGTTAGCTGAAGTAGAAGTTGTCTACGGCTCCAGTTTTGATTCTGTGTGATCCTAATAAACCGTTTGTGAGGTATTGTGATGTGTCTCTGATGAGTTTAGTCAATGTGTTAATGCAAGAGGGTAAGTTGTGGCTTACGCTTTACGACAATTGAGGATTCATAAAAGGAATCTATACTATTCAGGATTTGGAATTGGTTGCGGTTGTATCGTGTTGGAATATTTGAAAGTATTATCTTTATGGTTCTAGGTTCGAAGTGTTTGATAATCGCAAGAGTTTAGAGTACTTGTTTGGTCTGAAGGAATAGAGTATGAGACAACGAGGATTGTTAGAATTCGTGACGAGTTATGAATTTGGCTTGGATTATCCTTCGGGAAAAGCTAAGGTTGTGCCTGAGGAGTTAAGCCGGAAGTTTTTATGTAAGTCTGTTCTGATGGTCAGAGAATTAGAATGATTTAAGCAGTTCCGAGACTTGTGTCTGGTGTGTGAGATAACACAGTAGAGTGTGAGGTTGGGCATATTGAAAGTGAATAGTGATTTTTGGAGAATATGAGAAAGAGTTAGACTTTGGATGTGAGATTGGTAATTTTGATGGTTACGAGTAATCAGAGTGCGCAGCGAAAGTGTGTTGTGGCACATTTTGTGTTTGGGTGTGTGACTTGTAAGAATTCATAAGCTGAACATTGGGATCATGTAGGATTGGTAAGATTATTGGATGTTTCAGAATGGAAGTGTTGGTTGGGTGTTTTGGTCATATGTTCGATTGGGGAATCGTAGCATTGTTGTAATATGGTTGTGTGACAAGGATGTTGGTATCGTGGTTATGTTGAGGTTGTTGAATCGATGTTGTGTTGTGGAACTTGTGTTCTTGTTGTGTTTCGGTTCAAGAGTGAACCTGTGTGTGTTCGTAACTTGGGTATTCCTTGAGTCGTGAGTTGGTCGTCAAGTGCATTGTATGAGCTTTACATCTTGTCGTTGTAGTGGTCGTCGTGTCGTGTTGTTGTAGTAGTTGTTGTTAGCGGGGTGGTTTGTCATTTGTGTTATTCGTGGAGTGCCTAGTGTCGGTGTGTTAGTTGGTTAGTTGGATGCGAGAGTCGTATCCGGAGTTGTTCGTATCGGTTATATTTTCGAGGACGAAAATGTCTAAGTGGGGGAGAATTGTAATGCCCTGTTTTGTCTTATTTATTTAATTGAGTCGTTTTAATTATTTTTATTATTATATTATTTTATTTTTAACTTTTATTTGAAAATATATTATTTTTCATCGCTGTTTATGTTTTATCGCATTTTGAGAGCGTTTGCGAGATATTTGAGCTGAGGGGTTTAGATAGTTATATAAATAGAAAGTGTAGAGAAAAAGAGAGAAAAGAAAGTGAAAGAAAAAGAAGAGAAAGAAAAGGAGAAGAAAGAAGGAGAGAAGAGGAAAAGAGGAAAAATCGAGGAAACTCCGTTTCGAGCGCGATTAATCGGGTAAGGGTGAGAAGTTTCAATTATATCTTGCTTGTGTATGTATATGTGTTGTTTGTGGTAATTGTTTTGGTTGTTTTACAACTTTTTATCATTTGATAAATTGACGAACAATTGATAGAAATCGATGTTTCCACGGTCGGAAATCGTTATAAGTCGCGTTGTATGATCCTTCTATGCATATGAACATTTGTTGATACTTGTTTTTGCTGTTGGAATTGATTTGGGGTGAAAATGGGATTTTTGGGGGTTTTGAACCGTGTAACCCACAGCAGAAAATTTTGGGTCTGGTGCGATTCACCAGGCGAATTAGGTCTCGCCACTCGTTCGCCAGGCGAAGTGCTGACGAAGGGTGATTCGCCAGGCGAAATAGTAAGTCGCCAGGCGAAATCGGGAATACAGAAATGTGTTAGCTTCTGTAACTCATGGGTTTTCTAAAAATTGTGGTTCGCCACTAGTTCGCCAGGCGAAGTGCTGGCGAATGGGGATCCTCCAGGCGAAATCCTAAGTCGCCAGGCGAATCTGGCTGTTTCTCAATAAATTATTTTCTTTGAAAATTCATAACTTTTGAACCATAAGTCCGTTTTGGTCCCCGTTCGAAGGTTGGAAAGCTAATGAAATATTCTTTCTAGTAAAAATGGGTTGGAGGTCAGTAGATGATTTATTTAAGTTGTGGTTTTGAAAAAGTGTTGTTTTGTCGACTTTTGTCGTTGTCATTGTGTGTAATTGATGTGTATCATGCAATGTGTTGTTGATATGGATATTGTATGACTTGTGTGCTGTTGTGAAATGAAAATGCACGTGATATATGTTGTGATGATGATTTGTGGCCTAAGGGCAGGAAAATGCAATGTGTGGTATTTGATGATATATGCATGATTATGAATGTGTATATATGTGCATTAGAATGTCATGAGTCATTGTATGCCAAGCATCATGATATGCATTCTTGTGACGTCGTGAGCGACGGATTGGTTCCAGAGGGAATCTGCTATAACATCGTGCGCCTTAAAAATAAGAGGATTGAAAGCGATCTGATTGGATCGTGCGCCTTAAAAATAAGAGGACCGAAAGCGATGATTATAGACGATCGTGTGCCCATGTGGGGTGTGAGCGATCGGGTCGTGTGCCCGTGTGGGGTGTGAGCGATCCATAAACATCGTGTGCCCGTGTGGGGTGTGAGCGACGGGGAACATCGTATGCCCGACGGGGAGTTACACTAAGTAACGAGCGATGGTTCCAGCAGAGTTCCTGATTGAACTAGTGATGAGAAATGTTGGAAGTCGGTACCGCATGGCATTTGCATAGAGTCGTTGTGTCGGTCTCTGTGCATTTGCATAAATTATGGATTGATTATGTGTGAGAATTGTGAATGGATGCATTATGTGTGGAAAATCATGATTTGATTGATTATGTGTGGAAATTGTGCATCGATTGGTTATGTGTTGAGATTGTGATAGCATTGGTAATTTGATGTGCATATGTGCTAAATGCATTGGTTGCGGATAATATGTATTATGCGTAGACATATGCTATGTGATGTGTGATGTGTTTCTAAATGTTATGACTTGGTATGCCTTATGTGCAAATATGTGAGTATATTGGATACTTGATATATGCTATATCGTTGGATTAATATATATATGTTACGTGTATGTGGTATGTTATATGTATTAGTA
The DNA here is from genome assembly GCA_022829125.1 of Lathyrus tuberosus. Lineage (NCBI taxonomy): Eukaryota > Viridiplantae > Streptophyta > Magnoliopsida > Fabales > Fabaceae > Lathyrus > Lathyrus tuberosus. The sequence continues at coordinate 10,383,848 of JALAZF010000104.1, forward strand.
TGTGGTGTTTGTGGTGAGAATAGCTATGCATGTGAATTGTTACGTATTTGCATATTATTATGCAATCTTGGTTTTAGTTGTTATTTCTCACCCTTCTGCTGTTTTATAATGCTCTATGAGGCATTGCAGATTAGAGTTGTTGGAGGTTTTTTGTGGAGATTAGTCCTCCGTCCTTTGTCGTCTGTCTGCTCTGATATGTAGCACGGGAGTCGGGGAATGATTATATATATATATATATATATATATATATATATATATATATATATATATATATATATATGTATACATTTGTTGAATGTATTTTGTAGTACTTTTGTGTATATAGTTGATGTTCTAAAATGATTTATTTTGTAAAACAAGTCGGTTATGGATCTTTCCGCTTTATTCCATAATTGACATTTCCTTTAATATGGAAAAAGTTTCCCCTTTGAGGGTATTCTATTTTATGCTATGTATCAAAATTATGAGCAGGGATGATGTTTTGTTTATTTAAATGTGACATCCTTGTTTCTGTCGGAAAAACAAATTTTTAGTTACTCTGATTTTATTTATGTATTATTTATTCGCGATGGGAATTGGGGTGTTACATAAACAACATAAAACTTTCATCAACAACCACATAACTTAAACAACATACAACTTTTATCAACAAAAACACGAAGATGAAGTGAAAGGTAGAAAACGTCTACAAACATGAAATGTGAAAAGGAAGCGAAAGAAATATGTTTTGTGTAACACCATTAATTGGTATACAATCGTTTATGGAGTAAGGTGTGAGAGAGTGTCAACTTATTGTTAAGAGTGATACGACTACGTGTTTTGAAAGAGATGACTTTCACTTAAATATAAGTTATATTTTTCACAATGGTTGAATAAAATGACTATGATAAAATGTAAGTACATTTCGCACTGGTTGCTACACCATAACATAGTGAAAGGTATTTTAATTTTAATATAAATATTAATATTACAAGTGACATTCCTATTTTGTAACAAAAGAAAAGGAAAGTTGCAGGTGTTGGGATTCAAAGCCAGTAACACTTAATTTATCACTACGGTTGTTATTATGGACTGTTTATAAATGTATTTTAATAAAAGAAATAAAATTGAAGACACCTAATTATGAGATATTACTTCAATTGGCATATTATATGAGGTAATAACATGTCACGTTAGGTGCTTTTTGTAATAGTGAAATATAATTGGCATGAGATGGTTCAAGATACTAAAAGTTACATAAAGAGATAGGAGTAGTGTAAAAACATTAGGACATTCACAACGTCCCCCTATGTGTTCTTAATGCATTAACTTTAATAGGGATGTTCTCCCAATAAGGAATGGACATCCTTGGCCCTTTCTTCTATTGCTGGCACCACCTCACCTACTCTTGGCAAGGAGAGTACTCAATCTCACTCTGTAGGCGAGACTCATCTACCACCTATGACTTTGTGGAGCGATATCACTTTTGACACCCTCCGATTCAAGAATTTTCACCTTCCATTCTCTTGAGGAATTTACTGATGATTATAAGAACCTTTGCTCTAAATCGACCTAGGCTATTGTAAGTATGAAGGATAATCTTCTGCTAAGTGCGATCATGGTGTAAGATGTCAATGAAGACAGGCAAGATAAGACTGAGAAAGAGCTAGAGGCAAAACTAAAAGGGTAGGTGGATGCCTGCAATGAGAGCCAAAGGCTACTGAAGGTCCTCCCGAAATACAAGAAGAAGTGGGAGGAGAAGATGGAGGATGTGAAGACCAAGGCCAAAGAAATCTCCATTGAGAATGAATCCTCGTAGAAATCTTTGGACACCAACCTTCTTTTTCAAAAGGAGCTAGAAAAGGAATTGTCAGATGTAACACCTAAGGGCGACGAGGGTGGGGAGTGGTCGTTGGTGCTCAAGGTACGACAATGAGCGACTTCTGGAAGCTTCTAGAAAAAATCAAACTCACATCGGAATGAGAGGTATCCCGAGGTTGTGCAGGTATGGGACCACATGGTTGAATGAAAGGCTAATAAGGATTGATTGGTACTACCTATACCAACAAGATGCATCTTCTTTTTGATAGCCTAACGAATAAGAGCTCCATAGTTAAGTGTGCTTCACTTGGAGTAGTATTTGGATGGGTGACCTTCAAGAAAGTTTCTGGTAAGTGTGAGAGTGAGGACAAATCATGTTGAAAAGACATGTGTTTGTTTGTAAGGTCATTCAGTAATCCTGAAAGTAGTCTTGGGTGTTACAAATGGTATCGGAGCAGTTCTCTACCAATACGATGTGGTTTAGGCACGAACCAATCCGTATAACGCTCGAGGTTGATGAGAGCGGGGATTGGTCGTTGGTGCACAAGGCATGACAATGAACGGCTCTTGGAAGCTTCTAGGAATAAACCAAATTAAATCAGGATGAAAGCGATCTTGAGGCTATGGAGGTATGGGACAACATGGTTGAAAGAATGCTTATAAGAATAGATTAGAACTACCTATACCAATAAGATGCATCTTCTTTTCGGTAGCCTAACAAATTAGAAATTCATAGTTAAGCGTGCTTGACTTGCAGTTGTATTTGGAAGGGTAACCTTCTAAGAAGTTTTTCGGAAAGCGTGTGAGTGAGGACAAAGTATGTTGAAAAGACCCGTGTTAGTAATGTGGGGTTAGTCGGTAATCCTTAAAGTACTATGGGATGTTACATCAGAGCTCACCAATGAGGTGATGTCAACTTTTGTTGTCTATTTTGAGCATGCTAAGGGGCAAGTTCTTCTCCTCTACCTCATTCCAGATTGAGCCAAATGGATTTCTCAAAGTCGTCTGTGGTGGCCAACTGGTGGACTAGGAGGTAATGACCTCCCCAAATCTTGAAAGTCTCATTCTCATTGAGACATCCATGATAAGGGCGACACGACGAATGACGATGAGTCTGAAGTCCCCAGGTCAGAGAATTTTGTTGAGAAAGGGCGACTAATGAGGATAATTGATGGTGTGGTGGCCCCTGGTAGCTTTGTATTTTTTTGCCCTTCGAGATATCTTATAATTGTAATGAACATCAGTGTTCCTTTGGGGTAGGGCTGGCAATGAACCAAACCAACTCGAAAATAGTTCGAAATTCGATTTGAAAATTAAATCATTGAACTAGGTTCATGAACCAAATGAGCTGAATATGAGCTAAAAACTAAGTTCGTTAACTAAATGATCTGAACTTGAACTATACATAGTTCGACTCGTTAGGTTCATGAGTCAATTCGATTATATATGAGAAAGATTATATTGTCTTTAAGAGTAGGTTTAAAGATTTGTTCTAAATCTTAGTCTCATATTTTCTTTTAATCTAACGGTTTTAATTCATAATTTATATTCTCAAGTGAGTAAAATATTTCTACGAATAATTATACAAATAAAATTAACATCGTATAAATTCCAATATTATAAATTTTATTTTATTTCTATATTTTTTATTTAAAAAATATTAATTTAAAATGTCAAATATATATATAAAAAATAGACTTTAAAAAAATTACTTTTAAGTCTGTGAAATAAGCGAGTTGAACCTAACAAGATAAACCTAACGAGTTGAACCGAGATATTCGTGAACTTCTAACAAATCGAGTTTGACCTGAAAAAAAGTTTGTGATGAACTCGAACTCGAACTCGAACTCGGCCAATTCTTAACGAGTCGAGTTTGAGCTGAAAAAAAAGTTCGTGATGAACTCGAACTCGAACTCGAACTCGGCTAATTCTTAACGAGTCGAACTGAGCTAAGGTGAGTTCGACTCAACTCGACTTATTTCCAGCCCTACTTTGGGGGGACTTTTTATGTTAACTTCCTTTATTGTCTTTCATAACTATCTATGTTCAATTAATCGTCTGGCTCTTGGGTTGGGCATCTACTATTATCGCTTTCATTGAAATAATTTTAACTTCTTTAAGAACTGCGATGGGACCTAACATTGCGCCCATCTCTAGGGGCGCCAAGGATCCTTTTAATCGCCTCTATGGGTGACAAGGATCCTACTTGGGGGTCTGGCTTTTTTATTTCCTTTATGGGCGAAAAATATTTCATATTGAGATATTGTTTTGATTGCTTATGTGGGAAACAGTGATCTCACATACACATCTATCTTTTTTATTTGCCTCTATAGGCGGCAAGGATCCCACTTTGGAGGTTTCACTTTTTCATCACCTTTATGGTGTAAATGCATGTCCCTAATTCAATAAGGGGGCTCCTATTTCTAGTTATTTTTTTCTTGTCTTATCGTTTTCACCTTTTATTTAGTTTTGATTTGTTGAGTCTCCTTGATGATTGCATTTCTCGAAACCAAGCTTGAAAAGATTCATTTTTAGCATGCATAAAGCTTTGGTTAGATATGATCTTGATCGTGATATTTTTTTATCAATTGCATGACAAAGTGGAATAAAAACATTTAATGTTTTTTATTTAAGTTTGATTCAAAGTAAAATCTCAAAAAGCTTTTAAAACTATGAAAATTTGAGATTTTATGTGTTTGATTTGAATCACGGAGTTTACACACATTTTATGATTCTGATCAAATTTAGGCAAAACTTAGTCATTTGATTCAAATTAATTTTTACACTTGATTCAAATCATTTTCTTGATGTCCATATCTATTTTATTTGATTCGAATCAAATTTTGAACATGATTCAAATCACACATTTTTTCAACATTTTCCAGTCAAAGTTATGACATTTGATCCAAATCATTTTTTGTACATGATTCGAATCACATGGCTCACAATTCAAATCATTATTTCCTCTAATTCGAATCAATTGACATATTTTTCAAAATTATGTTTTCCTTTTATTCCACTTCACTTGCTCATTTGATTTAAATCATCGATTGCTCTTGATTCAAATCTAACTGACTTTTTCAACCATTTTTTATGCTTAATCTCAAGCACACATAAAACCTTTTTTTTCATCATTACCCATACATCATCTATCATTCTAATCATAAATTTCAGTGTGATTTTAGTGAAAAATCAATTTCCCCTATTTTGAGTTTTAAAAGTCTTGCAACGAAATTCTTGCATCTTCAACTTCAATTTGGTTCAGATCTTGATAACGAGAGATTTGTAATTGATTAAAGGAGGCATGTCATTGAAACTAATCGTTCTTGAAGATATTGTTGGGTTTTTCATGTTGTTAGCAAGATTGAGGTGATTGTCAATGGCGGTTGCAAATTCCATTTAAAAGAATTAGGTTCTTCTCTCCGAAATTGCTTTAGTAGTGACTCTATGGAAGGCTATGGATAAGGCAGACTTCTCAAATATTTGGACAATACATCACTCAAGGAATCAGTAGGATCAGGGGATTGATTGCTACACATGAAGGCTTGGAGCATAATTGGTGATATTGGAAGATTCAAGAAACGAAATTAGAGTAAAGATTGCATGCATAGAAGAGTTTGATTATGTGTTGTATACAACTCAAGATCAAAATAGGAGATTTTATTTTCTCTTATGTATTGTTGATTGGTGATTGTATGACCTCTTTGAAATATTTGTCAAATAACAAGGAACTATGCAGGTTCCAATGGAAAACCTTTGAAGAGTGCGCGTAGGCAAAGCGAGGATGAACGTCGAAGAACTATAAATCATAGTGTCATCTCTCTCTGTAACTTTTGCATTTAATTTTGTTGTATTTTCATGCTTAGGTTTTTCAAATCCATCGTAGTTTTTTTTTTCATTGATAGTGATTTATTATGTAAGCATTTGGTTTTGTTGGAATTGGATAACTTGTTGAGCTAGATTGGTGATTAAGTTTTTGTGAAGCAAATTGACATTAGAACTCCATTTATTGAATCATTGAGTAAACACTTCACGTGCATTACGCAATTGAATAAATCCATACCAAGTGTTTCATCGTATTAATCTTTGATATTTGTGAAACGGTCTGTGTTAACTTGATCAATATTTGAATAGTATAATTTTCATTTTTGCATGAAACCTTCCGCTAGCAACTAATTTTGATCTCCTCTATAAGTAGCAAGGATCCCACTTGGGGGTCCAGCATTTTGATGGCCTCTATAGGCAATCTTTTCTCCAACTTGTGGATTTCCTACAAAAAGGTAATAACCAGCAAACAAAAATTTACTAACATAATGAAATAGCTAAAGAATAATAAAGAAAAACAAATGGATGTTAGCAACGAGGGTGGTTATAGAGGGGGTTCCTTATGGTCCTTCAATCTTCGATCTCTTCACTAGTTGCAGGGTGTGCCTCCTCGCCATTTTAGGCTCTTCAAGGTGGCTTTACTCCAGAGCCCACTTTCTAAGATGTCACGCCTAGATTACAAATCCTTTTCATCTTGAGGCTCTATACGTAAAAAAAAATTATGATCTCTTATTCTCCTTGGATGACTCCGACTCGCACATCAGATACTGGGTTCTTCATGCATAGATACAAAATGGACAAGGTGGTGGCCAGTTATTTAAAAGTTGGTCGCCCTATAATCATGTTGTAAAAAGAGGGGGTTTCAATAATCATATACCTTGCCTTTATTTCCTTGACCTAGTCCCACTCTCCGAAAGTGGTCTTCAACATAATGTATCCCTTTACTTGTACCTACTTCCCAAAGAATACTCCAAGTGAACCCTTGAAGGGCTTTTGGATGGATCTTGAAATGCTATATTTAAACATTTGAGAACAAAAATATAGATAGATAGATAGATCCAATCGTGTGCTCGTAATCGATTACAACTTTAGTCTTAATCAATTATGATTTTTTAAAAATGTAGATTATCCCAAGACTGTACACTCGTAATCGAATACTAGTTACTCATAATCAATTACGACCCTATAAAAATGTTTACTTTTGAAGGCGAAAACACACACTATACCAAATTTTAACACATAATAACATCCATATATCTTCAATGACGTAAATGACATGATTTAATCAAATAGCATGTACCTTGTTATTGATGATTCTTATGATGAAATCTTGAGATGATTGATGAATTACATAACTTTTTATAACCTCATCAATACCAAAACAAATGTGTAAAAGATGAATTTATCTAAAATATTATTCTAATAAAAAAATTCTTAATTCTCTTCTTATTTTAAAGAGGAATGCACCATAGATTTAAATTATAATCGTATAACTGTTGCCTTAACTAAAGTACTTGAGGACAAAAACTTCTTGTCGCTATATAGTCTGCTTCTACAGTACTTAAGGTAACATGTGTTTCCTTTTTATAAGACCAAGAAACTAGTGTATTTCCTAAAATGTGACATGTTCTAATAAGTGGTTTTCGCACCATTTTTACTTGTCTTTTTTCCAAGATTTTTGTCCATTTTATTGTCGTTTTTATCCCTTTTTATACTTGGTGGTGTGTTTTTGTTGTTTTCAGGTTCGAATAAGTGTCCCAGTTAAAAGAGGAATCAAAAGGAGCGAAATGCATGAAATTGCGAAAAGGCGAGATTTTTCCATACATTTTTCCAGAGGACTACTACGAGTGGTCGTAGCACCTGCTACGGGCCACAACAACCATTCACCTTCTCCCCTATAATTTCTAGAGGCCAGCTATGGGTGTCAGTAGCAGGCATGCAGCTTCTGGATTTTTTCTTTCATCCAGTTGTCTCTCTCTTGGGCCTATGGATTCCAATAGTTTTCTTTTGTATTAAAATTCATTTATTCCAATTGAACTCAAAATTTATGTCGGTAGTCATTGTTTGGAAACAAGTGTGAGTTGTGTTGAGAATCAAGTATGAGTTCTAAGTCCCACATTGCTTAGAAAAGTGGAGGTTAAGCATTTTATAAGTAAGAGGACCCATACACCTATCACCTTAAGGTTTTGTGTGAATATGTGGTGTCTCTCTCACTTGTTTGGGTGAGTCTTTGACCTTTAGGTGAGTGTTTGACCCAATGTGAATGCTTCCTCCTTATGATGACCCATCAGTGGTATCAAAGTCCGGTTCGAGTAAGGGATCGGCTCCTTGTGTCGAAAGTCTTCTTGACATGTTGGTCAAGCAGCGTGTTTCATTGAAGTGCCCATGACGAGATAAGGGTATCTCTCAACGACGGTACAAGCATGTGGATGAAACAGTTTCGGCTTGAGGGGGAGCATAGTGGATGGACTAACACTTGAGGGGAAGATAGTTAGGAAACAAGTGTGAGTTGTGTTGAGAATCAAGTATGAGTTCTAAGTCTCACATTGCTAATAAAATGAGAGGTTAAGCACTTTATAAGTAAGAGGAACCATACACCTATCACCAGTGGCGGATCCAGACGTTTAATGTAATGGGGGCAAAAAGTAAAGACATTTTTCTTTCAATATATAGGAGTATATGCACGTATAATGAGAGATAAAGAGACTAATGCTATTGAAATATACGAGGTGTATAAATATTATCGTTAAAAAATTTATGTGTTGAATGAATGGAAAAAATGAGCACAAAGAGAAAAAATATTTAAATATTATATAAAAATATTTAAAATAAATTTATATATGATTAATAAGTTTAAAAACACTCTACATCCTTTATTTTAAAAAGTATAAAGTATAAAGTACTGATCCTATATGTAAAAATGAGGATAAATAGGAAAATGTATAAGATTTATAAATAGTAAAAATAAAGTGAAATTGGAGAATAAAATAACTGTATTTTTTAAATGAGCATTTTAATATTTAATTTTTGATCTATTCTAATTATCAAATTTTATTTTTAAAATTAAATAAATGAGATCTCTAAGTTTATGCTTGCACTAAAATAATTGTATTTTTTAAATGGGAGATTGAACCTTTAATATTTGATTTTTTTTATGATAGTCTAATGATCGAAATTTTATTTTTAAAATTTAATAAATGAGATGTCGTAAGTTTAAACTTACACTCTAATTGGATGTCCTTACACAGTTATTAAATGAACTGATTTAATTTTTTTAAAATAAAGAAACTAAAAATTTATTTAATCATATTAAATATGTTAATAGTATAGTGTGAAATGTGAAGCATTTAAACCTTTTTAATTTATTTCAATTAAAATATTTAGCATAAAAATTAATTAGCTGAAATGAAAATAAAAACTTGACATTAAATAATAAATATCATGAAAAAAAATAATTGTTTAAAAAGGTGAAAAGAATATCTAAATTTTTAAACAAAACGTAATGCAATTTTATTTTGAATTGAACAAATGTCAATTATTAATTTCCTTTAGAAATTATAATAGAAAATATTAGTACTTTTTAAACCAATGTGACATTGAGTTTAATAAAATGAAAATAGTTAAAATAATTTATCAATGAAAAAAATAATTATTTATTATATGACAAGAAATAGTGAGAGTGTGTTGACAAAGCAGAAATATGATGGGGGCATATATCCTGATTCTTTTTATATGAGAAAATTATATATTGTATGATAAGTTGGAAAAAATATTTTAGTGGGGGCAATAGCCTCCATACCACTATATGTGCATCCGCCCCTGTCTATCACCTTAAGGTTTTGGTGAATATGTGGTGTTTCTCTCACTTGTTTGGGTGAGTCTTTGACCTTTAGGTGAGTGTTTAATCTAATGTGAATGTTTCCTCCTTTTAATGACCAATAAGTCATTAGGTTAGGCTACAAAAGCTCATGGATTATATGAGTTTAATATATTTTTTGCCCTAGTTGGATATTACAAGCAAGTTTCCTTTATGCAAGTTTATTTCTTTCCATTGTCAGGGTTGTACACAACACTCCATTAGAGCTAGTTTTTATTCAAGTTTTATTGCTTCTATTCGAGGTTTATTTAAACTTATTTGTTATTGTAATTTATTATGATCATATATGTCATGTATTGCTCTGTTTTACCGTTAGCCATGAGTGAGTATACCACTAGAGACTAGGGGCCATGAGATTTGTCTTATGACGTAACCTATTTGAATCTTCCTTGATCGGTTACGAGAAATTGGATTTATACGCACTACTACAGAAAACCTCTCTCACAACGATTGGAAAATGGATACCATCATGCCTGACCAACCGTTGTGAGGTAAGTGGTGGTTGTATGTATGCTCTTTTCCACCACGGGCATCTGACCGTTATGATAAGTTAGGTAGCGTGCTACCTATCACAATTGTTATATTAAATAACCGTTGTGATATATATAGGTCTTGGGTTCGAAACCTTGAATCAATAATTTAATTAAAGTGTGAATAAATTTAACATTTTACCACGGTTATATATTCCAACCGTTGTGGTATATATATATATATATATATATATATATATATATATATATATATATATATATATGAGTTTATTATAAAATATGTCGATTGCTTATTTTTCCTTATCCCTCAGTAAAAATATACAACCATTCAAATTGATTTAGAAGATAATAATCTGAAAAATAAAATTATTCTTGAAAAACAACTTAGACGCTATATTGTTTTTCGAATTGCATGCATCTTTTAATTCATCTCTTGCTCTTTAACGTATAGAATTTGGTTCAATGCCCCAAGTTCTTCAAAGCAAAGTTCACTCTCTTATAGTTTATTTTGCAGAGCATAAACTTTTTACTAATTTTGAGTCATCATCATCACTATCATCATCATTATTTTAATCGATGATGAATATTATTATGATGACAGTGATGAAGATGATTCAAAAAAATTCAACAAATTTGATGTTTTGCTATATAAAATAAAATAAAATAAATCGTTGCTTAGAAGAACTTGGGGCATTGAACCAAATTCTATATGTTAAAGAATCAGAGATGAATTACAAGATGCATGAAATTCGGAAAACATTGATTCATTTAAGTTGGTTTTAAAATATAACCTAATTTTTATATTATCATTTTCTAAATCAATTTAAATGAATGCATGTTTAGTGAGGGGTTAGTGAAACAAGCAATCTACATACGATATAATAAACTCAACTGAAATTTAAAAATGAGGCAAACATTTTAAACAACAACAACATATCAACTCATAAAATGTTTCACAAACGTACCTTTTATTGAAAAGATTTCTAGCGAATAAAGACGAATAAACGATCTACTTGTCTCAGAATGGAATACACAATGAAAAAAGGATGAAGCTTAAGTGAGAGTAGGAAACTTGTGCCCATGATCTGGGTCTTTCACACAAGTATGCCACTTTCACATTAGCTTCGTCCTCCTTGTATTTTTTCTTCATTGCAACACAAACAATTTGTGAACCACACCTACAAGTCAAAATGTATATTATCATGTTAACTTGATTTGGAAATATAAACTAGCGTGAGATTGTAATCCTACAAACAACATGTTAACTTGATTTGGAAACATAAAATAGCATTTCACATCCAAAGTAAAAAGCGCTTTTTGTAGTACAGATATTGTGATAATAAGAGTGTCATTCAAATTGTCTATAGCTCAGTCTTTCATGGACGTACAAAACACATCGAGATTGAGTGTCATCTCACTCATCATCAATTTCAGCATGGCACCATTACTTTGCCGTTTGTTTCATCCGTTTCACAAATTGCTGATTTATTCACAAAATTTCATTATGTCAAATGTTTTCGTTTCTTAACTGGTAAATTATCAATGCTTCGTGCATCTTGAGTTTGAGGGGTGATGTTAAAAAATGTGCAATAGACTTTTATTATAATTAAGTTAAGGATATTATTGTCTATTTATCTTTTATTATATATTAACTTGGCAAACTTTGTATTCTATACTTTTTATAATCCTAATAGAAACCCTAGCCACTTTCTTTTTTCAATATTTTTAATATTTACAAAATCAATGTTTCGATGAATATATTCGTAAAAGTATTAAAAGTGAGGATAAGAATTGATATTTCTGAATAATATATATATATATATATATATATATATATATATATATATATATATATATATATATATATATATATAAAATATGAGCTACGCATGAGAACCTTACAATATAAAATGAGAATATGAGAACCCTTAGTTCTCCCGTTATTGAATTCTTGTTTAAAAAAAAATATAAAATGAGAATATGAGGCGGCATGAATTGAGTGTTGAAATTGATTCCTCACTTTCCAGTACTTGCTCCATCATAAATTTTAACTTCTTCGTAATGAAATTATTGCTTTATATATTTGTTTCTCTCTTTTATTCTAACTGAAGTGATCCCTCCATTTAAAGTTGAATGATATGAAGTTTCGTGATATGAAGAAAAGTTATCCCTCTGAAATGGCATCAACTTGTCTTTATATAGTAGCTGATAAAGTGAGATTTTGCTAAGTAAATTTATGTCTTATTTAGCAGATTTAGAATTCTTCAAATCGAAGTAATTATCAATTATTTAAACCTCTTTTCAGTGCCTCCTTACTCCTTAGTTTATTTAGCGAATTGTACATTCACTTAATATAAATGTGAACTAGAAATATTTAATGGAGTTACAAATGAATATGATAACTTATGGAATCTAGAAAACTCAATTTAAAATATTAGATTGATTAAAGGTTAATCCACATATAGTTTGAGAGTTATAGACTTATAGTATGTTTGTTTGTTCCAATATATTGATTATAAGAACTAAAAAGTGGGTTATAGTTTAACTGCAATCTTTTTTTTAAACTTAATATGAACATGATTAATTTGGGCAGCATAATGTATATGGTTAATCTAGAAATATGATGTAGTGATGTGGAATGTGTTGATATTAAATAGAACTGGATGGATTTGCCTTTTAACAAGTGTATTATATTTCAAGGTTGTTCTCTTAGCTTCAAATATTTGATGCCTCTTGAATTTATACTTACACATAATGATATATGAAAATTAGGGATGATAATTGATATATGAAAATTAGGGATGATAATGGGTTGGGTTTGGGTATGATACTATAATATCCTTCTTTATATTTGAGTTTTAAAAAAATTCATGTATCCGAGTTCATACCTGCATGGGTGTTAATATTTGTATCCATATATGTATCTTGTGGGTACCTAAGTACTCATACCCGTACTCGTTATCCGCATTTCTAATAAAATAAATCGATCAATTATGAAATATCACATATTTTAAAGTTTTTAACAACATTTAAAAGAACTCAAAGATTTTATTGTTAAATTATAAAATAAACAAATATTAATATTAAAATGTGTGGTGCTTTAATAGTGGTATTTTTTATTTAAAAACTTGAAAGACCTGCATTTTTATAAAATAATATAAATGATAGTACATAAATGTATATTGTACAGATATGGGCGGGTTAGGTACTAAGGTACTCGTACCCGCACTCACACCCATTTATTTTGGTGGATATTTATCTTTGCCCATACCCGAGTCCATTTTACGAGTTTTACCATATCTGTTTTGGGCATTTTTGCGGGCACCTAGTGGGTATTGGCCAAATTGTCATCCCTAACGAAAATACTTAGATTTTGTTTCACTACTACGGAAAACACATATAATGATGATTGTGAAACACGTATAATGACGGTTTTACGTCCGTTGTTAGGTAGTGTGTGATTGTATGTAGTTGGTTTCCACAATGGGCAAGTGATCGTGGTTATAAGTTAGGTAGCGCATTACTTATAACAACAGGTAAAGAAAACAATCATTGTGAAATAATTTTTAGGTCCTGGGTTCAAATCCCAACAATGTCATTCTTGCGTTTTATTATTCTAGGTAGCGCTCTACTTATAACAATGATTGAATTAAAAACTGTTGTGATATTATTTATTTTTTAATATATATTTTCAATTTTACAGTATTCCCAAATTTTTAACCTGAATATTTATGAATCGCATCAGACCAGAAATAGCAATACGCCCATTTGTGAATTAAATTAGACCAAAAATTGTATTACATCAATTACACAATTCCATTAGGAACCAAAAACTGTATAATACATCAAAATCAAATGGCACAAAACAACCTACAATGTACACATCATTACATCAAATAATATTATCTTGTTGTCATAGTGTCTTGTATCTTGGTGTTTTGACTTTAAACACCTCTAATTTCAAATAATAATAGTTGTTAGAAAATAACATCATTAGAAATTATAACATACAATAAATTATGAATGAAGAATATAAAACACTTGTTAATTTTCACACATGCCTTCTTGATGATCGTTACGAATAGCATGTACATCATTTTTGTCAACTTCTTCATATGAAGTAAGCACTTGTGTTACATAAGAAAGAGTGGAAGGAATATCAAAACTTTCATCATCACTATGAGGAATGTGTTTTCCTTTAAGAATAATTTATCATCTCCTCGATAAGTCTGTAGGGTCTGTCACATAAAAAACTTGTTTTTCTTGAGTAGCCATGATGAATGGTTCGGTGTTATAAGTTTTCTTGCCAAGGTCAACCCATGTGAATCCTAACTCATCAATTTGTACACCATTTTTATTGGGTACTCATTTGCATTTAAATAAAGGCACTTTGAAAATAACATAATCAATCTCCAAAATCTCCTCAATGACACCATAGAACGCGGTGGTTGCCAAAATAGGATTCTTATCTTTCGAACTAGAGAAATACATAGATTTGGCCTCAACCATAACCCCATTATTTTGCATTGTACTACGATCATCTTTTGCTTTTGTATAAAATGAATAATTTGAAATGTCGTATGTCGCCCAAGTTCTCACAGTAAATTTTTGGCATGTATGATAACCATTTAACTGTCTCGGATGCACCATCATCATTAGAAATCCTCTTATTAAACCAGCTTATGAATTCCTTTTTATGTCGTGTCAACAACCACTTATCATTTATTTGGTGATATTTTTCATTTCTAATTGTTTTGTGAATAGCTATGTAAGGTTCAACTACACTAAGATTATTCAATAAATAGAAATGTGTTTCAAGTAATACATCCTGATCCATTGACTTAATATTTAAACTTTGATTACCTATACCTTCAAATATGTCAGCATGATGAGACTTTGGAATTACAATAGACTATGTTTCTGACAAATAGTTTGAATAAAACTTAACAGCTTCTTCTGTGATGTACCTTTCATCGGTTGCAGCTTTCGGTTGGTGATGATTCTTCGTATATTCTTTAAACATCTTCATGTATCGCTCTATAGGATACATCCACCTTAAATAAACTGGACCACAAAATCTGATTTCTCTTACTAAATGAACAAGTAAGTGAACCATAATGTCAAAAAATGATGGAGGAAAATACATCTCCGATTGACACAATATTATTGCAGCCCCATCTTCTAATTCATCTAAATTTTTGAAATCAAGAACTTTATTACATATAGCATTGAAGAATAAGCACAGTCTGGTTATAGTTACTCTTACATTTTTTTGAAGGATGCCTCGGATAGCCACTGGTAGGAGTTGTTGCATCAAGACATGACAATCGTGAGATTTTAAGCCAATTAACTTGAGATCTTTCATTGATAAAAGTTTCTTGATGTTTGAAGAGTAACCTTGGGAAACTTTGATACCATACAAATACTCGCAAAACTTTTCTTTTCCTTTTTAGATAGAGTGTGAAATGCCATAGGCAAATAAGATCTTTTCCTCTATCTTCTAGAGCCAATTGCTGTCGTATACCCGCTCCACCATATCTAAACGGGAATTCTTATTATCCGTAGTCTTTTTTGGAATGTTTAAAATTGTTTCTATCAAAATATCACACACATTTTTCTCCACGTGCATCACATCAAGATAATGTCTTACATTGAGTCTAGACCAATATGGAAGATCAAAGAACACCAATCTCTTTTTCCAAATATTTATCTCAACGGTACCGTCTTTATTCTTTCCAAAGACAACATTAAGGTGTTCTTGTCGTTGATAAACTTCATCACCAGTTAAACGTTTAGGAGGACTTTCAAGCTCCTGCTCTCTGTTAAAAGCCTTCTGTAATCTACGATAAGGATGATTGGGTTTTAGAAATTTCCGATGCCCAAGGTAAACGATCTTTTTTTCAAAACTCAAGTTGGTGAAAATACGTATTATATTCACATATAGGACACGCTTTATGTCCTTTGACACTATATTCAGTCAAATTACCATATGCAGGAAAGTCGTTGATTGTGCAAAATAACATTGCACACATCTTAAACTTTTCACCTGAATATGTATCATCAACGTAAACACTTTTATCCCAAAAAGTTTTAAATCCTCAATTAGTGGACTTAGATAAACATCTATGTCGTTTCCAGGTTATCTTGGTCCAAAAATTATCATACTTAACATCATATACTTGCGCTTCATGTTCAACCAAGGAGATAGGTTGTAAATAGTGAGAAGAACAGGCCACAAAAAATGGTTAGTACACACATCTGTGGCAAGACCATGCCTAAGGTTTCTTGGATCAAGGCCAAAATCCAGAAACAATGAATCAATTTTCTTTCATTGCAAAGAGTCAGCTACATGGTCAATGTTTCCATCACATTTTCTTTCATCTGCATGTCATCTACTATTCTTTGTGTCATTCACATTAGCAAAAAGTCTCTTTAACCTTAAAATTATTAGCAAGTACCATAACACTTTAGCAAGAGGACGCTTCTTACTAACACTGTCATTGTCATCACCATTGTTGTTCTTCAACTTGTAGCGTGACTCACCACATTCTGGAAATTGATCCAAATTTTCATACTCTTTCTTGTATAATATGCAATCATTAGAGCATGCATATATATTGACATACTCCAAACCCATTGGACACAATATCTTCTTGGCCTCATAACAATGATCTGGTAAATTGTTATCTTCTGGTAGCATTTGTTTCAACAAATCAAGCAATTCTGTGAAACTTTTATCCGACCACCCACCTTTTGCCTTCAAATTAAACAATTTTAGCAACGCGGATAATCGTATAAAATTGGTGCACCCCTTATATAAAGGCACATCTTTGTCGCTACATAAAGTATCATAAATATGGGCTTTCATATAAGACGATTCTCTAATATCACGGATCATATCTTCTAGTAGATCATCCATATCTTCATCATCTTCATCTATTTATGACGTCACATTTCGATTATTATCCACTTATCCATGCCACGTCCTTGTTGTATAATTTTGATATATTCCATCACAACATAGGTGAACATGGCAACATGAACAATACACATGACAATATCAATACACACAATATCCTAATATCATTTATCTGTTAAAAAATAAACCAGTAACCCTAGCGAAGAACATAAACATTCATAAGCATCAGAGAGAGAGAGAGAGAAAAAGAGAGAGAGAGAGAGAGAGAGAGAGAGAGTGTGGTAAATAACCATAGCGAAGAACATAAACATTCAGAAGCGTTAGAGAGGGAGAATAGTAACTTACCGTAATTCGAAGAGGGTGACGATTTTGTTTTCATAAATGATATTCATTTCAAAAAATGAATGAAGATGGTGAAGATTTTGCTATCGATGTCGTCTCATTCGCTAGAACACCCTTGTGTGTTATGAACGAAATGAAGTACCTATTATGTTTTAATTTTGTGAAAAATAATTTCACAACGCTTGCAATCTTCAACCGTAGTGAAATATGGAACATATAATCACGGTTGAATGAAACAACCTTAGTTGTTATACTTTCAATTTTTTAAATAACAATAAATGTTAAAGGGCGCACGCTTATTTTTATTGAAAAAATGGAAAAATGTTGAGGCTGCGATTCGAAACTTGTCATCCAAATTCTATGACTACTGTTATTTTTAGGAACAGTAATGAAAAATTTCTTAATTAAAAAACATGTACGTAAAAAATGTGATATGACTACGGTGGTAAAATGGTTGTTGTAATATTATGTCATCGAAGATATATTTTCTAGTTGTGTTTGGGAATTTGGAGAGTAAAGGAAGGTGAACTTTGATTTATTTGTTGGTTCATCATCATTTAACTCTATCTCATGAGAGTGTAGAGAGCTTATTGGTTTTTTCAAAGTTTGTTTTTTGAGATATTTCGTTTTCTGAATATTTGTGGCCTTGGGTATCTATTTGATTGGTTTACTTGTTATAAAATTCTTCACGTGATTGGTAGTGTAGTTTTTGCCAAGAACTTTCATACTAGCTACTGAGGATTGAAACCTATTTATAACCCAAATTAAACTAAAAGTTAACTAATAAAATATTCATGCTATCGAACGGGTTCCGTCTGAATTCGCATTACGCGTCGCGATATTGCATTTGTCAATTTTAAATTTCTTTTTGCAGATTTTAAACATTCACAAAATTACAAACATAAGATAATAAAATGCCCCAACCATTATGCATTGATCCAAGAAGATGCATTTAAAAACAATGATTTGTGACTTATCTCTAAATAAAAAGGTGTGATTAAACAAATTATAGTATATCTTTCAACAAACATAATTTGTGACTTCAACATCGAATTTCATCAATAATAAATTCATGACTTATCTTTCCATCCTACAAAAGCATGAAAAAATATATCATAGTGGATCCAATATCCAAAATGTAAAATTCACAATCAAAGATACATTAATAAAAGATGGTGATCAAAATTGTACAATAAAAAAAAAAGGAAAAGTTGTTTACCAATTAACATAGTACTTGGAAGACCTCCTTGAACACAACATTGGTTGTAGTCAAACATGATGAATTCTCTTTGTTGTTATTAAGATTTTCAAACTACTCTTGCTCTTAACACTTAAAATTACAACATACAATTGGCCATGACTAAATACACGAGTAGACAAATATAATCCTACAATATCAAGTGATTGACCTTAGAATTTATTGATTGTCATTGCGTATGAGACAGTGATTGGGAATTGTCTCCTAATCAACTTGAATGACCATAGTGATTCAGAAGGTGACATAGACACTCGGGGGATGTAAATTATGTTACATGTCTTCTTTCCGGACATAATTTTGGTCTCAATGACGTGATTTACCAACCTTATCACGATTAATCTTGTTCTATTGCATAATCCTTCAGCCTTGTCCAAATTTCTCATCAGCATAATGGAGGTTCCAACTTTCAGTTTGATCCTGTGATTTGGTAGTTTCGATATTCTTAGAGAACTCATAAATTTTGGAGTTAGAACTTCATAAGTTTCACTATAATTAACTTCCGTTTTATCAATTAAATCAGAACTCTGATACTTTTTCTCTTCTTCTTTGTAAAATCAAACCATTAAAACATTAATAACAACATTTGATATAAAGAATTGTTATATGCATAAATTAAATTAACTTCATGGTTTTTATCTAGAATCAGGTCTAATACATAATAATTGATTTTGTCCACTACTTCAATGGTTGAAGTATGAATAACTTTGTATTATAAGAATTCTTCATTTTTGTAATTTTTTAATAGATTTAGATATGTGCTCTCAACAATTTCACTTATAGAAATTTCACTTATAGAATCTTCAAAACTTGATATTAATAACTCTTGAGGAACTTTTATAGCTAGGAAACTATCATTTGGTTCACAAATCTTATCTATTTAAAATTTATTTTGAGAATTCAATTAAATAATGTGTGAATTTAATTATTCACAATATATTATTGGTGTTTGATATGTAATATGTTGTTGAATTTCATTTAGTTTAATGGAATGTTTGTGTTTATTGTATTTGTTAATGAACTTAACAATTTTGAATTCTAAAATTTAAATAATTCAAAAACACGCTCAAGATTCTATAATTCAATAAAGTATTTTGTAAAAGTTTTAAGGGTGAAAATAGAAATAAAAAACACTTCCTTTAATTGTTACATACTCTCACTTGAGAAAGAGATTCATTTTATAGACAATCTTAATCTCCAGTTAAATCACTACAAATTGTCACTTATAAGCATACACAATTACTCACAAGATTGTATAGAACTATTTAATCAAAGATTTTGGTGGACAAAAAAAATATATAATTTAAGCTATAATTCAGATTTCGCAGAGCAAGCTTCACAAGATTTAGACACAAGTACACATAAAAATATTAAAAATATTAAAAATATTTTTTTAAATTATTATACAATATATAATTTTATATGTGTACCCAAATAACTTTAATTTGGAATTGTGTCTAATTAATTACTCCTTCGATCTTAAATTATAAGTCACTTTATCAAAAAAAAAATGTACTCTACATTCCAATATACGCTCAAGTATTTATTATTATTTATTTTTTCAACTCTTTTAATTTTTTTCTCATGTATAATTATAAGAGACATTAGTGTAAAATCATCCATAATTTATCTTTTTCATAAAATAATAATTAAATTTTTTAATTCGTAAACAGAAAGAGTATTAATCTAAAAAATTGTTTTATGTTACGAAACAAAAAATTATACGAATGACATAGCAATTATTTAAATCTCTTTTTATGCCACCACACCCATGAATTCCATAAAATCTGAAAGATCAATTTATTCCAAGATTAAACACATCATTGTTAGTATAATATACGAAAAAAAATCCTTCGTACTAAATAGCAATGCTGATTACTCTAACTCATTAAAATGTTCTTTTACAATTCATTATCCGTTTTGGATTCCATTTAATACATGTAAAAAAATCCACTATTATTAGAGTAACAAATTTGCAATGCAAAAAATGTAAAAATGCAAACTTATGTCAAACACCAATTCAAGGTAAAAATAAAAGTGTAACATTGTACAGTATCTTTTTGATCCATTAGGTGAAAAAAAGATTCATTAAAATCTGTGCTTTCTACGTGCCACTTTTTTAGTGCTTAAAGATAGGATTAGATTTCCACAGTTCATCACTTTTTTCTTCAAAAGATAAATTCCAAATTCACCTTTTTCTGTTCATGTTTCATGACATTAAAATCTTTTATAATAAATATTAAATAAAGTAGATTTTAACATTCTGGTATCTTTGCTGTCTCCTAAATAATTTGCAGAACATTACATGGTGTGTCTGTCCCTCTCTTACAATTTTGTTTGTGCCATCTGAAAAAGCTGCTTAAATCCTCAAAACCCTAAAAACAAAAGCACCACTTTCAAAATTTCTATCTTTTTTTGGACAATTATGGAGTATAAGAGATGGATCATGAATAAGTCCAACATATGATACAAACGTTGTTGGTTGGTCATGTTGATATTAATACAGAGAAATTAATGAATGAATGTGAGCCACAAGACGTTTCTTTTGGTGAACTGGCTTTTCTTGTCTTAGCTAAGATTTTATTTTGAGATTGTCTGTTGTTTCACACAGATGTTAACGTGTGTATGTTTTTTTTTTTCTGTGTTTGGTAAATTATAGAATGATAATGTGTTAGATTCGAATATTTTATGACAGTTGGAGATTACTTTTATCTATTTATGAGCAAAAATAGGTTTGGATTAGGATCAAATCACATCACATTTTTCAGTTGTTTTATTCTCCGACATTTTTAATCAATCACATTTGAAATTTGAAGCAACGTAAGAGATATTTCTCTAGGGAAAAATGTTAAAGTCAAGTTTTTTTTTAATAATTAAATAAAAGTCAGGAATGTTATGGGGGTTTAGTGTGAGTACTTGATGGACACTGTTTATGAGTTGAAAACTCTTTCATACTAGTATATTTATTATGTTAAAGATTTAGGGGGAATATAGGTGAGAAAAGTTTAGAAAAGAGATAGAATGGACATTATTTAATATAAATCTACACTTACACAATAAATCGTTTTAAGCGGGCCGAACAACATGTAATTTCTATAAAAATCTAAAATTGCAAACTATACAAAAAGTTAAAAGGACAGAGGGAAAAAATGATTGTATCTGAATTTATATTAGTTCAACATGTTTGTTATACTTTGCGTCTAATTCATTTTTCAATGCCAGACAATTGAAAATTCATAATCTTTCACTATTTTGATATTTTTCACAACGTGCGCTTTATAAAATCAAGAAATTAGATTATAAATAAAATTAAAAACAAAAATAACAACTCTAATCTAAATATTTTCTTCTTCTGTTGTATACAACCCACGTAACTGAAATGTCCAAGACCTTCACTTAATCTTAAATGTCCTTTTACTCATATCCAAAACATCCCGTCTGCAACGATCTTTACTTAATTCTACTAATCCTCTGTTTGAGCTCTTAGCATATTTAAAGGAACAAAAACTCTCAACTTGGTTCCGCAATAACCTTTACTCTGTTCTTCCAAAATCTTCAATGGAAAAGAAATCTGTTATTTTCGCTCATCATCGATTGTTGATCCCAATAACACCACACAATTTAAATCTTGATCGACAACTCAAAAACTTCACAAATATTAACATCGAAAGAACCTCCTCTATGGGAGATCCCACACTCCCTAAGAATTGAGAAGCAACCAAATCAGAATAATTTGCTAGAGTTTGAAGCAACCATATCAGGATAATTTGCTAGAGTTTGAAGATAAATTGAAATGCAATCGAAGATTATGAAAATGTGTACTTTGAAAGCTAAACTCAGTTTTGAAAAACTCTCAAAGTTATGATATGAGTCAAACGTAGTGGTATGATTCGAGTCAAATGAGCAAATAATTTAACTCAAGAACTTAAAACCCAATTTTTGATCATTTAATTCGAACCAATGATTCGAGTCGAAGAATCCTATAATTTGAATCAAATTGACATAATTTTAGATGAATTATTGATTCAAATCAACATTTAGTATGATTCGAATCAAACTTACTCCTAATTTAAATCAAGCAAAATCTTTTAATTCGAATCAAGTTGATGGTGGCAAAATCTAATTTTTCACATTCATTTATTAATTCGAATCATTCTTAACTTTGAATCACACTTCAAAAAATTATTATTTAAAAAAATAGTGTTTGATTGAATATAAAACTAATAAATTAAACACTCATTTTTAAGATATAATTGACTAAAATCTAATTTAAAGGAGATTCAATTATTAAAATGATTTTATAAAATTCAAAAGAAGTTGAATGATCTTTTGACGTATGAAACTGACAGATATTGACATTTTAAAAAGATAAATATTTTTAGTATAATAATTGATGTGCAATTGCGCATCTTTTGTCACCTAATACATACACATTATGTTGAGATATTTTTGAATGTCAATAAAACTGAGACAAGTTTACCAATAATTTTCTATACCTGTCTTAATATTACAAGTTAGCCCCATCCACCAAGAAAAAATACTATTACAAGTTAGACAAATCATATTTTTATTGTTTAGGAAATCTTTCTTTAATATTAAAGTTAGCAATGGAAGACTACTTTGGAACCAAAAATTAGTAAAAACAAAGGGAAAAGTATCAACTTATTGCCAAGTTGGGAGCATTGATGTGGACTTAAAGTTAAACGTATTACGTGCTTTTAGCTGGTGGTATACTATATCATGGTCAATTTCACTACCATTTGAATTGATGTGTGTGCACAACTTTGTGGTCCATGTTTATCTTTATCTTCACTGCATGAAACACGTGGGTCTTTCGTGTTCTGATCCTTAGTTATGTCGACGTGTACGGATGATGTCAAAAATCTTCTAAGGGAATCAAATTTTACTCTAATCAATCAAACAGAGACCCAAGAATAATTAACCGACCAAAATAACCGACCAAAATAAAAAGGTTACAGATTCTTAGATTATGCAGTCTAGTAAGCTAATAAGAATGTCTATGGTTCCACGAGATAAATTCAAATGGTGGTGCATTTATGTTTCAGTTGCAGCAATAAAGTTATGCTTGTAAAGATTGAAGGGAAGAAATAAGAAAGATTCTTTCCGACAATAGTTATCTAGCAGGAGCTGAGATAGCATATATATAGTAAATGTATAAATTTTTCTATGGAGATTATGACAAAAATTCAAGAGAGAAAGCTAATATACCATGAGTATAAGTATATCACTAAAAGTGCACGATGGGTGAAACTAGAAGAAATAACTTGACAGGGTAATCAATAAATTATGGTCAGAGAACCAATAACTACTAGCCTGTGTAGCTTCACTTGCAGACATGAGTTAATGCCCTGAAAGAAAGGCCATGGTCTGTCTGCACGTCCAAAAGCCTAATACATACTCAAACCAGCAAATAATAAATAGACAGGTCACACCCCACATAATGCATTTTTAATTGCCTTCCTCATCGTCGTCATCTTCTTCAGAGTCATCCTCCTCATCTTTGTCCTGCAAATAAGAAAATACTATTTGTATCAAAAATGCAAATTATTCAATGTGCACATACAATCCGGTCTCTCACCTAAAGCATTTCATTCTTACAGAACTCATGCTTGAGGGACTGTGTACAATCCAGTCTCTCACCTAAAGCATTTCGTTCTTTTAGAACTCGTGCTTGAGGGACTGTGTACAATCTAGTCTCTCATCTAAAGCATGGACCTCAAGTTTGAGGGACTGTGTACAATGTGATCTCTCACCTAAAGCATTTCGCTCTTACAGACCCTCATGCTTAAAGGACGGTATACATTCCAATAACTTGGGTCGGGTTCTCACCCAGAGTCGATAGAGCCCGCCCCAATTCTCAACCTGTCCATAAGGACAAAACCGTACCTAAACGGCCCAAATCGAGAAGACCGACCTAGGACCAGCGCATTCAATGATCTTTATAATCCTTAAATATGGGACAAGACGGAATGGCTATATAAGGGATACTAACACAGGGAAAGGACAGATACTTTTGATACCACTTACATTCAGACAGACATTTGCGATACTAACTGACTCAGCTCTGGTGGAGTTATCAATTCGTGTACCCAACTTGTACAATGGACTACTTAGATCCTACAAGAATTTTTTCTTAGGACTAACGGCGATCGTTATTGATTTTTTTTGGACCATTAATATGATTTCAATTCAGTGTTGTCGATGGTGGACGGCGGTCCATGGCGGAGAGCCAAAATCCCGCCATGCAGGACGCTTTGAGGCGCCGTTATAGCAGATTATGGCGGAAAAACCTGCAATATCGGCCAACATTTACCATTGCGGCGAGGCCAAAAACCGCCATGGTGCCGCCATTTGATAACACACTTTCAGTTTGTAGCTTTATCTCTCGTCTTCACTTTAAATCTCTAAAGTATTCCTCAAACTTATAGTTCCAAATTCTGTAGATTAACATTTATACTATATACTATAGATCTAGAATGAAAATCAAAGCTCAGTTCAGCCCCTTCAGTTCACAATATCACTGTTAGAAGCACATGCACGCGCAATTAAAGATCACAAAGTCAGCATGGATCCAGTATATCAGTATCACTGCATCAAACCCCTCTAGTTGAAAATTATGAATTCAGTGCGGATCTAGTGATTATCAGATTCCACAAAATTATTAAAAGCAATAACCCAAAAACTTTTGTTAATCACCTCTATTTTTTCCAAGAAAAATGGAACTTCAATTACCTCATCATCAGCTTCATCATCGCCATGCTCTTCATCAAGCTCCTCCTGTTCCATTACAATAAACTACACTTAGAAACACAGTGGGAGAAAAATATGGCAAAGTAAAATGAAAAATGATGTGAAATCAGAGAAAGTATTTGGTATTCATCAAATCAAAAGGATATAAAAATTAAAAGTTGACTTACATTGTTGAAATAAATGAGTGGATTTGACCATAAATCATCCTTGATTAATTCTGCAACCTGCAATTTAGAGTGAATATAAACTAGGACTAATGTGAATATAGGAGACAGGAGGAAAGAAAACTAAGGCAGAAATGGATGTATCTAGAAACAACTTGAGAATGCCAAGGAAAAAATATACCTCATCATGAATGTCAAGCAGATCATCATCTTTCTGCTCACAGTCACAAAACCAACTAAGGAAACTGCATTCATTAGCAAAAGAAATTGAAGATTTTAACCATTTGTTCCATGAAATGTTTGCAAAAGGAGCTTTAACAACATACTTCCACAAAAACTTAAAATTTAAAAAATAAAAACAAAAGCTTCTAGAGTTATCAATCTCAGATAGCAGAGCGGAAAGGCCGACCCCAAAAATGGAAGAGCAGGATAACTACTACTATTTTTTGGACTAATTATATGAATAATAACTATAAAACATATATTTAATGAAAACACTAAATAAATAACACAATACCATAAAAAATTCATAAAATCAAATATCAAAACAGAAGGCGTAATCAAAAAGTTTTAATCAAATTCGACAAGTATCAATCAAATTCAACAAGTCTTAATCAAATTCAAAACATCACATCTCATATTACAATTCAAACAATCATAGAAGATGTTGTCATTGTCTACAAATAAATGAAGAAGAAAACAGAGGAATAATTATTAAATTATTATTACTTAAAAAAACAGAGGACAGTATGAGATTAAAGAAAAAAGAAGAAAAGAAAGAAGAGAAAAAACAGAGGACAATGAGAAGAGTAAAGAGAGGAGAAGAAAAGAAAGAAGAGAAAAGAAAGAAGAAAAGGAAGAAAGAAGAAAAGAAGAAGAAAGAAGAAAAGATGAACTTTTGAAAACCATCCGGAGAAGAGAGGAATGGGCCGAGTGAGAAAACGAAAGAGAGTTTTCTGAGTTAGGCGTGGAAGCGATGAGAACTGAAGTGAAACGCGTGAAGAAGTGAGAAAACCAATCCTCTGTTTCCTAAGGTAGCGCAAAATGGGCGAAATTCCAGAAAATCCCATCCAATGTTTATTTATTTTTAGTGTAAATATGGTTTTTAGCATTCAAAACAGATGGCGGGTTGAACCCACTCCGGGCCGGGAAGCGCTCTGCTCCCGCAACCCACTCCAAGCCAAAAAGCGGCCGCTATCTCAAACCGATACGCAAATTGCTGCGCTGTAGAGGCCAGCCACTGCTCCACACCGCTCTCCCAGGATAACGCTGCTATTCCCCGGGATTGATAACTCTGAAAGCTTCTATCCTCAAATATGACGCTGCTATTCCCATGCGGTTAGAAATTAATTTTTACATGACAAGGTTTTTGGCAGAGTAATGCACAGTCAGGCATAGAGACTTTTCAATCAAATCCTGAAAGAGTAATGCACAATCAGGCATAGAGATTTTTCAATCAAATCCTGAAAGGTCACAGATTTTACTAGAAGGAACATAGTAGAAAATTGGTACTGGACTCTCTTAAACATCCAGCATATCCCCGGTCCAAACCTCCACTCAAGTATACTACTACTCCCAATCTCTCCTGGGTGTTTCTTTTGATTCCACCCATCAAATAATTGACAGAAAAAATTCTTCAAAGGCTTCACTTGCCAGTCCAAAATTTGCAGATGAAACTAATTATTGATGTTAAATAGTGGAGCTAGAGCATTTCTGCGTAGCAGGATTTGGACAAAACACTATGAAAACTGTTATGCTATGACTGTTTTGCTATCACTGCTATAGTGACTTCGATTTCCTTAGAGGATATGGCAAAAATAGCAGGAAAATTATTGAGGGTTTTTTAAGGATAACCTGAAAATCAGCATGTGAGGTGCACATGAACACTTACTAAAACAAATTAAACATAGAACAACTGAAGAGTTGGTGAGGTGGCTCTGATAATCACAACCTAATATGTCAACTAAAAAGAGAAAGGAAGCCCCTAGCCCTGTTGTTGCTGGCGTTAAATAAGACAACGAAGAGTTTGGCAGTGGTTATTCATTTGAAAAGGAAAAAGAGAAAGCTGTTGAAGTGTTGGATGATCCAGTCTTAAAAAAAACACAAGAATTGGAAGACTAAGAATTCAGTAGAAGTTGACGGATAAGCCGCACTACTTGACAATTAGAATAATTATTATATTGGGGGTGGGAGAGAACTGGTTGAAGTGTAAGATGATCCAGTCTTGGAAGAACCGGAAGAATTATTAGATGCCTGGGGAATCCATAGAAGTTGGAGGATGTGCCTCAATATCTGACAATGAGAATATTGACTATAATGGGGATGCAAAGCACAATGAAAATATATGTTTTTTCTCTTAAATCTCTTTTTATTGTTTCCACTTTCCAGCAAGTAGAACTTTGAATTATTAAATGTCTTGAACAATTGAGCTATTACGTCACATTTTTAGTTTATGTTTATACGGGTTCTTTCTGTATGCAGCATGTTTTTTCAATATGAAATTGATTTATTTCAACTGTAATGAACAAGGCATCCTGCATCCTATACGATCAGGTGTGGGATTAACATAATCCTTTTAATAAGTAGATTTAGGTATCCACTGTATTGGGTTATGGACTTCTCTTCCCCAATATTGCCTTATCTTTGGCTTGGTCATAGTGGAAAAAAATCTACTGAATTTTTTTAGAATAAAAATATAAAGGAGAATTTGGTTTAGCAACCAAAACATGCATCACTAATTAGGGGCCCTTTCTTGATGTGCTATTTGATTGGCAGGAATATAACTCGTGAGGTCCTTATCATGGACAAATTTATGGAGAAAGCAAATTCCAGAAGTTCATTTTGATTACAATATAAAGGTCAGCCAAAAACAAGTAACTTGATTATAATATTTTCTGTCCAAAAAGAGAAAGATAAACTGAAGACACCAACCTGACATCAACAGGAG
The DNA here is from genome assembly GCA_022829125.1 of Lathyrus tuberosus. Classification (NCBI taxonomy): domain Eukaryota; kingdom Viridiplantae; phylum Streptophyta; class Magnoliopsida; order Fabales; family Fabaceae; genus Lathyrus; species Lathyrus tuberosus. The sequence continues at coordinate 10,412,239 of JALAZF010000104.1, forward strand.
CCCGTTTGTTCCCGTTCTTCTCATGATCGACACCATTGGGTATTCCCTGTGTTATTATGTATCAGTAAAATACAATCTAACAACATAAAATTGTCATTATTAGTTATTAAATGTAAATATAGAACATTTATGTGTAAATCACACTCAATAATTTGGTCATAGTTTTCCTTAAACTATCAAACATAAAATCTGATAAACCCTTCCCATTTGTTTTTCTACATCTCTTCTTCACAAATGCCTAATGATTGTATTTCTAATCCTATATTGTCTTGTGTAACCACCCAATGTTCAGTTTCATACCACATTTTTCTGTTGCTGATTACAACCAAAACATCCTTTATTTGATTTACCCTACTTGGAATCTATGACCAATATCTTGTATCTTATTTTATGACCAATGTTTTCCCTCCTCATCCTTAATGCATCTCATCTGATTTGATTTTGTTGTTCTCTCTACATTTAGTAAATTTAAACTGATTCATGTCATGTAGATTCGCCAAAGTTTTACATTGGTTGTCATATAAATAGAATATGCAAAATCAAAGTTATAAATGCTGATAGAGGAGAAAAAGTGAAATTCATTGTCTTACCTTGCCCTCTTTCCATCTTATGGGGGTAGCAGTGATATTTGTTGTTCCTTCTTCAAGGAAGGTAAAAGTCTTTGAAAGTTTTGAATCTTCAAAATAGGGATTCTGATTGAAGTTCTGAACATGAAATGGTTACTGGTTATTTTTTGTCAATAGAAAGTAAACATTTGGTTATTCTTCAATCCTCAATGAATAAGTTCACGGCTTCACAAAAACCATAACTTTTCATGAAATTGAAGTGATTGGAAGATACCAATACAGAGAAGAAGGGAAGAAGAGGGGTTTTGGGAAGAGGGGGAAAAGAGGAAGAGCAACTTACAAGGGTGATTGTGTATCCAGATTTTACATCTTTATTATCTTCAACCTCAAGAGAACTCAAATACTTGAATATCTATCAAATAAAGGGTCAGCAATCAGTTAAAGTTTCCCAACAGGACCAACAACCAAAGGAATAAATCTCAGGACTTGTTCGGAAGGCAGGTTAAAACAACAAAGAACGGAATAAACCAGTTTTGTTTTATGTTTAGTGCATGTATTAAAAGTAAAACAGAACACACCAAAAAACCATAAAAATATTATTTTGATTCCATATAAAAGAGTGGAACCAAAACCGCTCCATTTTGATTAAAACCCAGTATTTACAAAAACCACTTGGGTAATTTCCAAAAACATATAAAGAAACCAAATGTAGCAACAGAGAAAACTTAACGTAAATGTGAAATTTTATACCTTTTGATCTTCCTCGTTCAGAAGTTCGCTAAGGGTAGGATGACTCAAAAACTGCACAACAATAACAAAGATAAAGCAAACAAAACACCGTTAACAATTACATTAACAAAATGTACAAGATGAATTCAATGCAAAGAGAAAAACACACACATATACGCAAGCATATCGAGAAATGATGCATCAATTTACTCTAGGAGTAACTCTCATAGAATTACTCCGCTTAATAACTATTTATAAATATACGATTACACTAATTCAACAGTTGAATTAAAAACTGTTATCGAGTAGATAACTCCACAACTTTTTATAAAATTTAATAACTATTTGATACTTCACCTAATAAGCTCAATTGAAGCTATAATAATCTTTTCTAAAATAAAAGTATATGTTGACTATTCGTTTATATAGTTATAATTGATTTTAAAAAAAAAAACTTGAGGAGTTGATCTACTCAAATAAAACTTTTAACTCAGCGCGTGTGACAGTGGAAAGACTCACAGCATTCAACCAGAAGTCAGGAATAGATTTGATGATCTCATTCCGCTTATCATAAACAGGTTTCCTTATCTCATTGTACTTCTGCTCAATTTCAAGGACCTTATCACTTGCTTCATCATTGATCTGCAAAAGTTCACAAATTCAGCATCAAAACAGCAATCAAACAACAATTCCCCATTCAATAATTGAAACCATAATTTACAAAAAAAAAAAAACAATTCAAATCACAATAGGTAAACGTAATTCGGAAGGATCAAAACATTTTCTAAATCAAAAGCTTCGATTGAATCAATATACGAGAAATTAGCATATAATTGATCAATAAGAAGAGAAAAAAGTGGATACGAAAGGGAATGACGAAACCTTTTCGAGGCTGTCTTGGATCTCTTGCAACTTCTCGATGGAGACGATGAGTTCGCCGTCAACATCTTCAGGATTCTCGGAAACTTTCAGCTTCTTTGACCTGTCTCCCACCATCTTCGCCTCTGGGTGGTGTTTGCTGCGGAAGATGATGAAAAGAGAAGGGTTAACAAAACTACACGAACTCGGTGTTAGGGTTTAAAGGGTTTAGGTTGGTTCACTGTGATCGTTGATTATTACACGTCAGCAATGATTTTGTACCTTTTGATGAAATTGAATCATCTGCATTCGGACTATTAAAATAAAATGTTATTAACCGTTTGATCTTGATCGTACAGTAGAAAAAATATATTTTCTTAAAGTTACCAGTTTTACATCAAGACCGTCCGATCTAATCTAACGATCAAGTACGCTTAAATGTGTGGATACAGTTTTTTTTACTGCAGCAGGATCAGATTTTGTCACCATGGATTGGATTGTTTGTTGTACTCCATTTCTTAAGTACAGTATTATTTTTCTTTTGGTACATGTAAAATGATGTCAATAAATGGTGTACTTGTATTCAAATTTAAATAAAATTTTAAATATTCAGGGCACATGTAAAATGATGGACAATCATCATAACAATAAGAAGTGTTCAAAATTAATTAGTTATTTAAATTATTCATATTTATATTTAAATTCAGTTATTAAAAATTGATTAATTATTAATATTGTTTTAATCAAATTTATATTTTAAATATGTTATTAATATGTTTTTTACTAAATCCATATTTTAGACGAGCATATCTAAAAACTTTTTAGTAAATAAAAAACATTTAAAGAAGTTTGGCAGTCTTCATGAATAACTCATGTAACGGGTGTATTAAATAGTAGTCTCATCATTAAGACGTTTCATAAGATCTATTTGACATGTGGCCCTATGTTTCTAGAGAATTTGGATCCTCTCTTGCACTTTCTCTCATGTTTCCATTCAGCTCCAATATCAACCATACATTTGGCTTTTTTATTTTCTTTCATACTCTTGTTTTTCTTTTATGCATTAATTGACCATTGGATTAGAAAAGGAGAGAGGGCGGCACAAAAATGGCAGCAGAGGATCCATATTCATTTCTAGACTAAGGTGTGGTGCATCTTCCTATAATACTTAAGTGCACTCAAATATAGTTGTATTTCCAATGTGAAATCTAACCATTGTTTTTTTGCTTCCCCATTTTTTCCCATTTGGGTCATTTATTTGTCTATCTTGCTCCACTCTATAAGAGTCTTTTTTGTGTTTTAAACGCTCTTTTCACCCTTTTATGCAAACCATAAGTTTCTTCTATTTTAAAAACTCTGATTTTCTTCTTTGAGCTCTAGTGATGCCCATTTTACAATCTCTTTCCTTTTTCGTGTCGTACATTTTCTATTTATCACAACCTTTGAGTCATTTTCATTTAACTCTTACTTCCATTTCGGCTCCTTCATGTACCATTTTTCTCTTTTTTGTTTACATTTCATTCGTCTCCTTTCATTGTTTTAGTTATGGCCAACATAGAAGATTTACCTTCAAATATAATAAATATACTCAAAAGTGATAATGCTTCTTCTGCTACTAGGATAGTGAACCCGTGAATGCCAAATATCTCCCCTTTATAGGTTAACAAACTTATTGAATACCTTATCGTGCATACTAATAGCTCTGGGTCTAACGGGGGTTTTGTTGAAGATAGTAGTGAACCTTATAGTTCACATCCTGTCGGAAGTGCAGACAATTGCTCTCATGGGTATGAAAGGATGAATTATGATAGTCTCGTTGTTATGGGTGTGGATATCAGTTCATTTCCTCATATATAGTCTTTTGTAGATCTCAAATATGATGAGGTCGCTCAGAACAAATGAATAACTCGTTATTTTATTAATTATTTTAGGGCGGTGAATGGACATGATTCTTGTGATAGGGAGGTTAGGGATCACATTGACTTTCAAAGTCATTCCCATATAGTCTGAACACAACTCTAGGGCCTAGTATCGCCTACTGATGTTGCTCAATACCATTGGGTGAAGGCGGAGTCGGTGGGGGTGGTCTCCTATTTCAACAATGTTTACACTCCATCATACACCTACATCGTAGGTACTGTGCAACAATACTGATTTTTTTTGTAAAGCATTTAACAATTAAGGGCAAGTTGGTCATTTGAGTTTGAATTTTAGGTTAACTCAAAGAACGCTCAAAACAACTTGATACCCTCTCTGCTCTCATCACTCAGTCTGCTCTCTCTCTTTAACTGCTCTCATCACTCAGTTCGCTCTCTCTTTCTACTCTCTTCACTCAAATCGCCCTCTCTTTGCTCTCACCAGACGACGCATCACTCTCTCACCGGACGATGCAACGCTCTCTCACCTCTCACCAAAGACGCGACGCAACCCTCTCTCTACTCTCATCACAGTTCGACTTTTGCGATATCTCTTCTCACTGAACGATGAAAACAAATTCTCTCTCAAGGTTAGATATTCTCTCTCACCACCGACACGTTTCTATCATTATTTTTTACCTAAACATGTCGTTCAAGATGGAAATTAAATGAGGCATTAAGTTTAGGGTTTAATATGTTGTACTGATTATATTTTTATTGGGTATTGTTTTGTTATTAGGTTGAGTTTTAAGTTTCTTAAACTATGGTGTCATCAAAAATGTTAAACCAAACTGAAGTAAGTAACAGGCTTAATGTTAAATTTTTATTTGTTTTGTTATTTTTTCTGGACTGTTGCATCTTATATATCAGTGAAATTAATCAAGTTTTTTTGTGAATTTAAGGTACGAATGAGACATAGATGTATCCTAGTGAATTTGAGCAACATCAATGAAAAGTTAACACCAGCTTAACGTGCCCACATCGAATGCACCCCATTCAAATGGGCGATGGGTATTTCTAACAATTTCTCAATCCCAGGTGGTTTATTATGGGAGATAGTAAGTAGATGGGACGTACGTAGTAGGGGATTTAGGGTTAGGGATAGGATAGTTCCCTTTACTCCAGTTGGTGCTTGTTTTGCTCTTGGATTGTCTATTGTTGATAAGTCTCTAATAGTAGAAGAAGACCAACAATGTCAAATATTAGATCTATTTAAGGGGGTTGAGGTAACCATTCACAATATTCACAAACAACTTCGTTCCCACAAGAAAAAATTAGTTAATTTTGTTAGACTTTACATATTACTTTCATTTGCGGAGTTTTACTTTCCCAAAATAGGGAATAAGGTCTTTACAGGATTTATTAAGCAATTGGATGATTTGGATTCACTTGATACATTTAGTTGGGGACTTGTTGTTTATAACTTTGTGGTTTCTAGTTTATGTGAGTCTTCGGTTGAGTTAAAGGAGGGAAAAAACAAGGCACAAAGACATTTAAACGGGTGTGCTGCCATATTGCAGGTAAATAGATTCTATAACTTTATAGTTCCATCATGTGTTTTGAAATTTACATCTTCTAATATTTGTTATAGATTTGGGTATTCAACCACTTATCTTTGGGGAAAGCATCTGCTGTTTCTAGGTTTTTGTATCCACGTGTATTGAATTGGCCGATTATAACTATGCAGAAGAAAAATATTGAAAAAGCATTTGACAAAAATATGGTAAGATTTTATGTCTTTGAATCGAGAAAAATAGGTTTTCTGTTGTCGTATGTTTGAATTGACTTTTTTATATTAGATAATTTATAGAGTGGTTGCAACAGAGGAAGAACTAAAATATGACATAGTTAATGGTGCTTTGTTTGAACAAGGACAACAGTTTGTAAATGTGTATGATTATCAAAGATTGGTGGCTGAGAATAAAGATTTCAAAGAGAGGATAACAGTTCTTGAGGAGGAAATGAGGACGATGAAAGAGACGAGAGTTAACACTCCGTTTTAGGACAAGGATGTTCAAGATGATCGACAACTTGTGAACTTTATCACTAAATATGAAGTAGGGACTTCAGTTGGAAATGTTGGACATAAGACTCCATTTAATGATGATGCCATTGTTGAAGAAAACCAATCAAAGTCTAAATCCAACATGGCTATAAGAATGAGGAAGAAACCAAGGAAGCGTGGAAAAAGAACTAGAATGAATTTGCAATGCATTAGTGTTTTAGAAATTTGATAAATATGTATTATAGAGTTTGGCACAATCATGATGTGTTGTAGTGCAGAATTTGGCACAACGTTGACAATTTGTGGTTGTGTTGTTTATGTCCACAATATGTTGATTATAATATAGTTTATTTTGTATTTAATATGTTGAGTATGTTATAGTTCATTATGTTGTTAATGTGTTTAGTATGTTATATTTCCCTTGTTTTGAAGTCTGGGATTGCATTAACCAAGTTCCAACAATGTATTAACCAAGTCTGGTCTAACAATTTCCCTTGTTTTGAAGTCTGGGACTGCATTAACCAAATTAAACAATGTATTAACCAAATTACAACAATGTATTAACCAAATTTGTTTTAAACAATTTTCCTTATTTTGAAGTCTGGGACTGCATTAACCAATTTAAACAACGTGTTAACCAAGTTCCATCAATGTATTAACCAAGTCTATTTTAAACAATTTTCCTTGTTTTAAAGTTTGAGACTGCATTAACCAAGTTAAGCAACGTATTAACCAAGTTCCAGCAATGTATTAACCAAGTTTGTTTTAAATAATTTCCCTTGTTTTGAAGTCTGAGACTTCATTAACCAAACTAAACTTCCATTAACCAAGTTCCAGCAATGTATTAACCAAGTTTGTATTAAACAATTTTCCTTGTTTTGAAGTTTGGGACTGCATTAACCAAGTTAAACAATGTATTAATCAAGTTCCATCAATGTACTAACCAAGTTTGTTTTAAACAATTTCCCTTGTTTTGAAGTCTGGGACTTCATTAACCAAGTTAAATTTCCATTAACAAATTCCAGCAACCAAGTCTGGGACTATATTAACAAAATCATTTTATATATTATATACACCAACAAAGTTTAGTAAAATTGTTATATGATAAAAGCAAATTTACAATATTGTAATATTTACATGACAGAAGTATATTTACAATCTTGCAACATTGCAATTGAATATTCCACCCGAATTACCTACACCACCAAATGTAACTATTGTTAGTGTACGTAATGTTTTGAACATGATTAAAAAAAAATTTTGAACGCCATACCATCATGTCAAATTTATCAAAATAGTATAAATATGTGACATTCTACCCAAAATACACATGCCACTAGTCAATAACCAAAAATTCCCAAAATCATCATAAATTTGTACAAACTTAGGATGAACCCGTCAAGGGTGTTTCACATGTTGTCAAAAGATCCATGAATGACATACAATTTCCAACCTGTACAATAACATACAAAAATCTAAAATATAACGTACATAAAATCAAATACATAATAAATTAGTAGTTCAATGATTACACATAAGTTATCCTCAACAACTACATATGTTTTCTGCAACTCGTACATACGAATTCCTCAAATTTAAAACACAACAAATTCCTCAAATAATACATATGAATTCAAACATTATTCAATACAATCTTATAATGGACACAAACCACAATACTCGAATCTAAGCAATGTCATCCCCTAACAACCACAAGAGATGATTCTACATAAACATTACTTCCAAATTGATTTCCCACCATTCCAATATTGCACTCCTACACATTTAGAGAAACAAAATAGTTAGATTCCATATACATAACCTTTTGTATAAGATATCATTTATGAATGAAAATAGACATATTGTAGTAAGCTCAATGTGATCACTTTTTTTTTTGTTCGCTTCCTTGACCTCTTAGCAATTGTTTCAGCGACAGATGTTTTTCTTTCAGATGGAGGACGACCTTTGCGCTTGACATGTTTTGGACTGCGAATTTTATTACTATTGATTGCATTAGAATCATCATTAAGATTTTCTTCAATAAATATACTATCCTTTGTGGACATATTAGAGCTAAGCAAATGTAATGTTTCATGGAGGTCTTCGGTAGTCTCTTCTGACTCAGCAGCTACTTCAACAACCTTATAAAAATGCTTGCATAATTTGTAAAACTTGTCCATTTGTGGCTGCAACTCTGTTACATCATAACTAGTCTTGATATATGAATGTTTCCTTTTAATGTTTCTCTTCTATCTCGATAAACCATACTTCTCTGGAAGACTTATAATCCTCTCCTGACTGCACATGGATAACACATGTCGACACACAATACCTCTAAACTCAAATAATGAGCATTCACATTTAAAAAATTTCTATGAACGAACACCATTTTTGTTCAAAGCTATCTGTTGTGAATGTATCATAGACTGTCTCTTTCATTGCATACTTGATCCTTTTGTATTCACCATATCCGCTAAGCTTTTTTGGAACTTTTTTAATATATGCCATAAACACCACCTATGACGAGTTGTAGGGAATACTAACTCAATAGCATTTTTCATAGCCTTACATTGATTGGTCACAATACCTAGAGGTGTTTTTTCTAGCATACAATGAAGCCATGACTTGAACAGCCACACAAAAGAATCTGTGTCTTCACCTGATAGCAATCCATAACCAAGTAATGTTGATTGACCATGGTGATTCACGCCCACGAATACAGCAAAAGGCATGTCATACTTGTTAGTAAAGTATGTTGTGTCAAAAGTTACAACATCTCCAAAATTTCGTACACTGCTCTACTTCTTGCATCCGCCCAAAATACATTCCTCACGTGAAAATCATAATCTAAATCTATGTCATAGAAGAAATTTGTATTTTGTTCCCGCATTTTACAAAAATAACTTATCAAAGCCTTACCATCACCTTCTTTTCCAATCGCACGATGCTCTTTGTTAATATAATTCCTCACATCTTTTTTCACAAAAGGGAATATTTTCATGCTCTACAACATCTTTAACAAGCGATTGAAAAGTCTTGTTGATCCTTACTCCCGCATCATCATTGATTTGGATTTTTCTCCTCACATGTAAGTTCATTTTCTTGTTAGCCTTGAACAATCTTGCTTTTGTAGGGCTAATCTCATGAGAATTGTTACATTCAAATTGTGTAATGTACCACAAACCACATTGTTTCAATTTAATACAAATCTTGGCAGGACAATTTTTCGCTCTAGATGGAAGTGTCTTCAACGTGCATGAAATTTTTGAAATGTTAGATCCCTCTCTTGAACATGAAAGTATGAGGTAGTTGAGCACCCCATCATTTCCTTTTTTCAATGATCTAATCCTCCATCCAAACCCCTTTTTCAAAGCATACTCTTGATAATATGTTTTAACTTTCTCTAGACAAGAAAAACACATCCCAATTGCAGGAACCCAAAGTGAGTTATCATCATCACCATCACCATCACTGTGGTCAACTTCTACATCTTTCCTTTGACTACTAGCACATTCTATCAAAATACTTGAATTGTCCATTATAACACAAAAACTGCACAAAAAATGTCACTATTATGTATAAAATAAATTTATAACAATGTTGGTTAGTAGCGTTCAGAATTATGGTTAATATTGTCTATAAATTGGTTAATAAACGCTCAGACATGTGGGCAGGTTTATAACATTGTTTATTATAAAGTTGGTTAATGGTGTGACACAAGTTGGTTAATACAGTTCTCAAATTGGTTAACGAACCAACATGAGTAAATATATGAAATCATTTAACAGTAGATAAACATGGTTAACGGTGTGAGCAAAGTAGGGCAATATTGTTTAGAACATAGTTAATGAACAATCGTGAATAAACATGAAATCAATAACAGTAAACAAAAGTAGGTTAATATTGTGTTAAATCTAGAAACATGTGAACAATCGTGAATAAACATATGGTTCAAAAGAAAAACATTGATATTATTTGATGAATCTATAAAGATATATAGAAACTTACTGAGTTAAATCTTCATCTTCATTACATAATGACACTAAATAAATTTCTTTTTTTCTTGATATAAATGGATGGAGATGAAATGAAAAGAAAAGTTGGAGAAGATATGACAAATAATGGCGCAGAATGATCAAGAAGAAGGAGGAGTTGTTAAGAGAGATGATAAGAGTTGAAATATTTTATTGAGTAAAGTAGAGAATATATGTGGCTGGTGTTGAGAGGGAGAAACAATAAAGTAAACTTTTTCTATGACCCACAGTAGCAAAAAGGAAGAGAAACAACATGTGCCAATATGAATATTTTATTATTATTTTAAATATAACATCACTGTTCATACGGTGTAGGTATATGCTTCGGTGTAAACATAGCAAAACTGGCATAACATATGTACTCTGACCTAGGGTATATTATTTTTCCACTAGTGTACCTATACTAGCCTAAGTGTACGTACATTGACTGGTTTTTCGCATAGGCATACGAAATATGGCTTTGGTGTACTCAGTATAACTAGAAGCATTTGCTTTTTCACTTTTAGTCTGATTTTTGACTTTTGTCACGTACAAAATAGCTTCAAACACTCCAAAATGACATATTGAGATAAAGATGATCAAACAATTCAATATAACCTAAATATCCATTTTTACTAAAAAAAAAACTTAAATAAACAATATTAAAAGAGATAGAATATTAAATTTCTTAAGTGAAAATAACTAGATAAAACTTGTTATATGATGACTAATTAATAACCTTAATTATTTGACTATTTTTCACTCTAACATATCTTTTGTTGTTCAACAAGTCAATTTATACATTCTCCTCATCATCTTCATTTGACAATAACTTATCATATAATTCATTACATGAAAGGAACGTCTTCATGTGGACTATACCTTCACACTAAAATAACTTCTAAATTAAGTGCTTATAATGGTGCACAATGGTTGGGGTGCCTAAACACTTGTTGATCTGTCATTGGTTAGTGCATTTTTTTTTTTTTTTTACTTTTCTAAGATCTTATGAAAAATTAAGAAGCACACATAAGTCTCTAAATCTTTTATGGAACATGAGTATCATACCATGTATGCTTGTTTAGATTTTGGCTGTGGTTTTTGACTGAAATTTCTTCAAAACAAACAAATATCACTTTATGATATGACAATCCAAGCGTCATCCAAATCATTGTGAATCCCTTTTTTATACACACTAAATACATCAAAGTTATTTGTCATTTAATTATTGACATTTATCATGACTAATTAATATCACTTCCTTTGCTTAGTTTTTAATTGTCATTATTCTTAACAAGGTTATTCCATTCTACATCATCAATTTCTTGTTTGTAAATTAATATTAATATTCCTCTACAAACCAAATCAATTTAAAGGGATGTTTAGTTTCTACTTGTCATTATTCTTAACAAGGTTATTTCAACCTACATCATCAATTTCTTATTAGCAAATTGATATTTCTTACCAAACCATATCAATTTAAGGGGATGCTAATATACAAATGATTTGGTTATTAGGAAAAGGAGAGAATTCATTACATGTATATGTTTTTCGAGTTCAGATCTACTCCATTTAGTCTTGCTCCATTTATTCCACTTCAATGTATAAATATTTAACACAGTATAAAAACAAATCAATGTTTTTGATTTAAAATATTAAAACAAACATTACTAAAATTACCAATCCCTATTCTTCTTCTATGTGAAAACCTATTCCTCTTCTCCATACCTATTCCTCTTTTTCATCAATTTCCACTCCTTTAATCTAAAGTCAACATAAATTACAATCACCAAAGTAGTCCACCATATCTAAATCTGAATATAGAAACCTGTTGCCTTCATTATTCAACCTCTTCCAAACAATTTTATTTTACTAATCATTTTATAGAAACCTGCTCCTTCATTATGTTTCTTATGAAGACAATCCAGTTCCTTCATTTTATAGACGCCTGTTCCTTAGAAAACAAACTGGAAACTGGATGGCTACATAAATGGAGCGGATCCAAACTCAAATCCCTGATCCGGATCCTAATTGTCACATTTCTCCCTCTCAATAAGTGGTTATTAGTGTACATGTTGAACACTGGACTAATAACTAAAAAACAAAAAACTCTTACAATTATGTATCGACAATACAATGAAGAAAGGCATTAAACAATTTTACCTTATTAGCCTATCCACACACATGAAAAATACACGACTGAAAATTACATGCCTATGAATTTCTTTATAGAATTGTTTACCAAAACACTAGTATGAAAATAATTGAACCACGTTTTAAATGATTATAAAAATAACTGACATAAGCATTTATGATTAATTGAGAGATTGAAACAATTGATGCATGGGCATCCCAGAACTCTATATAGGAATAGACAATATAGTGATATTATATCTGCACAAGCATCCCAGAAAAAGATACACTGCCAAAAATTCTTAACTTCTTTATTTCCTTTCTCTCAAAAAGATAATCATGACTCTGTGATGCCAAAGCATAAACAAAAAAGTGTGGAAGCCTTTTATTCATTATCATAGTTCCAGTAAACATTCACCATCATCTTCAACATGTAGCCCTCCATTTCCTGAAGGTACTCGCCAATTTTTTTCATTTGAATCTGTTGCGAATTGGCTTTGCTGAAGGTACTTCAAGTCATTGCTATCATGCTGCACTCTTCCAGTAATCTCCAAACACAGCCCCTTGTTTAAACCTTTGTTTGATTGCTTACTTTTGTTTGCTTGCCTATCGTTAGCAGACTTCTTACTGAAGCCCAGGTCCACAAAAACTGGCTGAATCTTAAGAGTTGGGTTTGGTTTAATGCGGTTCACTTCTCTTTCATCTGGTGCACGTAATATTCTATTGTCGGACTTTGATTCTGAAACTTCATCTTGATTCAGAAGAACCTGAAAGATATAATTTACAATCCAAAATGAGAAAACAGATACTTTGCATTATACTTGTTTTGTAGTAAACAAGAACACAGACAAAGATATAAGCAACAATAGGAAAAAGTAAAGAAGAAGAAAGCATCTAAAACTCTAACTTAGGCTCCTATTAAAAAACTGCATAGTTTCACTATAATTAATCGAATAGGATCCTAAAAGACTTCGTATATGTTACACTCAAAACTTCCATTCAGTAAAAATCGCAACCAATAATATGTATAGCTTGTTATCAGTTAATAAAAATGTGATCCCCAACTTGATTCAATACAAAATTGAACCCTGGCAATAGAATCCCTGGTGTGTATCTATTTTGGACATAAACGTGATTTATTCTGATGCATCACTATCTAAACTAAGTCTAAGAAGTCACTTTTCTTTTGTAATTAGATTTATGCGTAAACATATAATTATTTTGAGGTTCGTTTATTGTATATCAACTCATAATTTGACTACGTCACTTGTTTTTACTTGAGAATGTTATACTTTTATTTGTTATTCGATTAATGATTCACAATATGAATCTAAATTCGATAACTGTGATAGCATTAGATACATACGCAGATCCCAAAAAGTTCACATAAAAAAGACATCTGTTTCCAATCCTACTATAAAATTCATGCTGTTGCAAATCAAACTTGTAATTTTAGGCAAGGCCATAAGGCTAAAATAGAAACCTTTCGGCCAACTAGATCAAAAGTCACGACAACTTTATTCCGTTTTGCTTGTTCAGCTTCTTCCATCTCCTCTTGTTTCTTCTTCAATAGTTCTTTCTCCTAAAGAAAGATAAAGTTGAAAACAAATCCAAATATATGTCATAATAAGAAAACCAGATGACAAGTTTTAAACAAAATACAATACCTCCTTTGACAACCAAGTATTTCCATCAAGCTCATAGTAGTCACTTTGGTCATCAATAACTGTTGTACGAGCTGCGGCATTTCGGTCATAATCGACAAGTCTCTTTGCATAAGCTTCAGCAGCAGCCTCAGCATCTGACAAGGGAGGCAAACTTTCTTCCAGACCAGCATATGAGCTGCCTTCTTTCAACACAAGTGCACCACAAAAATTGCAAGGTCCCTCTCCTTCTTGCTCACAAACAATTTTACCACAAGATAAGCAATTGCTGATCAGCATGTGACGACGCGCTTGACAAGAGCATGGTCTTCCTTGCTGGAATACAATCGACCCTTTGGCCGCCTCAGCAAGTGAAATAGTTTTCCCAGCTTTCTTCTTTTTGGAACTCACTTGATTTCCTTTTTGTGATGTTTTTGATTCACTACCTGTAGCCGGAATCCCATTGTCCTTACTACTGCCAACAACATTTTTGTTGGGTTCTGCATGGTCACTGCGGACAGTTACTGATTTTGGCGCTCTCATTGATTTCTTAGACCCACTAGCAGATGTTTCAACTGCAGGTGGTTTGACATAGGCATGTAATGTAGTAGTTGGAACATCTGATTTAGTGCTAAATTCTGAGTGACCTCTCCGTCTTAGGTATTCTTCAATCACAGGTTTTCCTACTTCTTGACCAATAATATTCTGCAAAGGGATACAAAAATAAAGTTTGCAAATTAAATGTTCCGTTTAGGGGTAACAAGATTCCATTCACCAATACATCAAAGAATATGTTGCAACAAGGCCCATCACAAAAATTTAAATATGAAAGCATAGTAAAGATATTCAAAAAGTCCATCCTTAAACATCAATTTATGTCCTTCTAAAAAACAATTGTCAATTTAATCAAGAGGTACTAGCATGACTTAGTTTTAAGGTTTGTTTACTGGGATGGACCTAAGAACCTAAAACAGGCCATCTCACGTCCTTAAAATAGGCCCATCAAATAAATACAATTTTGGTCCAGAAGAAGAATTCAATAACTGAGATAAGGATAAGATCATATCTTGATTCTGATCTGCGAATCAAGAAAAAACATTCAAACCCTTATCAGATAAGGAGACACACTTAAGGTTTATTTTAGGATAAAGACCAATCAGAAGACACTAATTGCAGCATTCCTCATACCACAAAACTACTATAAATAGGAGGTAAACCCCAAGTATGATCTCTTCATCAAGTCTACTAAAACCCTGTTTTAAACAGCGCCATCTTCTGTCAACATCAGAGTGCTTTGCAGGAACCCTCGCATTGAAGAGGCAGCAGCATGAATGCACCTGAGGATGAAGGGCCCATCACCTTCTCCAGCCAAGTGATCAGTTCTGTGTTCCCAATAAAGAACAGTTTCCAACAAGCCAAAGGGTTTATGATTCTGATTTACGATACTCAAAGTTATAACCAAAACAATTAGTAAACCAGAAACAACAATTATGCAGTGAAACAGACCAGACTTCAACAAAACAAGAACTGCCATCAATTTAAAAAAAAAAAACTGAAGTATGAAACTTCTGAAGTTGAAACCTTACATATGTATCTAACCCAATAAAAAGAGCACATTAATCTGATTAGCAGAATAACGGTATTTAACGCAAGTAGTTGGTGTGCAGAGTCCAAATTAAGAAAAAAAAAAACCAACAATAACGACAAATTGATTAAATTCCACAAAACAAAAATCGTCATTAACATTAATATTATACCACTGCTACAATTTCATAGACGAATTCAACGATTCACTGACAAAAATAGAAGTAAAAATAGGGAAACGAGGGTTACGTCAAGGTACTCTTTAGCATCTCGTGGCTGAGCAAGATCACAGTAAGAAACAAGCCCTTTTATAATCTCTTCATCTAAACCTAAACCCAAACCTGTTTCGATCTTCGAACACAACTCCACCAACGCCTTCTCCAGCCACTGTCCCGCCGATTCCATCTCTCTCTCTCTCTCTCTCTCTCTCTCTCTCCTTCTCCCTTTCTCTCTCTCCGCCGCTACAAAAACATAAACTTCAATCTCGCACTTCGCATTCAAACACCATTCAGATCTCGCCACGTGGACCCTTCTTTAATGACGTGTCAATCGTTTCCCAAAGCAAAACCAAAACGCTTCGTTTCGTTTTCGTTTTCATTTTTCAAATTACACAGAGCCATGTTCCATTTGCAAAACAAACCTGAAAACTGAAACACTGTTGGAATGATTCGTTTGCTTCCCAAACATGTTGCCGCTGTAGTGAAAGTACAAAAAGACCCTCTAAAAGCATTGGAGATGTTCAACTCAGCCAAAAACGAACAAGGTTTCAACCACACTCTATTCACCTACAAATGCATGCTTCAAAAGCTTGGCTTCCATGGCAAATTCAACGAGATGGAGAATCTTCTCTCTGAGATGAGAGCGAATTTAAACAACACGTTCTTGGAAGGAGCTTACGTTGAAGCCATGAGACTCTACGGAAGAAAAGGGAAAGTTCAAGAAGCTGTTGACACATTCGAACGCATGGATTTATACAACTGCGATCCTTCTGTTCATTCCTATAACGCTATCATGAACATTCTTGTTGAGTTTGGTTACTTCAACCAGGCTCATAAGGTTTATATGAGGATGATTGATAAAGGGGTTGAATCAGATGTGTACACCTACACCATAAGGATTAAGTCGTTTTGTAGGACGCGTAGACCTTATGCTGCTCTTAGGTTGCTTCGGAATATGCCTTTGTTAGGTTGTTTTTCAAATGCTGTTGCTTATTGTACTGTTGTGGCGGGGTTTTATGAATTTGATGATAAAGTGAAAGCACGTGAGCTGTTTGATGAAATGCTTGAGTGTTCTTTGTGTCCTGATGTTACTACTTTTAATAAGCTTGTTCATATTTTATGTAAGAAGGGTCTTGTTTTGGAAAGTGAGAAGCTTCTTAGTAAGGTTTTGAAGAGAGGGGTTTCTCCGAATTTGTTTACTTTTAATATCTTTATACAAGGGCTTTGTAAGGAAGGTTCTCTTGATAGGGCTGTTAGGCTGTTGGGTTGTGTGTCGGGGGAAGGTTTGAGGCCTGACGTTGTTAGTTATAATACAGTTATATGTGGGCTGTGTAGGAATTCACGGGTTGTTGAAGCTGAGGAATACTTGCATAAAATGGTTAATGGTGGATTTGAGCCGAATTGTTTCACGTATAATGGTATTATTGATGGATACTGCAAGAAAGGGATGGTACTGGATGCAAATAGGATTCTTAAAGATGCAGTTTTTAAGGGTTTTAAGCCTGATGAGTTTACCTATTGTTCGTTAATTAATGGTTTTTGCCAGGATGGTGACCCTGATCAGGCCGTGGCTGTCTTTAAGGATGCGATAGGTAAAGGTTTAATGCCAAGCGTTATTGTTTACAATACTTTGATTAAAGGGTTATGTCAGCAAGGACTGATTATGCCGGCTTTGCAATTGATGAATGAGATGGCAGAAAATGATTGTCACCCTGATATATGGACTTATAATGTAATCATAAATGGCTTGTGCAAGATGGGTTGTTTATCTGATGCTAATCATTTTATAGACGATGCTATAGCCAAAGGGTGCATCCCAGACATATTTACCTACAACACTTTGGTTGATGGCTATTGCAAACAGATGAAGTTAGACAGTGCAATTGAGTTGGTAAACAGAATGTGGAGTCAAGGCATGACTCCTGATGTTATCACATATAACAGTTTGTTGAATGGGCTCTGCAAGGCTGCAAAGTCCGAAGAAGTAATGGAGATTTTCAAGGCAATGCCGGAGAAGGGATGTGCTCCAAACATAATTACGTATAACATTATCATAGAAAGCCTTTGCAAATCTAAGAAAGTAAATGAAGCAGTAGATTTGCTTGGGGAAATGAAAAGCAAGGGCTTGACACCTGATGTAGTTAGTTTTGGCACATTGATCTCTGGGTTCTGCAACATTGGGGATCTTGATGGTGCTTATCGGTTATTTAGAGGGATGAAAAAACAATCTGATGTTTGTCATACAACAGCAACCTATAATATCATAGTTTGTGCATTTTCGGAACAACTCAATATGAAAATGGCAGTAAGACTCTTCTCTGAGATGAAACAAAATAGCTGTGACCCAGACAACTATACTTATAGGGTCATAATTGATGGCTTTTGCAAAACGGGAAATGTTACCCGTGGATACAGTTTTCTATTGAAGAATATTGAAAAGGGATTTATTCCATCACTGACAACATTTGGACGGGTTTTAAATTGTCTTTGCGTGGAGCACAAGGTTCAAGAGGCAGTTGGTATCATTCACCTTATGGTACAAAAGGACATTGTTCCAGATACCGTGAATACAATTTTTGAAGCTGATAAAAAGGTGGTAGCAGCCCCTAAGATTGTTGTAGAAAATTTGTTGAAAAAGGGACATATAACTTATCATGCCTATGAACTACTATATGATGGTATTAGAGATAAAACGATACATAAGAAAAGAAATCCAACTTGGAATTCTCTTCGCCGTGGGGCCAGGTCATCAGCTGCTGATTAGAAGATAATGTCTTTGAAAAATGAGGATTCCTGATCATATGCTCGTTTGCAACTTCCAAGGATGTTTGTTGCTTCCAGGAGACACCTTTGATTTCGGTACAGTTATTTTTCCTATTTATAGTTATAGTACTGATTCATAAATCGTTGGAAGTTTATTCACTTATGTTATATTAATTTTCACATTTCACCAAAGAACACTACCTGATTTCAGGTGTTGGTATCATACATTTTTCTTCTACACCATAGTGAACTGAAATGTCTCTAGCAAATATGTTTAGAAAATGTCAATTCTTGATACTATACTTGGTTTCAACTTCCAAGGATGTTTGGAGCTTCTGGTAGACACATATTATGAGAATTGCATGACTTGCGAACATGAAGAATTTTATGTCAGCTAGTGTTGGGGGCTTTCAAGCAAGTGTTGTCAAGATCACATGAATGTCGTCGACCCTATCAACTGCAGTATGCTATTTTGTTTATGTGGATATGTCAATAGTGATATGACTAATTTCTTGGTAAGTAACACAAAAAAAAAAATATCAATTTCAGGACAAAGGTTTGCAGTTTTCAACTGGCTGTCACAACGGTACACGTGAAGAATGAGGAAGAATGGCACTTCACCCATACTTACATCTTCACACAGAAGAAAGGTAGGTGCTAATTACATGGCATTCAGTCTTGATTTCTTTAACATCAGAATTGCAAATATAATCTGTGTTTGTGTATAACTAATGTAAACTTCTTTTAAGTTTTCATGACACGTTGTGTAGTCGCTGATGTTAGAATTTTAGTTTTTGACTTGGAAAGTATACCCTCCCCATTAATCATAGCCTTCAATTTCCTAATTCCTATTTTCACTTTGCATATTGACAGGTTTACTCCCCCATACATAACCCAGAATGGTTTTTCTTCAGAGATATCAGACCAAATTTGCATCATCTTCATGTCAAAATGATACTTCTTTTGCATATCTGCAACTTGCAAGCGAAACATGATGTGCATTGTCTTGATGTCAAAATACGCTACTTCTTTCAGATTGTTAAAAAGGTTCGGAAGATTCAGAAAGAGCTGGCATCAAGGAGCTGTGAAAACATGCCTCTCTTTCTGAATAATTGAAACTGGTAGAAAAAGTATTTTCTTGTATGTATTTAAGTTATTTAAAGCAGTTCTTGTCTACTCTATTTCTAATTTAGTTGATCATCTCCTTTCCTTTACTACCTCTAGAAGGGAGAAACAAAACAACTTATCTTAGCTTAGGGCATTAGCTTGAAAATTTTCCCCTTTTTGTATTTCATCCCATTATAGTGATAATAGCCAAATTATAAAACATGGATGTTAGCGAGAAAGATTTTATAACATTAAATTTCCACTCAATATTTAGTAAAAGAAAATATATTTGTTCAAAACAATTTTTTTATCAAAACATTTCTAGATATATATATATATATATATATATATATATATATATATATATATTTTTTTTTTTTTACCTTTATTTGTTAATATTTCACATCCTAAATCAAGAGAGAGTAAAAATTGAAATGTTTTAGATACTTTATTTTTCGAAGTGTTGTTTAAAATGGTTGCACTAAAAAAATGACTAATATTATATTTTAATTATCACCTAACATGTCTTTTATTTTTTAATATATTATATGTAGCTCGTATTAGAGATACTAAAATAAAATTCTCAGCTGCACATTATACTCTTATCACACATTTATTTAATTAAGATTTATTTAATTAGAGTGATAAACGGATATGTCTATTTTGTTTAAACACATCTCGCAAAATAAAAATAAAAACGAGCGGGGCGGACATAGTTGAAAGTGCGAGACTAAAATATTTATCCACCTCGTAAAAAATGAGTGCATGACGAGCTCGCGGACATTTACATAATTTAAATTTAAAAATTATAAATTTTTATCATAAAAATCCATTAAAAATGGAATGGATCGGAACGAACATATTAGAGGTGCAAGTTTAAAACCTTGTTCCATTCCATGAAAAAGTGCAAGCAAAAACAAAACAGACATGCTTAACACACAGATGGGTGGGAAGGCAAAACAGACATGCTTAAGACATGCTTAACAAACAGACGGGTTGGAAGGACATATTTGAGGTGAGTCTTTTCATCCCCTAAACAAGCAAAATAGACTTACTCTTGCTTGTTTTGCCACCACTATATCTAATACAACATTAAGAATCGCACAAAATTCGGCCAAATATGATAACATAATTTTTTCTTAAATTTAAATGGTAATTTTATGTCAAATAAAATTAATCGTGAAGGCTGGATTAGATCCTGTTGAAGCGGG
Organism: Lathyrus tuberosus; assembly: GCA_022829125.1. Classification (NCBI taxonomy): domain Eukaryota; kingdom Viridiplantae; phylum Streptophyta; class Magnoliopsida; order Fabales; family Fabaceae; genus Lathyrus; species Lathyrus tuberosus. Next base: position 10,432,985 of record JALAZF010000104.1, read on the forward strand.
TCACCAAGTACGTCTGAGATGCTGGGCGTATGGAGAGGAGGAGGGGGTGTACATGCAAGGCACTCCGACGCTCAAGTAAGAAAAGGTCAGAGAAAAGAGGCAAGTACAAAGTATTAGTTCGTAGGGGGAATATTTGATACCTGACCCTCTCAAGTGAGAGGGTTTATATAGTGCCCCCAGCGCGTGGCCAACGGTCCTATTTTCGGGGCGAAATAACCGTTTTTTCGAAGAATAGATAACTGCTCAAACTAGCCGTTATGTCGGCCAGGGTGCCCAAAACTAGCCGTTATGTCGGGCATAGGCATAGTTTCGGGCATATGCCCTTAGCTGTTCGGGGTGTGAAGAAGCCGTGCGGAACGAGCAGCTGCTCCGGGGAGGAGTGATTCAGTTACCCGGTTAGAGGGGCAGAAATTTAACTTTTACCCTTTATGGATTGGACTTAGGCAATTGGGTCGTTATGGGAGCAAAAGTGGATTGGGCCGTGTAACACCCCCAATCTATACCCCCAAATAAATAAAATGGTAAAAGAAAATTCAAAATTTCATCAGAGTATATTTAAAAATTCACAGCATAGACCGAGGGGTCACATCAATTGAAACAAAACATACAACACCTGCCCATAAAGATATGCAACAATCCCAGGTAGCAATACACCCACAATCCAATTACAGAATATAAGCGGAAAATCCGTAACTGAATATCAACATATATATATATATATCACGAAAGTTTGTTTGCCATATACAACATCATACATGTACAATCCAAAAGATACATATACATAATACAAAATAAGCACAAACGGCCACCCTAACTACTTGGTGTCACATATCAGAGCCGACCGACAAAAGAATGAAGACCTAAGCTTCACAAAAGACCTCCAGCAATCTAATCTGCAATGCCTCATAGAGCATTATAAAGCAGCAGAAGGGTGAGAAAAACAATCATAATATATTTGCATACAATTATATATAACACAAAAATACACATATATATATGGTTCTCACCCCCACTCACGCCATAATTCAAACACAATACCACACAAGGTATAATTCATATTTCCAACACCAAGGTATACCAACCATGCACAATGCAAGTACCACCAACACATATACATATATCAATTTATCAATTTCCTCCACAATTCCACACATAAACAAACCATTAATGATTTATGCAAATGCAAGAGACCAACACAACGACTCTATGCATATGCACATGCGGTACCGACTTCCAATGTTTCTCATCACTAGTTCACTCAGGAACTCTGCTAGAATCATCGCTCGTTACATCACTGTAACTCCCCGTCGGGCATACGATGTTCCCCGTCGCTCACACCCCACACGAGCACACGACGTTTATGGATCGCTCACACCCCACACGGGCACACGACCCGATCGCTCACACCCCACATGGGCACACGATCGTCTATAACCATCGCTTTCGGTCCTCTTATTTTTAAGGCTATTCATACCTCTTATTTTTAAGGCTGACGATGTTATAGCAGATTCCCTCTAGAATCAATCCGTCACTCAGGACGTCACAACAATGCATATCATGATGCCTGGCATACAATGACTCATGACATTTAATATGCACACATATACACATCCATAATCATGCATATATCAACAATTACCACACATTTCATTCTCTTGCCCTAAGGCCACCAATCATTATCACCATATGTATCTCATGCATTTACATCTCTCAACAGTACACAAGTCATAAAATATCCACACCAACAACATATTGTACATACACATCAAGTTCGCCCAATTAAACGGCAAAAGTTGACAACAAAACAACACATTTTCTACTTCCCGACATAATTTAATCGGACAACAATTCTCAAACCCATCACCATAATAAAGTACATTTCACAAGCTTTCTAACGCATCAAACCACACCTCAAACCGACTCACGGATCAAAAGTTACAGAGAAAACAAATTGGAATAAACTGTCATGTTCGCAGTGCGAGGCTCCTAGCGAGTCCTTCGCTACTTCATTCGTAGTGCGAATGTCCCAGCGAACAGTGGCAGAAGCAAAATAGCCTAGAAAATTCCCAACGTTCGCAGTGCGAACCATCCAGCGAATGCTCGCTACCCCATTCGCAATGCGAATCCTCCAGCGAACAGTGGCAGAATGAAAAATAATACATCGTTCGCAGTGCGAACCTCACGCGAACGCTCGCCACCCATTCGCTGGCCATTCGCAGTGCGAACCTGCGATTTCAGCAAAATCCAGCAGCGCACCAGATCATCCAAAAACCATATTTTCTCCACCCAAAACATTTCCAAACCAACATATAGCAATCAAAACATAACTCTATCATGATAACAAGTATTCTACTACGTTTACACCGATTTTCAACCGCAAAAACATCGATTTCTCATTATCGACCTAGAATAGAAACTATGAAAACACACAAACAATCCCCTACACACATACATAATCATACACAAGCATAGTATAATCGAGTTTCGCACCCTTACCCGATTAAATAGCATGTAGAAAAGTCGGTTGATCGATTTCTTCTTTTCTCTCTTTTTCTTCTCTTCTTCCCTTTTCTTTCTCCTCTCTTTCTTTCTCTCTATTTTTCTCTTCCCTTTTCCTTTCTATTTCTAACTTAAAGAAAAATATTATGAAATGACCAAAATACCCCCACACTCAAATATCTCGCAAACGTTCCCAAAACGCGATAAAATATATTCACGACGAAAAATAACATATTTTCACATAAAAGTCAGAAATAAAATAATATAATAATAAAATAATAAAAAACGACTCAATTAAATAAAAAATACTAAAACTGAGGCGTTACAACTCTCCCCCACTTAGAAATTTTCGTCCTCGAAAATATACCTGAGACGAACAACTCTGGATACGACTCCCGCATCCGACTCTCCAACTCCCAAGTCAAATTGCCCTCAGCAACGCCTCCTCCCGCCACTTTCACAAGTGCAATATCCTTGCCCCGCAACCTCTTCACCTCGCGATCCAAAATCCTAACTGGTAAAGCCTCGACCGTAAGGTTCTCCCTTACCTCAATCTCGTCCATCGAAATCACATGCGACGGATCCGGAATATACTTCCGAAGCTGTGAAACATGGAACACATCGTGCAAATTTGACAGATTCGGCGGCAACGCCACCCTATAAGCCACAGCACCCACTATCGCGGATATCTGGTAAGGACCAATAAACCGAGAAGTAAGTTTCCTCGATTTCAATGCACGACCCACACCCGTTACCGGCGCGACCCTCAAAAATACATGATCGCCCTCTTGGAACTCAAGATCTTTCCGTCTCCGATCATGATAACTCTTTTGTCTACTCTGAGAAGCCTTCATTTTCTCACGAATAAACTTCACCTTGTCTGTAGTCTGCTGTACCAACTCCGGTCCAACCACTGCTCTCTCGCCCGATTCATGCCAACACAACGGTGTCCAACATCTTCGTCCATACAATGCTTCAAACGGTGTCATTCCAATACTAGAATGAAAACTGTTATTATGCGTGAATTCAATTAACGCAAGATAACTATCCCACGCACCACCTTGTTCCAAAACACACGCTCTCAATAAATCTTCCAACGACTGAATCGTTCTCTCCGACTGCCCATCCGTCTGCGGATGATAAGCCGAACTCAATCTCAATTTAGAACCCAATGCCTTCTGTAAACTTTCCCAAAATCGCGAAGTAAACCTAGGATCTCGATCCGAAACAATACTCAATGGAACCCCATGCAATTTCACAATCACACTGATGTAAATCTCCGCCAACCTCTCCAAAGAAAAACTGATGTCAATCGGAATGAAATGAGCCGATTTAGTCAGCCTATCAACAACCACCCAAATAGCATTATGCCCTCGCTGTGTATTCGGCAACCCTGTTACAAAATCCATGGAAATGTTATCCCACTTCCACTCCGGAATATCCAACGGTTGCAACAAACCACTCGGCCTCTGATGTTCCACTTTCGACTTCTGGCACGTCAAACAAGCATACACAAACTGAGCCACATCCCTTTTCAAACCAGACCACCAGAAAATCTTCTTCAAATCTTGGTACATCTTGTTCGCTCTCGGATGTATACTCAAATTACTCCGGTGTCCTTCTTCCAAAATCATCCGTTTCAACTCCGAATCGTCCGGAATGCAAATTCGCCCACGTAACCTCAACACACCATTAACATCCACTTTAAAATCACTACTCGCATCTTTTCCGCCAACCAACATCAAATCCACAAATTTCACATCCAACTTCTGTTTCTCACTAACCGTCATCAGAAAATCATTAGTAATCATCAGCATTCCAAGCCGTACGCTATCCGAAGTCACTTCACAAACCAAACTTAAATCTCTAAACGATTCCAAAAGCTCCCACTCCTTAACCATTAAAGCGGACATATGCAACGATTTCCGACTCAACGCATCGGCTACCACGTTAGCTTTACCAGGATGGTAATTCAAGCCAAAGTCGTAGTCCTTCAAAAATTCCAACCATCTACGTTGCCTCATATTTAGCTCTTTTTGATCAAACAAATATTTCAAACTCTTGTGGTCACTAAAGACTTCAAACCTTGCACCGTAGAGATAATGCCTCCAAATCTTCAACACAAAAACCACAGCCGCTAACTCCAGATCATGAGTAGGATAATTCTTCTCATGCACTCTCAACTGCCTCGAAGCATACGCCACGACCTTACCGTCTTGCATTAGCACACCACCTAGACCAATCAAAGACGCATCACAATACACCACAAACGGTTCATTATGATTCGGCAAAATCAAAATCGGAGCTGTCGTCAATCTTCTCTTCAGCTCATTAAAACTTTCCTCGCACCGAATATCTCAAATGAACGCTTGCCCTTTACAAGTCAACTAGGTCAAAGGAAGTGCTAGCTTATAAAAACCTTCAATGAACCTTCGATAATAACCGGCCAAACCCAAAAAGCTTCGAATTTCAGTAACAAATCTCGGAGCCTCCCATTGTAGAACTGCTTCTACTTTAGATGGATCCACAGCAATACCATCACCTGAAATCACGTGTCCAAGAAAACTCACCTCCGACAACCAAAATTCACACTTAGACAATTTGGCAAAAAGCTTCTTTTCCTTCAAAACCTGTAAAACAATACGCAAATGCTCCGCGTGCTCCTCCCGAGACTTAGAATAAATCAAAATGTCATCAATAAACACAACAACAAATCGATCTAAATGCTCGTGGAAAATACGATTCATGTACTCCATAAACACACCTGGTGCATTAGAAACCCCGAACGGCATCACAGAATATTCAAATGACCGTATTGTGTCCTAAAAGCCGTCTTCTGAATATCTTCCTATTTCACCCTAATCTGATGATATCCCGACCTTAAGTCAATCTTACTGAACACACAAGCACCAACCAACTGATCCATCAAATCATTAATTCTTGGAAGAGGATACTTATTCTTAATCGTCACCTTATTCAACTGGCGATAATCGATACACAACCGCATACTTCCATATTTCTTTTTCACCAACAAAACTGGAGCACCCCAAGGCGAAACACTTGGCCTCACAAACCTCTTCTCCAACAACTCATTCAACTGTTTCTTCAATTCTACCAACTCAGATGCCGACATACGATAAGGTGCCATCGAAACAGGTATAGTACCAGGAACTAGGTCTATAGAAAACTCCATCTCTCTCTCTGGCGGCAAGTCTGAAATATCCTCAGGAAACACTTCCGGAAATTCACACACAACAGGAAACACATCGATTGAAACTTGACTGCCCACAGTCAACGATGCAAACAATCCAAACAACCGAGCTTTCTCCACCAAAAGTTTCTTCAACTCTTTGGTAGATAAGAAACTCGAGTCTTCGTCTTCCTCAAGAGAAGGAAACCTTACGAGCTTATGATAACAATCAATATGAACTCGATTGAATTGCAACTAATTCATTCCCAGAACCACATCTAAACCCTCCAACGGCAAACACACTAAATCCATCTCAAAGTCTCTACCATATATGGTCAAAGGACAACTTAGACAAACCAAAGAAGTAGTTACTGACCCCATTGCTGGAGTATTAATAACCATCTCACCACCCATCGAAGATAACACAAGATTCAAACGCTTCGCGCACTCAGACGAAACAAACGAATGAGTCGCTCCAATATCAATAATAGCAACTAAAGGAGTACTATTAATAAAACAAGTACCTCTGATCAGACGATCTGCACTTGAAGTCTGAGTTCCTGCCAAGGCAAACACTTTCCCACCAGATTGAGCCTGCTTCGGTTTCGGACATTTCGTACTAATATGACCAGGTTCACCACAGTTGAAACACTTCACCACATTATTCCTTGCACAATCAGCTGCGACATGTCCTAAACCTCCACAATTAGTACACTTGCGCATATCTTTCCTACACTCAAACTGACGATGCCCCAACTCACCACATTTATAACATCTCATAGGACCAGACATTCCCCCTCCACTTGACCTTCTCTCAAAATTTTCCATTTGTTTACCCTTATCAGCTGGTGTTACATACGGACCACCACTGAACTGCTGCTTCCCTCTCCTCTCGCTCACACTCTTGTAGTGCGTAGAACGAGCCTTACTATCTTCTTCATATATCCTACAACAATCCACCAAATCAGAAAACCTCCGAATCCTTTGATAACCAATTGTCTGTTTTATCTCAGGACGCAATCCGTTCTCAAACTTTACACACTTAGAAAATTCCGCAGTCGCTTCAGAATAATGAGGATAAAACTGCACAAGCTCCACATACTTAGCAGTATAATCAACAACAGACATATTACCTTGTTTTAGTTCCAAGAACTCAATTTCCTTCTTTCCTCTTACATCTTCAGGAAAATACCTCCTCAGAAACTCAGTGCTAAACACAACCCCAGTGATCTCCTCCTCTGCAGCTTCCAACACATGACGTGTACTAACCCACCAATCATCAGCTTCTTCCAGTAACATGTGAGTACCCAGTCTTACCTTCTGATCCTCAGCACAATCCATAACCCAGAAAATCCTTTCAATCTCTTTCAACCAAATCTGTGCACCATCAGGATCATATCTTCCTTTGAAGACAGGCGGTTTGTTCTTCCTGAACTCATAATTACCCGCAGCATTCGGTGCACCCTGCACACCCCGAGCCATAGCTTGCATAGCATCAACCAAAGTAGCGTCGTTCCTACCAGCCATATTCTGTTCATTTCCAATAACAGAAACTATGGTTAAACAAACAACTCATTCCAAAAGCCAAGACCGACAAGGACTGACACAACTGACACATACTAGCTCTGATACCACTTAATGTAACACCCCCAATCTATACCCCCAAATAAATAAAATGGTAAAAGAAAATTCAAATTTTCATCAGAGTATATTTAAAAATTCACAGCATAGACCAATGGGTCACATCAATTGAAACAAAACATACAACACCTGCCCATAAAGATATGCAACAATCCCAAGTAGCAATACACCCACAATCCAATTACAGAATATAAGCGGAAAATCCGTAACTGAATATCAACATATATATATATATATATATATATATATATATATCACGAAAGTTTGTTTGTCATATACAACATCATACATGTACAATCCAAAAGATACATATACATAATACAAAATAAGCACAAACGGCCACCCTAACTACCCGGTGTCACATATCAGAGCCGACCGACAAAAGAATGAAGACCTAAGCTTCACAAAAAGGCCTCCAACAATCTAATCTGCAATGCCTCATAGAGCATTATAAAACAGTAGAAGGGTGAGAAAAACAATCATAATATATTTGCATATAATTATATATAACACAAAAATACACATATATATGGTTCTCACCCCCACTCACTCCATAATTCAAACACAATACCACACAAGGTATAATTCATATTTCCAACACCAAGGTATACCAACCATGCACAATGCAAGTACCACTAACACATATACATATATCAATTTATCAATTTCCTCCACAATTCAACACATAAACAAACCATTAATGATTTATGCAAATGCAAGAGACCGACACAACGACTCTATGCATATGCACATGCGGTACCGACTTCCAATGTTTCTCATCACTAGTTCACTCAGGAACTCTGCTGGAATCATCGCTCGTTACATCACTGTAACTCCCCGTCGGGCATACGATGTTCCCCGTCGCTCACACCCCACACGGGCACACGACGTTTATGGATCGCTCACACCCCACACGGGCACACGACCCAATCTCTCACACCCCACATGGGCACACGATCGTCTATAACCATCGCTTTCGGTCCTCTTATTTTTAAGGCTATTCATACCTCTTATTTTTAAGGCTCACGATGTTATAGCATATTCCCTCTGGAATCAATCCGTCACTCAGGACGTCACAACAATGCATATCATGATGCATGGCATACAATGACTCATGGCATTTAATATGCACACATATACACATCCATAATCATGCATATATCAACAATTACCACACATTTCATTCTCTTGCCCTAAGGCCACCAATCATTATCACCATATGTATCTCATGTATTTACATCTCTCAACAATACACAAGTCATAAAATATCCACACCAATAACATATTGTACATACACATCAAATTCGCCCAATTAAACGACAAAAGTTGACAACAAAACAACACATTTTCTACTTCCCTACATAATTTAATCGGCCAATAATTCTCAAACCCATCACCATAATAAAGTACATTTCACAAGCTTTCTAACGCATCAAACCACACCTCAAACCGACTCACGGATCAAAAGTTACAGCGAAAACAAATTGGAATAAACTGTCATGTTCGCAGTGCGAGGCTCCTAGCGAGTCCTTCGCTACTTCATTCGCAGTGCGAATGTCCCAACGAACAGTGGCAGAAGCAAAATAGCCTAGAAAATTCCCAACGTTCGCAGTGCGAACCATCCAGCAAATGCTCGCTACCCCATTCGCAATGCGAATCCTCCAGCGAATAGTGGCAGAATGAAAAATAATACATCGTTCGCAGTGCGAACCTCACGCGAACGCTCGCCACCCATTCGCTTGCCATTCGCAGTGCGAACCTGCGATTTCAGCAAAACCCAGCAGCGCACCAGATCATCCAAAAACCATATTTTCTCCACCCAAAACATTTCCAAACCAACATATAGCAATCAAAACATAACTCTATCATGATAACAAGTATTCTACTACGTTTACACCGATTTTCAACCGCGAAAACATCGATTTCTCATTATCGACCTAGAATAGAAACTATGAAAACACACAAACAATCCCCTACACACATACATAATCATACACAAGCATAGTATAATCGAGTTTCGCACCCTTACCCGATTAAATAGCGTGTAGAAAAGTCGGTTGATCGATTTCTTCTTTTCTCTCTTTTTCTTCTCTTCTTCCCTTTTCTTTCCTCTCTCTTTCTTTCTTTCTATTTTTCTCTTCCCTTTTCCTTTCTATTTCTAACTTAAAGAAAAATATCATGAAATGACCAAAATACCCCCACACTCAAATATCTCGCAAACGTTCCCAAAACGCGATAAAATATATTCACGACGAAAAATAACATATTTTCACATAAAAGTCAGAAATAAAATAATATAATAATAAAATAATAAAAAACGACTCAATTAAATAAAAAATACTAAAACTGGGGCGTTACAGGCCGTGCCTGGCCATCGGTCCAGTCCAGAACAGGAGCCCCCCAAGTCGTTGCTCCCGAGCATGGGAGTGATGACTTAAGGACAGCTCGTGGCTCCGGGGAGCTAGCGTGAAGTCGTCGTTTGGTGACGGAGAAAGTTGTCTCGTGGTGCCCGTGACCCCTAGTGTTCGTGAGATCTTTGGCCGTGACTGGACTGCCCGTCGTACGTGGAGACTAACGGTTAGGAGGAATTGAAACGTTAGGGCGCCACGTGTGCCTCGAGCCTTGTGGCCGGTTTTGTGACTTGCATGGCTTTATCTGCTTTAAATTTCACTAAGTGTTGTACTTATGCTCGTTTGTGTATGTATGCCCGCAATAGGGATTACTTTGTTTTGCTTTAAGTTTTGGGGGATTGCTCGTTGTAGATATGTTCGTCAGTGAGGGGTACTGGACGAACGGTCGGGGAATATTCGGGCGAAGATGCGGAGCTCAGGTCGCGTTTGAGGCTAGAGTTCGCGGCGTGAACCTCCCATCGCGAGCTGGGTGTTTTGCCTGTCGTGGTACTTTGATGATGGCGGTGCTCGATTGAGGGACCGCAGTCGAGCAGAGACCTGGCTCGTTCCTGAGCGGGGTTCTGCTTCACTGGCATGCGACGCTTGTACCTAGGCATGCATCATGGTCGGTAGGTGATGCTCGTCCTCGTGACGGATCAAACCGATAGTTAAGGCCTTTGCTGTAGTATTGTTTCAGCTTTTCGGCATTCCATGGTCGAGCAAGCTCTTCCCCGTTGAGACGTTCTAGGTAATAGGCCCCATTCTCCGATTTTGCCCGGACACGATAGGGTCCTTCCCGGTTGGCGGCTAGTTTGCCTTCGAGAGACTTTATGGTTTCTCCTTAGGACGAGGCTGCCCACGTCGAACTCTCGTCGTATAACTTTGGCGTTGTGCCTGATGACAATTTTTTGTTTTAATGAGGCTCCGCGGAGGGTTGCCCCTGTTCGGATTTCCTCGACGAGATCGAGTTCCTCCCTTAGTGCCTCGTCGTTCATATCTTCGTCTAGGGGCGATTCTGTCCGCCTGAAGGGTACGTGAACTTCGATGGGGATCACAGCTTCAGTCCCGTAAGCCATGCAAAAGGGGTCTCCCCGCTTGATGAATGTGGAGTTGTGCGGTATGCCCATAAGACGCTGTGCAGCTCCTCGACCCAAGCTTTCTTCATTTTGTCCAGTCTCCGTTTGAGGCCTCGAAGGATGACCCGGTTCGCCGCCTCAGCTTTCCCGTTTGTTTGAGGATGTTCGACGGATGCGAAGTGTTGCTTCGTGCCTAGCTGGGCGACGAAGTCTTGGAACTTCCTGTCCATGAACTGTGTCCCATTGTCTGTGACTATCGCCTGGGGGATGCCAAAACGCGCGAGGATGTTTCGTTTGTAGAAACACAGTATGTTAAGGGCAGTTATCTTGGCTAGAGCCTCCGCTTCTATCCGTTTTGTGAAGTAGTCCACGCCCACTATTAAGTATTTGTTCTGGTTTGATCCTACCACGAATGGTCCCAAGATGTCCAGGCCCCACCATGCGAATGGCCACGGGGAGGACATAGATTTGAGCTCGTTAGGTGGAGCTAGGTGCATGTCCCCGTGCCGTTGGCATTTATCGCATTTCTTCACGTGCTCTTTAGCGTTATGTTGCATGGTTGGCCAGTAATATCCTGCTCGGAGGGCCTTTCGGGCAAGGGACCTTTCTTCGAGATGTTGGACGTTGATTCCTTCGTGGATTTCGCCCAAGATATGGGCGACCATTTCTTCCTCGACACACTTGAGCAGCGGGATGGAGAATCCTCGTCTGTAGAGTTTATTTTCGACCAGGAAGTAGGAGCAGGCTCTTCGCCTGACTACGTTGGCTTCTTTAGGGTCGGACGGGAGTTCGTCTCTAGCGAGGTAGTTGTAAACAGGGGTCATCCAGCAATTGCTGTCGCCGATCACTTGTACGTCGAGCATCGGGGAAGCTTTCTCAATGCTGGGTCGAGGAAGTACTTCTTGTATGACGGACTTGTTTCCACCTTTCTTCTTCGTGCTGGCTAGTTTGGACAAAATGTCTGCCCAGACATTGTGTTCGCGGGGAATATGCTTTACCTCTACCGCTGCGAACTTCGTCATCTTCTTCTTGACCAGGGCTAAGTATTCGGTTAGGTTGTCGTTCTTGGCTTGATATTCTCCTCGGACTTATAGGGCCACGAGTTGTGAATCTGTGCAAATAACGACTTCTTTTGCGCCAAGGTCTTCGGCCAAGCGTAACCCGGCGAGGAAGGCTTCGTACTCAGCCTGGTTGTTAGAGGTGGGGAAGGGCAGGGTGAGTGATACTTCAACGATGATTCCCTCATCGCTTTCCAGTATGATGCCCGCTCCGCTTCCTGCCGAACTGGAGTCCCCGTCCACGAAAATGCTCCATTTGCGTGCTCCGCGAGCGGGGGAGTCTGTGAACGTCATTTCTGCAACGAAGTCGACCAGAGCCTGGGCCTTGAGGGCTTTCCTGCTCTCATACTGGATGTCGAATTCAGACAGTTCGAGCGACCATTTGAGCATTCTACCGACCATGTCTGGTCGTCTCAGTAGCTGCTTTACGGGTTGATCTGTTCGAACCACAATCATATGGGCTAGAAAGTAGTGTCTCAGTCTTCTAGCTGGGTTGATGAGGGCCATCGCCGCTTTTTCTATTTGCTGGTATCTCAACTCTGGCCCCTGCAGTGCTTTTCTAGTAAAATATATGGGCTTCTGCCCGTCAGGCGTCTCGCGGATAAGAGTGGCGCTTACCGCCTCGGTTGTTACGACGAGATACAGGTATAAAGTTTCGCCGTTGTCTGGGCGAGAGAGAATGGGTGGTTCCGAGAGTGCTCGTTTTAGGTGGAGAAAAGCCTTGTCACATTCCTCGGTCCATTCGAACGCTGCCTCCTTGCGGAGGAGTTTGAAGAATGGTAAGGCGTGTTGGGCAGACTTGGCCACGAAACGGGACAACGACGCGAGCATCCCGTTGGGGGACTGGATGGATTTCTTTGACTTGGGCGTCGGAAACTCGGAGAATGCTCGGCACTTATCGGGGTTGGCTTCGATTCCTCGTTCCGTTAAGTAGAAGCCGAGGAACTTGCCTGCCCGGACACCGAACGTGCACTTCTCCGGGTTGAAACGTATTTTGTACTTTCTGGCCTGTTCGAAGACCTTCCTTAGATGGGCAGTGTGATCGGTTTCCTCGTGGGATTTTACGATCATGTCGTCCATATAGACTTCGAGCATGTTGCCTATCTCTCCCCGGAAGACCTTGTTCATCATTCTTTGATAGGTCGCGCCGGCGTTCTTCAGGCCGAAGGGCATTACGTTGTAGTAATAGTTGCCCGATTCGGTCATGAATGCCGTGTATTTTTTATCGCGCATTGCCATTGGAATTTGATTATAGCCCGAATAAGCGTCCATGAATGATAAAAGTTTAAAACCGGCAGAATTATCAACAAGTTTATCAATATTGGGGAGGGGGTAGGCATTCTTCGGGCATGCCTTATTAAGATCAGTGTAGTTAATGCACGTTCTCCATTTGCCATTAGATTTTTTCACAAGTACAACGTTGGACAGCCAAGTGGTGTACTTGGCCTCCGAGACGAATTTGGTCTCGAGGAGGTCCTTTACAGCTTTTTCTGTAGCCTCCGTTTTCTCCAGAGAAGGCTTTCTCCTACGTTGTGATACTACTTTGACGACCGGGTCAATCGTGAGTTGATGGCAGGCGACGGACGGGTCCAAGCCGGGCATCTCGACGGCGCTCCAGGTGAAGAGATTGGCGCTCTCACGGAGGTAGGCCTTGAGTTGCTTCCTCGTGATGTCGGGGAGGTCTGCTCCAATCTTCATTCCCCGCTGGGGGTCGTCACCGAACAAAACGAGCTCAAAGTTGCCATCTGGAATTAGGCGCATCGGAAGGGAGCTGCTGCTGGACAGGGTAGACGAGCTGGTTGAAGCTGTTTGGTCCTCCTGCTGGTCTTCTTCGGGGAAACGGTTGTCGAGGTCAATGGAGTCGACTTGAGGCAGAGGCTTAGTTTCCTCGGAACTGCTGGGCAGGGTTGGCTTGCTCGATACCTTTGGCTCAGAGGTGATGGCGTTGAGTCCCTTCGTGGCTGCTTTGAAACATCGTTGTACGACTTTGATGTCGCCGTGGAGGGTGGCGACCATCCCCTTTGAGGTGTAATACTTCATCTTGAGGTGGACGGTTGAAGGCACAGCTACCAACTCGGCCAATGTTGGTCTTCCGAAGATACACTGGTACAATGACGGGCAATTTATCACCAGAAACTGCACTTTGACGGACCTGGCCGTCTCTGCCGATCCAAAGGTTACGATCAGTTCGACGTACCCCCAAGGTTTGGTCACTGATCCATTGAATCCTTGCAACCACATAGGGGGTGAGGTGTGATTCGTCCAGCTGAAGTTTAGAAAACAGATGGGAGTACATAATGTCGACCGAGCTACCTTGGTTGACGAGGATTCCGCGAACGTCGAAGTTCGCCATTCGAGCTCTGACGAGTAAGGGTATGCTCGAGTTTGGAGATCCTCTGAGGAGCTCTTCCCATTAGAAGGAGATGGGGACGGAGCCCTTCTGGGCTTGGTCGAGCGTGGTTATCTTGTTGGAGCTCGTGCTGATTAGGTGCTCGAATTTCCTTTTCACGGAGCCCACCGTGACTTTATTGAAGCCCTCGCCCAAGATGACCATGGCGGAGGGGAACGTTTCCCACGGGCTGTGGGCCGCGAAGTAGGCAGGAGCGCTGAGCTCATCTTGAACGTAGAAGTCCTCTGGTCGTGATACGCACATGGCGACCTGGATGTTGGCCTCTTCCGAGGAAGGCACCTCTTTCTCTACCTTTTTGGACTCCTGGCCGTCCTGCCGGGGGGCGTCTTTCTTTCTCGTGAACTGTTTCAGGTGGCCATCCCTGATCAGTATCTCGATAGCATCCTTCAAATGGATGCAGTCTTCGGTAGTGTGGCCGTGACTCTTATGGAAACGGCAGTACTTCGATTTGTCGGCGTTGGGTTTGGCCGGTATTTGCTTGGGGAAGCGGACTCCTGCTTGCTTGAATTCTGAATTCGCGCATTCGGATAGTATCTTCTCCCTGGAGACGGTCAGGGGGTATAGTCTTGGAATCGTCCGGAGGGTCCCTTGTTGTCGCGGGAGTCCCGTTGACGATCTTCGTGCTTCCTTTCTCCTCGACGGGATGTCGAGGCTTTTTCGCCTCTAGAGGCCCGAGCGTTCTCTTGGTGGCGGGAAGCTCGGACGGAGTTGGCCGCTTCCTTCTCCTCGTACTGGATGTGCGACTGTGCCTTGAGGAGGAGGGCATCCAGATTCCTCGGAGGTGCGAGGCCGACGGCTTTAGATAATTCTGAGCCTGGGCAGATCCCTTGCTCGAGCAGAAATTTTTTCATCTCGTCCGTTGTAGGGACCTGTACCGCTTCTTTGTTGAACCTCTCGATGTATGCCCGAAGAGGTTCGTCCTTTCCTTGGATTATGGCCCAAGGGAGACTTCAGTCTTGGGGTGACGCCGCGACGCAGTGAAATGCCGGGAGAACATCCTCCCCAGTTGCTTCCACGACGTAATAGATTCTCCGGGCAACTGCTTGTACTACGCCATTGCCCCTTTTCGGAGCGTGGTTGGAAATAGTCGGCACTTGATGGTGCCCCGGACGCCACGGTAATCCAACAACGCATCGATGTTTTCGATGTGCTCGTCAGGGTCAGTCGTGCCGTCGTACGTGCCCAGTGCTGGGGGCTTCTCCAGGCCCTTGGGGAGGCGTGTTGCCAAGATCTCTTGCGATAATGGACCGCGAGGCTCATCATCACTGCTGGAACTGGTTGGTGAAGGGGACCAGATGACTCCCTCGTGTCGACGACTTCTTTGGGGGGAAGGTGAACGGGGCCGGCCCTTTGACCTGACCGGAGGTGACTGCTTGTCTCTTCGGGTCCTCTTGTGGCCGGGAGAGTGCTGGTTCCGCGGGGAAACCTGGTCGCGTTTCCGAACAACACGAGACTCTGGTTCTTGGCGTAGCCGTCAGTTGATTTCTCGCCGAGGTTGCGGGCTCTTGGACCGTCGATGGTTCTTCCTTAGAGGTGGGGATCTTGGACGGGCGGATTCCTCCAAAGCCCCGATCCTTTCGTTCTGCTGAAGGATCAAAAGGTTGGTCTTGTTGAGCGTCTCCAGAAGGGCCACCACGGCCGGGTCGACGTTGGGTGGAGTAGGAACAGGCTGGATGGCCAACGAGGGCTGGTCGTCTTCGCAATCAGCAGGAGTAGGGGAAGGAGATGTTGTGGCCCCGTCTATCAGAAAACGGGGATCTCCGAGAAGAGAAGATGGACCGTCAACGTCAGTCTTGTTGACGGGGAGGACAACGGATTAGAGAGCACCTTTGGCGTGATCTTGAGAGGTCATGATGATGATCTTGAAAATTTGCTTTGATCTTTGATTTACGGGGAAAGAAAGAAGGGGAGAACAAGATTCCCCACAGTCGGCGCCACTGATCGTGAAGGCTGGATCAGATCCCGTTGAAGTGGGCCACCAAGTACGTCTGAGATGCTGGTCGTATGGAGAGGAGGAGGGGGGTGTACCTGCAAGGCACTCCGACGCTCAAGTAAGAAAAGGTCAGAGAAAATGGGCAAGTACAAAGTATTAGTTTGTAGGGTGAATATTTGATACCTGACCCTCTCAAGTGAGATGGTTTATATAGTGCCCCCAGCGTGTGACCAACGGTCTTATTTTCGGGGCGAAATAACCTTTTTTCGAAGAATAGGTAACTGCCAAAACTAGCCGTTATGTCGGGCAGGGTGCCCAAAACTAGCCGTTATGTCGGGCATATAGGCATAGCTTCGGGCATATGCCCTTAGCTGTTCGGCGAGTGAAGAAGCTGTGCGGAACGAGCAGTTGTTCCGGAGAGGAGTGATTCATTCCTTGCCCGGTTGGAGGGGCGAAAGGTAATTTTTGCCCTTTGTGGATTGGACTTAAACAATTGAGCCGTTCTAGGAGCAGAAGTGAATTGGATCGTGCCTGACCATCGGTCCAGTTCAGAACAAAAATCGTTGAGAACCTTGACCAAAAAAAAAAATCCTCCTGCATTTCATCTTCTCATTTTGAATGTGATCGTTTAGATTTCTTCTACTACCGTGTTTATCGTTTTGTATTACTAAAACATAACAATACTCATGATCAAAATAAAGAAGTGCGCATTTGCAAACTTTTTTTAAAGGCTAATATTTTAGGTAAAAAAACAATTTATCTGTAAAGACTGGAAAATAAATTGAAACAATTTTTTTTTGACAAAATGTGTTGTTTAAAAATAGATGCGTGGCGGGGGAGAGAAGGTGGGAACTGGGAAGAACGAAGGTTACTATGAATGGTGAATATGAACGTTAACATGAAGTTGGAAGAAGGTCTGGTTTCATTGTTGAGCAAAAGCACCACCACCCTCAAAACATCCAAACAAATTCACGCTCATCTCTACGTAACAGGCCTTCACACTCACCCCTTCTTCTTCGGCAAGCTCCTTCTCCAATGCGCAATCTCCATCTCCGACCATGCTCTCCAATACGCTCTCCGTCTCTTCCATCACTTCCCCAACCCCGACACCTTCATGTACAACACCCTCATCCGTTCACTCTCTCATTCTTCCACCCCTCTCACTTCCATCCAACCCTTTATCCAATTACTTCGCCACCCCACTCTCTTCCCTGATAGCTTCTCCTTCGCTTTCGCACTCAAAGGGATTGCTAACTACGGTTACTTGAAGAGACCCGGCATTCAGTTACACTCTCAGGCTTTCCGTCATGGGTTTGATGATCATATATTTGTTGGAACAACGTTGATTAGTATGTATGCTGAATGTGGGTGTTATGAGTCTGCAAGAAAGGTGTTTGAGGAAATGTCTCAACCGAATGTTGTTGCGTGGAATGCTGTTGTTACTGCTTGTTTTAGGTGTGGGGATATGGAGGGAGCTTGGGGTGTGTTTCAAAGGATGCCTATTAGGAATTTGACTTCTTGGAATGTGATGCTTGCGGGTTATGTTAAAGGCGGTGAGCTTGGGTTTGCGTGGAGAGTTTTTTCTGAAATGCCGATGAGAGATGATGTTTCTTGGAGTACTATGATTGTTGGGTTTGCTCAAGGGGGTTCTTTTGATGATTCTTTTGGGGTTTTTAGGGAGTTGCTTCGGGAGGGAATTATTAGGCCGAGTGAGGTTAGTCTCACTGGGGTTTTATCTGCTTGTGCGCAGGCTGGGGCGTTTGAGTTTGGTAAGATTTTACATGGGTTTATGGAGAAAGCTGGGGTTCTTTGTATTGTTTCGGTTAATAATGCTCTCATTGATACTTACTCCAAGTGTGGAAATGTTGATATGGCTAAGATGGTCTTTCAAAATATGTCTGTTGCAAAGTGCATTGTGTCTTGGACATCTATGATAGCAGCACTTGCAATGCATGGTCGTGGAGATGAGGCTATTCAACTTTTTCATGAAATGGAAAAGTCTGGAGTTACACCGGACGGTGTCACGTTCATATCTCTCCTTTATGCTTGTAGCCATAGTGGTTTGGTGGATCAAGGGTGTGCTTTGTTTTCTAAGATGAAGGATTTGTATGGAATCGAACCTGCCATAGAGCACTACGGTTGTATGGTTGATCTGTATGGTCGAGCTGCTAGGTTGCAGAAGGCCTATGAATTTATATCTCAGATGCCAATTTTGCCTAATGCAATCATTTGGAGGACCCTCCTCGGGGCTTGTAGTATTCATGGTAACATCGAATTGGCAGAGCTTGTGAAAGCAAGGCTTGCTGAAATGGATCCAAACAACTCCAGTGACCATGTACTGCTCTCAAATGTTTATGCGGTTGCAGGGAAATGGAAGGATGTTGCTGGCATAAGAAGAACAATGATTGAGAAGAGCATGAAAAAAACTCCTGGTTGGAGTATGATTGAAATTGACAAGGTCATTTATGGTTTTGTGGCAGGTGAAAAGCCTAACGAGGTTACAGAAGAGGCCCATGATAAACTGAGAGAAATAATGTTGAAACTCAGAACAGAAGAAGGTTATGCGCCTCAGGTAAGAAGTGTTTTGCATGATATTGAAGAGGAAGAAAAAGAAGATTCAGTGTCCAAGCACAGTGAGAAGCTTGCTGCAGCTTTTGGAATAGCAAAACTCCCTAAAGGAAGGGTTTTAAGAATAGTGAAGAACCTGAGAGTTTGTGGGGACTGCCATACTGTAATGAAGCTGATTTCTAAAGTCTATCAAGTAGAAATCATTGTGAGAGATAGAAGCCGCTTTCACTCATTCAAAGATGGATTTTGTTCCTGCAGAGATTACTGGTGACAGAAGCTAACAATTAGTTGACTTGAAATGTAACAATAGAACTTCTGGTATCATTCATTCAAAGTACAAGACACCTATCGGAAGTATTAAAAAAAGTGAAAATGATAAAAAGCAATGCCATAAAAGCTAAAGAGGTACGACACGACAATTGAGGTATTCACCATGTAACTACACGCACAGTTACAACGCAACGAATTTCCAAATCCTGTCTTTACCTAAAGAAAATCAGACTGTGCCTACTATCGAACATTTATGAAAAATGTTGAAAATGCCACAACCATGGTCACATCACATCAGTAATTATGTATTTCTCCAACAGGTGAACCATATGCTAAAAATGAGTGGAGAGTTAGAGGAATGTTCTATGATTGGAGAGGCAGACCAGATGCAGATGCACCTGAAGCAAATACATCAATTGCAACATCAACTGTAAATATCAAGTCAAACAACCTCCCAAGTAGCATCTGCACATGCTTCTGCAGGTGCTGGTATGCTTCCATCCAAATCGTGTTACATGTTCTCAAGTTTTGTTCCTGGCTTCAATTTGGCCAGTTGATTCTTATATTATGCTCAAATCTGTAAGCAGTCCCCAGTTTCTTGTTATTTGAATACTGGTCCCTATTTTTACAAATATCATGGAGTGCAGTCCCTATTTCCAACCAATCCTGATTGCAGAAGTAAAACTATCAATTTGAATGATAGTTTACATTAATGATGGTTTATTCATATGCCCTATAGGTGAGTTTCTTGATTCTAGTTTCACTAAATGGTCCCATATTATACTTCAAATGTGTAAGTATAGTTTAAGTTATTTGGGTTTTGGTTCTTATAAATTATAACTTGTTCGTATTTTAGCCCTTCTGGTTGGGTTACATGATTCACACAGTTAACATGGTTTCCTTGCTATTTCCAGGAAAAAGGTAGATAATTGGTCTAAAAATATAGCTCAAAAACTAGTTAAATATGGTATATAAACCACTCTAGTATCTGGTATATATCTAGTATATACCAGTCGTAATAATTTTTCAAACAATGAAAAATTCAAATAATTTTTAAAGATAATTAATGGTCATTTGACAACTTAAAATAATTTTTCAATTAAGGAGAATTTCAATTAATTCTCCAAAGAGAATCCAAAAATAATATTTTATAATTTCTCAATTTAAATGAGAAGAAAGTAAAATAATTCTCTAAAGATAATTTACGAAAGTATTCGAAAAATTCAACGAGTAGAAAGAAAGGAGGAGAAATTGGTGTTTCGACAATTCGAAAGACATAAAATGATGAGAGTGAGAAAAAAAAACTCAATAATTTTTTTGTGTGTTTTGAAATGAAACATGTGAATTCCTTATATAGTGAAGTAAGCTAATCAAGGAATGAAAACTAAGCGATACGGGAATTAAGGAATTTTCTCACTTAACACACAAACACACAAAATTTTCTAATAATGTGGGACTAAACAATTTTTCAAATTCATCATATTGAAATATTTATATGCTCCAACAATCCCCCACTTGAATTAAAGAAAAAATTTCAGAAGTAACGTCAAACTTTATAAGATTGTGCATAAACAGTGGTGTTTATGACTTGAACCTTTGCGTAACAAATAGGATTTCAATTCTACAAGAGTGACACAATTGTCTTGAACTCTATCTCAGACATCAAATCTGTACACAATATTTTTTTAAGGTGTATTCTAATAGCCCGTGTTTCAATGGCCTTGCACGTGTATCCTGATTTAGTGAAAGATCTAGGAATTCTGCCTCAAAATTCCATAAGAATTGGCCTAAGTTACACAATCACATAGGTGAATATATCAAGAGTACTCATGTAACCTAGTGTCGCTACACGAAAAATACAGAGTCGCCACCGAACTTTATTTATTCCAAAGGAAAGGGAAAATATCAATAAAACTCCTCAGAGTGAAGAAAATGATCGTCGCAACCAAATTCGGGTTCAGGAGTCGATTATGTAAGGGGAATGTATTAACACCCCTCACATCTGTTGTACTCAATGGGAACCATTATGATTGTTCTATGCGCGAATGAGTGTTACTATCTAAAGGTTACTTGCGAAAGTCAACAGTTGACCAAAAGTCAACCTAGGTCAAAATTGTATTTTTTTTGTAGAGACTTGGATTTTGTACCTTTTGTAATGTAATGCAATGGATGATTTTTGAAATGAAAATGGAATTATGTGACTTGATTTTCAAGAAAGAACCTTTTTCCTCCAAAAACAAGATTTTGAATTTGAACAATGAACTTGCACAAAAGGACCTTGCCTTGGAATAAAACATCTATGAATCATGCAATTTGAACCATGAACATGAATGAATGACCTTAATCCAAATCAAACAAATGCAATGACCAAGTATAAATCCCCCCTGAATGAACTTAATCAAACAAATGAATTCCATGGTTGACCAAATGATGTTGATTAGTTATTAATCCTAAATGGCACACACAAGGGTTAATTATGCTAAAATTGAGAATTAGGGTTTTATGGACATGGTTGAGCACACCCTAAGATAGACTTGGAAAACCTTAGCTTTAATCCGTGATGCATGTCCTCTTCTTTGAAAAATGTTGGCGCAAATAAATTGATTAAGTATGAATGTATACACATGAATTAGAGTCATGAGCCAGATGAAAATTGTGATGGATTGAGTAAATTTTGGGACATGACAGATACCCCTATTTAAAATTTTCGGACCTGAAGGTGTGAATAGCAACAACTTTCAAACATTCGAGGTAGGACATGATTAAATACCAGAATATCCAAAAATTTACCCACTGGGAATGAATGTGATGTAATGTAAGAACATTAGTGGGAGATTATTTATTGAAAATATAGAATGGTGAATTGGTTTCTGTAGGATCATCTGTTGGGGGAATGAATCAGTCGCATGAGCAATGTTTGATATGCATGATATGTTCAATGTATGGTATGCATCGGGGAGTTCTTTTTTCTTTTTTTTCAATGATGAGCTTTTCCAGCATTGGTAGTTGAGACATTCCCATAAGATTTCAAATGTAAGATAATTTTGCATTTGCAAAAGGCAGGCAATAGAGGGTGCAGATGTAACTTGAATCTTTCTTCTGCAAAAGGCAAACATACGTCTTTCAAAAGGCAAGTATGACTTGGTTAGGAAATAAAGTTTCTTGTGCAAAAGGCGACGATGACACTTGTGGGGATTGAAAGGATTTTCCTCTACGAAAGGTAGAGGACCCTTAGGAAATGATGAATGCGACTTTTCTTCACGCAAAAGGAAATGAGGATTAAAAAACCGACAATTTTTCATACAAAAGGTAATGAGAACTCCTTAACAAAAGGTTAAGAAGAAATAGATAACAAATTTCTCACACAAAAGCTAATGAGAACCCCTTAACAAAAGGTTAAGAAGAAACATAACGATTTCTCATACAAAAGGTAATGATAACTCCTTAACAAAAGGTTAAGAAGAAAAGACAATTTGATTTTTAATACAAAAGGTAATGAGAACTTCTTAACAAAAGGTTAAGAAGAAACATAATAATTTATCATACAAAAGGTAATGAGAACTCCTTAACAAAAGGTTAAGAAGAAAAAATAACAATTTCTCATACAAAGGTAATGAGAACTTCTTAACAAAAGGTTAAAAATAAACAATAACAATTTCTTGTACAAAGGGTAATTAGAACTTCTTAACAAAAGGTTAAGAAGAAACAATAACAATTTCTCATACAAAAGATAATGAGAACTACTTAACAAAAGGTTATGAACAAGAAGAATTGAATTGATTCTCTCCTGCAAAAGGCAAGGAGAATCCTTAGCAAAAGGCTAGGAAGGTTTGTGAAAGGCATGTGAATAGAAAAATGTAATCCCTTATACAAAAGGTAATAAAGGACCCTCCTGACGCAAAAGGCAAAGAGGATACTTACGAAAGGTAAGCAGGAAGTAGAGATGTACTTTCCAATGCAAAAGGCAGAGGATACTTACAAAAGGTAAGCAAGGAGAAGTAGGATTCCTTGTGCAAAAGGAAAGTGTGAACCAAAAGGGTGTCCTATGCAAAAGTCAGAGGGTACTTACAAAAGGTAATCTAAATCCCATGTAAAAGGCAGGGGGAACTTGCAAAAGGCAAGTGTGAAGGAGATGATAATCCTCATGCAAAAGGCATAGGGAACTTTCAAAAGACAAGAGAACGTCATGATACCTCACAAGCGCAACGACAAAGATGAAGTTTACGAAGTATGACAATCACTTGGACTTGCCAAACCTATGTCAGGTTACCAAATGATCGAGAAGGGAGTAAGACCTACGTCTAGTCCCTTATTTTGCGCTAAAGATGCAAAGTTTTGATAAAGATAACTTTCATGCAAAAGTCAGCGAGGACTTACAAAAGGTAAGTGAAGAGACGAATTCCCCATGTAAAAGGCAAAAGGGAACTTGCAAAAGGCAAGTAACGAGTACGAAGGAATATTCTGATGCAACCCTACTGGGGATGTCCAAAAGGAGCTTTGTGCTTTCAAGAAAGACTTGAATCTGGCTTATGATACATGTGCATGTTTGATTAGCGTAATGCTCCACCTCGATGAATATGTTACGCGTTTTAGTGATGAAATGTCATGTAATGATGATTAATGTATGTAAAATGCCAATGCATGCTCGAGATTGGGTTTTGGATGTGCCAAGTATGATTAGACTTTGAGTTTGTTTAGGGGATAGGTAAGACCTGATGGTGGTTGAATTTTTTAGAGGTGCCAAAGGGGGTTAGGCTTTGAGTTTGTTTTGGGAGGAAGGATCTGACTTCCTGACATCTTAGTCTTTTGGTCGTGATGTAGTCAGATCTGGTTCTTTTAGAGCGTCCAAGCTGGGTTTGAGCAGACAAGTTGATTGCTAACTATCTTGAGTAACGGCGATTCTTATAATCTGGCTGTGTCCAAGTGACTCTTGTGACTTTATGGTGTCCTTGTGCACCAACTATGTCATTTGGAAACCGTGGTTATCCTTCAGACACTTTAAAAGAAAAGTAACTTCGTGTTTTCTTTTAATGCTTTTATGGTTATCCTCAAAATTTTCAATGCATTTTTTATTAAAAAAATAAATTCACATTTTACAAACAAGCAGAAAAATAAAAATATGGAGCACGTTTGGTGAAAGAAATTTTATTGATGAGAAAGTAACCCATGAAGGGTGATTTACACGAGGAAGCAATTCCTAAAAGAGTTAATTGCAAAAAACAAAAAAAATACAATGGCAATGAGAAAAGCTTGGATTTCCATTGAGTTCCAATTCTTCTATAATCCTTATGCCCTTAGAGATCCTCGTACTTTGCTTCTGAGGAAAGTGATTGGATCAATTTTTCCCATTCAGGGTTTCCGTGGTTGTAGTGGTGGATTTACAGATTCTTCGCATACCGCAACCTTTTACCTTTTAAATCTTTAACCTTTTCCTAGACCGCCCTTTCGAGTTTTCAGTCTACCAGGATGCCCTTTTTTGCCTAAGTCGCCCTTTCGGATTTTCAACTTAGCGGGAGTGAAGGTGAGAAAAATACATAAGAAGGGGGGGTTGAATTGTGTATTGCAAAAATTAGATTTACTTTTGAACTAGAGTTCAGATTTTAAAAACTGAGTTCAGAATCTGATAGGGTGTAGCGGAAATAGAAACAGAAGTAAAGTAAAAATAGCAAAGAACGCATAATATTTATCCTGGTTCCTCTCCCAACTGAGAGTACTCTAGTCCCCTTACCAAGCAAGATATTTTCCACTATAATAAACCATATTACACTTGCTTATACACACTTGTATAAGACTTTTCTTTTTGCTCAGACCACTTGTCCAAGACTTCCCTTGCTTAGAGCTCGTGTCTAAGACTTCCCTCTGCTCAATCAGCTCCTGACCAAGACTTATTTTGCTTAGACCACCTGCCTAAGACTTTACCTTGCTTAGAGCTCGTGTCTAAGATTTCCTCTGCTCAATCAGCTCCTGACCGAGACTTATCTTGCTTAGACCACTTGCCTAAGACTTTACCTTTCTTAGAGCTCGTGTCTAAGACTTTCCTCAGCTTAGAGCTCATGTCTAAGACTTTCCCTTGCTTAACCAGCTTCTGATTAAGACTTTTCTTTGCTTAGAGCTCGTGTCTAAGACTTCACCTTGCTCAAGCTTACAACAAGAGACTTATATCTAAACACATAGTTTAGAGAAGGAATAACTTACAACAACACTTGATAAATATCAGAGGTGTTCAAAATAATACAACACTCTTTTACGAAGATTCTTAACCAACACAAGAATAAGAACTCTTAACAGACTCAGCTTTCTCATAGTAGTGTGTGTATTTCTCAGTTGTATTTGCAGTGTTATTTCTTAGTTGATCTTCAAATCTTGAGCTGCTTTTTATAGCTAAAGAAAATAGAGACGTTTGACCATCTTTAACGGCTACAAACAGACCAAATCTTCTAGTACATCTTCTTTTCCAGTAAAGCAGGTGTTGAAAATTTCAGTGACAAGAATATCCATGAAACAAGGCCTTTATATAAAGGATACAACTATGATTCAAGTACAACACAACCTGTAGAAGATAATGTCAACAAATCTTGAGTCCCGTGTTAGGAGAACTGACTTGACATTACTCAGCATCAGAGGCAACATAACATGCTTCTAAACTGGAGTGTACTAGCAGCTGCTTTTCTGATCAGAACCAAACCAAAGTGGTTTCAGTGTCAAAACCAGTTCCATCAAGTAAATATAATTCTGCACACACAAACTAGCTAGTTAGAAATCCTAACTGATTTTCAAATACTTTGTTATCATCAAAACCTTGGAGGATGCATGGTATGAACCAAACTTGTTTCAACAATTTCCCCCTTTTTGATGACGACAACATTAAGTATTTATAAAAACAATCAGAAGTAGATTAATTACCCAACAACTTTCAGGGTCTGAGGTTTGTAAGCTCCCCCTGAGTCAAACAATCTAAATGTGACGTTTGTAAGCTCCCCCTGAGTCCTGTCTATAAAGTCTAAGAGTTGAGGTTTATAAGCTTCTCACCATACAGAATAATAAATTTACTCCAAGCCCGAGATTCGTAAACTCCCCTTAAATATAATTACTAACCATATTCGGAACCATTATTAACCTAAAATACTCAATCCATTCTCCTCCTTTGTCATCAATAAAAAAGAGAAGAGGAGGAAAAAAACTTTAGCAATGAATAATGGTTTCAAAACTATTCATAGCTGAACACCAGTCAGGAACAAGTCTGTCAATGTTGAACTGGAATCTGAGAAAGAATCCTACCAAAAGGAATGAGAAAAGATAATTCCCCACTAGATGTAAGAATCTATTCTTTAAGATACTAAAACATAGTCAGAGGTGAATTGATCTTGATCCTGAAGACTAGTGCCAAAATGAAGAGTTTATCATTAGAAAAAGTCATCATGTCCCCTTTACTCTAGGCCTTAGAATGTTCCCCATAATTTGGTACCAGACTTTTTCCATAGGAGTAAGAGTAGAAGGACTTTCAGAAGGGCCTTTTTTTTACCATAAATGATTTGTAAATCATTTTCTGAGCTGTTGTTATACCAGTAGATTTCAACAGTGACTCCATCTACCTCACAAATAATTGATCGATAGATGATTTTAAAGTTGATTACAACAACAAAAAAACAACAGACAGAATCAGACAATCATTTTTGCTCACTCTGATGAATATGAGCATTGGCCCAAAAGTCTTTCACAAGATCTGGAAAGATGAGTCCAGAGAGTATTACAAAATATTCATCTCATGAGTATCTGAAACAATTTGTGAAAGATTATTCGCCGTCAATTCGTTGAAGTCAGTTGTATATTCCTTTAGAAAATCTAAATAAAAAATATCTTCTTTAATGAATTACGAGGACATTTTTGTAAGAAGAAATACTAAGATGAAGAAAAGTGATTTTACAGAATTATCTTATGTAGAAGATAACCTATGAGATCATAAAGAAAAAATAGCTTAGTAACTTAACACATATAATGCTAGAAAATAAGCAAGTATGCATTAAAATGTTTGGACAGTTATGAGTTTGAATAAAAACAAGTTAGAATCTTTGTCAGAATACTCCTTTTTAATGAACCAAACTTTTTAGAGCAGATTCTGAAAATAGAAGTGATAGTCATTGTAGCGAGCGATTTTGGATGCGGTTCTTAAGCGCTGGTCGCTCTCTGTGATTGAGCTTAAACTACAGGTCGATTCATTTTTTATCCTATTAAAGCTGATGAAGGAAGGGAAATAGATGTCTCCAATTAACCCTGCTTTGCATATTGAATTTAAACAGCGGTCTGTTAGGTTACAGATGCTATCAATGTGGGGGGGCCTTTGTACTGGTTATTTGTATTTTCGCCAATACTGGTTCTTATCTAGGCAGAAGTTTTCTGGCGGGGAACAAGGATTAGGATGTTAGGACTGATGCTTTTTGATGTGAGAGTATGGGATTTGGGTTTTTTTTGTTGATTGTGCTCGCTAAGATTTTTCTTTCAATCTTATGCCTACGTATTCCCGTTTACCGAAACAGGGAAATCAGAGCGTTCGTAGTTCCTCCTATTCTATGGGAGGAAATGGGTGTTTTTGGTGTCTTGTTTAAAGCCCAAGACGTGAAGCGAAAGGTGATTTGTATCTTGTTTAAAGCCCAAGATGTGAAGCTGAAAGGGTTTGACTTCAGAGAGAATTTGTCATCTCTAAAGAAGGTTTTGTTCGTCACAACTGTTTTTTTAGAAAGGAGAATTACTTTAACCGGGATACGCGGATCCTAGCAATGCCATAATTTCCTTTAAAGGAGGTTTTTACCTGAAGGAGAAGACTTTAACTCAGTGTAGAGCAATGCCATCTTTCCTTAGGAATTTCTCATGCTAAAAGAGGGACAGTGGCATGGATGTAGATGATCCAGAGGCTTGCCGCTTACAGCGATTAGATGAAAGGGAAGGAGTTGTTGATGTTTGTGTACTGTGAACGAGGCACAACTTTGATGCTAAAAGGTCGATTGGATCAACCAGTGATTTTCTTATACAAAGCCTAAGAGGAGGCTAATATGTGTCTCGTACAAAGCCCGAGAGGGAGGCTAAAAGGTTTTGACCCGACGATGGAGTCTTTTATACTTAACAAGAGAGTGTTTTTGTATCTCGTACGAAGCCCGAGATGGAGGCTATTTGACTCAACAAGAGTTTTTTTGTATCTCGTACGAAGCCCGAGATGGAAGCTGTTATTTGTTTGGCTCAGTAAGAACCTTTTTGTATCCCGTACAAAGCCCGAGATGAAGGCGAAAGGGTGATTGACCCAACGAGGGAGTCTCTTATGTATCTCGTACAAAGCCCGAGAGAGAGGCTAAACATTGTTTGACTCCGCTGGGGAGGATCATTGTACAAAGCCCAAGAGGAGGCTATGGTGACTGTTTCAGTTGACTGGCAGGTCCAGTATGCTGATTTAAAGAGAAAACCAGTTCTTACGTGAGCAACACTGTACTCATGGATTTGGTTCAAGGATTCGGGTTATTCCTGTTCTTTAAGGAAGCGGAAAATCCAAAGGGTATTGAGACTGTCTGAGTCTACGGGTTTCCTTCCTATTTAACGAAGGGGTCACTTGAGAATGTCTTTGAGACTCAAGGAGATTAGACTGTCCAAGTCTGGAGTTTTGTCTTTTGTACTATCCTTTGAGAAACAATAGTAGACTCTATGAAAGGAATCTTCTATGAAGATGACTAGGTTCTATTCCTATACCTCTAAGAGGTCATCGGGACAATTTGTACGAAGCCCAAGAGGAGGCTGGAAACTTTTAAGAAGCCGACGGGTCCTTGTACTAAGCCCAAGAGGAGGCTATCATTCCCGGAGGAAGAGATCATTATACGAAGCCTAAGAGGAGGCTGTGAATACTTCTAAGAAGCCGTAGGGTCCTTGTACTAAGCCCAAGAGGAGGCGGGGTTGCTTTTAGGAAGCCTGTGGGTCCTTGTACGATGCCCAAGAGGAGGCCGATGCTTTTAAGAAGTCCGTGGGTCCCCAAACTCCGAGAAATTCAAGGCAAGCTATTCACAAGGAATAGATCAAGTCAGGAAGTTCGAGAATTTGGAAGAAACTCAAAGATGCCATTCACGGAGAATACATTTATCTCTGGGAGTAGAGTTTCTTGACAATTCCTAATGAGGACAGCCGAAGAGAAGACTGTATCTGGTGATCCTATTGGGGATCTAGTTGTCTATTTCTATGAATAAACGAAACGACGTCACCTAGTTCTAGACGTAGTTGCCGAGGAAACTCTAAATATCTATACTATTATTACACAGTTGATATGAGTTTATGAAAGAAGACTTACAGTGAAACAGCCCCACAATACAGTTATATGTATATGAAAGCGGTAAATGAAAGCAATAACCACTTACTCGGTTGTAGAGCTTCCATGCTGTTTGGTTAGTTGTTCAACACAGAAAGATTGAAAACAACAGTATATTTCAAAATCAAAGGAGAAAGTGCTTTGAAAAAAGAAAGATTTGGGGCTTACAGCTCAGGGAGAGGCCCAGGGTTTTATCAGTGAGCGCACTGTTTGAATTTGTATAGAGGGACTTATACAAGTGACTAGGGCCCAAAAATGTTTTCTGTACAAAGGGATGGGTCTTACACTCTAATAGAGGCCCAAAAAGTTTAAAGAAAAAGAGTGGGGCTTATAACACGAGGGTAGGCCCAGTTGACTTTTCGTTTAAAAATGGCGATCGCGCCGAGGTTTTCTTTTAATGCAGAGGGACTTATACAATAAGTGAGGCCCAAAATGTTTTGGTTAAAAGGGGGTTGGGTCTTACACTCTAATAGAGGCCCAAAGAGTTTTGAATGGGTCTTATAGCTCGAGGAGAGGCCCAAGGTTATTTTGAAAAGGCGACGATCGCACCGTTTGTTTTTGACGGTATCGGGACTTATACAATACAATGAGGCCCAAAAATGATTTGGTCAAAAAAGGATTGGGTCTTACACTCTCTCAAGAGGCCAAGTGTTTTGAAAAGGATTTATGAGGGTTGAATTAATCCAAAACTCTAATTTGTTTTCAAAAATGTATTTAATTGAATAAAAATTCAATTAAAATGATCAAAATTGTTTAACATATGGAAAACAAATTGTGATCTTGGATTAATGCTTCAAAAATTAAGTATTGACCTACAAAATAATTAGAAAGCATTAAAAGTTGCAAAATCAATGTGAAAAAAATATTTAAAATGTCAAAAACAATTAAAATATTAATTCTTTGCAAAAATATAAAGTATATAAAATAAATAATATTTTTGGGATTTTTCGGGAAAATAAAATATTTTAACATTTTTGTGAATTATTAAAAAAAGAATCAACTCAAAATCATTAAAACTCAGAGAGAAATTAATTTTTGAATCTATTAAACAAAATCACAAAATTCAAATATTTGAATTTATGAAAATGGCGCCAAGAACAAGCTGAAGAACACGCGCGTGTTCTTGGATTCTCAGATTTGCATTTTCTATCCAATCTCACTGAATACTTAATCATATCATGTAATCCACATATCATTATGCTCGTTTCAACCTCACGATCATGTCTATAACACTTAATTTCATTTAAATTAAACATACAACATGAAATCACGAAGAAACCTCAAGAACCCTAATTTCTGCATGAAGGCTAGGATTTTTGATACTCGATTCAAACAATGCAATTAATTGAGGGAAAACATTCCATGCATGATTATGAACATATGGCCAAATTATTGTGCGAGGAAATATGCATGGATTGAGAGATGACCAAGTATGTGCTTACCTCTAGGCCGTGACAGTAAGTGCAATGTGATTTTTGATTTGGAGGTGTTACAGATGAGTGGTGATGATCTGAACAGCTTCCCTACACCCTATGGATTGTGTTTGAATGCTTGGACTTGACTGAAACTGGCTGGAACAATTTGTGGTACCTCAGCTGCAACTTGTTTGAAAATTTGAGCAACCAGCTGGTGATTTTGTGAAATTGGTGTTTCAGAAGTGATCTAAGTGTTTGATAAGCTCATATGTGATGTATGTGAGGTGTGTGAGTGAATGGTTTGATTTGAAAAGCTCTCAAACTCAAAACCCGATAGCTACCTTGCTAAGAAAGGCATTTTTGCCAAAAGAAAGAGATTTTGAGGAAAGCATCTGTTAGATGGCTTTGGTGTACTCAAACTGATCACAATTGAGCTCTATTTATAGTAGAGCAAGTTTGTTTTGGGATCCACAGTGAATGGCAACTGCAGCAGGTGTTTGTTCAATGTTGGCCAATAGAATTTCAAGTCTCCTCTAGCCATTGACTAGAGGTTAGGGGACAGAGCTTTGGTTCCCTTGGTCTTGGATAAGTCTTGACTGATTTCAGATGAGAATGGCTCAGTCCATGCCACCTTGATGCTTCCATTGAATGCTCCAATCCAAATTTGAAGTCTTGTCCCTATTTTGGCCATTCTAGGTTCAACATGCTATTTCTTGTTCCATGGACTTTGGAGACTTGGTTCAGTGATTGTCCCCTTTAGATTCAATCTTCTGAGGTGTCCAAGTGGATAGGAGTGTTTGGATTTGGCTGATTTTGGCAAATCGAGCAAAGTTGCAAATTCTGCCTTGCCTTTGACAGATTTCAGCAAGGCAACTTTCCAATGTCATATCTCATGACTTAAATGGAATTTGGCAATGCTCTTGGTCATTTTGGAAAGCCCTTACATCATACAACAACTGTTTGAACATGTTTGGTTTTGATCTCTTTTGAATCCAAGTGAAAAATCCCCCTACATTTAGCAAAAAGTGAAGACAGATTTGGACTTAGTGAAAATTTCACTAAGTGTTGGAAAAAATGACATTTTCATTTTTCAACCATTTTGATCACTCCATAACTCAAAATCCTTAATGAATTGGAGTTAGGTCTAGTTGAAGTTTTTGTAGAGGGTATTGAGGGCTACAAATCCATCTTTGGATGAGAAAAAATGGCCTTGTGGTTTAGGAGTTATGGTCCTCCAAAGTTGGTACCTTTGTCACTTTATTTTTAACTTAGAAAATTTTCTAAGTTTTTATGGTTACCCCTTTTACAAGTTATCCAACTTTTCTTGATTTTTCTTGATGAATGATGATTCAAATCATACATAAACATCATTTTAGGGTTAAAAAACCATTTTGGTGAAAAATCTCAAAAAGTCAAAGTTGACTTTTGTGCACAGTTGACTTTTTATCAGATGAATTCCAAACTGTGCAATTCTTCAGGAAATCATGTCCTTGACCTAAATCAAACTTGATGGACATGTTCCAAGGGTGTCATAGGGTATATTGATTCATGTCTTAGGGCTTGGGAGCATGTCTTGGTCAAAAGTCAAAGTTACAGTTGACTTTTCCCTTAAAACCCTAATTGTGGTGCAGATGAAATTAAGACTTGTTGCTCAAGCTTCTTGGATTAATCCATTGTTCCAAATGGATCAATATAGTTCATTAGAGACCCTCAAACTCTCTCTTGAGGTCTTGGTTCATGATTTGCCCTAAAAGTCAACTTAGGGGTGAATTAGGTCAAGAAACCCTAATTCCTGATTTTTGATGAATGCATCCCCTGAGGCAAAATTGACTTGATGGTTGGGTCCATGAGGCTCCATGGAGCATATTAGGTTATGTTTTGAATCCTTGGCTCATGCCCAGAGGAAAATTTCCCTTTGGAGGCCCTGATCGACCAAAACCCTAATTTGGTGACACTGGCGATCTTGAGACTTAATCCACCTGGAAGGGAGCATCCTTGTGCTTAATACTTGGAGTGGGAGTCCTTTTGATCCATTGTGAATGTTTGAGAGGTTAGACAAGTTGAAGATCATGTCATTCCTTGATTAATCCTTTGTCTAAGGCTCTGAGAGGGCTTGAAACCCTAATTCTGATTGTAGTGAATGCTCACCAATTCCTTGAGGCTTTTGATGAGGCATGATGGTTCATCCATATTGTGATGATGATTTGCACAATGATGGGAAATCTTAGTGGTCAAAATTTGGGGTATGACAGTCATGTCTTTTTAAGTCTTTATAAAACTTTCATAGACAACTGACTATCAGATCAGAATTTCAAGATTTTTTTAGGATCAGAGTGTTATGACACGGATTTTTATTTTATCAGAGCTCAAGGAATAGTCCAATTGTTAACTCAAAGCACATAGAAAGGAATTAACATATCACTGTATGCTTTAAATAAAGCAGTTAAGGAAGAGAGAAATCCTATAACCCTTAATCAGACTTAAAGATCATACTCAAGGAACTATCAGAAATAATTCAACCGACTACTAACAGATTCTAACGAATATTCCAATGCATCATTCAGAGAACAAGCATTTATTCTGATACATAAACCATGTCTAAATTTTTCTTGATGAAATCAAATTGGCCAATGGCCTGGGGCTTTGTAAATATATCAGCCTATTGATGTTCATAATCAATGAACTGAATATCTATTACACCCTTCTGAACATAATTCCTTATAAAGTGATATTTGATTTCAATATGTTTGGTCCTAGAATGCTGAATTGGATTCTTTGTTAGACAAATAAAAGCAGTATTATCACAGAGAATAGGAATTTTGTTTCCAAAAATCTGATAGTCTTCAAGTTGATATTTCATCCAGAGTAGTTGAGTGCAACAATTAGTAGTTGAAATGTATTATGCTTATGTTATGGACAAAGCAACATTTACTTGTCTTTTACTACCCCCAAGAGATAAGGGTTTCACCTATAAATTGGCAGGAACCACTAGCGGACTTCCTTTCAATTCTATCCCCAGCATAGTCAGCATCACAGAATCCAACCACTTTATATTTTGAGAACTTCTTATCAAGAAGTCCAAGATTTAATGCTCTTTTCAGATACCTAAAGATTCTCTTAACGACAGTTAAGTGAGACTCTCTAGGATCTGCTTGGAACCTTGCACATAAACATACACTAAATAAGATATCAGGTCTAGAATCAGTGAGATAGAGTAAGGAACCTATCATACCTTGACATTTTGTTGGATCCACTTTAGAACTGCATTCTTCAAGACAAAGATTACATGTAGGATAAATAGGAGTGGACATGACTTTGCAATCATCAAGATTGAACTTTTTTAAGAGCTCTTTTGTATACTTAGACTGGTGAATGTAAATACCTTCAGACTTCTGACTGATTTGAATTCCAAGAAAGTATTTTAATTCACCCATCATGCTCATCTCAAATTCAGCCTGCATAATCTTGGAAAATTCTTGACAGAGAGATGCATCAGTGGAACCAAAAATTATGTCATCAACATAAATTTAAACAATCAAGACTTCTTCTTTCAAAGTTTTTCTAAATAGTGTAGTGTCTACCTTTCCTTTAACAAAACCATTTACAAGCAGAAAATTACTCAATCTTTCATACCAAGCTCTTGGAGCTTGTTTAAGACCATAGAGTGATTTTTTAAAGCTTGTAGACATGGTCTGGATGATTTGAATCTATAAGTCCTGGAGGTTGTTTGACATACACTTCTTCAGTAATAACTCCATTCAGAAAAGCATTTTTCACCTCCATTTGATATAGAATTATGTCATGGTTGATGGCATAAGCGATAAGTAGTCTTATGGCTTCTAACCTTGCAATAGGAGCAAAAGTTTCAAAGAAGTCTATTCCCTATTGCTGACTATAGCCTTGAGCTACAAGTCTAGCTTTATTCCTAACAACTTCACCAAGTTCGTTAAGTTTGTTTCTGAAGACACACTTGGTCCCAGGGATGTTTTTCTTTTGTGGTCTTGGAACAAGATCCCACACATTATTTCTTTGAAACTGATTTAGTTCATCTCTGCAGCAATTGGCACCAATTTTCATCATTTTGATCACATGTGGAATATTCTAGACCATCCCATTTTAATTCCCTACATCATCATAATTAATTCCCACCATGTACCATCACTAATCACCACTCTTTTGTGATTTGCCTTCAAATTTGAATTTCAATCATAATTTTCATTTCCAAACCAAACTCTAATCCACCAATTTTTCCAAGCCTAAACTCTATAAATAGAGGCTTCATTTCATTCATTCTTCAAGCTTTTGAGAGCCAAATTCACCTTGCTAAAATTTCTCTTGAAGCTTTTGATAGCCAACAAACCTCTTGCAAATTCTCTTCCCAACCACAAATTTCACTAAAGCTCACTTTTCTTCTTTTGAAAGTTACAAGAATTCACATTGAATCTTGTTCAAATTTGAGCTAAACCTTCATCCAAACTTGTTTTCTTCATCAATTCTCATAGATCAAGGATTTGGTATTTGGATCTTGAATCAATTTGAAGGAATTTTCAGATTTGAAGTGGTAATTCATCTTTCACCATTGTTGAAGCTTCATCTTCATCTTCCATAATGTAGAATATTGGAGATTCTTGTTACTTGATCCTTTGGATCTTGTAATTATGTTTGATTGCTGGTTTTTGCTACTGTTCTACTCAAAAATCTGTGCACAATTGAATCCTTGATCCTAAGATATTTGAAGAAATTAGTGATCAAGGATTTGGCAATTTTCAAACTGATTTTCTGCTGTTTTTACAGTGTTAATCGATTAACCAAAACCAGTACAATTAGGTTAATCGATTAACAGCTTATTTCTGCACAAAAATTGGAAGTTTGCACTGGTTAATCGATTAACATAATTACACTGTGAGTTGGTTAATCGATTAACCAGCATCCAGAATGTGTTTTTTGCTTGTTTTTGTGGCTGTTTTTGTTTTTCTTCCTCCTTCTTCCCCTTTCTTCTTGTTTTAGCCTTGAATTACATTGTTGAGATTAATTTCTCTTCAATTTTAATGGACTTTGGATATGGTTAAAGTAATTAAACATTCATTAGTTCAAATCTATCTTTTAATGAATCGTTGAATTCATTTGAGGTGCTTTGAATTAGTGATATGTTTTCACACTTAAACTTATCAATTAAAAGTGATTGAACTTGAAGATGAAAGGATCTTGAAAGTGTAATTCAATTTGGCTTTCTCTTCATCTATTTCTTTTTTTTTTATTTTGATCGATGAAAGTCTTATGGATCTTAGAATTTCTTTGTTGAATTCTTGATCAAGACTAGATCGTTACCTATTTTCTTTTCGTGCGATATTGCTTTCGGATGACGATTTACATATCGTTCATCTAGCATGCATTAGCACAAAGATCTATTGACCGACCTCATTATAGGATAATTACTCCATAAATTACTCGGCGTTTGCTTAACATAGCGCAACATTTGTCCCTCTTTATCCAATTCGGAATTTGAAGTTTCGTGGTCCGGACCTTCGTTGGTTGCGTCAACCCAATGGTGATTGATCTTTTGTATTAGGTTCAAAATCTTTGAAGCTTGTTGTTGTAGAGGCTTTGATTCTATCAATATTCTAACGAGTCTTCATTAACTTTGACCTAAGTGCATTGTTTAATTACTATAGTTCAAAACGCGAAACAAAATAATTGGTGAAGGCTTATGGCACTAGAGCCTTGTGCTACTAACCACTAACTTCTAACTTCTTTACTTTTCCTTCTCGCTCCCTATCTCTCTTTATTTTTATGCTTTATGCCATTTATCATATCATGTTTATGTTTATGTAATTTTTCTTTTTTCCACTTGGACCATATTATATTGTGCTTTTGTTTTTCTTTGTCCATTTTGGACTCAAAAACATTAATAAAGGATTAAACCACTAAAAGACTTGTGCTCTTAATTTTTGGACTATGGCCACTATCCTAACTTCTTTACTTTTCCTTCTCGCTCCCTATCTCTCTTTATTTTTATGCTTTATGCCATTTATCATATCATGTTTATGTTTATGTAATTTTTCTTTTTTCCACTTGGACCATATTATCTTGTGCTTTTGTTTTTCTTTGTCCATTTTGGACTCAAAAACATTAATAAAGGATTAAACCACTAAAAGACTTGTGCTCTTAATTTTTGGACTATGGCCACTATCCTTTGCATTGGAGGACCTATGCCCTTGATTATGGACTTATGGACTTAGAATTAGGATTCTTTCCCTTATGCTTTGGATCATTTTGGAGTTTGGTATTCTATCCTTTATTTGGCTTGCTTATTGGCTCAAGAGGACGGAATTCTATTCTTATTATGCTTTGAAGAGTGTCTCCATGTGGTTAGATCTTTCTTATCCTTAGATTTTATTTTTATCCACTAGGATAGTCACTCCTTCTCCACCCCTTCTTCAATTTTCAAAACCTTCTCTCTTTTTCAAAACCTTCTTGTTTTCGAACTTAAAACCGCTTTCATAATAAAACCTTGAGTTCAGTCGAGTGATATTTTTTAAACTTTGATTTTCCTTAATAAATGTCAATCCATGTTAATCATATTTTGACCATTTCAAAAAGACATAAAAAATACAAAACTCATCAAACTCTTTTTGTGCTTTGTGCACCTTTTCCTTTTAAACTTTTTCATAAGTTTAGACATGATTCATCTCTTTAAGCGGAATTATTCACTTGGAAATGACGACTTGTATTTACATTTAAAATCAATCATAACAAACAAATTTTTGTTATTTGTACCATGAACTACGGGGTTTTGATCCTACATTGCACATCGTGGGTACGTAGGCATGAGGCGATGAGTCTCTCCAAACACAAAAATCTTAAAAAATATTTCTCTTCTCATCTCTCCCAATCTTTTTCAAACAAACCTTTTTCAAACCAAAAGGCATGAATACATCAAAGGGCTCCTATAGAGTACTATAGATGTATTGGGTGCGTAAAACCTTCCCTTTACATAACCAACCCCCCTTACCCATTCTCTATTTGTTCTTGTTTCTTTTAGAACTCTTTAGGTTTTTTTTCGCTCTTTTTTCCTTTTCCTTTGAGGAATAAATAAAAGCGCGGTGGCGACTCTTATTTATTTTTTAGTTAAGTTAATCAATAACTTACACTCACAAATTTCTCCGCTACAGGAAAGTGGCGACTCTGCTAGGGATAACCTCCCTTGAGGGGTTTAGCCTACTTTGATTTATTTACTGCTTTTTGTCTGATTTGCTTGTTACTTGTTTGTTCTGTTTGGGAGTTCCTCTGTGTGTGAGATAGGTCCTATACCCGGACCAGAGTGTACTTTGAGATATGAGGATAGTATAGTCAAGGGAGCTTTGAAGGAGTCAAATCCCGAAAAAGCAGAACTTGAGAATCTATCCACTCGGTGGTTGCCTATTTGGAATTACTGATGCCGATCGAGCGATCGTGAAGGCATTACTTTTTCCATAGAAGCCTATAACACTGAGGACCGTAGGAACCCTTAACCCATCTTAGCCCTTTTAGGATCGTGGCGCGGAAGCTATGAGGATGCAAATCTGACATAGCTGTCACGCGATGCCACACTCAGGTTAGATTCTCTTGAGGGTAACTACCAACCTCCGAGCAAATTGGTGCATTGGTGTGTCTGATAGTGGATTGTGGACCCTGGGCACTCTGTTAGAACCGTTGTTTTCTGCAGGTACAATAAAGACAAAACCTTAGTACATACCTTTGTGGGATTGGTTCTTACCCTTGGCTTCATGCTCGTGACTTGAACCTTGACCCGTGTGCTTTGTGTGATCTTGTTTGTGGTTGTTGCATTCATGCACTCATGCATTCATGAGCATTCTTTTGGAAGGTTTCAAGGAACTTAAAGGTGTTATTGTAAACATTGCAGATACTTTTGTTATGGATATTGGAAGGAGAAGTACAAGGAAGTATACTTTCAAGAGTCCTAAGTTAGAGGGTTTGAGAGAGCTAGGATCTTTGGTTGTTGATACCAAGAAGTTCGAGTCCAGATATGGAAGGCTTTTATCTCTCTTGAAGGTTGATATGGCTAAAGGATTGCTTGCTACTTTGGTTCAGTTCTATGACCCTTTGCTTCATTGTTTCACCTTTCCTGATTATCAGTTGGTACCTACGCTAGAGGAGTATTCTCTCCTGCTTAGTTTGCCTGTTCATGGTCAGATTTTCTCCGGTTTGGATCCTGCTCCCGAGCATCACGTTATTGCGAAGGCTACTCGCTTGAAGGTTTCTGAGATTAAGGCTCACATGGATACCAAAGGAAATATTCTTGGGTTACCCGCTAAGTTCTTGATGGATAAAGCTCATCACTTTGCTAGTGTGAAGAACACAGTTGCTTTTGAGGCTATTCTTGCCTTGCTCATTTATGGACTGTTCCTCTTCCCGAATGTTGAGAACTTTGTCGACATCAACGCTATTCAGATTTTCTTGATTGGGAACCCAGTTCCTACTTTGCTTGCCGATGCTTACCATTCTATTCACCTCAGGAATTTCCATGGTGAAGGGATGATTATCTGTTGTGCACCTTTGCTTTACAAGTGGTTTATTTCTCACTTGCCGAAGTCTGCAGCTTTTTGGAATCACAAGGATGGTTTATATTGGTCGCGAAAGATTATGTCTCTCACTCATTCTGATATTGATTGGTGTAGCCATTTTCCTTCTGGAACGATGATTATTGATAGTTGTGGTGACTTTCCCAACGTACCTCTTCTTGGTACAAAGGGAGGAATCAGCTATAATCCGGTGTTGGCTCATCGTCAGTTGGTAAATTCTTTGTGATAGGTACCGAAGAACATTCATTTGGCTGGTCTCTTTTTCAAGGAAGAAGAATCTCAGGTTGCTCTTAAGAGAGAAATCGTGGAAGCTTGGCGCAACATTCGTAGAAAGGGAAAGGAAAGTTTGGGAAATCCGAATTGTGTCTCTTCGGAACCTTACCTCCAATGGGTTAAAAATAGAGCTATTACTTTGAAGATGCCTTATACACGTCAGGAACCTTTGTCTCTAACTGCTAAGAAGCCTATCCTCTACTTTATGGAAGACACAGAGAAGCTTCAGATTGCTTTGGTCGAGATGTAACAAGAGAGAGATGCTTGGAAGAACAAGTATCAGATTGTTGAGTTAGAGAATGCAAGACTTCAAGAGCACTTCAAGAAGAAGAATGAAGATGAAGTTGCTAACAAGAAGAGAAAGGCACAAGAGGATTTATTTTCCTCTCGCATTTAGCCAGTTTCCGATATTCCGAAGAGTTCAGAATCTCCTTGGAAGTTGATCGTTGATCAGTTGCTGATTGAGAAGACTCAGATGCAGGCCCACATCAAGAAGCTGGAAGATAGAGCTGGGACTTCTTCTCATAGAATTCTCTAGGGATCTAGTTTTCTTTATTCTCTATTGCTTTAGGATTCTTGAATCTGTACTTCCAAGATGTAATCTTTTCCATCATTAATGAATGAAATTGTGGTATTTCAAGTAACAATGTTTGCAATATGCCTTATAATTCCTTGAAACTTTGCATTTTGCATTTTGCACATCAAGCATCATCTTCTGTATTATTTCTTGCCTTTTCCAGGTGTCTTATGTTTCCTTTGGTCTTCATTCAGCCAAGATGTCGCACCAGTATAATACTCGGGCTAATTTGAAGAAGAAGATGGATCAGTTGCAACAAGAGAACCGTGAGCTTCGTGAGGAAGTGACAAATTTGAAGGATAGTTTGGAGAGACTAACTGCTATGATGGAAGCTCTGGTGGCTACTCAGAATCAACCACCACCACCTTCTCCTCCGCTTTCAACTCCTGTACAAAGGACAGTCATTTCTGAGATTGTCTCTACGCCCATCTCTGTGGCGTCTGCTAGTGTTCCTCAATAATCCATGCCTCCTGCTTTCCCCTGGGGCATGCCTCGTAACTTTGTTCCTGAAGGTTATCAACCACCACCGTCTCCTGAAGTTCCAGTTGTTCCTACTGTTCAACTTGTGATTACTGTGCCACCGCCTGTGGTTCATACTGTTCCTTTTGGTGAAGAACAGATTTTCCATACTGCTCCAAGTGAAAATGTCAGTGCTTATGATAGAATGGAAGAGATTCAAGACCAGTTTGCTGAGATGCAGAAAGAAATCAAAGCTTTGAGAGGTAAAGAGCTATTTGGGAAGAATGCTCATGAGTTATGCTTGGTTCCTAATGTGAAGATCCCGCATAAGTTCAAGGTCCCTGATTTTGAAAAGTATAAGGGAAACTCTTGTCCGTTAAGTCATTTGACTATGTATGCTCGTAAGATGTCGACTCAAACCGATAATAATCAGCTTCTCATTCACTACTTTCAAGACAGTTTGTCTGGTGCAGCCTTGAAATGGTATATGGGACTCGACAGTACTCGAATTCGCACCTTCGAAGATTTGGGTGAGGCATTTGTGAAACAGTATAAGTATAATGTGGATATGGCTCCTGATCGTGACCAGCTTCGGGCAATGGCTCAGAAAGATAAGGAGACATTCAAAGAATATGCACAGAGGTGGCGCGAGATTGCTGCTCAGATTAATCCTCCTTTGGAAGAAAAAGAGATGACTAAGATTTTTCTGAAAACTCCGAGTCCTTTATATTATGAGCGTATGATTGCTAGTGCCCTGAG
Source organism: Lathyrus tuberosus (assembly GCA_022829125.1). Taxonomy (NCBI): domain Eukaryota; kingdom Viridiplantae; phylum Streptophyta; class Magnoliopsida; order Fabales; family Fabaceae; genus Lathyrus; species Lathyrus tuberosus. The sequence continues at coordinate 10,474,424 of JALAZF010000104.1, forward strand.
TGATTTCACTGAGATGATTAATATGGGGATGAGATTAGAAGAAGGTGTCCGTGAGGGACGTTTGTCAAAAGATGGTAATTCTGTTGGTAATCCCAAGAAGTATGGGGGAAGACTTGCCAAAAAGAAAGAAGGTGAGACTAATGCTATTTCCCATGGAGGACGTAAAAAGAGTTACAGTAAGAATAATCAGTGTCAGTAACATGTGGCATCTGTTACTCCTGTTATCAATTTGACTCCTGTTGTTCAGGCAGCTCCTGCTCATCAACATCGTTCTAATCAACAGAACAATCAACAAGGCCGTTTTCAGAAATATTTTGATCCAATTTCGATGACATATACAGATTTGCTTCCTTGTTTAATTCAAAATAATCTTGTTCAGACCCGTGCACCACCTGCTATTCCAAAAGATTTGCCATGGTGGTATAGGCCTAAAGCTCGTTGTGCTTTCCATCAGGGAGGAGCTGAGCATGATACTGAAAACTATTATCCATTAAAGATGGAAGTTCAAAGGTTGGCTAGGAGTGGTATTTTGTCTTTCGAAGATTCCAACCCTAATGTACAATCAAATCCGCTGCCCAATCATGGTAAGGCGTCTATCAATATGGTTCAAGATTGTCCTAGTAAAGATTATTCTACGGCTGCGATTCTTGAAGATGACCCTGTTGGCTACATCCCGTTTAGTTCTGAAAGTGATGTCATTCCTGCTGAAGACTATGAGCCTTATTTGGAAGACCCCGGGTATATGTCCCTGGAGGATGCATATGTGCCCTTTTATTCCCCTCGGAAGAAGTATAAGGAACTTGAATATGAAGTCAGTGCCATCATTGAAGGAGATGAAGAGGAAGAGCTTCCCAATTTTGTGACACATGGACAAATCTGCCAGAATTGGATAGCTGTTGATGTTCCCACTGTTGTTCATTTTTCAAAGTAATTTGTTTTTGTTTCTTTCAAAAATCCTTTCACTCTGCCCAAGGTGAAAGTGAATTTGTGAGGGCTTTGTTTCAAATTTTATCATCATCAATAAAATGTTATTTTGTTTATCCATATTATGTTTTTCCCATTTTGCTTTATTTCTGAAAAATGGTAACATAAAAAACCAAAATAATAATAATGTGGTGATTACTTTTATCTGCATGATACTTACACTTCTTGTTCATATTCTAAAATCAAACATAAATCATTGTGCATATTGATTGTTAAACCCATTGAAAACAATGACCCTATGCCCTCTCCCAACTTTGAGTTCCCTGTGTTTGGGGCTGAAGAAAAAGGTATTGAGGAGATTCCAGATGAAATTTCTCGGTTGCTTGAGCACGAGTAAAAAGCCATTCAGCCTCATCAAGAGCCAGTGGAATTGGTTAATTTGGGTTCAGATGTTGATAAGAAAGAAGTCAAGATTGGGGCACTGCTTCAGTCAGATGGTAAGAAGAGGATTGTGGAGCTTCTTAGAGAATATGTTGACGTGTTTGCTTGGTCCTATCAAGACATGCCTGGTCTTGATACTGATATTGTGGAGCATAAATTGCTATTAAAGCCAAAATGTCTGCAAAAAAAAAATGAATGAAAAAAAATGAAAAAATGAAAAAAAAATGATTGCAAAAAAAAGAATAAAAAAAAAAGGGAAAAAAGTGAATGATGATGAGTCATTCTGGTGGCTATTGACTATTTTACCAAGTGGGTTGAAGCGACATCATATGCCAATATGACCAAGCAAGTAGTGGTCCGGTTTATCAAGAACCAAATCATCTGTCGATATGGTATTCTGAGCAAGATTATCATTGATAATGGGTCGAATCTGAATAACAAGATGATGAAGGAAGTATGTGATGAGTTTAAGATTGAGCATCATAATTCTTTTCCTTACAGACCTAAGATCAATGGGGCTGTTGAAGCTACTAATAAGAATATTAAAAAGATTGTTCAGAAGATGGTTGTTACTTACAAGGACTGACATGAGATACTCCCTTTTGCTTTGCATGGGTATCGTACATCCGTCCGCACTTCAACAGGGGCAACCCCTTTCTCTCTTGTTTATGGTATGGAAGCAGTGCTCTCGGTGGAAGTTGAAATCCCTTCTATGAGAGTTTTAATGGAAGATGAGTTGTCTGAGGCTGAATGGTGCCAAAACAGATATGACCAGTTAAATTTGATTGAAGAGAAAAGAATGATGGCCTTGTGTCATGGTCAATTATATCAACAGAGAATGAAGAAAGCTTTTGATAAGAAGGTTCGACCTCGTGTTTTCAGAGAAGGCGACCTCGTGCTAAAAAAGATCTCGACTTCTACCAATGATTCTAGGGGCAAGTGGACTCCTAATTATGAAGGCCCATATGTTGTTAAGAGAGCCTTCTCTGGCAGTGCATTACTTCTTACAACTATGGATGGTGAAGAGTTCACTCGTCCTGTGAATGCCGATACAGTCAAGAAATACTTCGCCTAAAGATAAAAAGAACAACTCGCTAAGTTGAAAACCCGAAAGGGCGGCTTAGGCAAAAATGAGCATTTCGGTGGGCTGAAAACCCGAAAGGGCAGTCCAGGCAAAAATTAGAGACAAAAACAGCAATAATCATCCTGGTAGATTGAAAACCCGAGAGGGCAATCTAGGCAAAAGTTAGGGATTATGGCAAGTAACTGCATCTGGCCAGTCTTGATCGTTGAAAGCAACATTGTCTATCAAGGATTCTGTTTCAACTATCCTCAACTGAAGTTCTGAGCACAACGGAATTTAAAGTTGTTAGGGAGAATAGTGGTCATTGTATTTCAATGTAACCATTTCCATGTGTTTACCATTTTTCAAACTTTGTAATGATCTATGGAGTTACGCCATTTGCGGACTACCATTCTATTAATAAAATTTGGGCCTTTGTCCCTTTATTTGCAATCCTTATTTTGTTTCTGTTTGCAAAATTTCATTTATTTTTTATGATGATTTTTGAAACAAAATGTGAATAATTGATTTAAATTTTTAAAAATTATAAAAACAGTTTCCTTTGATTTATGAACTATAAAAAAGAATGTCAATGGTTATTCCAAGAATGGTAGGATCAATGTTTTCCTCAGCAAGTCCAGGATGCGTTGCTCAGATTTGGTTAATCCCTAAAGAGCATCTTCCTTTCTCCAGCAAGATTTGAGCCTCGTAGTAGGATTTATTTTCCTTTGATGGCTTTTGTATATCTCTTACAGGATTTCTTCAGTTAAATCCCTAGAAGAGGTGCTAATAATATCTCCATCTTGTTGAGATTAGCTGAGTATTCAGTGGTGTTGTGATGTTTTTCCACCCTCTGTTTATCCTTATGTCTATTTTGTCAGCATATTCATACTCATATGCATTGCATGCGCATCCTCTTGTTATGCATATCATATTGTTGTTGCATTGCGCATTTTGCATCTGTGCTGGTGCTTCTTTGCTATCTGGTGTTGTTACTCCCGTAGAGCGTGTGTGTCTTCTCTTTATTTAGAGTGTTGACCCGTAAGCAGAAAATGCCTATCTTTGTTAATTCTCAACTGAGTTTATGCCTCGTGGAAGTTATTTGTTTTAGCCTTCCTCCCCAGTTCATTTGTCTGGATGAAACTAATCCCGAGTTGAGATATTTCCTCTTCGGGATAAGTCTTGTTTGACCGTTTCTCTCTGGTTTATTCCCGGATTGAATTTTGGTCCCTTGCTTTGGCTTATCACCTTTGTCGTCCTACCCGTTTTGTTGGTAGTAGGTGATATAGCTGGCTTATTACCTTTGTCGTCCTGCCCTGTGTTGGTAGTAGGTAATATAGCCGAGTTTGATTACCTTGTTGTGGCTATCACTTATTTGATAGTTGGTAATCTCTCCCTTCTTTGTTCGAGTTTATCACCTTTGTCGTCCTACCCTGTGTTGGTAGTATGTGATACTTCTCGATCCCTTTTTTGAGATTATTACCTTTGTTGTCCTACCCTTTGTTGGTAGTAGGTAATCTTTCTCATACCCTTGGTTGATTACCTTGTTGTAACTGTCACTTGGTTGATGGTTAGTAATTTTTCTTTTAGCTTATCACCTTTGTTGTCCTACCCGTTTTGTTGGTAGTAGGTGATATAGCGGGCTTATTACCTTTGTCGTCCTGCCCTGTGTTGGTAGTAGGTAATATAGCCGGGTTTGATTACCTTGTTGTAGCTATCACTTGTTTGATAGTTGGTAATATCTCCCTTCTTTGTTCGAGTTTATTACCTTTGTCGTCCTGCCTTGTGTTGGTAGTAGGTGATATTTCTCGACCCCTTTGAGATTATTACCTTTGTCGTCCTACCCTTTGTTGGTAGTAGGTAATCTTTCTCATACCCTTGGTTGATTACTTTGTTGTAACTGTCACTTGGTTGATGGTTGGCAATCTTTCTTTAGCTGGCTTCTTACCTTTGCCGTCCTGCCCTTTGTTGGTGGTAGGTAATATAGCCTAGTTTGTTTGCCATGTTATAGTTGTCACTTGGTTGATAGCTGGTAATCTTATCCCCTTTGTTAGATCGTTACCTTTGTCGTCCTGCCCTTTGTTGGTAGTAGGTAATTCTTCTCATATCATTTTATTGACTGCCTTGTTATAGCTATCACTTGGTTGGTAGTTGGCAATCTTTCCTTATGATCATGCTATTACCAGATGTCTGGTATTAGATGATCAGTTCCCCAATGGAGATTTTTCTCTCCATGTTGGGACGATGTTATCCCTCTTTTATTTCTGGTGTCGGTAATTTTCCCTCAGTTAGAATCTTACTCCTTTCTCTTTCCCAGTGGAGATTTGTTTCCCTCCCTATTGGGATGTGTTTTCCCTATTTTGTTTTCCCCCGATGGAGTCTTTTCTCTTTGCTCCCCAGTTTTTGTTGGTCTCCAGTGGTGTTTCTCCCCACGGAGGTCTTGTGTCTGCATACCATTTGCATGATCATATCATTTTGTTGTCTCTTAGGGCCAAAAATTGGGTTGTTGTTATATTTAAGTCTCTTCTATCTCGTCGAGACAAAGATGCCAATCTTCATATCTCTGAATAGAAGAAATTTAAATAGGGTCAACTGTAATACCCTAATTTTTCCCCGAAGATTCTATGCTTTTCATGTGCATTCATACATACAAACAGGATCACACATTGGTTCCCTCTTCTATAGGATTGTGCCTTGCAGGGATCTTTCGGTTTGTGTGTGTTTGTTAGTTGTTTTATTGTTTAATTGTTTATGTTTACTAACCTTAAATCAAAATCCAAAAATATTTTGTTTTCTTTCACTAACATTTTCAGGGGAAGAATAGGTTAAAAATACCAAAAATCAGTCCCGCAGCTCGAATGAATTTCATCTGAACAAAGTCAAAGTGGATATGCAATTAATTCAAAAAATTATCTGATCAAGAGTTTCCAAGATTTAATTAATTATTATTCAAGGGACTCCAAGGTTCATGTGTTTATTTCCATGCCTTCTTTGACAAGCAAGAAATTCGAGCCAGAACCAAAACAGCACATAAAAAAGCCATTTTTTTTCATTTTTCACTGTGTTAATCGATTAACTTAATTGCATTGTGAAATGGTTAATCGATTAACACGTGCAATTTTTGAAAAAAATGTGCCAAATTAAAACTCTGCAGCAATTGGTGTTAGTTCTATTATTGGATGCAATTTTGGTAAAACAATGTGTTGGTTCAAGATGTCATGTCTGATGTCTTAACTTGTGTTGCTAACATTCTGCTTGTGGTTTTGTTATTTAGTGTTGCAGGTCTGGGTTCTGATGTCAAACATGATGTCTTAACATCTTTTGACAGAACATCAGGATCAGTCTGTTATGTTAGGGCTGCGCTTTATTTGCTGTATCTTGAGGATTGTCTGAGAGATTGCAGGCGAGATTCTTGGAGGAGATTTTATCTGATGCAATCACTTATGGAGTATATATTGTTACTGTTTTAGGGCGAAAAGATTTGAAGAGAAAATCAGTTTTAATTGTGAATCAAATCTGAGATTTTCAAGGAGTCCAAGCCCAAGAATAAGTTTCTATTTAAAGCAGCCTCAACCCTACTTGGACGTTACGAAGACAAGAGATTGTGTACTGAGTGTCAAGTATTAGGGTTTATGTTTTCGTCTGTGTATTGTGAGCCATTCATTCATCTGTGTTGATGTTTGAATTGGACTGATTTAGTTGAGTTGTATACTGTCCACTCTAAGCTTTTAAGCACGAGTGTTTGTTATTGATTGAAGCTTTTAAGCAAGATCAAGTATTGTCCTTGAAGTGTGTCTTCTATTCTCATTATTGTTAGTTGTTATCACTGGTGTGATTGAGGGGGAGTGAGAGGTGTCTCATATCTAAAAGTTTCTTAGGTAGAAGTATCATTGGGTAGTGATTAAGTGAGTAGATTATCAACTTGTGTGTTGATTGTGAAGTCTATGAATTGCTAATACTAATAGTGAATTTCCTCCCTGGCTTGGTAGCCCCCAGACGTAGGTTGTTAGACCGAACTGGGTGAAGAATCCTTTGTGTTATTTACTGCTTTTATCTGTTACTATTATTGCCTTGTTCATACAACAGATATTGATGTTGTGACATTTCACTTGACATCACATATCTGATACCATAATTTCAATTGGTATCAGAGCAGGTCATCTTGCTCTGCATCTAGGTGAGATCTAGTGCTGTTACTTTCTGGTGCAATGGACAAGGAGAGTGGTGGATTTGTGAATAGACCCCCTATTCTAGATGGATTAAATTATGACTATTGGAAACCTCGCATGGTTGCCTTTTTGAAGTCTTTAGACAGCAGGGCTTGGAAGGTAGTTTTGACAGGATGGAAACACCCTGTCATTGTGGGAAAAGATGGTGTGTCAAAGCTGAAACCTGAAGAGGAGTGGACCAAGGAAGAAGATGAACTTGCTCTTGGGAATTCTAAGGCTTTGAATGCCTTATTTAATGGTATTGACAAGAACATTTTTAGGCTGGTCAATACATGTGAAGTGGCTAAGGAGGCTTGGGATATCCTGAAAACAACTCATGAAGGAACTTCCAAGGTCAAGATGTCAAGACTTCAGCTGCTAACAACAAAGTTTGAAAGTTTGAGGATGAAAGATGAAGAGACCATTCATGACTTTCACATAAATATACTTGAACTGTCAAATGCTTCTAGTGCCCTAGGAGAGAGGATTTCTGATGAGAAACTGGTGAGAAAAATTCTCAGATCTCTCCCCAAGAGATTTGATATGAAGGTGACTGCTATAGAGGAAGCTCAAGACATCAGCCAGATGAGGGTAGATGAATTGATTGGTTCCCTTTAGACATTTGAATTAGGGTTGAATGACAGATCAGAAAAGAAGGCCAAAAGTATAGCACTGGTGTCTAGTACTGAAGATGAAAAGAAAGAATGTGGTCTTGAAACTCAAGAGAAGCTATCCAATGCCATTGTTCTACTAGGAAGACAGTTTAATAAGGTTTTGAAAAGGATGGACAGGACCTATAAACCTAATGTCAAGAACATCACATCTAACACCAACAAGTCAGGTGATCAGGTTGAAGAAAGCTAGAGCTGAGGAGAAGTCTAGTGATGATAAAGGAATCCAATGTTATGGATGTGAAGGTTATGGTCACATCAGAGCTGAATGCCCTACATATCTTAAGAAGCAGAAAAAGGGTTTGTCTATCACTTGGTATGATGAAGATTCTGATAGTGAAACTGAAGATGAATCTGCCAAGCTTGTTAGAGCAATGGTTGGAATATGTGATTCTGATGATGATTCTCGTAATGGAGAAATGACATATGATGATCTAACTGCCTCTTACAGAGAGCAATACACTAAAAATGAATAATTCTGCTTGCAAGGAGAGAAGCAGAAGAAGATGATTGCTCAACTAAAGGCTGAAAAGACAGAGCATTTGAAAACTATTGCCAAGCTGGAAGATGAAGTCTCTGCGCTGAATTCTAAACTTGAGTCTATGTCCAAATATATCAGAATGCTGAATAGTGGAACTGATGTTCTAGACAACATTATTAATGCTGGAAAAGCTGCTGGAGACAAAAGTGGTTTGGGTTTCAACAATGGATCAGCTTCAGATAATGTCATTTCTAGCTCTAAGCCAGTGATGTTAAAAAAGATGTTTAAACATCCTGACATGACTCCCTCTAGGAAGAAATTCAGGGGCTGGAGATGTCATCACTGTGGGGGTTTTGGACACATAAAGGCTTACTGTTATAAGCTACATGGGTATCCTAAGACTACTCCTAATTGTGCACCCAGACAGGGCATTCATAAAGGTAATCAAGTCATCAGGCAAAAGAAGCAATGGGTCTCCAAAACTAATGTTGTTAGCTTGATAGCTCATACTTCTCTTAGAGTGTCCACTAAGGAAGATTGATACTTTGACAGTGGCTGTTCAAGACACATGACAGGAGTGAAGAACTTGCTGGTGGATGTTAAACTTCATTCTTCTGGCAATGTGACTTTTAGTGATGGTGTTAAAGGAGAAATTAAAGGAATGGGAAAGCTGAATTGTGTAGGTGCTCCTAGGCTGGATGATGTTCTGCTGGTCAAAGGGTTGACAGCCAATTTGATCAATATTAGTCAACTATGTGATCAAGGACTCATAGTTAATTTTACAAAAACTGAATGCATTGTCACTAATGAGAAAGGTGAAGTCATCATGAAGGGTGCTAGGTCTAAGGACAACTGTTACTTATGGGTGCCACAGGACTCAAGTCCCTCCACATGTGTTCTTGCTAAAGAAGATAAAGTCAAAGTCTAGCATCAAAAGTTGGGACATTTACATCTGAAGGGAATGAAGAGAATCATATCCACAGAAGCAGTAAGAGGAATCCCTAAGCTTAAAATTGAAGAGGGAAGAGTCTGTGGAGATTGTCAGATAGGGAAACAGACTAAGATGTCACATCCAAAGCTTCAACAATTCACTACTTCTAAAGTTTTGGAACTTCTTCATATGGACTTAATGGGGCCTATGCAGGTGGAAAGTCTAGGTGGGAAGAAATATGCTTATGTTGTTGTAGATGACTATTCCAGGTACACTTGGGTGAACTTCATCAAAGACAAAACAGAAGTGTTTGCTGTGTTTAAAGATCTATGTCAAAGACTCTAAAGAGAAAAGGATAGTAATGTCATCAGAATAAGAAGTGATCATAGGAGAGAGTTTGAAAATAGAAAGTTTGCTGAGTTTTGTTCTGCTGAAGGCATCAGTCATGAGTTTTCATCTCCCATTACCCCTCAGCAAAATGGAGTAGTTGAAAGGAAGAACAAAACCATTCAAGAATCTGCTAGGGCAATGATTCATGCCAAAAAGCTTCCTTACCATTTCTGGGCTGAAGCTATGAATACTGCCTGTTACATTCACAACAGAGTGACTTTGAGAAGAGGTACTTCAGCTACCTTGTATGAACTATGGAAGGGGAGAAAACCAAGTGTGAAGTACTTTCATGTATTTGGTAGTAAGTGTTATATCCTGACAGATCGTGAACAAAGGAGAAAAATGGATCCAAAAAGTGATGAGGGAATCTTTCTAGGATACTCTACAAATAGCAGAGCTTATAGGGTATTCAATTCCAGAACCAAAGTCATGATGGAATCTATAAATGTGGTTGTTGATGACAATGGAATAAAGGAAGATGCTGATGTCCTAGATGATGTTGGAACATTTTTTGATGATGAAGCTGAAGACAGAGGTGTAAATCCCAGTCCTGTTGCTGCTGAACCTGGTCCTGAACAACCTAACAAGGAACCATCTATCAGAGTACATAAGGACCATCCAAAAAAGCTTATCATAGGTGATCCAAACTCAGGAGTTACCACTAGGTCAAGAGAAGTTGTGTCAAACTCTTGCTTTGTATCCAAAATTGAGCCCAAAAATGTTAAAGAAGCCTTGAAAGATGAGTTTTGGATTAATGCCATGCAAGAAGAGATGGGACAATTCAAGAGGAATGAAGTGTGGGAGCTTGTGCCAAGGCCTGAAAGAATGAATGTGATTGGCACCAAGTGGGTTTACAAGAATAAATCTGATGAACAGGAGTGGTCACCAGAAATAAGGCTAGTCTGGTTGCCCAAGGTTACACTCAGGTATAAGGAATTAATTTTGATGAGACTTTTGTTCCTGTGGCCAAACTGGAATCTATCAGGTTACTCTAAGGTGTGGCTTGTAACCTCAAATTCAAATTGTTCCAAATGGATGTAAAGAGTGCTTTCTTGAATGGGTACTTAAATGAAGAAGTTTATGTAGATCAACCCAAGGGGTTTATTGATCCAACATTTCCTAACCATGTCTACAAACTAAGGAAAGCTCTTTATGGATTAAAATAAGCACCTAGAGCTTGGTATGACAGGCTTACTGAATTCCTGTCTTTGAATGGTTACAAAAAAGGAAGAATTGACAAGACATTGTTTGTCAAAGAGGAAGGAGGAAAACTGCTAATAGCTCAAATATATGTTGATGACATAGTGTTTGGTGGGATGTCAGAAGCAATGGTTCAACATTTTGTGAAACAGATGCAGTCTGAGTTTGAAATGAGTCTTGTTGGTGAGCTCAGCTATTTTCTGGGTCTGCAAGTTAGACAAATGGAAGACTCCATATTTATCTCTCAGAGCAAGTATGCAAAGAACATTGTCAAGAAGTTTGGTCTGGAGAATGCTAATCACAAGAGGACACTTGCCCCTACTCATCTGAAGCTGTCCAAGGATGAACATGGAGTGAGTGTGGATCAAAGCCTATACAGAAGCATGATTGGAAGCTTGCTGTATCTCACAGCTAGCGAACCTGATATCTCCTTTGTTGTAGGAGTTTGTGCCAGATATCAATCTGAACCTAAAGTAAGCCACATGAATCAAGTGAAGAGAATTATGAAATATGTGAATGGTACTAGTGACTATGGTATTCTATACAGTCATGGATCAGGAACTGAATTGAGTGGATATTGTGATGCTGATTGGGCAGGGAGTGCTGATGATAGAAAAAGTACTTCTGGAGGATGCTTATTCTTTAGGAATAACCTTATCTCGTGGTTTAGCAAGAAGCAGAACTATGTATCTCTCTCTACTGCTGAGGCTGAGTACATAGCAGCAGGAAGTAGTTGTTCACAATTGGTTTGGATGAAGCAAATGTTAACTGAATACAATGTCAAGCAAGATGTCATGACATTGTACTGTGATAATCTGAGTGCTATCAATATCTCCAAGAACCCAATTCAACATAGCAGGACTAAGCATATTGACATAAGTCATCACTTTATAAGAGATCTGGTTGAAGATAAAGTGGTTGCTTTGGAACATGTTGCTACTGAAATGCAATTAGCTGATATTTTTACTAAGGGCTTAGATGCAAATCAGTTCGAAAATTTAAGAAGCAAATTAGGGATTTGCATATATGAGGATTAGTGAATCGTTTGTGTGTAGGAGGATGGTATTGCTGGTGCAATTATCTTATGTGTGTGAGCTTATCTAGTTGGTGAAATTGACAAAATAAGAATATTTGGAAACAAACAAGAACATTTTGGAAGCACACAACATTACATTTTTTTAACAGAAACTACAAGCAAAGAGGTTTATTGTTTGGATTCAACTACTCATTCCACCCACCTGAGTTAATAAAATTAACCCAGTCTTCATCTGCTTCATCGTCAGAAGCTTGTAGTAGCACTAGAGGTTTCTTGTTGGTCTTCATTCTTGTTTTTGTCTGTCTGCCTGTTCTTGTTGCTCCTGTAGAAGACCCTGCAGTTGTCAATTATTTGGACTTTATCTCTTTTGGGTTGGTGGTCTTGTTTTTCTGGTCTTGCTTCAACTGACCCTTGTGTGTTTCAACTGTTCTGGAAGACTGGCTCATGTTTCCTTCCTTGTTTGGATGTCTACACAAGCATTTTGGTGTGGGTTTTATAATTCTACTCAAAGTCATTGTTTGTATCGCCTAGTCAAAGTTGTTTGGTGTCTGTGCACTTCTCCTTGTTGAGTAATGTGTCACTTTTTCCCATTTTCCCATTCCTTCTTGGAATTTTTTTTTGGAACTTGGAGTTTGACCATGTTTGACAAAGTGCCAGAACATTATGCTTACTGCTATGTTCAGAGGTTGTCCAATTATGGCTAAAAAGGGGGAGAGTAGAGTTGAGTTTTTTTAGTAGAGTAGAGTTTTTTTATGTTATTTGATGTTGGTTTGAAGGAGTTTGGAGTTTGGTTTGTTGTGCAGCTGGTTTTCTTGGTTGTTTTTTTTTTCAGAATATGTTAGATTGGTTTGTTTGAAGTATTTGTGAGGTGTGTTTCTACTGTTGGTATCTCTGATGTGTGCTGATATTGTTTTAGCCAAAATTAGCCAAAGGGGGAGATTGTTAGTTCTATTATTGGCTGTAATTTTGGTAAAACAATGTGTTGGTTCAAGATGTCATGTCTGATGTCTTAACTTGTGTTGCTAACATTCTGCTTGTGGTTTTGTTATTTAGCGTTGCAGGTCTGGGTTCTGATGTCAAACATGATGTCTTAACATCTTTTGACAGAACATCAGGATCAGTCTGTTATGTTAGCGCTGCGCTTTATTTGCTGTATCTTGAGGATTGTCTGAGAGATTGCAGGCGAGATTCTTGGAGGAGATTTTATCTGATGCAATCACTTGTGGAGTATATATTGTTACTGTTTTAGGACGAAAATATTTGAAGAGAAAATCAGTTTTAATTGTGAATCAAATCTGAGATTTTCAAGGAGTCCAAGCCCAAGAATAAGTTTCTATTTAAAGCAGCCTCAACCCTACTTGGACGTTACGAAGACAAGAGATTGTGTACTGAGTGTCAAGTATTAGGGTTTGTGTTTTCGTCTGTGTATTGTGAGCCATTCATTCATCTGTGTTGATGTTTGAATTGGACTGATTTAGTTGAGTTATATGCTGTCCACTCTAAGCTTTTAAGCACGAGTGTTTGTTATTGATTGAAGCTTTTAAGCAAGATCAAGTATTGTCCTTGAAGTGTGTGTTCTATTCTCATTATTGTTAGTTGTTATCACTGGTGTGATTGAGGGGGAGTGAGAGGTGTCTCATATCTAAGAGTGTCTTAGGTAGAAGTATCATTGGGTAGTGATTAAGTGAGTAGATTATCAACTTGTGTGTTGATTGTGAAGTCTATGAATTGATACTACTAATAGTGAATTTCCTCCCTGGCTTGGTAGCCCCCAGACGTAGGTTGTTAGACCGAACTGGGTGAACAATCCTTTGTGTTATTTACTGCTTTTATCTGTTACTATTATTGCCTTGTTCATACAGCAGATATTGATGTTGTGACATCTCACTTGACATCACATATCTGATACCAGAATTTTAATTGGCACCAATTTTCATCATTTTGATCACATGTGGAATATTCTAGACCATCCCATTTTAATTCCCCACATCATCATAATTAGTTCCCACCATGTACCATCACTAATCACCACTCTTTTGTGATTTCCCTCCAAATTTAAAATTCCAATCCTAATTTTCATTTCCAAACCAAACTTCAATCCACCAATTTTTCCAAGCCTAAACTCTATAAATAGAGGCTTCATTTCATTCATTCTTCAAGCTTTTAAGAGCCAAATTCACCTTGCTAAAATTTCTCTTGAAGCTTTTGATAGCCAACAAACCTCTTGCAAATTCTCTTCCCAACCATAAATTTCACTAAAGCTCACTTTTCTTCTTTTGAAAGTTAACAAGAATTCACATTGAATCTTGTTCAACTTTGAGCTAAACCTTCATCCAAACTTGTTTTCTTCATCAATTCTCATAGATCAAGGCTTTGGTATTTGGATCTTGAAGCAATTTGAAGGAATTTTCAGATTTAAAGTGGTAATTCATCTTTCACCATTGTTGAAGCTTCATCTTCACCTTCCATAATGTAGATCATTGGAGATTCTTGTTACTTGATCCTTTGGATCTTGTAATTGTGTTTGATTGTTGGTTTTTGCTACTGTTCTACTAAAAAATTTGTGCACAATTGAATCCTTGATCCTATGATGTTTAAAGAAATGAGTGATCAAGGATTTGGCAATTTTCAAACTGATTTTCTGCTGTTTTTACAGTGTTAATCGATTAACCAAAACCAGTACAATTAGGTTAATCGATTAACAACTTGTTTCTGCGCAAAAATTGGAAGTTTACACTGGTTAATCGATTAACATAATTACACTGTGAGTTGGTTAATCGATCAACCAACATCCAGAATGTGTTTTTTGCTTGTTTTTGGGGCTGTTTTGGTTTTTCTTCCTCCTTCTTCCCCTTTCTTCTTGTTTTAGCCTTGAATTACATTGTTGAGATTAATTTCTCTTTAATTTCAATGGACTTTGGATATGGTTAAAGTAATTAAACATTCATTAGTTCAAATCTATCTTTTAATGAATCGTTGAGTTCATTTGAGGTGCTTTGAATTAGTGATATGTTTTCACACTTAAACTTATCAATTAAAAGTGATTGAACTTGAAGATGAAGGGATATTGAAAGTGTAATTCAATTTGGCTTTCTCTTCATCTATTTCTTTTTTTATTTTGATCGATGAAAGTCTTATAAATCTTAGAATTTCTTTGTTGAATTCTTGATCAAGACTAGATCGTTACCTATTTTCTTCACTAGAGCCTTGTGCCACTAACCACTAACTTCTAACTTCTATACTTTTCCTTCTCGCTCCCTATCTCTCTTTATTTTTATGTTTTATGCCATTTATCATATCATGTTTATGTTTATGTAATTTTTCTTTTGTCCACTTGGACCATATTATCTTGTGCTTTTGTTTTTCTTTGTCCATTTTGGACTCAAAAACATTAATAAAGGATTAAACCACTAAAAGACTTGTGCTCTTAATTGTTGGACTATGGGCACTATCTTTTGCATTGGAGGACCTAGGCCCTTGATTATGGACTTATGAACTTATGGACTTAGAATTAGGATTCTTTCCCTTATGCTTTGGATCATTTTGGAGTTTGGTATTCTAGCCTTTATTTGGCTTGCTTATTGGCTCAAGAGGACGGAATTCTATTCTTATTATGCTTTGAAGAGTGTCTCCATGTGGTTAGATCTTTCTTATCCTTAGATTTTATTTTTATCCACTAGGATAGTCACTCCTTCTCCACCCCTTCTTCAATTTTCAAAACCTTCTCTCTTTTTCAAAACCTTCTTGTTTTCGAACTTAAAACCGCTTTCATAATAAAACCTTGAGTTCAGTCGAGTGATATTTTTTAAACTTTGCTTTTCCTTAATAAATGTCAATCCATGTTAATCATATTTTGACCATTTCAAAAAGACATAAAAAATACAAAACTCATCAAACTCTTTTTGTGCTTTGTGCACCTTTTCCTTTTAAACTTTTTCATAAGTTTAGACATGATTCATCTCTTTAAGCGGAATTATTCGCTTGGAAATGACGACTTGTCTTTACATTTAAAATCAATCATAACAAACAAATTTTTGTTATTTGTACCACGAACTACGGGGTTTTGATCCTACATTGCACATCGTGGGTACGTAGGCATGAGGAGACGAGTCTCTCCAAATAAAAAAATCTTAAAAAATATTTCTTTTCTCATCTCTCCCAATCTTTTTCAAACAAACCTTTTTCAAACCAAAAAGCATGAATACATCAAAGGGCTCCTATAGAGTACTAAAGATGTATTGGGTGCGTAAAACCTTCCCTTTACATAACCAACCCTCCTTACCCATTCTCTGTTTGTTCTTGTTTCTTTTAGAACTCTTTAGGTTTTTTTTTCCGCACTTTTTTCCTTTTCCTTTGAGGAATAAATAAAAGCGCAGTGACGACTCTTGTTTATTTTTGAGTTAAGTTAATTAATAGCTTACACTCACAAATTTCCCCGCTACAAACATCAACAGAGAAATTAGCCTCGAAGGCCTACTTTTATCCGACTCAATCCAACCCTTCATATTCATCATCAATCCCCCAAAAATAACACCTAAATCATCAATTTACTCATAAACCCACAAACCTACATAAACCTCAAAAATCAGCTTTAAACACATCAAATTCCTATATTGAAAACAATGAAAGGCAATACTCCCCATACCATAGATTGTCGATTCCAAGCTTTCTTTCTTTAGTTCTTGGAAACCTTCTCGAATCCTAAGCTTTTCCCTCTTTCCTCAGAGCTCTGGCCTTTTCCCTTCTTTCCACGATCTAACAATATGAATCTTATTCCTCTCAAATTCTCCTTTATGTTAAACCTAACCTTTGGGCTTCTAAAATGGGCTTTTCCAATATTATCCTCACTAACTCCTCCTTAAAGTCCAATTTACCCTTAATCCTTCTAATATTATTTAAATAAATAATAATACAATATATTCCATATTATATACTATTATTTAAATAAATAACCAAAACTCCACAAAATACCATCATCAACACAAACCACCCAAATTCACTAAAATCACGAATATTATATTTAAATAAATTAAATAAATATTCTGACCAATTTTGGAGTGTTACAACTCTCCCCCACTTAAAGAATTTTCGCCCTTGAAAATTACCTCAAGGAAATAGAGACGGATACGACTCTCTCATTTGATCTTCATGTTTCCAAGTCCAACTTTCGCCAGCTGGTCCACCCCACAACACCTTCACTAAAGCTATGTCTTTACCCCGCCGTTGCTTCATCTCTCGACCATCAACCCGCACAGGTAATGCTTCCACTGTCAGGTTATCCCTCAATTGTACATCATCCATCTGAAGCACATGCGACGGATCTGGTATGTACTTTCTCAACTGAGACACATGGAACAAGTCATACAAATGCGCAAGTGACGGCGGTAAGGTAATTCGATAGGCTACCTCTCCTATCCTCTGCAAGATTTTATATGGACCAACAAATCGTGGAGTGAGCTTCCTAGACTTCAAATCTCGACCCACCCCAGTCACTGGTGTCACCCTAAAAAACACGTGATCTCCCTCTTGGAATTCAAGTGTCTTCCTTCTCTTATCATGGTAGCTATTCTGGCGACTCTGCGATGCTGTTGGTTGCAGAATAGGGCAAGCAGTAGAAATATTTATTTTTGGAAGAATTCCCTCTGGGATTTATGTCGTGTCCACAGAGATCGGTTCGAGGGAAAGAATGTCGTTCGACAGTCTCTCACGTTAATGAGTTTGGGTTTAAATGGTTTTAAAGTATACAAACAGAAAAGTAAATATTAACACAAGAAAATTCATTCATCAGAGAGAAAAGACTTATCAAGCATGTATATATTCCACTCATCACAAACTTAAACCTATCGACCAGTTACACTCAACTTACAATACTCCTCAATATCACCCGATATCATTCACAGCACATGTCCATCTCTGGCACACTCAACCATGCTACCCTCATCGGCACTCTCGCATCCGACTCAAGACACGGAGGCATTAAGTTTCGACACCCATACGGATTGTTAGCCCTAAATCTATCTCTAGAGTTCAGAAACTAATAGATAATTATCCTTAATCGAAGTTTGTGAAGTTTATCTCTAACACGACCCAAACCCCGCACATTTAAGCAAAAATCAAGAACAATCACCAATAGAGATTTGTAAAGCAAATTAAATATAACGCCATGGGCGACAAATGTACATAAGATCAAAGTAAAAACATATACAAACCCAACAAAGAACAAAGACATAAAGAAAATCAGAAATGAACCACACACTTCACGGATTGTCAGAGCCGATCGATGAGAAATCCACCTCGGATCATCCGCATGCAAGCTTCCATGATGTTTTCTAAGCTAATCTACTGAAAAATGAAGTTTGATGGAGTTGGGAGCAAAAATCCCCAAAACCATAACTTAAAAAGTGACTGAAATGAACTATATACATTACAAATTTTGTCACGTTCACAAAGCGAACGATTGGTTCGCAAAGCGAACCCTCGAAAAATGGCACTTAAGTGCCTCTGAAATGCTAAACGACCTTTGTAGATTCCAGAAGTTTGCAGTGCGAATGATTTATTCGCAAAGCGAATGCTCGCTGCACAGTTCGCAAAGCGAACTTTGGTTCCTTTTTCCTCTGCCTCAAACTGGGACCATTCGTTGGGAACCTCGCCAGCCATTCGCAAAGCGAACAAGCTGAACTTTCTGGTTTTCTTCAGCTCCCTTTTATTGCTTCAAATGACACATCTTGGAGCTTTTATTACTCATTGCTCCAACAATGCTTAATTACCTACAAAATGAATGGAAAACCATTAATCTTTACATAAATGAATCAAAAAAACAAATATATACTAACTAACGTATTTATATATAAAGTGGGGTTTATTCGATCGATACTTACCAAAAAGTATCGATAAGTGCAACAAAATATATATACAAAAATAGTTACATTTTGCACTTATCAGACGCTCTCATCCTTTCTTGGATCTTCTTAATCTTCTCAGTCGTCTCTAGCACAATCTCAGGTCCGAGTACAACACTCTCGCCCGACTCATACCAACACAAAGGAGTCCTACACCTTCTCCCATACAAATCTTCATAGGGCGTCATTCCAATACTAGCATGAAAACTATTATTGTACGTGAACTCAATTAGCGGTAAATGGCTATCCCAAGATCCTCCGTGATCCAACACACAAGCCCTCAGCAAATCCTCTAAGGATTAGATAGTTCTTTCTGTTTGACCGTCCGTTTGCGGATGATAGGCAGAACTCATCCTCAACTTAGTACCCAAAGCATCTTGTAAACTCTTCCAGAACCTAGATGTGAATCTCGGATCTCTATCCGACACGATACTCGAAGGTATCCCATGTAACTTCATAATCTCCTCAATGTACATCTCGACTAACTTCTACATAAAATGATTAATCTTCATCGGCAAGAAATGAGCCGATTTAGTTAATCTATCCACAGTCACCCAAATTGAATCATTCCATTTTGCTGTCCTCGCCAACCCCGACACAAAGTCCATGGAAATGCTATCCCATTTCCATTCTGGAATATTCAACGGTTGCATCATACCTAAAGGCTTCTGATGCTTAATCTTCGACTTCTGACACGTCAAGCACGCATAAACGAATTCTGCGACATCCTTCTTCATACCTGGCCACCAAAATAACTTTTTCAAATCCTGGTACATCTTCGTAGCACCGGGATGGATACTCAACCTACTTCGGTGTCCTTCTTCTAGAATACTCTTCTTGATTTCTGGAACACATACCCTATTCTGAAACCTCATCACACCATTCTCATCAATCCAAAATTTTCCTTCGTTATTTTGGTTAATCAAAGTCAACCGATCCACCAACTTTATATCAGATTGCTGTCCCACTCTGATTTCTTCCAGAATACCACTGTTGCTTCCTTAAACTAATGCTTTCTTTTTATATGTGGTTTTAAAGCAAATGTGTCACATGCAAGTATACATGCTTGGTAATGCAGCAAGTGATAAAGTAAAGGTCGAACCCACAAGGAAGTGATGAAAATTTTTGAACTACAAGTATTAATTTCTTTGTTTAAGAGAAAGTATGAGCAAGGTGACAAGATAATTATAATAAAGGACAGGAGCAACACACAGTTAACTAAAACAACATTGATAACTAAAAAAAAGGAGTTAAAATATCAAAAAGAGTAGTTGAAAAGCTAAATCCATTAGTATAGTTGTTGCTAAAATGCTTTCATGATGTGAAGTGTCCTGCCTCAAAAGGTCAGAACGTGATCTAGTGGTGTATCTCTACAACATCAAAAACCTGCATAACTAGGGCAAGGGAACAAATCTCTAAGTCTCACTTGTAACCCTAAAATACGTCTGGTTTTAATTCTGAAATTCTTTATGGTCTCAACTTCTTATCTTTAAGCAAGTTGAATTAAGTGAATATCTCTATCCTACTTTATTAACCACTTTTGTTATGAAATCCACTTGTTTGTTGGATCTCTCTCAACAACAAGCTTTTACCTTTTTCCTAGTTGATCACTCTAAGAATCAAGTGTATAGCATAAAAACACATAACAAAATAAGACACTCAACTTCACATCATTTCAACATAAAAACAACGTTTATACTAACTTCATTAGCCTCATCAATCAAGGGTTTAGCTCATAGTGAGCTGAGTACAAGCTACTGAAATGAAACTAAAAGGAGACATATTGTTACAAAGTTAAGTACAGAAATGCAACCTAATAGTAACTTGGAAATCTCTTGCGTTGAGTAAACAGTAACAACTCTCTTCAGTCACGACAGCTTTCAGCAGAGAGTACATGACTGGATGAGAAGAGAAGACCCTCTACCAATACTCTTACTCGTGAAACGAAAATAAATTAAAACTACAACTGAAATAAAAACTGTGTTGTTGTGTGTAAAATCTCCTGCTCTCTTCTCTCAATGTGCATGTCTTCTTTATATAGAGGTGAGTGGAAGTGAGAGTTGCTACTTTCTTGGATCATGGGTTTCTTGATGAAAATAAGGTTAGGCCTATATCAAATCCGAATGTGGACCAGCTGTCCCTCAATCATTCCTTTGCAAGTTATCTGGTACAGATGTTAGTGGGAGACAAAGTTGCTTTTGCAGACGGCTGTGGTAGAGTGATGGAGCAACGCGGGCGGCTGGTGGTTTGGTGCTGGGCGTTCTTTTGCAGCATGGTCCCCACCGTACTACCATTTGTCTTCTAGATTCCTTGATCCTATCCAATTTCTCTTGCTCTATTGCTCTTCAAAATAGTGCCACGTGAGCCCTAGTGACTTTCTTCTCCAATCCTCTTGATGAAATAAGTGATTAATTTATCAACCACTTCCTTTTTCTTCAGCTTTCCATTCTGCTCCAGAATCCGTCTCTCAGGGTCACGCCTCTACTTGCCATCAACTGACTTCCTTTTTTTTGACAAAAACACATTGAAAACCATAAAAGAAGCACCTAGTGTGCTCAAAGCTAAAACATACTGAAATAAGCTAATTTCACATTAAATCATCAAATCCTAAACTAAAAATGCCACATAAAATGGGTCAAAGTAACACAGTAAGATAGAGTTATCAACCACTAGTCAACTTCAACATTCCCAACTTCACACTGTCAGAGGTCTCTTCACACACCAAACTCAAATCTCGGAATTGCTCAATTAGTTCCAATTCTTTCACCATAAGCATCGACATATGCAATGATTTTCTGCTAAATGCATCGGCCACTACATTTGCTTTGCCCAGATGATAACTCAAATCAAAATCGAAATCCTTCAACAGCTCTAACCATCTCCTCTGCCACATATTCAATTCTTTCTGATCAAATAAGTACTTCAGACTTTTATGATCACTGAACACTTCAAACTTAGAGCCAAACATATAATATCTCCAAATCTTCAACACAAACACCACAGCGGTCAATTCTAAGTCACGTGTAGGATAATTCCTCTCACGAACTCGCAATTGTCTCAAAACATAGGCAACAACTTGTCCATTCTGCATCAATACTCCACCAAGACCCATTTTGACGCATCACAATACACCACAAAAGATTTGCTCGAATTAGGCAAAATCAACACTGGAGCGGTCGTCAACCTCTTCTTCAATTCCACAAAACTCTCTTTGCAAGCTACATCCCACACAAAAGCTTGACCCTTTCGAGTCAACTGAGTCAAAGGTAATGTCATCACAAAGGAAAACATAAAAAATCGCGATATCATAAATCACATCAATGCCAAATAAATGCAATGCACAACAAGACTCATGCATGTGGTACCAATTCGTCAAAGTCGATGGACACTAGGCCATCACCCTCCAAAGATCCCCGTCATTAGGATCGATTCTACACAAGAACTGGAGCACGTCAAAATTACCTCACATCCACACAATAGGATTGAAGCCACAATAGACTGAAGTCTGGAATGCTATGAATGCATGATACACAACATCATTATCGTCATCATTAATAAAAGTCATTACGTGCATCATCATTCATAAAAATCTCATGTTAATCATATCATCATTTATTCATCAAAACATCATGAATCATCATCTCATAAACATCAATATACTCATGGTAATTCATCAAAATAATCATAGCTCAAAACATCAAGACAACACAAGAATCATAAAACAAGTTCGCGAACAGCAGGCATTCGCTAGAAAGTTTGCTTTGCGAACTTGTTCGCTTTAGTGTTCGCCTAGCGAGCTGCCAGCGAACCCCAAAATCCCATACAAAACCAGAGGAACCCCCATTCTGTCTCTCCCTCTAGTCGCCTAGCGAAGTTATTCGTTGGGAAGTTCGCTTTGCAAACTTCAAATCATAATTATAATTTCATCCCAGTATCTCAAACAACGTCATTGCGCATTCCCTGTGTTGTTCGCCCAGCGAGTCTGGGGCAAGTATTCGCTTTGCGAAGGATTCCTTCGCTTTGCGAGGTCGCGATTTCCTGCAATCGCTGCTACGTATGAGTAGCACATTCAGACCCCAAAAACCTTACGGGTTCAGCCTCCTTTACCCCAAAAACACCCCCAAAACATCCCTAAGGCATTAAGGCAACAAGGACATAAAACCTACGACTATTAGGCCGATTTATTACACTATCCTAAGCTTCAATTTCACATAAACCTTCACAAACCTAATTACCTTCATAACTTCCATAAATCCCTTTCCCCACGAGGTCAAAACAACACCAACAGAGAAATTAGCCTCGAAGGCCTACTTTTATCTGACTCAATCCAACCCTTTATATTCATCACCAATCCACCAAAAACAACACCTAAATCATTAATTTACTCATAAACCCACAAACCCACATAAACCTCAAAAATATGCTTTAAACACATCGAATTCCTATATTGAAAACAATGAAAGGTAATACTCCCCATACCTTAGATTGTCGATTCCAAGCTTTCTTTCTTTAGTTCTTGGAAACCTTCTCGAATCCTAAGCTTTTCCCTCTTTCCTCAGAGCTCTGGCCTTTTCCCTTCTTTCCACGGTCTAACAAAATGAATCCTATTCCTCTCAAATTCTCCTTTTTGTTTAACCTAACCTTTGGGCTTCTAAAATGGGCTTTCCCAATATTATCCTCACTAACTCCTCCTTAAAGTCCAATTTACCCTTAATCCTTCTAATATTATTTAAATAAATAACCAAAACTCCACAAAATACCATCATCAACACAAACCACCCAAATTCACTAAAATCACGAATATTATATTTAAATAAATTAAATAAATATTCTTACCAATTTTGAGGTGTTACACTTAACACACTCAGCTTTTGATAGTACTGTGTGTATTTCTCAGTTGTATCTTCATCGTTATTTCTTAGTTGATCTTCAAATTTTCCATTGCTTTTTATAGCTAAAGAAAATAAGGACGTTGGAGCATCTTCAACGGCTACAGACCAATTCTTCTAGTACATCTTCTTTTCCAATAAAGCAAGTGTTGGAACTTTCAGTCACAAGAATATCCACGAAACAAGGCCTTTGTCCAGAGGATACAACTATGATTCAAGTACAACACAACCTGTAAAGATAATGTCAACAAATCTTGAGTCTCGTGTTAGCAGAACTGACTTGACATTACTCAGCATCAGAGGCAACATATCACGCTTCTAAACTGGAGTGTACTAGCAGCTGCTTTTTTTATCAGAACCAAACCAAAGCTGTTTCAGTGTCAAAACCAGTTCCATCAAGTAAATATAATTCTGCACACACAAACTAGCTAGTTATAAATCCTAATTGATTGTCAAATACTTTGTTATCATCAAAACCTTGGAGGATGCATGGTATGAACCAAACTTGTTTCAACAGAGAGTTCCATTTCTTTTGATTTTATCCCTAATTTTTGCCTGGACCTTTTCTTTTTGTGGTCCACCGGTATGCCCATTTTTTCCCTAAGTTTCCCCTTAGGGTTTTTGACTTAGCAAGTCTATTTTTTAGGTGAAGTATTTTTTGACCGCGTCTGCATTCACTAGGGATGGAAGATCTTCACCATCCATAGTTGAGAGAATTAAGGCTCCTCCAGAGAAAATTTTTTTTACAACATATGGACCTTTGTAATTAGGTGTCCATTTGTCTCGTGGATCTGTATGAATTTGCAGAATCTTTCTCAATAATAGGTCTCATACTTTAAGGTTTCGAGGACGAACCTTTTTGTCAAATGCCCCTTTCAACTGTCTTTGTTATAACTAACCTTGGCAAATGGCTACCTTGCGTTTCTCTTCGAAGAGGTTGAGCTGATCAAGCCTTGTCTGTACCCATTCAACGTCGTCAAGCTTGACATCTGTTAATATCCTCAGGGAGGGAATCTCTACTTCGATGGGGAGTACTGCATCCATGCCATACACAAGAGAGAACGAGTTGCCCCAGTGAAAGTGCGTACTGAGGTACGGTAGCCATGTAAAGAAAACGACATCATTCCATGCCAATCTTTGTATGTGTTTACCATTTTCTGAATGATCTTCTTGATGTTCTTATTTGCTGCCTCAACAGCGTTATTAATCTCCAAACTTTATGACGATGAATTTTGATGCTCTATCTTGAAGCTCTTGCACAAATCTTTCATCATATTGTTATTGAGATTTGAGCCATTATCAGTAATGATCTTATTAGGAATTCCATAATGATAGATGACCTTTTTCTTTATAAAGCGAGCAACCACTTGTTTGGTAACATTTGCATAGGAGACAATCTTCACCCATTTGGTGAAGTAGTCAATGGCTACCAAGATAAAACGAGGTCTATTTGAAGCAGTCGGTTCAATGTGGCCAATCACATCTATGCCCCACATGGCGAAAGGCCAAGGTGATGTGAAGACATTAGAGGAACCGGTGGCACATGTATTTTGTATGCATAAATCTGGCACTTATGGCACATTTGCACATAGTGATAACAATCAACTTCCATCGTCATCTAGTAATAACCTGCCCTCAAGATATTTTCTACCATTGTATGCCCACTGGCATGAGACCCAAAGGAGCCTTCATGACTTTCGGTTATGATCTGATCAGCTTTGTGTCTATCCACACATCTGAGCAAGACCGAGTCATAGTTCCTCTTGTAAAGCACACCTCTGCTTAAGAAGAATTTGGACAAGATCTTTCTCAGGGACTTCTTATCTGTAATGGATACGTTCTCTGGATATTCTTTCTTTTCTAGATACCTCATGATATCATAGAACCAACGTTGATCAATAGGCTCTACCTCGGTTGCTAAGCAGTACGCCGTTTCATCAAGATGTTCAATGTAAATAGAAGGTGCTTCATTTTTCCATTTGACCTTGAACATGGATGCCAAAGTGGCTAAGGCATCTTCTAATTGATTTTTTTCTCAGGGAATATGGTGAAAAGTGATATCATCAAAGTATGGAAATAACTTCAAGATATGGTCTCGATACAAAATTAACTTGATGTCACGAGTTTCCCAATCCCCTATGACCTGACTGATAACCAAGGCTGAATCTCCAGAGACCTCAAGAGTCTTGATTTTATGATCAATAGCCGCTTCAATCCCGAAGATACATGCTTCGAACTCTGCCATGTTGTTGCTACATTCAAAGCATAACCTCGCAGTGAAGGGAAGATGAAAGCTAGTGGGAGAAATGAAAATTTCCCCAATTCCATTGCCTTGAGCATTTGCAGCACCATTAAACACAAACATCCATCGCGATCCTGGTTTAGGTCCTTTTCCAGGGCCTGGAATTTCGTAATCTCAACAGAATGTCCTCATCTGGGAAGTCAAATCGCATTGGCTGATAATCTTCCACGGGTTGTGGGCTAAATAATTAGAAAACACATTCCCCCTTGATGGCTTTCTGAGTGACAAGTTGGATGTTGTATTCTGTCAATACCATTGGCCAGCGGGCAATCCTTCCGGTGAGAGCAGGCTTCTCGAAGATGTATTTGATCAAATCCATTTTCGATATCAATAGAGTTGCATGAGTCAGCATATATTGTCTCAGGCGTTTAACATCCCAGGAAAGTGCACAACATGTTTTTCAAGCAGGGAATACCTCTTTTTGCAACCAGTAAACTACTTTTTTAGGTAATAAATGGCGTGTTCTTTTTTTTCCCGTTTCATCATGCTGCCCAAGTACACATCCCATGGATTCCTCAAGAACTATCAGATACATAATGAGAGGTCTACCCGGAACATGAGGCATAAAGATTGGTGGCTTTTGCAGATACTGTTTTATTCTTTCAAAATCTTTTTGGCAATTATCATTCCACTCGATGGCTTGACCTTTGTGGAGTAACTTGAATATAGGCTCACAGGTGGCTGTAAGGTGAGATATGAATCTAGCAACGTAGTTCAATCTTCCTAGGGAAACTACGAACCTTTTTTTTCCAGTTCTTGGTGTTGCCATACTTTGTATGGCTTTAACTTTATCAAGATCAACTTCAATCCCACGTTGGCTCACGATAAAACCAAGCAGTTTACTGAATCTTACCCCAAAGGTACATTTGTCGAGATTTAATCTCAACTTGAGTTTTCTCAATCTTGCAAATAGCTTCTGCAGATGGAAAAGATGCTCTTCCTCATCATGGGGCTTTGCAATCATATCATCGACATATACTTCAATCTTCTTATAAATCATATCACGAAAGAAAGTCATCATTGCTCATTGATACGTTGCGCCAACATTTTTCAAATCGAAGGGCATAACCTTGTAGCAAAAGGTTCCCCAAAGGGTGATGAATGCAATCTTTTCCATGTCTTCCGGAGCCATTTTAATCTGGTTGTAGCTGGAGAAGCCACCCATGAAAGAGAACACGGAGAATTAAGTTATATTGTCTACCAACACATTAATGTGAGGTAGCAGAAAGTCATATTTTGGGCTTGCTTTGTTCAGATCCCTGTAATCATCACATATTCGCACCTTACCATCTTTCTTTGGTACAGGTACAATGTTCGCAACCCATTGAGGATAATTTACCACTGCCAAGAAACCTCTTCCTTGATCTTGATAGCCATGTTAGGACCAGTTCTTCTTAAGTCATGCTTCAATGGTGGAGACTCTTCTTTGAGAGGCAATCTATGCACCATGATATTTGTATCAAGCCCGGACATATCTTGGTATAACCAAGAAAACACATCCACATACTCACGCAGGAGCTCAATCAACTTCTTTTTCACCTCATCATCAAGGGAAACGCCTATCTTGACTTCTTTCTTATCATCCTCTGTCCCAAAGTTGACAATCTCTACTGATTCCTGATGCGGTTGAATGACTCTTGATTCTTGCTGTAACAATCTGGCTAACTCCTTAGGGAGCTCACAATATTCCTCACAATCCTTATCGGCATTGTAGATTGGATTATTAAAGTTATAACGAACCATATCTGTATTGTTATCAATGGAATCCGAGGCGAATCTACATGATTGATGATTCATGCTTTATTTTAGAATGATGGAGAAGAAAAATGAAAGGAAAAACATTGTTATTTTTTTTTGTAAAATAAAATGAAAGACAGAGAACATAATTGAATGCAAAATGCCCATTTTATTTATGATAAACATGGTTTAAAAATAAAGGGGGCTCTACAAGCTTCCCTATGCCTTGGGCATAACATAGGGTTTCAAAAGAAAAACAAGAAAATTACTCTTCGATTAACGTGACTTCTGGAATGTCCACGGAAGTTCATTTGTTGAGTTATTGGTCTCGAGCTTTTTGGTACACAAGGCACACTAGGCTAGATGTATTGCTTTCATCATCCACAAGAGAAACCGGACCACCCAGGAGATGTCCACCACTGGTGAAAGTATCTGAAAATGGGAGAATATGCCCCTTGGCTTCATTTTTCATTGCCATCTTTTGTGCCACCTGATGTTAATGATATCCCAGCCCAGATCGGTCTTTGTTCACTGGTAACTCGAGCACTATACCCCAGCCTTCGGGGTGACCAACCTCTACTACACTCTACGCATTCCTCCATGAAGTCATGGAAAGTTCAGTTTTCTTATATTATTTTGCTAGAGGATTCTTGGCTAATACGTTCAATGATGATCCAGTATCAAATATTATCTTTCTTCTTAGGCTAGTCTAGTCCCACAAATTATAAGATTTTCCATTATAGTGCTTGAGAGGCATTCTCAAATACTATATTATTTTATCTTCTTTTATTTATTTGTTTGATCATACAAATTTTGGAAAACCTCTCTAGACTTTAGACAATGCCATAATTCACTTTTAACACCTTAAAAATGATTGTGTTGTCCTATCAACTAATTATAACCGCTTCTTGTGATCATGATCTAATCCTGATCAATTTGATTTCACAATGACCTACTTATCTTTCTCTATAAGTTCAATCTAATCACAGTTGATGAATATGAAATTCTTAGCTACCATATTGAGGAAATATGCTTCAACCTCGTGGTTAGTGATGTAATGTTGTGAAGGCATGAAACTAACGACGTTAAACAAACGCTTATTGGTAGGCAACCAAATTTTTTACTTTCACTACTTTATGCTTTATGTACCATATATGTCATTTTGAACATAAACCAGACATGATTGGTTGAATTTGGATAAAAAGAATTGATACACCTATTTATGTCAAAATGGCTAAGCGAGCAAAACTACATGCTAATCTTGGAAAATCAAGAGATTAGTTTATGCCTTTCTTGGTCAGCGAGATAACAAGTCGCTAGCAAGTTTTGAACGGTTCCAAATTATAAAATTTTCAACTACTCCAATTAATTACGTACAATTTGTAACTTTGTAACCTCCCCCACTATTCTGAAAGCAGAAATCCTTATTTTCTAAACCTTAAGAGTGTGTTTAGATGAGGTAATTTGAGATTTTTAAGGAATTTAAAATTCAATGCAATTCAAATGATTCAATTGAAATTCATTCAATTAAAAAAAATTGTTTGGATAGAGTATTAGAATGATTCATTGTTAAATTTTTGGAGTCATTTTCATAAATTTTAAAACTTTTGGGTCAAATTTAAAATATGAAAAATAGGGACCAATTTGCGATTTTTGAAAATTTCAAGGGACCAATTTATAAAATTTAAAAATTATTTAGGGAGTTATTTGCAATTTTTTGAATATTTTGAGGGTAATTTTGTAATTTTCATAAAATATAAGGACCATTTTGCAAAATTTGAAAAATTAATAATAAATGATTTAACATTCAAATTATGGAGCAATTTCAAATTATTTACTTTTTGGTGTCATTTGAAATTCCTTAAATTTGACTTAAATAAAATACCTTATAAATTTACATCATTTTAACAATTCTTCATATTCTTTATCCACACAATAGATTTTGATCAAGTCATTTTAAATTCACTCAAAAAATTACTTTCCCTCATTAAAATGCTTCATCCAAACACACTCTAATATCCTCCATTTTTGCGTCATTCTTCTTCTGAAAAAAAAACTCTCACATCAACAAACCCAAAATTTCAAGTTCTTGGACTTTCATTGCATTATCTTCACACAACTTCAAGTTTCTGTAACCCACATTCAAATTTCATCCTCAAAAACTTAAAAGATACACCCTCTAGTCATAATTATAAGCAAATATCAACTTTTTAAATTTATTTAATAAATGATGTATTTATTAAATAAACTTAAAAAATAAATTTTTATTTATAATTGTGACCGGAGGTGTACGTGAGTATTAGTGAATTAAAACAAATTACTAATTACCTTTTCAAGTTCCCACGGTAAGTTTTCGATTTTTTTTTAGAACTTTTGAGTGTATTTAAAAGCTCATTTATTCCAATAACATATTTAGAGTATAATGAAGCTCATTTATTATTGCTGTTGTGGTGTTGTTATTGTTGCCGATCGATGCTAATGTTGTCGTTGTTGCTATTATTTGTTGTCGTAGCTATTGTTGTTGATGTTGTTATTTTTGCTTTGAAATTCAACCTTTTTCTTTTATTCATAAAAAAGAAATTTTAAAAGATTCTTTTATTTTTGTTTCAAATCATTTTCTTTTCTTTGACAAGATAAGTAAAACTTATGTAATATAAATACCACTCATATACACTTGTACTACTTAATTAAAATTCGATTCAATCTTTTTTTTTTGCCTAAAATCTATGTGGAATATGATCAATTGAACACCACAATGTCAAACTTAATATACGACATCTCTGATAATTTTTTACAATAACTGTATTACAAAATTTATCATTGGATTGAAAGTTATTATCACATAGATTATGTCTAAAAAATTTAACATTGATCGGATAACATTTGATATGCCAATAAGCTGCATCAAAATTAACGTCTTACGAACATTTATCAAACATGTTAATATTTATCTGTCTCGTTAACATAGCAAAGAATATCCAATTAACGTTAGATTTTATAGACATGATCTATGTGATAATAGTTTTCAATCAACGGTGGATTTTATAGTACAGTTATGTGATAAAGAGTAGTTTAACGTGTTATATTATTTAGTTTGACGTCATGTATCAATTGATCCTAACCCTATATGTATAAGCTATTAATAAGAGTTAGAGACTCTCTGTATCACTGAAATAATTAATTCTTCATTAGGTCAATAATCATTATAAGTATTGAGTTTAGTTATTTTGTTCATTCTAGTTTACTAGGTAATTGCAACTTTTTTGGAAAATTATAAAGAGTTCTTTCTAAATTTCATAAAAAAAACCCTTAAAAATTTAATTTGTTAATTACTTTGTTTCAGTTCAAAAATCATATTTTATAACTTGACTATATTACATACAATGTTAGAAATATCGATAAGATTAAATGGATCTAGGTCTGAATCGTGAATGAAGTCACTTTCTTTATAAGTATTTCAAACATTCTCTTTATTCTCTTAGAGTTTGGAAAGCAAGAATACCCAAGATAATTCAGCATTTGAATCGAGTCTGCACAAGACTGGTGAAGAACTCGAATGCAAGGAAGAGCGTCTGGAATAATGAAGAGGATTTATAATTTTATTGTATGATTTTCGTATTCTGAATAATGTATTTATAGGTCATGCATGTGTTGTTTCACAAGTTTGCAACTCTTGATGAAACAACACTTTTTCAGCATAAGATTATAATGGTTCGCCTATAGTTACATTATGCACCACTTCATAAAGTGTTGTATATTTTGAATTCAAAATTCAAACTTTCAGTAGACCGAGACAAATTTAACGGTAACTTCCACTAGTGGATGTTTAGTGCATAAACTGACCGAAATTTCCTTCAGACAAATTAAAGGCATATTTCACTGGTGGATGTTTAGTGCAAAAAACTGACCAAAATTCCTTCAGACAGATTTGAAGGCAATTTCCACTTTTGTCTATGAGACACTTTTATCCTCTTGTCATATTTGAACACACCCATGGGCATTAATTGTCTATTAATTTCCAACAATCCACCACTTGTTCTAATAATGACAAGTCTAATTCAAGAAAATGAAGTATAAAGAGTGTTAATATAGTTAGGCATATTTCGATTTTAAACTTAACCTTAGTGAGGACAACACAAAGTTTAATCGGAACGTTAGGTAGCAGTGCTTTTAAACCATTAATCCATATGATTAGACTGGCATTACCTTACACACACTCTTTAAGGGTTCTTCCCCTACATATCTCGCTTAGCACATATTTATGGCCATGTGGTATCCTATTTCATGAGAGAAATTCACATAAGTGAAGTTCATGTTGTATCCTTTTCCATGAGATACTCATCTTCAATTTGAACTTCATTAAGAGTTTTTTGCAACAAAAAGAAAAACTCAACCCTCTATTTAAAATAGTCAACATTATTTCCCAATGCTCGACTTACATCCAAATCAGTGACTTGTTGTTACCCATTGAATCTTGAAGTTAATATTTTGTTAACGTAAGATCCGGTTGTCGCTGCTGTTGGAACTCTTATTCAAGGAGTTTCAACCCCATACTCCTCGAGGTTGTTTTTACTAAGTCTCTGGTCAGGGGTTAGTAAATGGATCAGCCAAATTATAGCTTGTTCGAATGATTCCATCCTCAATCAATTTTCTCACGAACGAATGTCTAAGATCTATATATATAGACTTTCCATTATACACTTCACTGAATGCTCTAGCTAAAGTGGCTTGGCTATCGCAGTATATCATTACCTATGAAGCATTGTTTTTAGCCAATGGAACTTCCAACAGAAGATCCCTTAACCATTCCGCTTCTTGACCAGCAGAAGCAAAAGCCACGAACTCTGATTCCATGGTTGACAGAGTAATGCATGTTTGTTTCTTGCTCTTCCAAGAAATCGCACCTCCAGATAGTGTAAATATCCACCCAATTGCAGATTTGTGATCTCCAATTTTAGATATCCAACTCGCATCGGTATATCCTTCTAGTATGGCAGGGAACCTACCATAATGAAGGCCAAGATTTTTGGTTTTTAGTAGATAGCCGAAAATCCTTATGATTGCCTTCCAATATTCATTATTTGGATTACTAGTAAATCTACTCATTTTACTAACTACAAATGATATATCGGGTCTGATACATTGCATTAAATACATAAGACATCCTATTGCACTTGCATATTCCAATTGAGCCACTGCACTTCTGTTGTTCTTTTGAAGTTTGACGACATGATCAAATTGAGTGGTTACTTCTTCAAAGTTTAGGTGTTTGAACTTATCAAGCATTTTTTCAATATAATGTGTTTGAATAAGTTCATAACCCCCACTATTTCGCTTTACTTTGATTCCTAAAATTGTGTCAACAAGTCCAAGATCTTTCATCTTGAAAATGGACGTTAGAAACCTCTTTGTTTCTAAAATTCCATTCAAATCATTGCTAATTATTAACATGTCATCAACATAAAGACAAATATTATAATGGTTTTGCACACCTTTGTGTATAAACACTTGTCACAAGAATTAAGAATAAATCCATTTGAAAGTATGACATAGTTAAACTTTTGATGTCATTGTTTTGGTGCTTGTTTCAGGCCATATAAAGATTTGACAAGCTTGCACACCTTCTGTTCGTTTCCAGAAAGCACATAGCCTTCTGGTGATTCCATGTAGATTTCCTCATCGAGATCTCCATTTAGGAATGTTGTTTTAACATCCATTTGATGAACTATAAGGTCATTCAAAGAGGCTAAGGCAAAAAAACAATCTAACTGTGGTTGTCCTTGCTATTGGGTCATATGTGTCGAAGTAATCTATACCTTCTTTTTGTCTAAATCCTTTTGCTACCAATCTGGCCTTATAAGTGTTTAAGGTACCATCACTATGATACTTCCTTTTAAACACCAACTTGCATCCAATGAGCCTTGATTCCTTTGGTAAATCAACAAGTTTCCAAGTGTGGTTTGACGTAATTGAATCAATTTTATCTTGGATAACATTCTTCCAAAAGGAAGAGTCCCTTGAAGCTATTGCTTCTTTGTAGTTTTTAGGATCATCCTCTATTTGAAGAATAATAGGAATGCTTCGGACAAAATTCTTACAATTTCCTTCAATTAGATAAAAGAAAATGAGTTGAGGATCAATTTCATTTGGTCCTAGATTCTTTGTTTTCCAAACTTTTTTGCTTATCCTAGGTTTGGTTTGTTTTTTGTATGATCCGAGAGGTGCTTTCAGGTTGTATTTCTACAATCTGTGAAGAATCTTCTTCGCAAGATACTTTGTTTGTGACCGACTCAGATTTTTTATCCTCAGTGATAAGATTTTCAAAGAATTCTACATCCTGGGATTCTACAATTGCATTAGACTCTAAGTTTAAAAGTCTATATACTTTACCGTTTTGTGCATATCCTACAAAGGCAGATTTATCCCTCGAGGACCCAACTTAGTCCTTTTAGGATCCATGTTTTTATAGTAGGCTACACACCCCACACTCTAAAGTAACCGATATTCGATGCTCTGCCTTTCCATGGCTCATATGGAGAAATACCTATTTTCTTTAAAGAAATTCTGTTAATTATGTGGCAAGCGGAAATCAGGGCTTCACCCCACAAATTGAATTATAACTCAGAATGCATCAACATCGTGTTCATCATCTCTTGATATGTTCAATTCTTTATTTCGGCCATTCTATTTTGTTGTGGTGTGCCAATTTGTTTACCCTAAAAAATGGCAAACAATCGCTGGTCTCCAAACTTATGGTTTACTTGCAGGATCAACCAGTGAATCCTAGGACATAGTGCTTAAGATTCCTATTTGTATGGTAATTATCTTGTCTCTTAGTATGATTGAATTCGACTCAGTCGAAGAACATATGTCTACATGACACGTGGGATCAGTTGTTCAAAACTTCTTACAAGAAACTTTAAAATGAAAACAACAAGTATTCGACAAACTTGAAAATAAAGACATGAAAAAACTTGAAAATGACAATGGAAAGTAACACAAATATAAACTAAGATTAATGACTTTTTTGAATCTTAAAAGCTTTGCATGAAAGGTAAAATAATGGTGTTTCACCACGCTTACACATTCTCAGCCATTCTCTCGTTTCTCTTACACTTGATACTTTGAGTTTGTATAGTGAGAATTTTGTAAAACAATGAACACCCCCAATTCAATCAAATAAACTACTATATATATATATATATATATATATATATATATATATATATACAAATCTACAGTAACTACCATCTAACATTCTCTTCCCTTTAGCATACCATATGTAATGCTGCATGTAACTCGCCTTCTGTTGGTCTCCACGTGTCTCTTTTGAGATAAGAACTTAAGCAGTTATTTGAAGTTTGAACGTGATATAATCGTGCCCAAATAACTGCCTCTTTGACCACCTTTGCTATGACACCATGTCCAACTGGTAGAAGGGATAGGTGTCGAAGACTCCTCAACAACACCAATATTTTTCTAAGTCCAAGTTATGGTCGAACCATAACTTTCACATGCGTTACACTTGTTGGCTAAGTTTTCTTCTCTGGTCGAAAATCCCTGCTAACAGCGAGGTGCAGAACATTCATGTATTATGCTATGTTCTTCACAAAATGCATCAAATTCAGTAGAAAAGTATCCACCGCCCGCCCCTATCACTCCTAAGTACTTTTATAATTTTACTCAATTGATTTTCCACTTTTGCTTTATAGATTTTAAAGGCATTAAAAGCATCATCTTTATGCTTTAAAAGATATACATGTGTGTATATAGAAGAATCGTCGATGAATATAATAAAATATCTATTTCCCCCAAGGGTTAACATGTCGTTAAATTCGCACAAATCTGAATGTACAAGATCAAGTAGATTTGTTTTTTCTTTCAACACTTTTGAAAGGTTTCTTAATCATCTTTGATTTTACGCATAATTCACATTATTTAAATTATTTGTTACATGATATCAATCCAAATTTGATTAGTCTCTTCATAGAACTAATACCGGTATGTGCTAATCTATTATGCCATAAAGAAACAAAATAAAGCATGTAAGCAGAATTAGAGATTTCATTAATGATATTATTAGTAGTATAGAGTCTGATCATTCCCTCAGCGGAATATCCCTTTTCAACAAATACACCATTACGGGTCAATATAAGCATGCCCAATTCATAAACAGATTTAATACCTGGTTTTCCCAACAAATCCCCACTAATCATATTCCTATTCATGTAAGGGACATGAAGCACATTGACAAGGGTAACTTTCTTTTCGAAGGTGAAGTCGAGTTCAACGGATCCGGTTCCAACAACTTTAGATCGCACTTCATTTCCCATTTGTACTCTTGTCCATCATTTGTCTCAGAATAGGTTTTGAAAACAACCTTGTCATAAGAGACATGCACCGTAGCACATGTATCATACCACCAACCTTGCACTTTGCCTTTGATTGCCATAATTTTGCTTATTGTAGCGATTATGTCATCATTTGCATGAACTGCACTGAACTCATTTTTTTGACTTGTTGTGCCTATAATCTCGAGCATAGTTTCTAGGTTTTCCACATACAAAACATTCATTTTTCAGATCCTTCTGACTGTTGGAATTCTTGAACTTGTTTTGTTCCTTCTTTGGTCCAAGAAGACTCTTAATGCCATCATGTTTCTTCTTTCCTTTGGCGGTCACAACATTGGCTTTGGAAAGACCTGCAAATTCTGATTTCTACTTTTCCTTCGATTCCTCCTTTTCCTTCGATTCCTCCTCGATTCGAAGATGTTTCTGGATTTTCTCCATAGAGAAATTCTCAAAACTGTGCAACAATTTCTTTCTATAGCCTTTCCACGAAGGTGGTAACTTTGCAATGATTGCACCGACTTGAAAAGTCTCAGGGATGTCTATTTTTACAGCTTTTATTTTATTGATGTGGACTTCCAACTCGTGCACTTGGGGAAGAATGGACTTGGAGTCTATAAATTTAAAATTAAAATATTTAGAAATTAAAAACTTCTTTGTACCTTCCTTTCCGGCCTTGAATTTAAATTCGAACACTTTCCAGATTTCGGTTGCAGGCGGATTATCCGTATAGAGGCCATAGAGACAATCAGACAACATATTCACTATATGTCCACAACATAGCAGTCTGTCCTCCTTATGTTTCTTGCGCTCCTTCTTGAGTTCTTCAGAGTCATTCTTTGTTGGTTCAAGAATTGGTG
Organism: Lathyrus tuberosus; assembly: GCA_022829125.1. NCBI lineage: Eukaryota > Viridiplantae > Streptophyta > Magnoliopsida > Fabales > Fabaceae > Lathyrus > Lathyrus tuberosus. Next base: position 10,510,804 of record JALAZF010000104.1, read on the forward strand.
TTAAGTCAGTATCTAAGACGTAGTGAAACTTTAGGGCAGTTAGTAGGAATGTTATCTTATATTGCGATCTAGTGTAGTTGGTTCCATCAAAGCGATCCAACTTGACAAGGTCCTGGTTCATGACTTTGATGCTTGAAACTGCAGCATCGAAAGCCATTGTGAAAAAAATTTAAAGTCTGTTAGAAATATCAGTAAGATTAAATGGATCTAGGTCTGAATCGTGAACAGAGTCACTTTCCTTAAAAATATTTCAAGCACTCTCTTTATTGTCTTCGAGTTTAGAAAGCAAGAATACCCAGGATAATTCAGCCTTTGAATCGAGTCTGCACAAGACTGGTGAAGAACTCGAATGCAAGGAAGAGTGTCGAGAATAATGAAGAGGAATTACAATTTTATTGTATAATTTTCGGATTCTGAATAATGTATTTATAGGCCATGCATGTTGATCAATGCATTTTGATGCACATTCTTCTACTATTGTACTTAAGCATTTGTATGGTTTGTTTTACTAATTTTACTATTTTATTGTGTTTTTAGATTTAAGTTTATTTTTTCCTTTAATTTAATTTCGTATTTTATTTTAAGCATTAACAGTTATTTGATACATGTTCACTATACAGGCCATAACTTTAGCTACGAGAATTGAATTGGTGCATTCTGATAGGTGTTGGAAAGATAAGAGGAAGAGGTACAAGTTTTGTGTTGAAGTCAAAAGCTAATTCGGAGTGGAGCAGTATCAAATAATTCGTTGCAGTTTCAGACTTTAGAGAATAACTAGTTTTGGGCAAGTTTTTAGGTTTTTTTTGACCTGATTAGAATTAGAAGGGGAAATCCTTATTTTTGTATATGAATTCAACTGCGGTACTATTCACATTACACATTATTCATGATTTTGGTTTGCATTGCACGATTGTAATGGAGAACTAATTCTCAAGGGCAAAATCCTACTATACGGGTTCCATCGCTTTAAGGTTATTCTAATACCAATTTAAATTCGATTTCTTTTCAATTCTTTTCTATGAAGTCATTTTCTTAATTTGATTGCTTTCGTTTGCTTAATTCGATTGTTGTTCATAGGATATAATTGATTAAATTCGATTGTATGCATGTTCCTTATTTTAATCGCGTGTTAACTTAGCTTCTTCGTTAGTCTTCGCCTAATCTTTAAACTATCATGCTTTATGCAGTAAACAGGAACATAATTCATATGATATTGATTGCGCTTGTCTAATTAGTCTCATAATCGATTAGGATCAAATCCGTTTAGGGATTGGTGTTATAGTAACCGATGATAAGTCGGAACCCGAATCAGTAGGATTAGTCGTTTTAGCTTATTTGATAATCACTTATTTTACCTTGTTTTCTAAATCGAAACTTAAACCCCCATAAATCGTTACTTTAGTTGGTTAATTCAATACAAGAATCCTTGTGATGCAACTCGAGTCATTGTCGCTAAACTATCATTTTTAAAATTACTCGTTTTGACCCGCGTGCGACACGGGATCAAATTGGCGCCGTTGCCGGGGATTCTTGTTGATTTTAGCCAATTTTAAAGTTTTGTTAGAGTTTTTTGTTTTTGCTTGTTGATTTTCAGGGTTGCAGTATAGTGGTAAGCATTCCAGCCTATCAGATAAGTTTGGAAGCTACTGTTTTGATTTACTCCGAATTTTTTTCCAGAAAATAAAAAAAAAATCGACAAACAGTACTCTTTTAGAGTAAGATTCTAAAAGATTTTGACCCTGAAAATCACAAATTCCTTATTTTCCTATTTTATTTGATTTATTTTCTATTTTCATATTTTCAAAAAGATCGAATATTTTTGTAGAGACTTATTCTGATTTGATTTGGTTTTTAATTATATTTTCAAAATTTTTGAATTTTATTTTAATCGCTTTCCTATTTTTCCACTCTTTTTCTCAATAGGAACATTGTTGACATTTTTGCATTTGTTGAATTGCTGAATTGGTTTTGTGATTTCTCATTCTTTGTTAATTTTTTTCCCTTTTGATAACATGGCTGAGCAAAGAACATTAAGAAAGCTTGCTGCTTCTGATGTTCATTACAATGGTTTATGTATTGAATATACTGATGTTGTTGTTCCTTTCGAATTGAAATTTAGTTTAATATACTTGTTGCCAAGGTTTAATGGTCTTGCATGTGAGGATCCGAATAAGCATTTGAAGGAATTTCAGATTGTGTGCTCTACACCTTCCATACTTTCACTAGAGGACCTTGTCAAGCAAATTGCTATAAATAATCTCCAGTTTCAGCAATGAACAGATTCTAGTATTCAGACTTTGCAGACATAGATTAGACAACTTGCCACTTCAATGAATGCCATGCTGCAAACTCAAGAATCAAACCTACTACCTGCTCAAACCGTAGTGAATCCAAAATAGTTTCTTTCTGAAATTGTTGATGAAGCTTATTTTGATTTATTTTCAACTGATTTTCAATCATTGTCTGATTCTGATGATAGTTACTCATGTGATGATTGTACTGACACTAACCTTTGTTCTGTTTGTGCTGAGATTGAGGCTGCCTTGCAGGTTGACATTTTTCCTATAGATGGAGTTGTAGATGAAGCTGTTTATACAGCTGAAGCTCTCAACATCCCGACTGCCCCAACCAAACATTCCACTGAAGAACCACATTCTGAACCACTTCCTAAGGATTTATATTATTTATCAAAGCTTTAATTTGAGTAGGATAAAAAATTATTGCAGGAACATATGAAGGGAATTGGGTGGACCTCGATTGAAGTTGGAAGAAAAGCAGTGAGGCAGCCCCTTAATTCTTTGATCTTTGATGTTGTGGAAAAGGATATCACGTTAACGTACTCATTCTACACTTTTACTTATCGAATATTCTTCTTTGATCCTGGAATAAAAGGAGAAGACACTAATAAAAATTTCAAGGTTAATGGATGCTACCCAAAGTTACTCTATGACATCTCCACTTTGGAAGAGGAGAGACTATAGAAGATCTCTCTTTGGGAAAGGTTACTTATGTGATCACCTATCCACGTTGACTACTCGGGTGTGTTATTTCCTTTCTCCCACTCTTAGTTTATATTTTTGTTCTTTCATTGAGGACAATGTGTGTTTTAAGTGTGTGTGTGTGGGTGTGGGGGGGGGGGGGGGACCATTTACTTTGTTTTATTTCTTTCAATTTTCTTAGTTTTTTGTGTGTTTTCTTAAATTAAAAAAAATAAAAAAATAAAAATTGCATGTTATTCTTTGGTTTTGAGTTGCAATTGCTTGTGAGTAATTCTATGTTTTATTGATTAAAGAATTGTGATGTGATGTGATTGAGCTTTTTTGGTGCATTCTTGGCATGTTAAGTAGGATTAAACTCTAGATTGTGCATCATTTGTGGTAAATCATTAACCTTGTAATATTTTGAGCCTTTAAATGGATACCATTCAAAAATCCATATTTTTTTCTTGTGTGTTTCACCCATGTCTATTAGTCTCTAGAACTTGAATTGACTTTGTTGAAACTTTTTGTTTACTTGTGCACACTGATATGATAAAGGCATATTGTTTTGTTTTATATTTAACCAGTTAGCCAAAAAACCAACCCTGCAAATATTATCCCTTGTTTGGAACCTGTTTACTGTGAATTTTGGTAAACAACCTCTGGTCTATCAATTTTAAATAAAACTGACTAACTTGCAGGATCGACCACACAAATCCTAGGACATGTGCTAAATTTAAGGGAAAATGTAACTGACAATGATAAATGCAAGGAACACGTATGGACTTGGTCAACCATCAGACTCCACATGGGCCTTAGGATCAATCGTACGCTCTGCGCTTAGTCAACAAAAATAATAGTAATAATGATGAAGGGTCATGATGCAAAGAACACCTTAATTAACGTGCACGCACACACACCAAACTGTCTATATACCATACACTCACCATGTGCCAGGCACGTGGTAATTTTAAATTGCTGGCACGCTATTATCCATACGATTCATCACACGGTCCATGTTGGGTCAACAAAAATAAAAGTAATCAAAATGACATAAGATCATTGGTGGAACACAATAGGCACGGTGGGGTAATATACATGAGATTATCAATTAAAAATAAGAAAAAAAATAAAAGAAAAAAATATGTGGCGCGATGATAGCCCTTGGATCGTGACCATGGACGGTCACGATTATCCCTCCTACCTCCAGCCACCCTGCCAGACTGAACCAATCGTCGCCGCCGGAGTTAGGGTTCCGCTCCCTTCTCCGGTCACCTGCAACTCAGAACCTGCCCAGAAAATGCAAAGCCATATACTATTCTGACCAGAATTTCGTCAGGAATTCAAATATGTGATCCAAAATTTCAAACCGTTAGCACACCATAAAAAACGCATGAAATATTATTAGGGCACAAAACTTTAAGCACATAGAACAAGCCATACACACGTCCAAACACAAAACCAATTATACCAGCATGATCAGTGACAATCACACAACAATATACACGTAAAAAAAAGAGAGTTTTAGGATCCTTAAAAACCTTCCAACCTGATATGGTGCAACCTGAATCTTTGCTTTTAGCTCCAAAGGGTGAGCGATTTGTACTCTAGAGATCACCAGGAAGAGGTTTGTGGAAGAATTTTGAAGAAACTCCTTGTAGATTGAGAGATCCAATGAATTCAAGAATTAGGGTTGAAATTTTTTCTTCCACAATATCACGTGTATCTGACCCTAACAAGTGCATGGATGGGTTAAAATAGACTAGGGTTTTTCACTGATGATGAATTGGGCTTGGGCAATTCTTGGTTTAATGAGTTTTTGAATAATTTTGGAAAATAACATTATGTTAAGTACACCTCCTCCCATGCATGGATATTTAAATGTTTCATGATAGATCACTTGCATTTGAATTGCTAATTACACCCATATTGACATTGGGCCTTGAAACCATTTGATTCATGAGTTTTAAATAATTTGTCAATTTTGAATAATGGAGAATAAATGAAGAACACACCATGGAATTTCTTAATTCTTGGGCCCAAAATAATCCTCAAGGAATGTCTTTTGATATTAGAGTGTGGCATGAAGCAATGGAATTGATTATAGGTCATTATGCCCAAAGTTGTGAAAATGGCATCATGAGAAACCCTAAAAACCACTTTGCCTTCTTTTGACCATAACTTGAGTTTCACAAATGATATGGAGGCCCACTAGTACTTGTTGGAAAGAGGAGAAAAATATATTCAACTTTCATGTTGGAGAAAAATTCATTTGAAGCATTCTTGATAGTGAAAAGTCAAGTTGAATGTTGTGCAGGAACTTGCCCAAAAAGGAAACTTCAAATTATAGGTCATTTCCATTTTTAGTTACTTTTGCACCAACTCCTAATTTTTTATATATGGCATGAAACTTGACCCTTAAAGACCATATGAGGATGTGAGACCTTGAAAACCTTGGAGAGAACCTCAAAATTCCACAGTTGACTTCTCCTCTCACTGTTGACTTTTACCCCATTCACCTGATTTTCAATCCATTGGCCAATTGAACTTCTCCTGAACCAAACTGATGGACAACCTCCCATCCCTAGGTACTTAGGGACCCAAGGAATACCATAGAATCAAGTCTTGCCCAAAAAATCAGAAATAAACTGACTTTATAGCAAACCCTAGTTTTGGTACCCTCAGTCTAGGAGGAAATAGCACAGTCCCCAAATCCAAATTCCTCTGAATATGATGTGTATCCTCTCCAACAAAGATAAGATATAACTTGGTAATGATAAAAAACCAAGGAGTTTGCCCATTGAAGTAATAAACCCAAGAATCTCAAAACCCTAATCTATGCACTGGTTAGGAGAGAATGATCCACCTGAGCTCTCTTGGACAATACTAGGACTCTTGCTTGACCCTCTGAAGAACTGCCTCAGGCACCTTGACCCCATGCTAAGAACCAATGATATACACACATGATAATGCAAAAAATGAAATGAAACATAAGCCAGTTAGTAATAAAGTAAGGAGGGCAAATTTTGGGGTGCAACAGCTGCCCCTATTCAATCAACTTGGTCCTGAAGGTATGATAGCGACGGCTCTCAGACATTCGGGATGCATGGAGATTGAATACCAAATAAACCCGGAAATTTTCAATCCTCTGCTGGAGAAATAGCCATAAATGTCGTACTGTCACAATACGGGCGAGTGTTAGCTATGCTGGGTATAAAGTGAAACAAACTCTCCCAGGTTATGTCATCTCTGCTGATAAAGAGAAACTGACAAAGGAATCTCAAAGTATGCCATCCCTGCTGATAAAGGGAACTGACGAAAGAAAATCTTCAATGGATTGTTATCTCTGCTGATAAAGAGAAACTAGCTAACTAAATGCCATCCCTGCTGATAAAGGGAAACTGACGAAAGAGAATCTTCAAAAGATTGCTACCTCTGCTGATAAAGAGAAACTAGCAAAATGAATGCCATCCCTGCTGATAAAGGGAAACTGACGAAGGAAAATCTTCAAAAGATTGCTATCTCTGCTGATAAAGAGAAACTAGCAAAACAAATGCCATCCCTGCCGATAAAGGGAAACTGACGGAAGAAAGTCTCCAAAAGATTGATATCTCTGCTGATAAAGAGAAACTAGCAAAACAAATGCCATCCCCGCTGATAAAGGGAAACTGACGAAAGAAAATCTCCAAAAGATTGCTATCTCTGCTGATAAAGAGAAACTAGAAAATAGATGCCATCCCTGCTGATAAAGGGAAACTGACGAAAGAAAGTCTCCAAAAGATTGCTATCTCTGCTGATAAAGAGAAACTAGCAAAACAAATGCCATCCCTGCTGATAAAGGGAAACTGACGAAAGAAAATCTCCAAAAGATTGCTATCTCTGCTGATAAAGAGAAACTAGCAAAACCAATGCCATCCCTGCTGATAAAGGGAAACTGACGAAAGAAAATCTCCAAAAGATTGCTATCTCTGCTGATAAATAGAAACTAGCAAAACCAATGCCATCCCTGCTGATAAAGGGAAACTGACGAAAGAAAATCTCCAAAAGATTGCTATCCCTGCTGATAAAGAGAAACTAGCAAAATAAATACCATCCCTGCTGATAAAGGGAAACTGACGAAGAACATATCCGAAAGACTGCTATCTCTGCTGATAAAGAGAACTAGCAAAATGCCATCCTTGCTGATAAAGGGAAACTGACGAAGAACTATCCAAAAGATCGCTATCTCTGCTGATAAAGAGAACTAGCAAAATGCCATCCCTGCTGATAAAGGGAAACTGACGAAGAACTATCCAAAAGATCGCTATCTCTATTGATAAAGAGAAACTAGCAAACTGATGCCATCCCTGCTGATAAAGGGAAATTGGCCGACAAAATATGTCAAGCAAAAACTGACTACGTGTGAGAACGGGATTTTACTAAAGAGAAGGGCCAAATAAAGGCTAACTTCCAACCGACTCAAAATCCATAGGCAAGATGACTCCGCTGGGGAAGGAGAAGTCTATATAGAAGACTCTGCCGGGGAGCACAAGTATGAGGAACACAACCCTCCAAAATCTCCTGAGTTGTGTCATCTCTGCTGAGAAAGAGAACTGGCAAAGAAAGTATCAAACCTGGCTTATGCTTAAAATGTAAATGTTTGAATAATAGCGTAATGCTCCATACGACATGGAAATGCTACGCGTTTGAGGATGCAGTGCGAATGCTTATGATATGCAAAAAGGGTCTCTCCAGCAAAATAAATGCCGGAGAGAAAAAACCAATTTATCTGGGGATGACAAAAATAAATTGTCCTCTGAATCTAGGAACTCTGCTGAGAAGTGTCATACTGATCGACTCTTCGGATCAACAACTTTTGCTGGGGATGAAATCCCGAGAGAATATCCACACTACCGGGGATTACACCTGTCTATACTGAAGGTAACATCTAAAACCTGAGATTTCTCCTCTGCTGGGGGAGTTGAGAATGAACGCCAATAACAGAACTGGAAGTCTGTTACTGAAGATTGCTAATATCCAATTGGGCTCAGGACCTGCTGGGGGATGCCAGCCCATAATACCATCCTGCTTGGGGATACTGCTGACCTCAGCCTGCTGATGGGGAGAATGACTTTTACTCTCGCCTCGCTGGGGATTAGAACATGACATTGTTGGCGAGAGTGCGCTTCCTGACCAGATGGGGAAGTGGACACCCTGATTCTGTGGGGAATAACATCTTGATCCGGAGGAAATACTTCCCAAGTCTCCTGCTGGGGAAAGTCTGCTCTGCTGAGGAAAGTTTTGTCCTGCTGGGGAAGGAGCAATCTCAATGCTGGGGAGAGTGACCTGCTGGGGAGTACAATGTTGTTGCCCTGCAAGTCAAATAACAACAAAAGGAGAATGCCACAACATAACTATCACTGTTAACGCCTAAGTAATTTCTACTGCTTTTCATTATGCTTCACAAAGCTCAAAGTTTTATATGCAATGTTTATAAAAAATATCGGACGTTTTTTGCAAACAAAACAGTAAAAGTAAAAGTGAAACAAACAATGGAAAGCTTTCTGAGTGAAATGAATATTTTATTGAGAAGAGTGGCCTGTAAATAGGCATTTACATTTGGAAGCAATTCCTAGAAAGAGGTAATTGCGCAAAAAAGAAAAAAGAAAATACACATGTCGGCAATGTGGGAACAGATATCCACCATGATTCGACTCAGCTATGACCCATATGACTTGCTTATCCACAAATGTTCTTGACCTTTGAAGAGACTAACTGTACTGATTCCCTTCTTTCAGAATTTCTAGGTGTTGAGAGTGCTTCGCAGACCATAGCCTTTCGCTTATAAATCCCTAACTTTTGCCTGGATCGCCCTTTTCGGGTTTTCAATCCACCGGGATACCCGTTTTTTCCAAAGTTGCCCTTCAGGTTTTCAACTTTGCGGGTTTACACATTTCTTTTTACATTTTATCCCTAACTTTTGCCCGAACCCTTTTCCTTTTTTATGGTTCGCCGGGATGCCCCTTTTTGCCTGGACTTTCTTTTTATGTCCAGCGGGTCTTTTATGCGAAGTATTTTTTGACTACGTCTGCGTTCACAGGGGATGAAAAATCTTCGCCATCCATAGTTGAAAGTAATAGGGCTCCACCAGAGAAAACCTTTCTTACTACATATGGCCCTTCGTAGTTTGGAGTCCATTTGCCCCTGTGATCTGTCTGAGGAGGAAGGATCCTTTTCAAAACCAAATCGCCTGTCTGAAAACTCCGAGGACGCACTTTCTGATCAAAGGCGTGCTTCATCCTGCTCTGATACAACCGACCATGTGCGATGGCTACCAATCTCTTTTCTTCAATAAGGTTCAACTGATCCAACCTGGAGCGTACCCATTCAGCTTCATCAAGCTTCACATTTTCCAGAACTCTCAAAGACAGAATCTCGACCTCTAAGGGTAAAACTGCTTCCATACCATACACCAATGAGAAAGGGGTTGCCCCAGTTGACGTACGCACCGAAGTACGATAACCATGTAGGGCATAAGGTAACATTTCATGCCAGTATTTATATGTTACCACCATCTTCTGTACAATCTTCTTGATATTCTTATTTGCTGCCTCAACAACACCATTCATCTTCGGACGATATGGAGAAGAGTTGTGATGCTCGATCTTGAAATTCTGACATAATTCCTTCATCATCTTGTTGTTCAGATTCGAGCCATTATCAGTAATGATTCTCTTTGGGACCCCATAACGACAAATAATGTCCTTCTTTATAAACCAGGCTACCACCTGCTTGGTGACATTGGCGTACGAGGCTGCCTCCACCCACTTTGTGAAATAGTCAATGGCGACTAAAATGAAATGATGCCCATTGGAAGCAGTGGGCTCAATCTTTCCAATCATATTTATGCCCCACATTGCAAAAGGCCAAGGAGACGACAACACATTTAGAGGCGTAGGCGGTACATGCATCTTATCTGCATAAATCTGGCACTTATGGCACTTCCGGGCGTACTTGAAACAATCTGACTCCATAGTCATCCAATAATATCCTGCCCTCAACAACTTTCTAGCCATGGTGTGTCCACTGGAGTGAGTACCGAAAGAACCCTCGTGAACTTCCTCCATCAATAAGCCTGCCTCGTGTTCATCAACACAACGTAGCAAGACCATATCGAAGTTCTTCTTATATAACACATCGTCCTTGTTCAGAAAGAAGTTTCCTGCCAACCTCCTCAGAGTCTTCTTATCTTTGGTGGAGACACCCTCTGGATATTCATGTCTCTTCAGAAAGACCTTAATATCATGATACCATGGTTTGCCATCTGACACATCTTCAATTGCAAACACGAAAGCTGGTCTATCCAGACGCATGATTCTAATCGACGGAGTCTCGTTCCAACGGTTCACCTTATACATGGATGCCAATGTCGCCAACGCATCAGCCATTTGATTCTCAGCTCGGGGCACATGATGAAAATCCACCCTATCAAAGAAAGGTAACAACCTTCTGGCATAGTTGTTATAAGGCACCAAATTTGCCTGACGAGTCTCCCATTCCCCTGTAATCTGATTAACCACCAACGCGGAATCACCATAGACATCGAGGTTCTTAATTCTCAAATCAACTGCCTCTTTTAACCCCATGATGCATGCTTCATACTCCGCCTCGTTGTTGGTACACACAAATGCTAGCCGGGCAGTGAAAGGTATATGAGAACCCTTCGGAGTTGTAATGATTGCCCCAATTCCATTACCATATGAGTTGACAGCCCCATCAAAAATCATCTTCCACTGTGATCCAATCTCAGGTCCTTCGTCAGGCAGAGGTTCTTCACAATCTTTCATTTTCAGAAACATAACATGCTCGTCCGGAAACTCAAACTTCATCGGCTGATAGTCCTCGACCGGCTGTTCAGCAAGATATTCTAACAGAACACTCCCCTTAATGGCCTTCTGAGAAACATACTGAATATCGTACTCTGTCAAAACCATTTGCCAACGGGCTATCCTTCCAGAAAGTGCCTGCTTCTCAAACACGTACTTAATCGGATCCATCTTCGAAATCAACAAGGTGGTGTGGTTTAACATATACTGCCTTAGGCGCTTGGCTGCCCAAGCGAGTGCACAACATGTCTTTTCTAGCATAGAGTATCTTGATTCGCAATCAGTGAACTTCTTACTCAGGTAGTAAATGGCGTGTTCTTTCCTACCTGTCTCGTCGTGTTGACCGAGCACACAACCCATCGAATTCTCAAGAACCGTAAGGTACATAATCAACGGCCTCCCGGACACCGGTGGCATAAGGACTGGAGGTTCCTGCAAATACGTCTTTATCCTTTCGAACGCCTCTCGACAATTTTCATTCCACCTGACCTCTTGATCCTTTCTCAACAACTTGAAAATTGGTTCGCATGTAGCTGTCAGATGAGAGATGAACCTGGAAATGTAATTCAACCTCCCCAGGAACCCATGAACCTCTTTCTCTGTCCTCGGCTCAAGCATCTCCTGTATGGCTCTTATCTTTGTAGGATCAACCTCGATACCTCTTTCACTAACAATGAATCCTAGCAATTTACCAGACCTCACGCCGAAAGTGCACTTGTTCGGATTCAATCTCAATTTGAACTTCCTCAGCCTTTCAAACAAATTCTGGAGGTTTACCAAGTGTTCTTCCTCTGTCTGTGACTTCGCAATCATGTCATCAACATAGACTTCAATCTCCTTGTGAATCATATCATGAAAGAGAGTCACCATGGGCTGCTGATAGGTTGCCCCAATATTCTTCAATCCAAAGGGCATTACCTTGTAGGAAAATGTTCCCCATGGTGTTATGAACGTTGTTTTCTCCATGTCCTCTGGGGCCATTTTGATTTGGATATACCCAGAGAAGCCATCCATGAAGGAAAACACAGAATATTGAGTAGTATTGTCCACTAACACATCAATGTGGGGGAGCGGGAAATCATCCTTCGGGCTTGCCCTATTCAAATCTCGGTAATCAACACACATCCTGACCTTCCCATCCTTCTTAGGTACAGGTACAATATTAGCAACCCACGGAGGATAATTTGTCATAGAGAGAAATCCGGCGTCCAACTGTTTCTGAACCTCTTCCTTGATCTTGACAGCCATATCTGGTTTCGTCCTTCTCAATTTCTGCTTGACTGGAGTACAACCCTCTTTAAGCGGCAGTCTGTGTGAAACAATGTCAGTGTCAAGCCCGGGCATGTCTTAGTAAGACCAGGCGAAGATATCCACACACTCTCGGAGTAACTCAACCAATCTTCTCTTAACAGTGTCTTCCAGGGCAGCCCCAATCTTTACTTCTCGTTTAACATCCTCAGTTCCCAGATTAATAGTCTCAACTTCCTCCTGATGAGGTAGAATAACCCTTTCCTCTTGTTTCAGTAGCCTGGCTAATTCTTCTGGTAAGTCGCAGTCTTCGTCAGTCTCTTCTTCGGCCTGATAGATGGGATTGTCGAAGTCATATCGAGCCATAGCTAAGTCATGGGTGGAATCTGAACAAAGGAACCTGCATGATGGGTGTTTTATGTTTATTATGAGTGCAACAAACAAGAAAACACATTGCCATTTTGATGTGGGTTAATGCAAAAAGTAAAAAATGGAAAGACAGGGATCAAAATATTTGAATGAAAAACATCCTTTATTGATGATAAAAATAGAAAATAAAACATCCAAGCCCTACAAATAAATGTCACTACGTCTTGGGCAGAACGTAGGACTCAACATAACAGAAAACAAAAGTAAATTACTCCGGGCGCGTCACTTGGATGACTTTCTCGGAGGACCAGTTGCCTAAATTCTGACTAGGGGTGCAAGGACGGATCCATTCATCCATGTCACAATCACTATCTCCTTCATCCTCAATAGCATTGACTCTGTCGAAGAAAACACCGACACTGGTGAAACGGACTGGACCATAGAACTTTGGAGGCTCTTCGGCACGCCTAGGTGGCTTGTAACCTAGTCCATGAGTATCTTGCTTCCTTTGAACATCAATGACACTGCCCCACTTCTGAGAACCACCAGCTTCAACTATAGTGCGCGCCTCTTTGAAAGAGGACATTGGAACCTCTGGTTGTCCGACAACTTCAGGTTGGGCAACCACCTTAGGCTGACTGACTGCCTTTGGGGGTCCCTCGGGAATCTTCACAGCTTCAAAGGCCTGGCACAAAGTCTCCTGTACTTCACCATCTACCTCTATATACTTGAAGGTCGATAGGTGACTCACCATAATATCTTCTTCACCACAAACAGTCACAACGTGGCCGTCCACCATATACTTCAACTTCTGGTGCAGCGTAGAAGTTACTGCCCCAGCATCATGGATCCAAGGGCGACCCAACAAACAACTATAGGCAGGCTGAATATCCATTATATAAAAGGTGGTGTTGAAAATCTCAGGACCCACCTTGATCGGCAGAACTAACTCTCCAAAAACTGACCTCTTGGAGCCATCAAAAGCACGTACCACCAAGTCACTTGGTGTACAAATCAACCCACAAGTATCCAGTTTCATCAAAGCCTTCTTCGGTAACACGTTCAAAGACGACCCAGTATCAACTAACACATGCGACATTAAAGAACCACGACATTCCACTGAAATATGCAGAGCGTTGTTGTGATTCCTCCCAGCCGGAGTCAGATCTAAATCGGTGAAACCCAAACCATTGCCAGCATTCACATGAGCCACAACCCCTTCTAATTGGTTAACAGATATTTCCTGCGGTACATAAGCCATATTCAAAATCTTCAGCAATGCGTTTCGGTGTGCCTCAGAGCATAACAGTAAGGATAGAATGGAAATCTTCGATGGAGTTTGGTGAAGTTGGTCAACAATCTTGTAATCACTTTTTCTGATCAACCTCATGAACTCTTCTACATCTTCTGAGAAAGTATCCCCACCTGGATTTGTTGTAGAATTATTTGCTTCTTGTCTCTGTATAGACTCGTCCATCATCTGTTTACCTTTGTCTTGTCTTGAACTACCAGCTTGATTCTCGGACGGAATAAAGACTCTACCACTCCTAGTGATAGCCCCTGCTTCAACAAGATTTCCGACCCTTGTATTCACAGCTGATGTGTCTTCCAATTCTTGCTTCTTACCATTAACAAACACCTCGGCCCCATAGTTCCATGGGATGGCCTTGGTAGTCTCATACGGGACTGGTCCAGGAACAGTGATAGTGACCGGCGCTGGTCTCACCGGCGCTGATATAGTTATCGTCTTGAATGGAATTGTTATCGTGGCAACATTAATCTCTCTGTCAGTAACAATACTCTGCCTGCAACCTCTGTCAAACTGTAATACCCCTTCGTTGATCATCCTCTGAATACCTGCTTTCAATAACTCACAACCGCCTGGCTGCGACACACATCCTACACAACCTTCATCACAACCGGGGAATACCCCTCTCTTCAACAGTCTTTCCTTCACCACACCCAAGGGAGTTTGGAATTCGTTCACATCTGAAATCAAACTCAAGTCTTCACAGTCTTTAATAATAGCATTGACCTTCGGCCCACCGTGATTCGGCATCGGGTTCTGATTCACATTTGGAACGTCATTGGAGAAATTGATGGCTTTGGAATCCACCAAATCTTGAACCTTATGCTTAAAAGCTTTACAGTTCTCAGTATGATATCCGGGTGCCCCAGAATGAAACTCACAGTGGGCGTTGGCGTCATAGCCGGGAGGTGGATTACCAGTAGGTGGAGCCAATGTCCTCGTCTGAATTAACTGCAGTTTTAACAAGTGTTGGAATAATTGAGAGTAGGACATAGGTGGAGTGTCAAAATGCCTATCCCGCCTATTCTGAGGCTGTGATCGGTAAGGAGCCTGATTTTGTTGTTGAGACACTGCTGGTTGTTGAGGTGCTGCTGGGATGGTTACAGAAGCCACCTGCTGATTGTAGTTCTGACGAGGTCCATCTCTACCACGATATGATGACACAGAGTTTGTATCTCCCTCCTTCTTCTTATAACCACTAGCATAAGGCTTCTTATTTCCTCCAGATGAGGACCCATCACTGCCTGATATCTTTCCCGCCTTAATCTCACTTTCCACCATTTCTCCTACCAAGATCAAATCAGCGAACTTTCCAGTCATACATGGTACCAGCTTTTCATAGTAATGACCCTGCAAGGTGGCCATAAACATAGTTATCATTTCACGTTCCAACATGGGAAGCTGAACCCTCACTGCCAGTTCACGCCACCTCTGAGCGTACTCTTTGAAACTCTCATTGTTCTTCTGTGACAGATTCTACAGCTGTGTTCTGTTAGGAGCCATATCAGTGTTATATTGGTAATGTCTGATAAATGCCCCTGTCAGATCTCTCCAACTACGCACATCCTTCTTTTCCAGTTGCATGTACCACTCCAGGGATACCCCAGATAGGCTATCTTGGAAGCAATGCATCATCAGCTTTTCATTCTTCGCATATGCAGCCATCTTACTTGCATATGCCCTGACGTGGGTCCTCGGACAAGTCATACCATTATACTTCTCGAAAGTGGGAGTCTGAAACTTATGCGGAATAACAACGCCTGGAACCAGCCCCAAATCCTCTAGATCCATTCCCACAGAATCTTGATTCACAACACCCCTCAGCTGTTCCTCAATCAACCAGATCCTCTGATCATGGTCAGTCTGGGGACCAGCATCCCCACCTGGCAAAGAAAATGCATCATCCTGAACATCATCATACTGACGGCCATGAACTGCGCCAGCACCAATACCACCTCCCACTGCAGTGGGAATCACAACACTTTCTCCTCCGCCTGGAGGAATCACAACACCAGTAGCAGGAATACCTCCGCCCGTAGGGCCATTCTGAACATTATTAGTAACACCAGTCTGAATTCCTCCATGAAGGACACCATCTTCGTCAATTCTCGCAATCAGTGGCTGAATGAGAGTCCTCAACTGCTCTTGGCCCTGAGCAAAACCTTGCATTAATTCTATGAATTGGTTCATGCGAGTCCGCATCTCAATGATTTCATTCTGTACCTGATCCATGAGCCTCTTCTGATTTTGTCTGGTAGGATACCGGTGAATGTGCTGATTTACAATCCTGAGATTTAGAACAAGATAAGAATACCGGAGATAAACACCTGTCATGCAGAATGATTATGCAAAATGATTATGAGTATGCAAATGCAAATGGACATGTTTGAAAATTCACAGGGCGATCCGCCCCTTGATTCCGGTTTAACAACAAGATATAATGGAACTTCTGCTCATATATTAAGAAAACCAGAGAAAAGCCCAAATGTCAACAATCATCAATCCAAGATACAAGTCTGAACACAAAACATAGGTCCCAACCAACAGGCATGGTGGTGATCCCAATACATGAAAGAAAACAGAAAACTATGGCATATCATCAAAGTTTACAAGTGTCAATCCCCCCATCCATTATGTTTTCTGCACCAGTCTTGAATTTCCTCGAACAGCTTTCTGGTGTCGGGATGCTTTGGTCTCTGAATTAGTCCTTGAATGAGAAGGTCTCTCCTGTGTATGATCCCATCCAAGTATCGGCAATGTAATTCCCAAGCGTCATCTCCAGAAACACCATCCATGCTAGGTCCCTCATGTCTAGATCTCTTTACTTCAGCTTGGACCTTTAGTTCCCCTATGGAGGCTATGGCTTCATTAAGTCGACCCTCGACTGCTTGTCTCTTAAATACCCCTGACAGGATCTCAGCGTCTTTCTTCTTGAGCGTCGACTTCAACTAATCAATCTTAGCTAGGTAGTCGTCTTCCTTTCTCTTATTCTCAGCCATGGCAGTTTCTCGGTGATCATCGAACCTATGAATCTTCAACAAAGCCTTGTCTAATTCCTCCTCCTTGGACTTGAGAACCTTACTGATACCATCCAAAGCTTCCTTCATCCTTTGTCTGGATGCGACCATGTCAGCAAGCTCTTTTTCTACTTTAGCAAGGAGCTCTGTCTTCAACTTGGCGGTATGAACAGCTTCACCCCGCTCATGCTTCCACTGATAAATCTCTCTCTTTAGCTCACTATTTTCTTCCCGCAGCCTTTCCTTTTCAGCCCATAATTTGTTATACTTCTCCAACTCAACGGTGGTAGGAGGCTCGATCACCAAAGGATACAAAGGTGGTTCCACCGGGAATGGAAGAAGCTCCTCTTCAGCTCTTTTCTTAATCCACTCTTTATAGGAAGGGAAAGCCCGGTTGTTACATTTCCCGAATGGGATTTTACCCTTCTTGGTCACCTGTTTCCAAGCATTCATAATCTTCCTTATCAACCCTTGATCTTCGATACCATTGAAAAATAAGGATTCTCTGACATCTCGCTCTTCGGGTGGACCTTTCAAAGGATAACCAAACTGCCTGATAACTAGGGAAAGATTATAGTTAATTCCCCCTTTCCTCCCTATCAAGGGTACATTAGGGAATTCTCCGCACTTGTAAATAATCTCCATTCCTAGCAAGTCACGATTAAACCAAACAATGTTGTCAGCAGTCAAGCCCATTACCCTCTTTGACCACTTCAGAGAATCTTTCGTATCAACGAAAATGCCAGATTCAGGGAGATGACTCAGAAACCAAGTAGCTAAGAGCGGTGCACAGCAACTCACAGTTTTTCCATGCCTATTCTCATTCTTATAGTGGACTGAGTGATACACATCACCTAGCAAGGTAGGTATAGGATTCTTCGAAATAAAAATTCTGACGGCGTGCATATCCACCAGATCAGGAATATTCGGAAACAGGACAATCCCATAGATGCACATAGCCAGAATAGCTTGGAAAGCAATCCAATTCTTCTCTTTGACATGTATGCAAGCTTGATCAAATAAGAACTTCAATAAGAAACCCCTAACTCCTTGTTTTTCTTCAATATTACTGCTCAGAACGGACTCACTAATATGAAGAGCAACAACCATTTCTTTTATACCGGGGTGTTCTTCAAAAAAGAAAACTATATCATGCCTGATAGGGATTCCCAAAATAAATGAGAACTCCTCCAACGTTGGGGCCAAGATGTAGTCTAGGAAAGTGAAGCAACGCAAAGACGGATCGTAAAACTGAAGAAGTGTATGAATGGCATCCTTATCATACTTGGAGATGTTGTAGACAAATTTTAGAAGTATCCCATACCTTCCACTGAACTCTGTACGAACTCCGGAACCAGCCATATTAATCAGTTTGTGAATCAATGTCAAAGTCAGCTCTGGGAACGAATAGGCAACAGTCTTCTTTCTCTGGACATCCATGCTAAGGTAACCTCAGAAAACCGGAATCAAGAGTAAGATGCAAGCCCTGCAAGATGTCAAACATGTCAGAATGCAAGAAAAATGATATGCTCATGCAAACATGGGGTCAAGGCACACTGTTGGATGTGTTGTCCTGTTAACTGAACGAGAACCACAACCCAGAAAACCAGAATTCTGAACCACTGAGATAGGAACCCAAATAATCAGACATTGATGAGAAATCCAGAAAAACAGGGTAGGTTGAAGGTTTCGGTTACCTGCAAACCTGCAAACGCCCATCCCCTCTCACATGTGGGTACTAGGATGTTCAGTATCCCGGGCTCTCAGGTCGAGAAACGATGATACGTTCACCATTTATGGTTTGGCATCATCATCAATCGAGGAGGCCTCAACTGATTCTCCAAAGTGGAAGGTCCTCAGCTTTGGCACTAAGGTCGAGAAACAATAGTACATTCATCCCTCGGGGTACAGTACTATCGTCAATCGAGGAGTGCCTCCACTGATTCCCTTCAAAACGTAGGGGCCATCCTATGCGAGTTCCAAAGCGGGCCCTCGGGTGCGAATGGGTTTGCCACAGGATGTGGTCTGCCACTGTCACCACTAAAGAGGGATGTTTCCACTAAGGTCCTCAATGATCGGTCACCAGAGTCGACAGCTCTCTAGATCGACATCCCAACATGCGCAAGATACACACGTTAGAATACATCCCAAGATAGCCTCGTCTGGTTGTGAATTTCGTGAACACACAAACGTACCAAGCGGGCACGTAGGTCCCACTACTTTCCACTCTAGTCCTAGGGTATACTCAAGCCTGGGTATTGGGCTTATCTCTCGGTCCCACCCAACCTGCAAAACAAAGACAACCAGCACAGCACAGCAGTATGACAGTAATAAAAAAAATGAAATGCAGTAAAAGCTGTAAAAATAAAATACAACAAACACAGCAAAGCAAAAACAAAAACACCCAAAGAGAATAAAAGACAATCAAGCGCTAGGATTGACTCGCTTAGGGATGGACCAGCATAGGTCAACCAGATCCCCAGCAGAGTCGCCAGCTGTCGCTCCCAGGATTTTCATCCAGGTACAAACACGAGAGTAGCGCGGAAAAACAGAGTCGCCAGCCGTGTAAATTTATCCCAAGAGAGGGAAAGGGAACACCGCATAAACCTGAGGAAGAGGGAAAGGAATGGTCATCGCAACCATAACCTGGGTTCGGGAGTCGGTTACGCGAGGGGAAGGTGCTAGCACCCCACGCGTCCATCGTACTAGATGGGATCCACGCTTGTTGTCTATTCTAAGGGTGAGTTATACTATCATCTAGGGCTGTACTAAGACGGGAGAGGGGAAAACAAAGACAGACTCGGTAGGACGTCGACGTCCTAGGCCTACGTACCCCCTTTGTGCAATGGGGAATTCATATTCAATGTAGTTCGGACCAAGTTCTTTTTGTGTTTTTAATGAACGACGTTAAGTTCGCGTCCGACAGTTAGGGTCGATGCCTGTTTGCGAGTCAGACGGAAAGTAACGTGCCCTTTTTGAAAATAGACTTTAGTTTGACAATCCCGAAGGACAAAAAGGTTTGAGGTTGGTTTGTATTTTTTAGGACAGAAGTGACTTGAGTTAGTTCCTAAGTTGCATTGCACCAAAGTCTAGGGCACAGGAGCGAATACTTAACGCATCGTCCCAAGACAGGATGCTCGCTAAGCACTCTAGAAAGATGAGAGGAAGCCCCTCATTTCTCATTCCCCATGCTTAAGGCTCGTGCGCAATACACTTTATCCTTATTAAGTGTTTTTAAGAAGTTTGAGATGAGAAGAAAGAGGACACAAAGGAAACTCTAAGGGGAACTACGAGTCCTAATGTTATCATGCATGGGTGACCTACGGTTAGTGAGGTTTGACGACAACCTAAACCTAAAGGAAAGAGATGAGAGAAGAAAGAAGAGTAAGGGTGACCATGGATACTTATCCATACCCTTAAAGAACTTAGCTTAGTCCCTGCGTAAAAGGTTGGTGAGAAACAGGCACAAATGGTATTAAGGTAAATGAAAACCAAACAATGGCACATAAGAGTGATAACAATCCAAACAAGAATTAAGAAGTCAAATAAACAACCCCAAAGCCATGGCACAAGTGCCTCTTCAGACAGATAATCAGAAAAGATCGAGGATACACATACAAGAAAATCTCATGCAAAGAGCCATTAAATAAATAGCAAAACAATTTCTAAAATCACCAAATTAAATATCCAAGTTGCCCCACCAGAGACAAACCAAATACCAAAAACTCCTGCAAAAAATCAAGATGTTAGCCATTTAAGCAATTAGGCAAAGCTCAGGTAAGAAGTAGGGTTCAATGTGCCAAAGGGAAGGACTAAAATGCAATATGCAATAATTTTAAAAATGAAAGAAAAAATATTTTAATGCATTTTAGAATGTTGGTGAATGAATGCAAAAGGAACAGATTAAAAATATTTTATGGATGCAGAGAAATAAAATAAACAAATTAGGTATGCATTATATGGATAATTCAAAAGAAAATAAATTGAATAATTAATTTAGATGATAAAAAATAAAATAAAAATAATAATAAAATTTGGAAAATTTTATAAAATGATGAAAAGTATGCATGAATTTTATGGGAATTTTTAAATGCAATAATGTATTTTTAAAAATTAAAAATGAAATATGATAATTAAAATAAAATGAAAATGAAATAAAATGCAAGGGGGGTGTGGAAAGTAAAAGAATCACGTTGAAAATATTGAAAAGGGCTAAGTGGGTGGTGCGAATAGGAAGCAGGCCCAGGTACTAAGGTCCGTCTGCAAAATAAAATAAAAAAACAAAAAAAGAACACGTATGGACTTGGTCAACCATCAGACTCCACATGGGCCTTAGGATCAATCGTACGCTCTGCGGTTAGTCAACAAAAATAATAGTAATAATGATGAAGGGTCATGATGCAAAGAACACCTTAATTAACGTGCACGCACACACACCAAACTGTCTGTATACCATACACTCACCATGTGCCAGGCACGTGGTAATTTTAAATTGCTGGCACGCTATTATCCATACGATTCATCACACGGTCCATGTTGGGTCAACAAAAATAAAAGTAATCAAAATGACATAAGATCATTGGTGGAACACAATAGGCACGGTGGGGTAATATACATGAGATTATCAATTAAAAATCAGAAAAAAAAAGAAAAAATATGTGGCGCGATGATAGCCCTTGGATCGTGACCATGGACGGTCACGATTATCTCTCCTACCTCCAGCCACCCTGCCGGACTGAACCAATTGCCGCCGCCGGAGTTAGGGTTCTGCTCCCTTCTCCGGTCACCTGCAACTCAGAACCTGCCCAAAAAATGCAAAGCCATATACTATTCTAACCAGAATTTCGTCAGGAATTCAAATATGTGATCCAAAATTTCAAACCGTTAGCACACCATAAAAAACGCATGAAATATTATTAGGGCACAAAACTTTAAACACATAGAACAAGCCATACACACGTCCAAACACAAAACCAATTATACCAGCATGATCAGTGACAATCACACAACAATATACACGTAAAAAAAGAGAGTTTTAGGATCCTTAAAAACCTTCCAACCTGAGATGGTGCAACCTGAATCTTTGCTTTTAGCTCCAAAGGGTGAGCGATTTGTACTCTAGAGATCACCAGGAAGAGGTTTGTGGAAGAATTTTGAAGAAACTCCTTGTAGATTGAGAGATCCAATGAATTCAAGAATTAGGGTTGAACTTTTTTCTTCCACAATATCACGTGTATCTGACCCTAACAAGTGCATGGATGGGTTAAAATAGACTAGGGTTTTTCACTGATGATGAATTGGGCTTGGGCAATTCTTGGTTTAATGAGTTTTTGAATAATGTTGGAAAATAACATTATGTTAAGTACACCTCCTCCCATGCATGGATATTTAAATGTTTCATGATAGATCACTTGCATTTGAATTGCTAATTACACCCATATTGACATTGGGCCTTGAAACCATTTGATTCATGAGTTTTAAATAATTTGTCAATTTTGAATAATGGAGAATAAATGAAGAACACACCATGGGATTTCTTAATTCTTGGGCCCAAAATAATCCTCAAGGAATGTCTTTTGATATTAGAGTGTGGCATGAAGCAATGGAATTGATTATAGGTCATTATGCCCAAAGTTGTGAAAATGGCATCATGAGAAACCCTAAAAACCACTTTGCCTTCTTTTGACCATAACTTGAGTTTCACAAATGATATGGAGGCCCACTAGTACTTGTTGGAAAGAGGAGAAAACGATCTTCAACTTTAATGTTGGAGAAAAATTCATTTGAAGCTTTCTTGATGGTGAAAAGTCAAGTTGAATGCAGTGCAGGAACTTGCCCAAAAAGGAAACTTCAAATTATAGGTCATTTCCATTTTTAGTAACTTTTGCACCAACTCCTGATTTTTGATATATGGCATGAAACTTGACCCTTAAAGACCATATGACGATGTGAGACCTTGAAAACCTTGGAGAGAACCTCAAAATTCCACAGTTGACTTCTCCTCTCACTGTTGACTTTTACCCCATTCACTTGATTTTCAATCCATTGGCCAATTGAACTTCTCCTGAACCAAACTGATGGACAACCTCCCATCCCTAGGTACTTAGGGACCCAAGGAATACCATAGAATCAAGTCTTGCCCAAAAAATCAGAAATAAACTGACTTTATAGCAAACCCTAGTTTTGGTACCCTCAGTCTAGGAGGAAATAGCACAGTCCCCAAATCCAAATTCCTCTGAATATGATGTGTATCCTCTCCAACAAAGATAAGATATGCCACTTGGTGATGATAAAAAACCAAGGAGTTTGCCCATTGAAGCAATAAACCCAAGAATCTCAAAACCCTAATCTATGCACTGGTTAGGAGAGAATGATCCACCTGAGCTCTCTTGGACAATACCAGGACTCTTGCTTGACCCTCTGAAGAACTGCCTCAGGCACCTTGACCCCATGCTAAGAACCAATGATATGCACACATGATAATGCAAAAAATGAAATGAAACATAAGCCAGTTAGTAATAAAGTAAGGAGGGCAAATTTTGGGGTGCAACACTATGCACTTGAGTGGGCCTCTTTGGCTACTTCAATTATGGCTTAATGCTACATTTGAGGCTAGCCTCCCCAGAAAAGGCCTAGTTGATGAAGCCTCTGCTGAGATCAGGGAAAGGAGTGTCGAAGGGACGCGTCTGGCCAAACTCACTCCCAATGATGATGGTGAAACCCTTCAAAGGGCCTTTACCAGTTATATTATGATGTTTGCCAAGCGCTACGAGTTCACTCCTAGCATGTCACCTTTTGCTCAAAGGAGATACGACTCTGTGTGGTTTAAAAGGCCATTTCCAAATCCTCACCAAACTCTTGATCAAGAATCTGTTGCTATCTTGGAGGCCTTTTTGATTCCCAGATTCTTTATCCATAGGCTGAACTTAGGGAGAGGTTTATCAGCACTGATTGCCTATCAACCAAACCTTGTCTCGACAGTTTGGGCTGGCCCAGAGCTTTCCTCAATGTTTGTATGAGAGAAAGGGCTAAGTAATTCTTCACACTGCCTGCTTCGACGAGGAAAATATCTCCCTTACACTCGACAGCCGGAATGAGAAAAGAAAAGTCCTCTCTCCTGTGTTTTTTTAGCCTTCTTTTCTATGCACTTCATCATTCCACCAATGGTGGTCGAAGCACTATAGTGAGCACTTTCTTGATGTGGCTACATTTTCTTCATTACTTGACCAAGCTTTTCTCAATGTGCAGGACAAGACGAAAAAGAGTAAGTTTACTCACATCCAAGAAATACAGGATTTTCAAAACTACTTTGAAACTATCTATCGACCAGATGATCTTAGTCGAACCATTCATGAGGCTGCTGTCACTCTAAAGAGAAAATTTCTAGAAAAGCTGGATCAACTAAAAATTCCTCCAAGCGTTCCTCGTGAGAAACGTTATGAGGTAGCTTTTAAACTTTTTCCCCCAAAGTTCCCTCGACTGCCTAATGCTGATTTTGGAGTGGCGCTTGCCCCTCCATTTCCAGATTGGTTTGTCTGTGGGGAGCATTTAAAACTTCTTCGACAGCAGTCTCAGCCAAAGGCCCAACGAGTGGTTTCGACTAAGCATATGTTAGACAGTTTTAAAGGACACCTTCATATAGGAATTCAGGACGTTCGTGTCGAATCTGAAATATATGAAGGTTCGAAACCCTTAATCCATGGCTTTATAACTAACCACGTAATCATTAACTTGTAATAATTTTTATTGTCTTTCAGCTGTGCCTAGGAAAACTGCTTCAACTAGGGCTGCCACCTCACAAAGTGGCAAAGAACCAGAGAGCACACATGTATATTTCACATCCCCCGCTTACGCTTTTACTATATGAATTCCTTTCTTATATTTGCATTGCCTCTTCAGACTGGTCGAAAACCTCCAACACCTTCCAAGAAAGGTAAAAAGGATACCCCAGTTGTTATTATATCTTCAGAGGCCTCAGATGAATCTCCTGAGGAGGTTCTTACAAAGAAAAGAAGAAAACCAATAAAGGCATCTGGACCTACTGGCCCACCTCCTTCGAAGGTGGCCAAAATACTTGAAAAGACACCCACAACAAGTGGTGTCAAAAAAGAACCTTCCAAGGTGGCCTTGAGAACCCCTCTTGGTGACCATGGGAGTGACAACTCAAGTCCTGCTGCTGTACAAGCTCAGGTATGTGCACCATTTTTCATTATACTGACGTCTTTCGCCCAAATTCTTTCAATCTCATTTTCTCCACTTGTGTTCTTTAGGCAAACATAATCAATAATCCTGATCTCCAACCAACTCCAAGCAACCTCGCCACCAACATAATTAACAATCCCACTCCTCAACCAACTGCAGGAAGCTTCACCACCACGCTCCTCAACAGCCAAGATGAGCCAACTTATCACCCATCTTCTGATATTGGCTCTGGTTTGAGTGAGATCAATCAACCTAATCCACATGCTGCAGAACACACCACGTCACCAGTTCAAACCACTACTCAAAATGTACAAGCTGATGGCGCCAATTTCGATGATGATGATGCCTCAAGTCCACCACCTTTCAACCTGGATAACTTCATGGATAATGATCAATTGGTTGAAGAAGAAAGAAATGAACCTGAAGTTCAAACACACAACGACGATCCTGGTCAAGCTGCGCCTGAGGAGACAAATGAACCACACCCTACACCAGCTGATGACCAGGAGAATATTCGACCAACTGCTGAAGAGCCTGACGAAGAAATGGTAGTCGAAGAAGAAAAAGATGAAGAAGGAGAAGAATCAGAAGAGGAGGAAGAAGAACAAACTGATCCTAATCCCCACCATACTCCTTCACTTGTGGTCCAGCAAACCCTGGCTAACCTTCCACCTCCTGGAGACTCACTAACAGCACTCAAGTGGTCGAACCCACGTGAGTATTCCAAATTAATACTCGGGCAGAAGTATGGTTCTTCTTCTTCTGTATCTTCGACTCCAGCATCAGATGACTTTGTCAAACCAGTCCTCCAAGCCATAAAGAAAAAATTCTTCAGGGGATACATTCACAGAGTTTTGGCTTCAGACCCATCTGCAACCGCTTATCTGAAGGATACCCTTGGAAAGCTTGAACTCACCACTCTTAATCCAGACGTTTCTGGTTTTCTGATAGAGTTAACTGCTGTAGTGAACCAAATAG
The DNA here is from genome assembly GCA_022829125.1 of Lathyrus tuberosus. Taxonomy (NCBI): domain Eukaryota; kingdom Viridiplantae; phylum Streptophyta; class Magnoliopsida; order Fabales; family Fabaceae; genus Lathyrus; species Lathyrus tuberosus. The sequence continues at coordinate 10,536,770 of JALAZF010000104.1, forward strand.
CTGCAGAGATAAAGCTGCTTCCATCTATCAGGAATACCATAGAGGAAACATCTTGCCTTGAGAGTTCAGCTTGGTGTGGTGCAAATGAGTCATATGAGAAGGTCGAAAGTATAGAGGCTGAACAAAAGAAAACACAAAATGAAATCCCCTCTAATCAGAAGAATATTGAAGCCTGGAAGCAGCAAATCACTGAGTTACAAGCCAAAATTGAGAATGCTGAAAAACGCAACCGTGATTTGCAGAATTTTGACACCACTGAGATGGCTAGGGAAATGAAACATGCCATAGATCGTATTGAGGCAGCCCAAAAGCTTGAGAAACAGCTTGCCACTGCCAAACTTGATGAGTCCTTGTGTAATGCTCGCCTCAAACATCACATAGAAACCTTTGCCCAGTTGGAGTCGAGGCTTCCCTTCAGATGCTTTCAAGACCTTTATTTGCTTAACCAATCATTTGTTTCTTGGCCTTTTCAGGCCTTTATGTAATGACAGTTTTATGCCTTTGGCATGGATTAATCAATCGTTAGTATTTCGCCATTAACTGCTCTCGACCCATATTATATTATGATGCATTTTATTTATTGCTTCATATTTCAATCAATTCTGCAATTAAGACATTCTGTCTTTTTTCTTGGAAAACAAAACTTCCTCGATTTTAAAACTTCAAGGCATAAGCCTCTAGCTTTAAAGTAACATTTATAGCATAGCCCTCAGGCATAATTCCAAGAATAACTCACGTGTTTCCACCGTTTGACTGGCCAATCCAATCAATACTTCGCCTCTATAAATTCTCTTCCACATGACCAAGATTTGCATAGAAGCAAACATGAACAATTCAGAGAAATCATCAGCCAAGAAAATGGCTGGAAAGGCAAAGGCAGTTGAGGAAACAAAAAATATGGAGGCAACAAAGAAACCTGAAGCCTCTATTGGAGCAACCTCTCAAGCCAAGAAGAGAGAAACTAAAATGAAGATCTCTAAGAAAGGACACTCCAACACCCAGGACTTTGATGATGAACCAGATGCAGATTATATGGATTTTCTCAAATCCATAGATTGGAGAGATTATGAATAACCTTTCCTTGATTAAAAAAAAATGTTGTGTTGATTCTTCTTTGCTTTGTATGCCATATTAGTCTGACTTGGCCTATTTTGGTTTTCTTTTTATTAAATAAAGCTTAAGTTTTAATGCGAATCTCTTGCAAAATAGGCTTATATTTTTTCAAATACTTGCCATTTACTTTCAAGACTCTTTTATCTTTGTCTAACTCTTCCACTTCATAAGCTCCATTAGAGAAAACTTGTATGACTTGGAATGGACCCTCCCACTTAGGAGACCATTTGCCTAATGTTCTATCCTTTCGATCCATTGGCAAAATCACTTTCCAAACTAAATTCCCACATGCAAAAGATTTAGACTTAACCTTTCTGCTGTAGGATTCTTCGACCCTTTTCTTTTGTCTTCTTAACAACTCCAAGGCTCTAAGCCTTTCTTCATCCAAATCCACTAATTCATTCATCATCATTTCCCAATAATCCTCAGAGGGGATCTCATGATGTCTTTGAACTCTTATAGAATGTAAATAAATCTCAACAGGCAATACTGCATCATGACCAAAAGTAAGTCGAAATGGGGTAGTATTAGTAGCCTCTTTAGGGGATGTTCGACATGCCCAAAGAACTTGGTCTAATGTCTTGTGCCAATTTTTAGGCCTCTTTCCCACATGCTTCTTAATTAGTCCAATCACTACCTTATTGGTAGCTTCGACTTGCCCATTGGCTTGAGCATAATAAGGTGTAGAAGTCAATAACTTAAAACCTATTTCTTTGGCAAACTCCTGCATCTTTCGACCAGTAAACACTGATCCTTGATCCGTAGTGATTGTTTCAGGAATACCAAATCTATAAATAATGTGATTTTGAATGAATTCAATAACATCTTCTTGACCTATATTCGCCAGTGGTATTGCTTCAATCCACTTGGTGAAATAATCAATTCCCACCAAAATATATCTTTGGTTCTTTGAAGATGCTGGTCGAATCTCTCCCACTACATCCAAAGCCCATCCTCTGAAAGGCCATGGTTTCACTATGGAATGTAATTCACTTACAGGGATATGCTGTATGCCAGCATGAATTTGACATTCTTGGCAACCCTTAGCAAATTCTATGTAATCTTTCAGCATAGTAGGCCTATACATGCCTTGTCGAAACAACAGCCATTTCATCTTTTGGCCAACTTGTTGTGCTCCACATGCCCCACTATGTACTGTCAAAAGAGCCAAATATGCCTCTGCTTAACTAAGGCATTTCAATAAGACTCCCTCAGGGGTCTTTTTAAACAATTCATTACCCAAAAGTACATAGCTTAAAGCTTGATACCTGATTTTTCGCTCTGTCGAAGCCGTTGGATTTTGCAAATATTTAACTATAGGCTTCCTCCAGTCTTCATCTGTCAAATTATCTATAGCAAAAATTTCAAAATTTTTGCCATCTATGCATCCAAGCTTAGTTGTTTCTAAGTCTGATGGGCACAATCCGACAGCCACCACTTTACCTCTTGCTTCAATTACTTCTTAAAGGTTTTCCTTCGACACCTTGTATCCAGAGGCAATTTGAGCCAAGTCATTAGCAACTTGATTCTCTATTCTAGGTATGTGTTGGATAGCCACTACCTCAAATTTCTTTAATAATCTATTGGCTACCACAAAGTACATAATGAGATTTTCTTTAACACATTTATATTCCTTTGTGATTTGTTTTATAACCAATTTTGAGTCTCCCATTATTTCGACTCTAGTTGCCCCCAATTCTAACAAAATTTCGAGGCCAGCAATTAATGCTTCGTATTCAGCCTCATTGTTAGAGCAAGGTCCTTCGACCTTGTACTTGAATTTTGTTGGAATTTTTTTCAGGAGAAATAATGTATATTCCCACTCCTGTTCCTTTTTTATGACTTGATCCATCAAAGTATAACTTCCAGGATTTTAATTCAACATAATTCAAATCATTTTCATTTATGGAGTGATCAACTATAAAGTCTGCAACTATTTGCCCTTTCACAGCTTTTAAAGGTTGATATGTGAGAGAAAATTATGTTAATGCTAATGCCTATTTGCCAATTCGACTATGCAAAATAGGCTTAGATAACATATGTTTTACAACATCAAAGTGAGAAGAAACATACACATCAACTGGCTTTATATATTGCTTCAATTTAGTACAAGAGAAATACAGGCATAAACATAACTTTTCAATCATACTATACCTAGTTTCTGCATCATTTAAAACTCGACTAAGGTAATAAATGGCTCTTTCGACTCCATTTTCATCCTCCTGAGCTAACATGCTCCCTAGATTTTTATCTGATGCAGCTATATACAATCTCATACTCTTGTTTCTACAAGGTGGTGAAAGAATTGGGGGGTGGCTTAAGTACTCCTTGATATTGTCGAAGGCTTCCTGCTGTAATTGCCCCCACTCAAAACCATCTTTGTTGAAATGAAGCAATGGCGAAAAGGCTTGTGTTTTGCCACTCAGGTTGGATATAAACCTTCTTAAGAAGTTGATCTTGCCCAGCAACGACTGCAACTCCTTTTTAGTTGATGGCGCTTTTGCCTCCATTATGGCTTTGGTTTTATTCTGATTTATTTCGATCCCTTTCTTGTGGACCACAAAGCCTAGGAAATCCCCTGTCTGCACACAAAAAGCACATTTGAGAGGATTCATTTTAAGACCATATTTTCTCATCCTTTCAAAGGACTGTCGAAGATGGTCAATGTGACTCTTCCCAGAAATAGATTTTATCACAATATCATCAATGTAAATTTGCATGAATGTGTCTATAAAATCATGGAAGATTGAATTCATCGCCCTTTGATAAGTGGCACCAGCATTTTTGAGGCCAAAAGGCATCACTACCCATTCATAGGTGCCTAAGGCTCCAGGGCATCTAAAAGCAGTTTTATGAACATCTTCCTCAGCAATGAATATTTGGTTGTAGCCAGAATATCCATCCAACATACTAAGATATTCATGTTCTGCTGCAGAATCTATTAGCATTTCTGCTACTGGCATTGAATATTCATCTTTAGGAGTCGCAGAGTTTAAATCTCTAAAATCAATGCAAACTCTCAAAGACCCATTCTTTTTAATAGCAGGTACTATATTAGCCAACCATTCGACAGACCTTGCCGTGCGAATGAATTTGCAACGAAGCAGTCTTTCGACTTCCTCTTTGATCTTTGACAATATCTCTGGTGCAAACCGTCTTGGATTCTGCTTGACTGGTTTTTTTCCAAGTGTCATAGGTAACCTGTGTTCGACCAACTCCCTGCTCAAACCAGGCATCTCATCATAATCCCAGGCGAAGTAGTTCTTGAACTCTTTCAACAACTGAACCACTTCAACCTTTAACTGGGGATCAAGGTTGGCACTGATGTAGGTAGGCCTTTTGGTTGTCCCTTCACTGAGGTCAACTTCTTCTAAAGGATCTTGTGCTAGCATATTGATATTATTCGCCAACGGATCCTTCTCGAATCCCAAAGGCTCATCTTCATAGATGGCGTCGACCCTCTGGCTTTGCTCTCCAGTTTCAACCTTATCTGGAGGTTTTGGGTCGAAGTCCTTACCAGGACCTTCTTGATAAAATTCAGAAATGGCTTCGCTAGCCATATAGTCATTGGCAGCTTCCAAAGTCGCTTGTAGTTTTGTTTCAGCCACATAGGTCGAAATTCTTTTTAAAGCTTCGAACTCAGTCATGATCACTGAATTCATTTCCCCATCCTGTGGGCTCTATTGGAGGTGAGCCTAAGCATGGCAACCTTCCTCCTGGTATTTCCCTGTCCCATCTGAAACCTTCGACAGGGTGTAAATACAATGAATATAACGTTTCTTCATCAGGCGTAAACTCAAAGTCGGCTGGAGGACGTGGAGCAATGTTCGCCAAATGTTTCTCAAACTGTCTACTATCCACATGATTAATAGGCACCTTAAAGTACCCTTGATCAGCTTCAATATTTTCAACTATCCCATCTGGTCTCCAAATGGTGATTCTTTGATGCATAGATGAAGGTACAACTCCTATTCCATGAATCCACTCCCTACCCAAGAGTAGATTGTAGTTAGCTTTCGTCTCAATGACCATAAACACTGTTGGTCTGGTAATGGTTCCCACAGTAAGATCCACTTGAATCACTCCTAGAATGGAACCAACTTTTCCTTCATAGTTTGACAGAACCATGTTGTGGGGTTTGGTATCAGTCTCAAACTTCCCAATCTTACTCAGCAAAAATCTTGGCATTAAATTAACAGTTGCACCACAATCCACCAAGATTTTGTTAACAGGAACATTTTCTACTTTGCCAGTAATGTAGAGAGGCTTCAGATGACCCTTCATTGCCTCTGTGGGGCGTTCAAAAAAAGCATTATGTTCTTCGACGCACCCATTGTTCATGATGTAATAACACATAGGCTTGTGTGCCAACATTTCTAATTCAGCAGTTTGATCCAAGTCTTCGACCTCTGAAACTTGACCAAATTCTTTTGGCATTACTGATACCACATTCACAAGAATATCTAGAGAAGCTGCTGACTCACTGTCGAAATTATCAGTCATATTCTCATCATCTTCCACTTTCTTCTCTGGCTGAACATTGAACAGCTTTCGCCTTATGGGCATCTTCTCAATTGTCCCAGCTTGATTATCAATATTAGTGCTTGACTCTCCTTGTACCTGAGCCTCCCTGATAGCCTTTCGCCTACGTTGCTCTCTTCGCCATTGTGATCTAGACATGGGATTTTTACCCTTGTAATTTCGAGAAATGTATGTTGACTTGTTGGTGGTATGGTTCTCTTTTCTATACTCAAATGAAGAACCTCTCTCCACATCAAATTTCTCCCACTTCTTCTTCTGTCCTCTTCCTTCGATAGGCTTGATCCAACTACCTGTTGACACATTCGCAGCTGGTTTGAATGTACCTGGCCTAACTCTTGGTACTTGGTTTTTTAACCCTGTCGAAAGTCGCCTATGGTCAAAACTTCTGGGACCTTTATTTACCTTCTGCCCCCAGTTTCCACCAGCTTTTTTGACACCTTCTAACTTGTGGCCAGCTTTCTCATAAAAAATAGCGCTGCATTTAGGACATAGCATTACTCTAGAACCTTTCTGCTGGCAACGGTGCAGAAAATCCACAATTGTCTCCTCTTGCTTAGGATAAGCTATTTTGTTGCGCTCTTCTTATTCATCTGCCTTACTCACTTGTTCAGCTTTTTTATCTGTAATTTCGACCATATTGACATCAATTATATCCTTTAAGCACATCTTGGAGAAATGAGCTTCAAGACTTTCAGTGGTCTTCGCCAGACACCCACCACTTGCTGCGGCTTTTGCAGCTTTTTGGGAAGCTTCTTGCCAAACAACTTTTTCAACTTTGACCATTTCTTCAGCATTAACCTTTTCGACATTAGGAGACATCTTGAAAAACTGTTCAGCAGCCATACATATCCAGTTCTCCACCAAACAGCCATCCATGTCTATCATCTCTCATACCAATAGCATGTCATCTTCCAATTCTTTAACAACTTGGACATTGGGGGCATTTCTGCTCATAGCCTCATTGGTGCTGATGCTATCTGAGCTAGAATCAGATTTTCAACCAATTCGACCATGTTAATGCCTTCAGTGGCATTTATCTTCAATCCACTCACTGCCATATCCAAAACCTTGGCAGCATTATCCATTTCAATAAACTTATCAGCAGTTTCTTTGGTCACCAACATTAGACTGATACCATCAACATTCAGGCCATTTGCAGCCTTACCAAAACCTTCAGTTATCACAGCATTGGTGGCGAAGTCCTCAGTGATCTCCACCATGTTGACTGACTGATCAAATCCTTATGTGGCTTCGACCATTTGGACCTCGTGAGGCTCTGTGTAGTTAGCCTCTGCAACTTGCAATGGGTCAGAGTCAATTTTCATCTGGGTTTTTCCTTTGTCACCAAACTTCAGCCTTCCTTCTTGGATAGCATTCTGCACCAAATCCCTGAAAAGAAAACATTGAGAAGTTTTATGACCCAAAAAATTATGGTACTTACAAAAACCTCTTTTCTTTCTTTGTTCTAAAGGTGGCATCTTAGCACCAGCAGGCACTATCATTTACCCATCTTTAACTAACAAATAAAAAATTTCGTCACATTTAGTGACGTTGAAAGTGTATGTTTTCTTGGGAAATTTGTCGTTAGATTCGATAGGATTTTTTCCATTTGAGGGGGCTAATAATTTGCAGGCATAAGGTGGACCTTGCTTTAACTCAGCAACGTCAACCTCATTTCCGTCGAAGTAAGATGTTTCATCATATGAATTCTCCACATCTTCATTACATTCGACAAAGGCTACTTTTTTACCCCTGCTGAATTTTGCCATTTCTTCTTTCAGCCTTTCTAGTTGTCGAACCCTATCAGCCAACTGGGCCATATCTCTAAGATATTGGGTATCTAATTTCTTCCTAATGGAATAATCAAGACCCCCAGCAGCCATTTCGACCAACTCATGTTCTGGAACTTGTGTAAAACACCTGGCTTTAAGAAGTCGAAACCTATTCAGTTAATCATCAATTGGCTCAGTAACTTTGCGTTTGATGCTAGCTAGTTATTTCAAACTAATCTTAGTTTGCCCCATGTAGAACTGTTCATGAAACAAACGTTCTAGTTGGGTCCAATTGTATATGGAATTTGGAGGCAAAGTAGTAAACCATGTGAAAGCATTCTTGGTAAGGGAACTTGGGAAGTATTTGATTCTGAGGCTTTCGTCAGCTGCAATTTCGCCTGCTTCAATCAAATACCTAGCCACATGTTCGACAGTAGATTCAGTAGTATCTCCTGAAAACTTGCTGAACTTTGGAACCTTCGTCCTGGGGGGTAATTCTGCTTGGAGAATATAATCCATTATAGGCAAAGTATAATTTGGCCTTGTGAAGCCAAGATTCACACCATTTCGGGTCATTATCCTTTCAACCATGGCTGCAAGATTATTTTCTTCCTCTTGATTTTGATGTCGAACCTGTCTAAGTAATTGATCAGCATTTTGGTTCCTGTTCACCATCACTACTGGCTCTTCCTCCATCTGGATTGGCATCTGGTTTCTTGGTGGTTCGACTCTAAAATGATCAATTATCTCTTGATCTTCCAAGTTCACCTCAGGTATATGACGTGGATGACGTCTTGGGATATCTTCGACAATAGTTGCTCTTCGATCCACCGCTGGTACTCCCATGAAATCATCCATGCGTGCCAATTGGGCAGCCAATTGTTGATTAGTTTGAGTTGTATTCTGAATCAAGGGTTGAAAAACTTCTCCCATTGTCTGAGACAACGTATGCACCATTTGCATGTTACTTTCATCCATCTGCTGTCTCAAACAATTTATGGATGTATTTGTAAGACTAGGCGTTTTAACAGAGTAACCAACACCTATACTCTGGTTGTTTCGACCTCCTGATCCGGATCCTTGCAATGACGAAGACACCATATTTTCTGAAAATACAGGTGGAGCATTCTGCAGATTTTGCATCATTGATGTAGGCATACCATAGGGTTGACTCCTTGACCCTGGATGTGGAAAACCTGGAGGAGAGAACTGCCGGTACGTTGAATTTCCTCCTGGGGGTGTTGGTGAATTAGGACTTTGTGGTCCTATGTATTCTAACACAGGTTGAGTATATGATTTTGTGTATATTGATCCTGGTTCAGACACTACTAATGGAGATGACGTCTGTCCTCCTATCGAAGACACTGGTGATGGTGTGCTTTGAGACCCCATACTACTACTTGACTGAGTGTTAGAAATACTCCCTTGAGGATCAACTTGTTGGTTGGCATTAGTTGCCATTCTCTTAGTGTATCTTCTCTTTGGTATTCCTTCGTTTGTTGTGGCTAACTTCCCACTTCTCAATAACATACAACGAAAGTATTTCTTCACCAAGAAAGATAAGGATAACAAAAAGTATAAAACTTAGCACTGGTCCCACCGGGTGTGCCAATTTGTTTACTGTGAATTTTGGTAAACAACCTCTGGTCTATCAATTTTAAATAAAACTGACTAACTTGCAGGATCGACCACACAAATCCTAGGACATGTGCTAAATTTAAGGGAAAATGTAACTGACAATGATAAATGCAAGGAATGTAAATTGAACTCCACGTTCGACAGTAAAAGAAAACTACATGAACTCCACGTTCGACTATTTACAAATAAAGTAAAGGCTTGGAAATGTAAAGGGCTGTAAATAAATGATGTAGAATTTAAAGGCGTCGAATGTAAAAGACAAAAAGGTAAATGACTTTGAAAAATAAAAGTGCAGGAAGATAAATAACTGTCGAAGTAAACAACAAGAAATGTAAAAGTGCTTGAACTCCACGTTCTTGAATGTAAAAGGTGCAAAAAGAGTAAATGACTGTCGAAAGTAAAGGGCAAGAAAATAAATGACTTTGAAGGTAAATGCAGTAATGTAAAAGCTTTTGAAAATAAAATGCAATGAACTCCACGTTCTTGAAAATGAAGACTGAAATGTAAAGGTGCTGTCGAAAGAAAATATGCAGAAAGATAAAAGACTTTAAAAATAAAATACTTTGAAGATAAAGGACAAGAAATAAAGATGAACTCCACGTTCTTGAAAATAAAGACTTTAAAGGTAAATGCTTGAATATAAATGTGCAGTCGAAAGTAAATGCAGGAAGTTTAAATGAAAATTTAAAAACAAAACTTTAAGTAAATTTGACATGGAAAGTAAAATTCAGGAAAACGTAAAGTGCTGAAACATAAACATGATGAAGATAAATTGCATTGATGAAAGAAAGTGGTGTTACATTACGTACATTCTCACGAACTCGTTTCTCTACACGCGGGTACTTTGAGTTTCTTTGAGTAACTTATACAAAAATATGAACACCCTTATTACATAGAAATAACTCCTATTTATAGTGCTAAGAAATAACTGCTAAGTGGTGGTTATTGCTTCAAACGTGTCCCTTTGGCGCCTTCTCCTTGGCCTCAACTGTTCCCACGTTCACAACTGCTCCTATTTGAATTTCAAACATTGGAAATTCCCTCCAGCCTTAGTATACCAACTGCAGTGCGCGTTTCTATATTCCCATGGTCGAAACCTTCCCCCACACTTAACCATTTTTTAGGCTTCCAAAACCCCTATTCGACTCAGGCTTCACCAAAGCTGGGTCGAAGCCTTCTTTATGTTAAAAATAATTTTTTAACTTAAAATAGCTTTGATTCTTTCTGGCGTCGAAAATGAGGGTTAACAAAACCCCTTTGAGTTTGTTATCTCATTCTTTGTTTAAACTCATTACAAGCAGAAAAGTAAAAAACAATGTTATCACCCGATTCAAAGGGTTGAAAAAGTCTTGTATGGAGTTGAGTGCGGTTGAAAAACAAAGTTGTGATGTTTCAAAGGATGGTGTAAGAAAAAAAGAAAAAATTACTGAAAAAGAAAAAAACATGGAAAACGAAAAGAAGGATACCAATACAATTTTCTTTTGAAGAAAAAGAAAAAAAAAGAAAAGAATAAAAAGAGAAAAGAGAAGTGAAATAGCAGAAAAGTGGTTTGGAAGTGAATGAAGTATTTTGTAGTTCAACTCCATCAGTTCGTTCAATTTTCTTTTGACCCTTTGAATTTTATCCTAGTACCCATTAGGATTTATCTTACCCTTACCTTGGCCACATTAAAACTTAAATAAAAGTCCTTTTGATCTTTGTGTGCATGTATTTAAATTGTGGATGCTAGAGTCTTTTCAAGCTTATGGTAGTACTAACTTTCATGTTGTAATTTGAGTGTAAACAGTTAACCTAAACACTTGAGAGTTGTGTGAATTTTATCTTGTGAGGATCTTGCTACTTATGATGTACTCTCTGGTAAACTATTCTCTTATCTGCTTTAAGTGTCACAAAATGTTCTCACTAACACCATTTTTCATGAAGCTTAGACTTAGGATTTTACTTACACTTTTGTCATCTTGAAAACCTTCGGAAATGCATGTTATGTTTTGAAGTTCTTTTGTTTTGAATTTTAATTTTGTTCGGAGTGCAAAAGTTCAAGTGTGAGGGGAATTTGATCAGTGCATTTTGATGCACATTCTTTTATTATTGTACTTAGGAATTTCTATGGTTTGTTTTAATAATTTTACTATTTTATTGTGTTTTTAGATTTAAGTTTATTTTTGCCTTTAATTTAATTTCGTATTTTATTTTCAGCATTAACAGTTATTTGATACATGTTCACTATACAGACCATAACTTGAGCTATGAGAATTGAATTGACACGTTTTGATAGGCGTTGAAAAGATAAGAGGAAGAGCTACAAGTTTTGTGTTGAAGCCAAAAGCTGATTCAGAGTGGAGCAGTATCAAATAATTCGTTGAAGTTTCAGACTTTAGAGAATAACTAGTTTTGGGCCAGTGTTTAGGTTTTTTTTTACCCGAGTAGAATTAGAAGAGGAAATCCTTATTTTTGTATAAGGAGTCAGCCGCGGTACTGTTCACGTTACACATTATTCACGATTTTGTTTTGCTTTGCACGATTGTAATGGAGAACTAATTCCCAATGGCAAAATCCTACTGTACAGGTTCCATCGCTTTGAGGTTATTCTAATACCAATTTAAATTTGATTTCTTTTCAATTCTTTTCTATGAAATCATTTGCTTAATTTGATTGCTTTCGTTTTCTTAATTTGATTGTTATTCATAAGATAGAATTGATTAAATTTGATTGTATGCATGTTTCAAATTTTAATCGTGTGTTAACTTAGCTTCTTCGTTAGTCTTTGCCTAATCTTTAAACTGTCATGCTTTATGCGGTAAACAAGAACATAGTTCATATGATATTGATTGCGCTTGTCTAATTGGTCTAGTAGCCGATGGGATCTCATAATCGAATAGGACCGAATCCGCTTTGGGATTGATGTTATAGTAACCGAAGATAAGTTGGAGCCCGAATCAGTAAGATTGGTCGTTTTAGCTTATTTGATAATCACTTATTTCCCTTGTTTTCTAAATCGAAGCTTAAATCCCCTATAAATCGTTACTTTATTTGGTTAATTCAATACAAGAATCCTTGTGATACGACTCGAGCCATTGTCGCTAAACTACCATTTTTAAAATTACTCGTTTTGACCCGCGTGCAACAGCGTATCGCATGTGTTGTTTCACAAGTTTGCAACTCTTGATGAAACAACACCTTTTCAGCATAAGATGCAATGGTTCGTCTATAGTTAGATTATGCACCACTTCATGAAGTTATTAGGGGAGATTTTCAACTAGGGAGCATTGAACATTGTGGGACTTCCTTTCTAGAGCAACACCTTTGTGAGAGACACACCACATATTCGCCCAAAACCTTAAGATGATAGGTGTATGGACTCTCTCACTTATAAATGCTCAAGTTTTCACATTTCTAACCAATGTGGGACTATTACCCATACTACTCACACTTGTTATACTTAACACTCCCTCTCAAGTGCGAGTCTATCCACAATGCTTCCACAATGCCCCCTTAAGGGGAAGCTCTTTTCATCCACATACACTTGTACCGTCGTTGACACTCTCACTTATAAATGTTCAAGTTTTCACATTTCTAACCAATGTGAGACTATTACCCATACTACTCACACTTGTTATACTTAACACTCCCTCTCAAGTTTTTTTTTTCTCTAGGGAGTATTAAACATTGTAGGACTTTCTTTCTAGAGCAACACCTTTGTAAAAGACACACCACATATTCACCCAAAACCTTAAGGTGAAAGGTGTATGAATTCTCCCACTTATAAATGTTCAAGTCTTCACACTTCTAGCCAATGTGGGTATATTACCAATTTACTCATATTTGTTATACTTAAAAGAAGTGTTGTATATTTTGAATTCGAAATTCAAATTTTCAGTAGCCTAAGACAAATTTAACGACAATTTTCACTGGTGAATGTTTAGTGCAAAAACTGACCAAAATTTCTTTCAGACAAATTAAAGGCAGATTCCATTGGTGGATGTTTAGTGCAAAAACAGACCAAAATTCCTTCAGACGGATTTAAAGGCAATTTCCACTTTTATCCTTTTTAACTTTGTCATATTTAAACACATCCATGGACATTATTTTTCACATTTGATATCTTATAATTTCAATCTAAAATTTTGTTAACAAATAAGAAATCATAATATATATATATATAAAATTATTATATGATACTTTTAAACTAAAATAAATATTTTTTCACATCTTTGCGGAGTTATTTATACAACTAAATTTTTTTGTCATTCATTACTTTTGGTTCTCTTTTGAGATTTTTCTCAAATCAATATCTATTAAGAAAGGCTAAAAAGTAAATATAAAAATATATTTCACTTTCATGATCGCCGCATATATTTATTTGAGATCTTTACTAAGATTAAGTAGTCAATTGCGTGAGGTAAATAGATAAAGACGGCATGTTTATCATAGAAATTTAAAATTATATCGAATTTTATAAATGGCTTCTTGAAACTCCTAAATTCTAAAATTAATTTAAATGAAGTCAATAAAACATGAAATTTTCACTTCTAAAGAGATCAAATTTTGATTATTTATTACATGCAAAGGAGGAAAAATATGGCTCAAATTCCCTTGTTGACTTATGCTTTGATCATCTTTATTTCTCTATTTCTTGTTGTAACCAATGGTGGTATGTCATTTTCCTTACCATTTTCTAATTTGTTAATTCATCCTATACAGAATACTTTTTAATAACATTCGTTTTTCTTATTTGACATTGCAGTAAAGATTCCGTGTGTTACTAACGCTGATTGTCCATCTTTGCCTTGCCCTCTATATTCGAAGTGTGTTGATGGATTTTGTAAGATGTTTTCCATCTAAGTATATATAATTTTATTTGTATTTTATAATGTTTGTATTTTTATCATTTACCTCAAAGTTTGATTTATGTTTCTCTTGTATCAAAAACAACTTTGTTTTTGCATAATTACAGTCATTTTAATAAATAAAGACAATATTTTCTCTGTCCCAAATTATAAGATGTTTTGGATTTTTTACACAAATTAAGTAAAAAATTAAGAAATTTAATTATTATTTTATGGGAAAAATAAATTATGCATAACTTTACAGTAATGTCTCTCATAATTATATATGAGAGAGAAATTAAAAGAGTTGAAAGAATAAATAATAATAAATATTTGAGGGAGGAAGATGTCATTTATATTGCATTGAGAATGTAAGGTGATTTATAATTTGGGATAAATTTTTTTGGCAAAGTGACTTATATTTTGAAACAGAGGTAGTATATGACTGTGTAGATCAATTATTTAATCGCTTTTTTAGTCTAAATAGGAACTAAGAATAATATCTATAAACTCTCACGCAAAGCGTACGATGTCAGTACATATTGTGACAATAACCACTAGACAACAACTGAGCTATGCTCGCGGGGAAAGTTGATTAATCATTTATTCTGCGCCTACAATTAATATGTTTTTTTTTAACAAGCAAAAATAAATTATATTAACACTAATTGATAAGGTGTACATAGGCCGGTTTGAGTTTGGTTTGTCTAAATTCAATATTCAATTTATATATGACACTTTGACGCAAAATAATCACTCGTTATAGCAATAGATCGGTTTTGACAAACCCATTAATTTTTAGGTTGGAGTAATTAAGATAGTGGATTGTTCAAATAATATTTATGCTTTATTAATATTAAATATTTAAATGATGAGTCATCATATTTTTTCATAAACATTACTCAACATTTTTTATCTTTTTAAAAAAATTAGATAATCTATTTTTACTATATTTTAGCATCATAAAATAATAAATGATATCATCAATTAATAAAAATTATAAAAAAAAAGCAAAAAATTAAAGTTGCGTGACATAAAATTGTATTAGCATAAAAATAAATAAAGAGTGAAATATTCAAAATTAGTTAAAGTCATGGTTCACTAAAATAATGTGTTAAGAGACTAAAATTGCAACAACTAAGTTAATATACATCAAAATCATTAAAATAATAATAATAATACATATTTGATTAGTGAATCAATGAGTTTTTTGGGTTTGACTCTGATTTTATCCGAAACCCAATTTTTTAAATAGATATTTTAATTTTTAAACACATATCCACCCAATTATCCGACCTAATCCATTTTTTAAAATAGATTAAAATAAATTTAATCCATTTTTGTAGATTGACCTAATCCGCCGAGAGTCCTTGCTAGTACAAGGTGTGCCAAAAAGAACCTCAAAAGTTTACAGCCAAAATGTAACAAAAAATAAGGAAACAAGAAAACTTAGTCGATGCCCATTCAAACAAATGGGCTCGACCACCCCATATGAGAGTTTAAACCAAAATTCACATTAAATGCTTTTAACCACAAAAATGAATGTAACTTGACTTTATCTAACATCTGGGGAATTGTATTTTTCTTAGCCTTGAAAACCCGGTTATTCGCTCATTCCACAGAACCCAAACACAACATAACCAAATAAACTGCAAGAAAGAACGATGAGCTCATAATCCACCGGAAGAATGAACAAATTGAACAAAATGATCTTGTAAGGAATTGGATTAGCTGATGAAATATCATGCTCCACAAAGGGGCGAAAACAGGGCAAGAAAGGAAAATGTGATGCGCTATTTCCAATCCACCGCAGTCAATCATGCAAAATTGAGAGTCATGAGAAATGATGTTACACATCACCAAGTTGTCCTTAGTCGGTAACCTGTTATGAATAAGTCTCCAAGCCAAAAAGAAACGTTCAGGGAAAATTTGTTTGTGCCAAATTAAGTTTGAAGTAGCTTCCACACCATGAGAGTCCTGACTAGTGAAAAGAAAAAAAAAACAAGTAATGATGACTATGCTGATGTTATAATTTTTTGGTTTAAAAAAACAATAATTGACTTTTATTTTGGGTAAAAATAAGTTATTATTTTTATTTCATAATTTCTTCGTTTGATTGAGACATAGTTTTATCGTTTTTCTTCTTTTTAGTGTGGCACTTTTTTTTTTTGGTTTCATTGCAGTGTTTGTTCGATTCTATCCAATGTTGTTCAATAAATAACTTATAGATGTTGTTAACGGTAGATCACAAATCATGAATATCGCAAACACTTTAATTTTATTATATTTATAGGATTTTTGACGGTATATAATGTTAATACGAGTGTTTATGATTTTGTTTGTAGATTCATCTTTTTTATTTTAGCAATTTTTAATTTGTGTTGTTCGATTCACTCTTCTAATTTAAATTAATGAATATTACTATATTTTAGTCTAAGATGTAAAAGCCAATAAAACATTATTTTTTTGGGTGATGTTAGGGTCACTTTTTACCATATTTCAACACAATATTTCTATTTGTGTTCTTCTAAGCAATACCCTAACGAGACTCTTTAGCTTTTTCCTGATTTTTTGCGGACCATGATTCCCTGCAGTTAAGGAATCACACAGTCACACAGTCAAGTCAATATAGGCTTTATAATTTAAATCAAATGGTGCAGATTTTACATTATTAAATACTTAAAAAATTGTTATGAGAAATAAATGGCTATGATTACCCTGCAGTTAGTATATGACTGCAGGGAATCCATTTCCATGTTTTACATACTCCCTAGATATAGTTTCTTTTGGAAACTTGTTTGGTTGAATATAGTTAGATTTAACATAATTTTTTATTTATAAGTTGGGTACTCTTTATGTCTATCTGTCTGCTTATATTTTTGATTACAATTGTATGTATCAGTGTTTGTTACTTTTAAATAGTAACAATCACTCCAAGAAAATTGATTTTCAGTGATATTCAAAAACTATCACTAAAAGCCAATAATCTTTAGGTATATATTTATAGAATTTTGAGTGACATCCACATTTGGCATTAATTATAAGGGGGTGTGGTGTGATACCAAATTGAATGTCACAATAATTTTTAGCTACAGTCAAACTTTTTCCTACAATTATAATGAATGTCACACTATATACTATATTAATATTACAAGTAGTAAAACTACACTTACAGATTATTTTCTTTTAGTTGTCACTAAAACTTCAATAAATATAATAAATTATAAATTCGTTTTTAATTTAATTGAAAATATTACTAATATTAAAATAAAAATTACTCATTTAAAATATTTTAAAATACATTTTGAACCATGACAAAATTAAATAACTAAAATATTTTACAATATATTTTCAATGACATAACTAAAAAACTAAAATTCAACATTTATATAAATTTTTATTAAATCCAAACGTTACATTCATTTCATATTATTTAAATTAGAACTAGTTACAAAAAAATATCTACTTTCATGTTCTTATTTTCTAGATTCTTACAATCCGAACTTCAGCAATTTCTTTTATAGTCTCAGCATGCAAGTTACTAGAAACAATTCTTGAAGCATGTCTTAAAAGCTCACTCAAAGAATAATAATTCTTGTTGAACCCGAATGGGCACTCAGAACACCTGAAAAATGGATTTTGGCAAGACAATACAATATTAGAGACCCATACAAATGTCTTTTAATTACATAAATCAAATGAAAATTGAATATTATCGGTCCACATAACAGTTAATTTGGTACCGTCTACACAATTTTCCTGGGCTACTTCTCTTCATGTAATGTTAAGATTCATTTTGATCATATATCCTTTGTGTTATTACTTATATCATCGAACTTAGGAAGACTTTCACTAATATGGGCAGGAAATTCCATTGAAAGCAGTTGAGCCTACACAAAAGACAAACCCTACAAAACACAAATCTTCAGAGGAACAACATTTGGATCTTAAGAGGTTTTCAGTGGACCTGAAATAAATATGGAAAGAGTCTTAGTGCCAGATATAAAAATCTATAAATTCATGCTATTACAAATGTTGAGAATGCTAGAGTACAACATAATATGAGAGCTACATAAGGAATCTTATCAAGTAGACATACTTCAACTATTTACGATGAGATCTGATTAAACGCAAGAGAAAAATAATATTGTCTAACATAGGGGGGAGACGAAGACATGGAAAAATTGAAAAAGGGGGCAAATCAAGCTGCACGAGGTAGATGAGTAAAATATTAGAATTCACAAAACAAAATGTTTGATTTGAAGGCCATCCAATGAAAGGCCTGCAGGCTGAGCTTTTAAATTCATCAGAAAAACAAGAAAATATTGATGTTTTGAAGACAATACCAGCGTAGTGGATCAATAGCGATGGGAAAATTCCATCTTTGGAATGCCTCATATTATCAGCATCTGCCACGCCAACCTTCCAGGCCCGCAGAGTCACAGGGAATGTTACTTCTGCTTCAGGCTTTAGAGGGAGGCATGATTTTGATGTTTCAGAAGAATATGAAACTACATAATCTTTAACGGTGAAATATGTGTCTGCTCAATAGGAATTGTGCCTGCATTAGCCAAAATCATCTCAAGTTCAACCTAGGAGGTCTAACTGTTAGCTTCTAATTTCGACGCCTGATATTGGATTAGGATTCTTATTTAAAGAAATAGAATTTTTTGAAGTTTTGGAAGACTTCGACAGGGACGGTATTTCTAGAGAGTCTGGTCGAAAATGTCCTTGTAAAAAAGAGACATGTTCTATGGACTTAGAAATATTTTTGATAACTTGGAGATGTGTTTCGACAGAGGACTGGCTGGTGACGTTCGGTTTAAAGATTCAAATTCAAATAATGGAGGGAACTTTGTCCTTATCCATTTGAGAGAAGGGGACACGTGTAGAGCAGTTGAATGACGAAGCCATGCAGAATGATATTTGTCTCACTCTAATTAGTGGGTTGTTAGTGGGTAGTTACTTTTTACTATTATAAATAACAAGTCTTAGTATTAGGATTTGTGTGTGTTAAAGTTGTACAAATTTCTCAAAATCACTCAGAGTATTCGTGTGTAGAGAGAAAAGAGTTTCTGAAGAAATGTACGTCTTATGTAACACAATTTTTCTTATTCAATGCAATTCAATTAATCTTTACCCAAAAATTTATCTTCTTGCCTTTATTTTGTTAAGTTATTTTCCAATGCACTTTTAATCATTTCCTCGTATCATTTTTCTTTGGTACTGTCGAAATAGCCTTTTCTAAATTATGAAGACTGTCGAATTGTTTATCCTTTATCAAATACCCTTTTAAATTATTTTAGCACATGTCCTAGGATTTAGTTTGGTCGATCCTGCAAGTTATCCATTTTTTTTATAAATTTGGTAGACCAGAGGTTGTTTGCTATTTTTCATAGTAAACAAATTGGCACGCCCAGTGGGACAGTGCTAAAACGATTCTGAAAACAATTTTCAGTGTGTTCAAAGAAACTTATAATTTTGCATTTAATTATCCCTCCTCTGTCGAAAACTTCGTTGTATGTTATTAAGAAGTGGAAAAGTAGTCACCACAAACGAAGATAGACCAAGGAGGAGATATATGAGGAAAATGGCAAGTACTAATCAGCCAAATAGTTCAAATCCTCAAACTACGCCCAGTATCAACGTAGATCCAACCCCAGGGTCTTCGACTGGAGGACCAACGATTTCTGAGCCCGTGTATGAAGCCATACCATCTATGGCAAGTTCGATCCCTACACATTCGATTGCCCATACTCAGCCCATTCTGAGTTATGTTGGATCAAGGGGTCCACCAAAGACTCCCCCACCAGTTGGAAATGCTAACTTCCAGCCATTTATTCCCCCTGGATTTTCTATGCCTTTTCCTAGTCGAGACCCGCCTTATGGGATGCCAACTTCGATGATGGAGAACTTACAGAGTGCTCCTCCAGTATTTACAGAACCCATAATGACTTCACCTTTACAAGGGTCAGGATCTAGGGTTAATATGGGTCGAAATAATCAATCCTTAGGAATGGGATATTCAACCCAGATGCCAAATTTGACAAATACTACTGCTGCATACTTAAGGCAACAGATGGATGAAAGTAACCATCAAATGGTCCAAATGATGTCCCAAACTATGGGAGAAATCTTTCAGCCTCTTATCCAAAATACCACCCAGACTAATCAGCAAATGGTTGCGCAGATGACTTGGTGTACCTAACCCTCCTCAACACCTACAGAGGGAATATATCACAGGAAACCAAGGGGTAGTGTTCGAAGAGGACCCCACTATTAATCAAGTCCAACAGAACCCAGGAAATATACCTCATGAAAATTTAGCGAACCAGGGAGTAGTCGAACCTCCTAGGAATCAGCAACAAATTCTTGTAGGAGAACAACCAAGGGTAGTTTTGGTAAATAGAAACCAGAATGCGGACAACGTTGTGCAACAGGTTTGACGTAATGGCGTGGCGGCAGATAATAATTTGGTAGCCATGGTCGAAAGGATTATGGCGCAAAATAGAGTGAACTTTGGCCTTCGAAGGCCAAATTATACATCTCCGTTGTCAGAATATATTCTCCAGTCGGACTTACCCCCTAGAACAAAGGTCCCCAAGTTCACCAAGTTTTCTGGGGACACCATTGAGTCCACTGTCGAACATATGGCCAGATATGTGATAGAAGTCGGGGAAATTGGGAATAATGAGAATCTTAGGGTAAAATACTTCCCAAGTTCTCTTACGAAGAATGCCTTCACATGGTTCACAACTTTGCCACCAAATTCGATCCACAATTGGACCCAGTTGGAACAGTTATTTCATGAGCAGTTCTATATGGGACAATAAGATCAGTCTAAAGGAGCGGGCTAGTATAAAACAAAAATTCACTGAGCCAATAGATGGCTATTTGAATAGATTCCGACTACTCAAGGCTAGATGTTTTACACAAGTGGCGGAACATGAGTTGGTCGAAATGGCCGTTGGAGGCCTAGATTATTCCATTAGGAAGAAGATGGATACCCAACATTTAAGGGATATGGCTCAATTGGCTGATAGGGTTCGACAAGTAGAACACCTAAAGGAAGAAAAGGCTACGGCAAATAAGAATAAAAGGGTGGCCTACGACGAATTATTATAATGAGCCAGTAGGTTTCGACGAAGCCGGGATTGATCTTGTTGAATTGAAACAAGGCCCACCTTATTCTTGTAAGCAATTGGCTCCTTTGAATGGAAAAAACTCCGTCGAACCAGAAAAGAATGATAAAATTCCTAAGAAAACTTACACTTTCGACGTTACTAAATGTGACGAAATTTTTGATTTGTTAGTTAAGGACGGTCAAATGATAGTGCCTCCTGGTGCTAAAATACCTCATTTAGAACAAAGAAAAAAGAGAGGTTTTTGTAAGTATCATAATTTCTTGGGCCATAAGACTTCTCAATGTTTTCTTTTCAGGGATCTTGTCAAGAATGCTATCCAAGAAGGAAGGCTCAAGTTTGATGAGAAGTCTAAAAGCCAGATGAAGATTGATGTTAATCCCTTACCGGTGGCTAACGCTCACTACGCAGAGCCAACAGAGGTTAATATGATCGAGGTCACTAGAGGTATCGACAACAATATCAACATGGTCGAAGTCTCAGACAACTTCAACAATGGAGCAGTCATGGTTAGAATCATTGAGGGTCTCGACCAAGAGTTCATGAAAAGTTTTGCTAGTGAGGTTGCCTAAGGTTTCACCAAAAATAATGCTGATGGTGTCGACATAGGAGTTACTAAAGACTCCAATGAAGGAGTCGCTGAGGACTCCCATTGGATGATGATAACTGATCGGTCACCATTTCTACTAGTTTTCGTCAATTATTCGGCATGAAACCGCGAAATCGGTAGCACTTTGTTTTGTATTGTCATTGTTTTTCAAGTCAATTTTATTCTCACATTTTATGATTTGTTGTTTTATTTTAATTATATTGCATTTTATGCTTTGGTTTGGTACCAAAGGACTCGTGCGAAGAAAATGGAAGTTCCGGGAATTTAGAAGAGTTTTTGGAAGGAAGCAGAGGATGCCTAGACCTAAAATTCAACAAACATGGAAAAATATTGGGCAACCAAGTTTCTTATCTGTACTATGTTTTAGTTCTCTTCATTAGCTTTCCTACGCTTCGAACGGGGACCAAAACAGACTTACGGATCAAAAGTTATGATCAAAACGATTTCGGTTATAAAATCCAGCAAGCTGACACGGCCGACAGTGTTGGCTGACACGGCCCGTGTCAGCATTGACGCTGATTTCCTGAATTTTTTCATATTTTATCTATATATTAAGCTGTGGGGGCGCTTTGGGTATTTTCAATCGATCTGAGTGAATTGTGACTATTTAGACTAGTTTTTGGAAGGAGAAGACACTTTTGGCTTGGACGTACATTTGGGAAGAAAGTTTTTTATGCGATCAAGTGATCCGGAGGAGGGAGATTCTTCATGAGTTCCAACAATTGAAGATCAAATTCATCCGATTACCATTGTAATGACTACTTTTTATATTGTATTTCTTTTTAATATTATGAATAGTTAAACCCCCCAATGCTAGGGGGTGTCCCTAAATTGCAATGTAATGAACCTATTTTGAATTATTCTATGAGATTATGCTTTTTTCTTTAAGTTTTTATTTTGCAATGTTCTTAATGCTTTTTCGATCATACCAATTGAAATTTATTTACGGTTAGGGTTAGGTCGGACAAACAAACCTAATGCTTTTGTAAAATAATATTGCGGTAGATATTGCTTAGGAATGAGGATACCCCGTAATAACCTTTAAAAATCTTGTCAAAACTATTGCTTGATGTTATTCCGAGATCTCTAAGGAATTAGGGTCAAGGGAGAATATCAAAGGTTTTTCTGTTAAGGAATTAAGGAAAAATACTAATAAGATTTGGTAAGCTAAGGTTTGAGGCATGTCTCTTTGAATAATAATCGGGTTTATTGCAGAGCAATTTATACACTTCTCCTAGCATAGCTTCTCATATTTGTTTAAGTCATTTTATTTATTCTGCTTATTTTCTTAATTGTTATTATAACTTTCATAACAAACAAACCCTTAAGGAATTTTTGTTTAATTGAAATAGCATATGCACTTATAATTACACGCAGTCCTCGAGAGATCGATTCTGGGGATAACCTATACTATTACTACATCGTAAAAATAGTACACTTGCTATTTTAACGATCAAGTTTTTGGCGCCGTTGCCGGGGACTGCCAAATTATAAGTTGTGTTAATTCACTTAAAATTTTGTTGCTCTGCAACCAAAATTTTATTTTTCTGTTATTTTTATAATTTTTGTTTATTACTATTATCTGTCTAACCTGTGTATGCGAGGCAATCCCTCAGCGGAATTTTCTTTTAATGCAGAACCCGAAAGATCATTGCACGCTAGATGTCGTCAAGCTAAGCAAAAAAGACTAGCAGCGTCAATTTCAGAAACCGTAATTTCAGATCAAGAAAAACACGAAGAAGTTTCAGTTCATTCTGAGCATACTGATTCAGGCACAAATACAGAGCCAGAAACTGTTATCATGGCTACCGATCCACCTCCAGCAGAGAGACTTCTGGGGGATTATGGAAGATCAAATGCTCCAATAGGCCGGTTGACCATCGTAAATCAACCGGTTAATGTTGACCATTTTCAGTTGCATCCATCCACCATCCGACAGCTCGAGAGGAGACCTTTTACTGGAAAAATTAATGAAGATGCCAATAAGCACCTCCAAAGGTTTCTAACTATGAGCACGTCACTAAAAATTGAGGGACATTCTGAAGAAGCCAAAAAGTTGGTCATGTTCCCTTTTACCTTGTCAGATGATGCAGAAGAGTGGTTTTATTACCTACCTGCCGGGAGTATCACCACTTGGCAAGAGATGAAGACAACATTTTTGAATGAGTATTTTCCCGCCTCAGTGTACATTCGAAAGAGGTATGATATAGTAAATTTTAAGCAGAAGGAGTGAGAGTCACTCGGAGATGCATATAAGAGATTTAAGAGGTTGTTGGTTGCATGTCCTACTCATAACATGGATGCAGCCGGACAAATGCAAAACTTTGTCAATGGTCTCCAGTTGAAGACTAAGCAACTAATTGATACAGCTGCCGGTGGCTCATCTAATTTCACAACAGCCACTGGTATCAAAAAGATCATTGAAGCCATAGCCGCAAATGAACATTTGGAGTTGTATGATCGCAGTGTGAGCTAACCAGAGAGAATGATTGATTTGAAGCTTACTGAGCAAGTTGTAAATATGGAAGACCAGATTGCAGCTGAGGTAGAAAGAAGACTTAAGAAAATAAATCTAGGTACTTAAAGTGTGGCATAAGTTCAAACTGGTCAACTCGTGAGTTGTGAGATTTGTAGTGGACCCCATTATACTGCACATTGTGTTGCGACTCCGCAACAAATTAAAGAGATAAAATTATTGAAGAAAAATAATCCCTGTGCTTAAACTTATAATCCAGGGTGGAAGAATCATCCTAACTTCTCCTGGAAAGATCAGAATCAACAACAATACCCACAGCAGCAACAAGCTCCCCAAAAAGCACAATGGGGGATTGCTATTGAGAAGATGGCAGCTCATAACATGCAATTCCAGGAAGAGACCCGGAGTAATCATAGGAATATCACAACTTCCATAAAGAATCTTGAGGTTCAATTGGGTCAGATAGCTCAACAATTTACAAATTATCAAGCACCAGGCGCCCTCCCAAGCGCCACAATACCCAATTCGAAGAATCATGAGAATGTCAATGTTGTTACCACAAAAAGCCGGAAAGTTGTGGAAGAAGAAAGGGCAGCCAATGAATATCAGTGTATAGAGGTGGATCTGGAAGTGCGAGAAAGTCAGAGAAAGCCAGAAGAAGCCAGGCCACCAATAAAGCCAACCGACAAGAAAAGGAAAGAAGCGGTTAAACATTTGATCAAGTTACCGTACCCCTCAAGAGTGACAAATAAGGAGACACAAGAAAAAGACTTTGAGAAATTCAACTCATTGTTAAAAAAACTGGAGATTAATATGCCCTTCTTTGAAGCACTTGAGCAAATGCCTCTATATAAGAAATTCATGAAGGAGGTCATTGGGAAAAAGAAACCTAGTGGAGAGGAGCTAAAGAGTATAATTGAGGAGAGCATTGGGGGATCACAAGGTAGGAGAATTCTAATCAAACGAAAATATCCTGGTTCTATATCAATCCCCTGTATCATAAAGGACATAATTTTTAAGAAAGTCTTGATTGATTCGGGTGCTAGTGTGAGTCTCATGGCCCTCTCAATTTTCAAAAAGCTGGGTATAGAAAAAATAAGTCAAACGGGAACAAATCTGAAGTTTGTCGACCACACTACCAAGCGGTCATATAGCCTAGCAGAAGATGTACTTGTGACTATTGATTACTTCACATATCCAGTGGACTTTGAGATCATTGATCTTCCAGAGGATGAGGAGACGACTATCATACTAGGTCGACCATTCTTGATGACTAGTCGGTGCAGTGTAGATATTGAAGCTGGCACTCTAACTTGGAAATATTTTGAAGAGGAAATAACCTTAAAAGTGTTGGAGCTCGAGAAGCAAGGTCAAGAGGAAAGTAATCACCCCTCAGTCGGAATGATCCGAACAGTGGGAAGCAAAAGCTCAAAATCACTTCTTGAAAAAGTCTCTGGAATAATCCATCAGGTTGCAGCATCTGAGTCATCTATTGCACCTAGAAAGACTCCAAAATCCAGTCAAGAAGTCAATAAGAGGAAAAAACATCAAAGGAAGAATGTGGAAGTTGGATGTGAGTTGGATCACAATGTAGCTCTTATTCCTGAATCTGACCGATGCTCTATTGTGGAAAGGTCAAGTAACAAAACCTGTAAGCTAAAGTACCCCCTATAGCATTAGGGAGTAACCCGTCGAGCCATGCGACGTTAAACGAAGCGCTTCATGGGAGGCAACCCACAGGTTTTATTTCTAAGAGTTTCTTTTGTTTTTGTTGTGTTTCAGGTTTAACTAGGTACACTCAGAATCTTTCACAGGAAGGCGGAGGCATCTCACAAACTGAACAATTTGGGCAGGCATCAATTGACTACCATATGTCTGAGAAAATATGAGAAAAACCGAAGAATCAGACAAGTTTTGAGAAAAACAGGGGCCTGACGCGGCCGCCCGTGTCACCGGACACGGTCCGTGTCAGGAATGCAAGAAAAAGCAAAGAGTTTGAGGTTTTACAGTAGGCTGACACGGCCGCCCGTGTCAGCTGACACGGCCCGTGTCAACCCTACTGTAGGGGTATGAAAAAAATTTATTTTGGAATTGAGGTGGCAGTGGCCGGACACGGCCCGTGTCAGGCAGGCGTGATTTTCAGTTTTCTATAACTTTTCCCCTCCGCAGTGAGGCTCTGTGAGTTCCCCTCTCTAGCTTGTTCTAAAACATTGAGGTCAATGTTTAGTTCAAGAGTGGGGGGGGGGGGGGGGGTTATTGCTTTCAGTATTTTTATTTATGTTATTTCATTTCCGTACCATTTATTTTTATTTTGGTTGGTGTGTTTTGTTTTCGTTTGTTACAGATTGAAGGTATTCGTGTCGGATGAATGAGGAGACTTATAGTTAGTGGATGAAAAGGCACAACCCATACTTGCTCTCCAAGAAACCCCCGAAAGTTGGTACTGCTGAGGTGGATGATTGGACGCGACTTTCCAACACTGGGTTGATACGGGAGTACTGTGCACCTGAGACGGAAATGAAGCGACATTACGCTAGAGGTACCTTGGAATTTGTCAGTATGCCAAACATGGTGAGGATCATAAAAATCCAAACACCTTATCATCGTGAGATTTTGTCAGGTATGTCTCTGTCACTCTTAGTTTGCATACTAGTCTGTTGGAATTTCAATGCACACATATACACACTGAGGCACTTGTTTGTTTTTAACCCTGAGCCTTTCCAGCCTACCCTTTTATGTTATCCTTCGTTAACCCCCTCGAGCCTTCTTCCTTTTGTTTGTTTATTAACCGCATAATTAAACCATGAGCCCAAACACTCCCTCACCATGCTCAGATAAGTGTTGTTGATTTTTGATCTGTGAAAAATCCTAAGTTTGGGGTTGGGATACCTTTAAGAACTAGGTAAGTGCAAAATGAAAAAAAAAAAAAAAAGAAAGAAAAGTTTTGAAAAAAAAAAAGAGAGAAAGAAAGAAGAAAAAAAAAAGAGAAGTAGAATAAAGCACTTACCTAGAGGAGGATTTAGTTTGAAGAAGTCAAAAAGTAAGCTCAAAGAAATAATTGAGTGTAAACTAAAGAATCCTAGTAAAATGGTGTCCGATACCCTTGATTGTGAAACCGAACAAATACCATAGTGATTAGAATGACGACAATGAGTCTGAGCTAAAAACCAATCATTTTTCCGTTTTGTTTGTTTATCCCACCTTGTCCCTAAGCCCCGTTACAACCATAAAAGCCCTCAAAAAGTGTGTGTTGTTTGCGTTTGAGATGAAAATAGATGTTGTTCAAACTTATGAGTTGACTTTGCATGCTAAGATTATTGAGTGTAAACACTGTAACCCGAGAGATTTGGTGAGAGTGTGAAAAGCTGACAGGTAAAGAGATACTTTGATGTGGAAGTGTAGCGGACCGTCAAAATTCAGGTAAGAAGGAAATGTTGAAAGAAGAGTGGAAAGATAGTCGCGAAAGATCTCAGCGGTGTTGTGGTAAGAAAATTTTGATTAATTTGGGGGTGAACTTTCTACTGTCTTGAGCATTACTTGAGGATAAGCAATGAGATAAGTTTGGGGTTATGATCGGTCACCATTTCTACTAGTTTTTGTCAATTATTCGGCATGAATCCGCGAAATCGGTAGCACTTTGTTTTGTATTGTCATTGTTTTTCAAGTCAATTTTACTTGTCATATTTTATTCTCACATTTTATGATTTGTTGTTTTATTTCAATTATATTGCATTTTATGCTTTGGTTTGGTAGTTTTCGATGGTTTCAGGTCTGAGTGGAAAAGCCCAAAGGACTCGTGCGAAGAAAATGGAAGTTCCGGGAATTTAGAAGAGTTTTTGGAAGGAAGCAGAGGATGCCTGGACCTAAAATTCAAAAAACATGGAAGAATATTGGGAAACCAAGTTTCTTATCTGTACTATGTTGTAGTTCTCTTCATTAGATTTCTGACGCTTCGGACGGGAACCAAAACAGACTTAAGGATCAAAAGTTATGATCGAAACAGTTTTGGTTATAAAATCCAGCAAGCTGACACGGCCGGAAGTGTTGGGCATTGACGCTGATTTTTTGAATTTTTTCATATTTTCTCTATATATTAAACTGTGGGGGCGCTTTGGGTATTTCCAATCGATCTGAGTGAATTGTGACTATTTAGACTAGTTTTTGGAAGGAGAAGACACTTTTGGCTTGGACGTACAATTGGGAAGAAAGTTTTTTATGCGATCAAGTGATCCGGAGGAGGGAGATTCTTCATGAGTTCCAACAATTAAAGATCAAATTCATCCGATTACCTTTGTAATGACTACTTTTTATATTGTATTTCTTTTTAATATTATGAATAGCTAAACCCCCCAATGCTATGGGGGTGTCCCTAAATTGCAATATAATGAACCTATTTTGAATTATTCTAGGAGATTATGCTTTTTCCTTTAAGCTTTTATTTTGCAACGTTCTTAATGCTTTTTCGATCGGACCAATTGAAATTGATTTACGGTTAGGGTTAGGTCGGACAAACTAACCTAATGCTTTTGTAAAATAATATTGCGGTAGATATTGCTTAGGAATGAGGATACCCCGTAATAACCTTTAAAAATCTTGTCAAAACTATTGCTTGATGTTATTCCGAGATCTCTAAGGAATTAGGGTCAAGGAAGAATATCAAAGGTTTTTCTGTTAAGGAATTAAGGAAAAATACTAATAAGATTTGGTAAGCTAAGGTTTGAGGCATGTCTCTTTGAATAATAATTGGGTTTATTGCAGAGCAATTTAGACACTTCTCCTAGCATAGCTTCTCATATTTGTTTAAGTCATTTTATTTATTCTGCTTATTTTCTTAATTGTTATTATAATTTTCATAACAAACAAACCCTTAAGGAATTTTTGTTTAATTGAAATAGCATCTGCACTTATAATTACACGCGGTCCTCGAGAGATCGATTATGGGGATAACCCCTACTATTACTACATCGTAAAAATAGTACACTTGCTATTTTAACAATCAATAACCAAAGAAACCGTTGACGGTTTCGTTCAAATGGACAATGCTGCTGAGGGCCTTCAGATGGAATTACATAAGCTTGACATCACTGACGATGTCAAAAAGGAAATCAACATGGTGGACATTTCGCAAGAGGCACCCATGGAGGTCGATGACAAACGTCGACATGAAGAATACAACAAATTGGCCTTCCCAAAAGAGGAGGCAAATCTGATTGACTTCATACATAGGTGTCAAAAGAAGAGGTCAGAAGTCATGTTGTGTCCCAGATACAACGATGTATTTGACAAGAAGACATGACAAAATATCGAGGGAGTTCGAAAGGCCAATCAAAGGCGCGGGGAGAAAGCCCTTCATGGCCAGCGGGGTTTCGACCCAAGTAAATCTACTTCGAAGCAAGAACAACCGAAGACAAGAGTTCCAGGGGCAAGGCCCGCCACCTTTAAACCATTTGCAGAACTTTCCAATGGCAAGTGGATAAAACCGAATGAAAATAAGAAAAAGAGCCAACATAAATGGCATAGTTTTGATGTAGACAGAGGCTCTTCGATGGCCTTAAAGAAACCAGACTACGTCTCAGAGAACTATAAAGGGAAAAACCCTATGTCCAGGTCCCAGTGGAGGAGGGAACAAAGATGAAGGAAAGCCCAGAGAGAAGCTGAGGCGAAAGCAGAATCCAGCACCACCATGCCAGTCGACAGGAAGGAGCCAAAGCCTGTCGAAAAGGCGCCTGCCGTTACACAAGAGCAAGAAACCAAAGAAGAGCACAATCGAAAGGTTGCAGAGGACGAATTGCTCACTAATAATTTTGATTTAGGGTCAAAGCAGTCTCTCGACATTTTGGTTAACGTGGTATCTTTCCTACCAAGGGAATTCTACCAAATATGTGAAGTCGAAGAGACGGAGGATAACACTGATGTAGAGATGGCCACACATAGGCCAGTTTGCTAATATGTGATGAATAACGGGTGTGTCGAAGAACAAAATTCATTCTTCGAAAGACCCGGTGAGGCTATGAAAAGTCATCTGAAGTCTCTTTTTATCACTGGGAAGATTGAAGACGTGCCAGTTAACAAAATTCTGGTAGATTGCGGCGCAACGGTAAACTTGATGTCACACTTCATGTTGAGAAAAATAGGGAAGTTCGATACCGACACCAAGCCCCACAATATGGCGTTATCCAATTATGAAGGGAAGGTTGGCAACATATTGGGGGTAATTCAAGTTGATTTGACGGTAGGGACAGTCACAAGATCAACCATGTTTATGGTTGTGGAGACGAAGGCAAACTACAACCTACTATTAGGAAGAGAATGGATTCACGGAATATGAGCCGTGCCATTTTCGATGCATCAGAGAATCACCATTTGGCAAACAGATGGTATTATTGAGAACATTGAAGCTAACCAGAGCTATTTCCTGGCTTCGGTTAATCATGTCGATGGACGAACCTTCGACAAAAATTTGGCTAACATAGCTCCATGCAAACCAACTAATTTTGCATTCACTCCAGACGAAAACGCATACTGTTCACTGTACCTGCATCCGACAAATGGGTTTCAGTGGGACCGAGAAGTTGTAGGAGAAGATGACTTCGCTTAGGAAGGGACATCCAGAGTTAACCCCACAGGTTGGGGGAGTGAATTCGAAGATGATGCCTGAGTTTGAGGCGCTCAAAAGAATTTCGGCTTACATAGCCGAAAACAAAATACAAACGGCCCTAGAGGCCGAAGTTAAGCATATGGTTGTCGAAGCCAACAAAAGATTAAACCAAGAAGGTCCTCGTAAGGACTTCGATCCAGAACCACCTGATAAGGTTCAGGACGAAATGCAACGCAAGAGGCTCGACGCCATTTACGATGACGAGCCATTGGGTTTCGAGAAGGATCCATTGGCAGCCAACATCAAAATGCTAGCGCAAGATCCTTTGGAAGAAATTGACTTGGGAGAAGGGGCAACGAAAAGGCCAACATATATCAGTGCAAATATCAGTCCATAACTCAAATTCGAAGTGATCCAGTTGTTAAAGGAGTTTAAAGACTGCTTTGCATGGGATTATGATGAGATGCCTGCCCTAAGCAGAGAGCTGGTCGAATTGAAGCTGCCAATTAAATATGGAAAGAAGCCAATCAAGCATAATCCAAGACGGTTTGCACCGACAATTCTATCGAAGATCAAGGAGGAGGTCGAAAGACTTATTTGTTGCAAATTTATTCGAACGGCTAGGTATGTCGAATGGCTAGCAAATATTGTGCCTGTTATAAAAAAGAATGGTACCTTGAGGGTTTGCATAGATTTTAGAGATCTAAATACTACGACCCCAAAGGATGAATACTCAATGCATGTGGCGGAAATGCTAGTCGATTCTGCCGCTGGCCATGAATACCTTAGTATGTTCGATGGGTATTCTGGATATAACCAAATATTCATTGCTGAAGAGGATGTCCCTAAAATGGCATTTCGATGCCCTGGGGCCTTAGGCACTTACGAGTGGGTAGTTATGTGTTTTGGCCTAAAAAATGCTGGGGCAACATATCAAAGAGCCATGAATACAATCTTCCATGATTACACAGAGACTTTTATGCAAATTTACATTGACAATATTGTTGTAAAGTCTGTTTCAAGGAAGAATCACATTGACCATCTTCGAAAATCATTCGAAAGGATGAGAAGCCATGGTCTGAAAATGAATCCTCTCAAATGTGCTTTTTGTTTGTAGGCGGGAGATTTCTTAGGCTTTGTGGTCCACAAGAAGGGAATCAAAATAAACCAAAATAAGACTAAGGCCATTATGGAGGCGAAAGCGCCATTAACAAAGAAGGAATTGCAGTCACTACTGGGAAAGATTAGTTTCTTAAGGAGATTCATCTCGAACCTCAACGGAAAAACTCAAGCCTTCTCACCTCTGCTTCAACTAAACAAGGAAGGGTTCGAATGGGTTCAAACCCAGCATGAAGCTTTCGACAAAATCAAGGAGTACTTGAGTCATCCTCCAATCCTGGCACCACCTTGTAGAAATATGAGCATGAGACTGTACATATCTGCGTCGGACAAAACTTTAGGGAGCATGTTGGCTCAAGAGGATGAAAATGGCGTCGAAAGAGCCATTTACTACGTTAGTAGGGTTTTGAACGATGTAGAAACTAGGTATAGCATAGTTGAAAAATTGTGTTTATGCTTATATTTTTCTTGTACAAAGTTGAAGCATTATATTAAACCAATTGACGTGTATGTTTCATCTCATTTTGATATTATTAAACATATGTTGTCTAAACCAATTTTGCACAGTCGAATTGGTAAATGGGTGTTTACTGGGAAAAATAGTAAACAACCTCTGGTCTATCAATTTTATAAAATGAGTAACTTGCAGGATCGACCAAACTAAATTCTAGGACATGTGCTAAAATGATTTAAAAAGATACGAAAAGAATGTTGAATACTTCGACTGCATTCATATTTAGAAATATAGGCATTTCGACAAGACTTGAAAAGAAGATAATACGAAGAAATCATTAAAAATTCATTGGAAAGTGACTTAACAAAATAAAGAAAAGAAAGTAAACTTCTGAATAAAAATTAATTGGATTGCATTGAATAAGAAAAATGGTGTTACATAACACGTACATTTCTTCAGCAACTCGTTTCTCGCTACCCACGGATACTTTGAGTGATTTGAGAATTTTGTACAATTTTAACACACACAAATCCTAATGTTAAGACTTGCTATTTATAATGGCGAAAAATAACTACCCACTAACGACCTATTAATCAGAGCGAAACACATGGCATTGTGCATGTCTTCATTCTTTAGATGCTTAACACGTGTCCTTTCTCTCAAATGGATAAGGACAAAGTTCCCCCATCATTTAAATTTGAATCTCCAAATCGAACGACGCTCATTAGCCTTCTGTCGAAGAACATCTCCAAGTTGTTTAGAAATATTTCTAAGTCTCTGAAATACTTTCCTCTTGTACGAAGACACCTTCGACTAAAATCCTCCACAAGTACAATTTCTGTCGAAGTCCCTAAAGCTTCAAAAATCCATTTCTTAGAATAAAATTCTTAATCCAACATCAGGCGTCCAAATTAGGAGCTAACAGATTGCCCCCCAAAAATGTCATTTTTGACATTATTGAAGAAAAAGGCATTTTTTAGAATGTAATTCAACGCCTCATTTAGACTTTGTATGGCTTCGACGCTTGTTAGTGGTTCCAACTGTTCACTTTCCTTTCAATAGACCTATGACGTTATAGCCATTATTGCTAAATCTGACATTTCTTTTCAAAGCACGCAAAATCTCCATCATCATTACCTTTTCCTAGGGTCTAGGAGATCATGGGGGAGTAGGCACTTATTACCACCGCTTCATCAAGAAACGTGGAGAAAACACGTGTCCCACTATCAGGCTAAATATTTCCCATTTTTTTAAACCGCTTCCACTTCCCCACTTATAAATACTCTTTCCAACAATCGTTACCACTTTTGCATTCTCTTCCTCTCAAATTTCCTAGCAACCTCTGCACTCTCAAACTCAATCTTCTTCAATTTTTCCTCAAAAATGGCTTCCTCTACACGCTCCACTAAAGATGCTGCCAAGGTCACTGTAACACCCCAAATTTCGTAAGAATATTTATTTAATTTAGTTAAATATAATATTCGTGCATTTTTGTGAATTTTGGTGGTTTTTGTTGATGTTGGTAATTTTGTGGAGTTTTGGTTATTTATTTAAATAATAGTATATAATATGGAATATATTGCATTATTATTTATTTAAATAAAATTAGAAGAATTAAGGGCAAAGTGGACTTTTAGAGGAGTTAGTGACGGTAATTTGGAGAAAGCCCATTTTAGAGGCCCAAAGGTTAGGTTTAACAAAAAGGAGGATTTGAGAGAAAAAGGGTTCATTTTGTTAAACCGTGAAAAGAAGGAAAGAGGCTAGAGCTCTGAGGAAAGAGGGAAAAGCTTAGGATCCGAGAAGGTTTCCGAGAACTCAAGAGAGAAAACTTGGAATCAACAATCTAAGGTATGGGGAGTATTGTCTTTCATTGTTTTCAATATAGGAATTCGATGTATTTAAAGTGGATTTTGAGGTTTATGTGGGTTTATGGGATTTATGAGTAAACTGATGATTTAAGGGTATTTTGTGGATCGATTATTAAGGGTTGAATTGAATCGGATAAAATAGACCTTGAGGGTGATTTTCCCTGTCGATGTTGTTTCGACCTTGTGGTGAAAGGGATTTATGGGGTTTATGAGAATCTTGAGAGTTTGTGAAGGTTTAAGTGATTCGAGGTTTTGAACAGTTAATGAATCGACCTAATAGTCATAGGTTTTGTGCCTTTGATTACCATAATGCCTTAGGAATATTGTAGAGATGTTTTTGGGGTAATTGAGGTTGAAATCATAAGAACTTTTAGGTCTGATATGCTACTGATGCGTAGCATGATGTCCTGAAATCGCAGGTTTGCAAAACGAACGATCCCTTTGCAAGGAGAACATTCGCCCCAGACTCGCAAAGCGAGCAGCGCAGCGAATGCACAATAATTTGTTTGAAGATACTGGAATGAATTCTTAAGTGTGACATTTAATTCGCAAAGCGAACGTCCCAGTGAGTGGATTCGCAAAGCGAATGAGGGTGGCGAGCGAGAGACAAAATGGGAACCCTCTGGTTTTTGTATGGGATTTTTGGGTTCGCTGGCAGCTCACAAAGCGAACGCCAAAGCGAACAGGTTCGCACGGCGAACTCAGTAGCGAATGCCTGTTGTTCGCAAAATTTTGTTTTATGATTTTGTGTTGTCTTGATGTTTTGATTCTGAGATTTTTCTGATGATTTACCATGATGTTACTGATGATTACGAGATGATGTTTTGTGATGTTTGACGAATATATGATGACATGATTAATATGAGAACTGATGAATGATGATGCACATAAATGATTTTGTTGATGATGATGATTAATTATGTTGTGTATCATGCATTCATAGCATTTCAGTGAGGATGTTAGACTTCAATCCCATTGTGTGGATTTGAGGTAAATTTTGACGTGCTCCGATTCTTGTGTGGAATCGATCTTAATGACGGGGATCTTTGGAGGGTGATGGCCTAGTGTCCATCGACTGTGACGATTGGTACCACATGCATGAGTCTTGTTGTGCATTGCATTTATATGGCATTGATGTATTTTATGATGTTATGATTTTGATGTTTTCCTTGTGATAACCCTAAAGATGTTGTATATAATGATGACGCCATTTTATGCATATCTTGTTTTTATATTGATTATAATGAATTGTGATCACTCACCCTGCCTGTTTGAATGTTGCCTCCACGTGGGTAATGTGCAGGTGATCAGGTTTAGCTGGGGATGCCTTCGAGGACTTTTGGAGTTTATTTTGCTTTTGGTCGATGTAGAGGGTCTTGCTCTGATTTTGTAACATCGGATTTGGTCGTTGAGTCAAACCATGTTGAGTTGTTATTTGATTATGATGGTTTTTGTTTTAAAACCTTTTGATTTTGGATGATTGTGGTTATGCTGGTACCGCTGCTATTTGATGGCTTTTGATTATTTTGAGGAAAACCCGTTGTTTACGGAGTAAATGTTTTATTTTGAGTTTATTGAGAAATGTGCACCCTTCTGAGGAGATTTTACTCTGATAATTTGTGTATTTTTCCGTGTATAATTGTGGGGTAGAAAAAGGGTGTTACATTAGTGGTATCAGAGCAGGTCGGTCCGTCCGGCCAGGTTTTTACTTGATGTCAGCCCCCTGTCAGCCGACGAGTGTATGTACACTGTCGATGTTTTGTTTCTTCTAACCTTGTTGGTGGTGTGCAGGATGGCTGGAAGAAATGATCGTGCGATTGCTGATGCATTGGAATCAGTTGCTAATGTAGTGGCCCAACTCAATCCGAATGGTGGAGTTCCAGATGAGTTTCGTGGTTTGGGGAAGTTTCAGAGGAACAATCCACCAACTTTTGAGGGTACTCATGATCCAGCTAGTGTACACAAGTGGCTGAAGGCGATCGAGAAGATCTTCCGGGTGATGGGGTGCACTGATGAGCAACAAGTTCAGTTTGGAACGCATATGCTGACAGAAGAGGCTGAGGATTGATGGGATAACACCCGTCAGAGACTCGTGAATGTTGGCACTGTGATAACCTGGGCTATGTTCAAGTAGGAGTTTTTGGGCAAGTAGTTTCCAGAAGATGCTCGTGGCAAGAGAGAAGTGGAATTCCTTGAGCTGAAGCAATGAGACATGACTGTGGCAGAGTATGCTGCAAAGTTCGAGGCGTTGGTGAAGTTCTGTCCTCACTACAATCGTGTTGATGCCGAGATGTCCAAGTGTCTCAAGTTTGAGAATGGGCTGAGACCGGAAATTAAGCATGGTATTGGGTATCAACAGATCCGCAGGTATGCTGAGTTGGTTGACAAGAGCAAAATCTACGATGAGGATAGCCGAGCTCGATCTGCTCACTACAAACAGTTGAGTGAGAAGAAAGGGCAGTATAGGGGTAAGCCTTATACAACTTCAGCTGACAAAGGGAAGCAGAAGGCTTCAGAGGGGAAAAAGACAAGTGGGGGAGTAGCTCTCGCTTCTAGGAAGTGTTATAAGTGTGGCGAGCAAGGCCACCGTGCTGATGTGTGTACCAATAATGTGCTGAGGTGCTATAGATGTGGTAAGAAGGGACATAGAGCTACTGACTTCAAGGACGATGGTCCAACCTGTTTCAATTATGGTGAGATAGGTCATAGCAGTACTCAATGTCAAAAGCCGAAGAAGACCGTTACTGCCGCTCAGACCAGTGGTAGGGTGTTTGCTTTGAGTGGTGCAGAAGTTCCAGAGAAGGACAACTTGATTCGAGGTACTTGTTTTATTAATAATATCGAGTTGGTTGCTATTATTGATACTGGTGCTACTCATTCTTTTATCTCACTTTAATGTGCTAATAGATTGGGTTTGAAATTGGCATATATGATTGGGAATATGGTAATAGAAACTCCAGCTAATGGTTCTGTTACTACTACCCTTGTGTGTTTGAGATGTCCTTTGACGATTTTTGGGAAGAGTTTTGTGATGGATTTGGTGTGCCTACCCTTGCACCAAATTGACGTGATCTTTGGAATGAACTGGTTGGAGTTCAACCGTGTTCATATCAATTGTTATAACAAGACTGTAGAGTTTCCTGGGATTGATGATAGTGGGGAGTTGATGTTCTTATCCGCTAAGCAAGTAGACAAACTTCTGGAAGATGAAGCCTTGGTGTTTTCAATGTTTGCATCATTGCAAATTGATTGTGAAGCTGCGAGTGTGGAGTTGCCTGTTGTCTGTGAATTTCCAAATGTGTTTCTAGATGACATCAATGATTTGCCTCCAGAACGTGAAGTGGAGTTTGCAGTGGACTTAATACCAGGTACGAGTCCAGTGTCTATGGCTCCTTATCGGATGTCAGCTTCTGAGTTAAGTGAATTGAAGAAACAACTGGAAGAATTGCTTGAGAAGAAGTTTGTTCGACTGAATGTTTCTTCGTGGGGTGCCCCTGTATTGCTAGTAAAGAAGAAAGATGGTAGCATGAGGTTGTGTGTCGATTATCGGCAGTTAAATAAGGTGACTATCAAGAATAAGTATCCGCTTCAAAGGATTGACGATTTGATGGATCAACTGGTGGGTGCTTGTGTGTTCAGTAAGATTGATTTGAGGTCTGGTTATCATCAGATTCGTGTTAAACCTGACAATATTCCAAAGACAGCTTTCAGGACGAGGTATGGTCACTATGAATATACTGTTATGCCATTTGGTGTATCCAATGCACCTGGTGTGTTCATGGAGTACATGAATCAGATTTTTCATGAGTATTTGGATAAGTTTGTGGTGGTGTTTAACGATGATATCTTGATATATTCTAGATCTGAAGAAGAACATGCCGAGCATTTGAGAACTGTGTTGCAAGTGTTGAAAGAGAATAAGTTGAAGGAAGTGATTTTTCTTGGCCATGTGATTTCAAGTGGTGGGATTGATGTTGATCCTTCTAAGATTGATGCGGTATTAGAGTGGGAGACACCGAAGTCTGCTACTGAGATACGAAGTTTTATGGGATTGGCGGGTTATTACCGTAAGTTTATTGCAGGCTTTTCTAAGTTGGCATTACCTTTGGCTCAGTTGACTTGAAATGGTCAAGCTTTTGTGTGTGATGTAGCTTGCGAAGAGAGTTTTCTGGAATTAAAGAAGAGGTTGACGACCGCTCCAGTGTTGACTTTGCCTAATCTGAGCGAATCTTTTGTGGTGTATTATGATGCGTCAAAGATGGGTTTTGGAGGAGTATTGATGCGAATGAACAAGTTGTTGCGTATGCTTCGAGACAATTGCGAGTTCATGAGAGGAATTATCCTACACACGACTTAGAATTGGTTGTCGTGGTGTTTGTATTGAAAATTTGGAGACATTATCTGTTTGGCTCTAAATTTGAAGTGTTCAGTGATCATAAAAGTTTGAAGTACTTATTTGATCAGAAGGAATTGAATATGAGGCAGAGGAGGTGGTTAGAGCTGTTGAAGGATTTTGATTTTGATTTGAGTTATCATCCGGGCAAAGCAAATGTAGTGGCCGATGCATTGAGCAGAAAGTCATTGCATATGTCGATGCTTATGGTGAAATAATTGGAATTGATTGAGCAATTCTGAGATTTGAGTTTGGTATGTGAAGAGACCTCCGGCAGTGTAAAGTTGGGAATGTTGAAATTGACTAGTGGTATTCTGGAAGAGATCAGAGTGGGACAACAATCTGACTTGAAGTTGGTTGACCAGTTGACATTGATTAACAAGGTAACAGAGGTGAATTTTGGATTGACGAGAATGGCGTAATGATGTTCAGAGACAGGGTGTGTGTCCCAGATGTTTCAGATATTAAGAGGAGTATTCTAAAAGAAGGACACCGAAGTAGGTTGAGTATTCATCCCGGTGCTACGAAGATGTACCAGGATTTAAAGAAGTTGTTTTGGTGGCCAGGGATGAAGAAGGATATTGCAGAGTTTGTTTATGCGTGTTTGGCTTGCCAGAAGTCGAAGATTGAGCATCAAAAGCCTTTAGGTATGATGCAGCCGTTGAATATTCCAGAGTGGAAATGGGATAGTATTTCCATGGATTTTGTGTCGGGATTGCCGAGAACTGCTAAGGGAAATGATTCAATTTGGGGTGATCATGGATAGATTAACTAAATCGGCTCATTTCTTTCCGATGAAGATTAATCATTCTATGCAGAAGCTAGCCCACATGTACATTGAGGAGATTGTGAAGTTACATGGGATACCTTTGAGTATTGTGTTGGATAGAGATCCGAGATTTACATCGGGGTTCTAGAAAAGTTTGTAAGATGCTTTGGGTACTAATTTGAGGATGAGTTATGCCTATCATCCGCAGACGGACGGTCAGATAGAAAGGACTATCCAATCTTTAGAGGATTTACTAAGGGCTTGTGTGTTGGATCACAGAGGATCTTCGGATAGCCATTTACCGTTGATTGAGTTCACGTACAATAATAGTTTTCATGCTAGTATTGGAATGGCGCCCTATGAAGCTTTGTATAGGAGAAGGTGTAGAACTCTGTTGTGTTGGTATGAATCGGGCGAGAGTGTTGTACTCGGACCTGATATTGTGCAAAAGACGACTTAGAAGATTAAGATGATCCAAGAATGGATGAAAGCGTCGCAGAGTCACCAGAAGAGTTACCATGATAAGAGGAGGAAGGCACTTGAATTCCAAGAGGGAGATCATGTGTTTTTTAGAGTGACGCCAGTGACTGGTGTGGGTCGAGCTTTGAAGTCTAGGAAGCTCACTCCACGTTTTGTTGGTCCGTACCAAATCTTGCAGAGGATATGAGAGGTAGCCTATCAGATTGCTTTACCGCCGACGCTTGCGAATTTACATGACGTGTTCCATGTGTCCCAGTTGAGGAAGTACATTACAGATCCGTCACATGTGATTCAGATGGAAGATGTACAAGTGAGGGATAATCTGACTGTGGAAGCATTACCTCTGCGGATTGATGGTAATGAGATGAAGCAATTACGGGGTAAAGACATAGCTTTGGTGAAGGTGTTATGGGGTGGACCAGCTGGCGAAAGTTGGACTTGGGAACGTGAAGATCAGA
The DNA here is from genome assembly GCA_022829125.1 of Lathyrus tuberosus. Classification (NCBI taxonomy): domain Eukaryota; kingdom Viridiplantae; phylum Streptophyta; class Magnoliopsida; order Fabales; family Fabaceae; genus Lathyrus; species Lathyrus tuberosus. The sequence goes on from JALAZF010000104.1 coordinate 10,577,028, forward strand.
TGAGGGAGTCATACCCGACTCTATTTCCTTGAGGTAATTTTCGAGGGCGAAAATTCTTTAAGTGGGGGAGAGTTGTAACACCCCAAATTTCGTAAGAATATTTAGTTAATTTATTTAAATATAATATTCGTGCATTTTTATGAATTTTGGTGGTTTTTGTTGATGTTGGTAATTTTGTGGAGTTTTGGTTATTTATTTAAATAATAGTATATAATATGGAATATATTGCATTATTATTTATTTAAATAATATTAGAAGAATTAAGGGCAAAGTGGACTTTTAGAGGAGTTAGTGAGGGTAATTTGGAGAAAGCCCATTTTAGAGGCCCAAAGGTTAGGTTTAACAAAAAGGAGGATTTGAGAGAATAAAGGTTCATTTTGTTAGACCTTGAAAAGAAGGAAAGAGGCTAGAGCTCTGAGGAAAGAGGGAAAAGCTTAGGATCCAAGAAGGTTTCCGAGAACTCAAGAGAGAAAGCTTGGAATCAACAATCTAAGGTATGGGGAGTATTGCCTTTCATTGTTTTCAATATAGGAATCCGATGTATTTAAAGTGGATTTTGAGGTTTATGTGGGTTTATGGGATTTATGAGTAAACTGATGATTTAAGGGTATTTTGTGGATCAATTATTAAGGGTTGAATTGAATCGGATAAAATAGACCTTGAGGGTGATTTTCCCTGTGGACGTTGTTTCGACCTTGTGGTGAAAGGGATTTATGGGGTTTATGAGAATCTTGAGAGTTTGTGAAGGTTTAAGTGATTCGAGGTTTTGAACAGTTAATGAATCGACCTAATAGTCATAGGTTTTGTGCCTTTGATTTCCATAATACCTTAGGAATGTTGTAGGGATGTTTTTGGGGTAATTGGGGTTGAAATCATAAGAGCTTTTATGTCTGATATGCTACTGATGCATAGCAGCGATGTCCTGAAATTGCAGGTTTGCAAAGCGAACATTCCCTTCGCAAGGCGAACACTCGCCCCAGACTCGCAAAGCGAGCAGCGCAACGAATGCGCGATAATTTGATTGAAGATACTAGAATGAATTCTGAAGTGTGACATTTAATTCGCAAAGCGAACGTCCCAGCGAGTGGATTCACAAAGCGAATAAGCGTGGCGAGCGAGAGGCAAAATGGGAACCCTCTGGTTTTTGTATGGGATTTTGGGGTTCGCTGGTAGCTCGCAAAGCGAACGCCAAAGCGAACAGGTTCGCACGGTGAACTCAGTAGCAAACGCCTGCTGTTCGCCAAATTTTGTTTTATGATTATGTGCTGTCTTGATGTTTTGATTCTGAGATTTTTTTTATGATTTACCATGATGTTACTGATGATTTCGAGATGATGTTTTGTGATGTTTGATGAATACATGATGACATGATTAATATGAGAACTGATGAATGATGATGCACATAAATGATTTTATTGATGATGATGATTAATTACGTTGTGTATCATGCATTTATAGCATTTCAGTGAGGATATTAGACTTCAACCCCATTGTGTGGATTTGAGGTAAATTTTGACGTGCTCCGGTTCTTGTGTGGAACCGATCCTAATGATGGGGATCTTTGGAGGGTGATGGCCTAGTGTCCATCGACTGTGACGATTGGTACCACATGCACGAGTCTTGTTGTGCATTGCATTTATTTGGCATTGATGTATTTTATGATGTTGTGATTTTGATGTTTTCCTTGTGATAACCCTGAAGATGTTGTATATGATGATGACGCCATTTTATGCATATCTTGTTTTTATATTGATTATAATGAACTGTGATCACTCACCCTGCCTGTTTGAATGTTGCCTCCACGTGGATAACGTGCAGGTGATTAGGTTTAGCTGGGGATGCCTTCGAAGACTTTTGGAGTTTATTTTGCTTTTGGTCGATGTAGAGGGTCTTGCTCTGATATTGTAACATCGGGTTGGGTCGTTGAGTCGAACCATGTTGAGTTGTTATTTTTGTTGTTATTTGATTATGATGGTTTTTGTTTTAAAACCTTTTGATTTTGGATGATTGTGGTTATGGTGGTTCCATTGCTATTTTATGGCTTTTGATTATTTTGAGGAAAACCAGTTGTTTACGGAGCAAATGTTTTATTTTGAGTTTATTGAGAAATGTGCACCCTTCTGAGGAGATTTTACTCTGATAATTTGTGTATTTTGCCGTGTATAATTGAGGGGTAGAAAAAGGGTGTTACAGTCACCAAGGATGCTGGCAAACCTACGAGAGCTCCAAAAAAAATTTCTCAACTTGCTCCATTTGATTCTGTTTCTGGACCTATCATGGTGGGGAACCAACAATATCTACCTGAACCTCTTGATGAAGAAAAGAGGAGAATTTACGCTTCTCAGGTACTTATTCCTTCAACCGTTTCTGATAAGCCATTGGCTTTGTTTGACCCTTTAGCTGATTTAAATGTAGATCCTGCTAGGCTTAAGGAATATTTCCCCTCTTATCATAAATGCAAACCTGTAGGACAATGTAAAAAACCTAGGGCTAGTATTGAAAAACCTACTGATCCCAATGATCCTTTGACTGAAGAGGCTATTGACCTTATATATTTGAACCATTTTAGGGTTTTTAGAGCAAGCCCGACCTTTAAGGATCCCTCTGATTACTTAGGGTGGTTGAACAAATTAGAAAAAACAAAATCTGACGTTTGGAAGAAAATGGGTATTTATGACCTGATTATGCTGTTGAAAGTAGGACCTGATTACTGCTCGAATATGCTGATTTCATCCTTGTACTTCTGGGACAGTACCCACTACACCCTTCATCTCCCATGTGGCATGATGACACCCACCCTTTTTGACATAGCCGCTATCACAAGGCTCAAACCTACTGGGAATACCTATGATCTTAACTTTATGGCTGAGGATAACATAGGTTTTACTACCTCTAAGGCGGCTTATTCGACCCACATAGCTCACTATCACAATAAGAGCATAGAGGAAGTGTTGGACGTCGAACATATAGCTTTCCTAGCTCTGTGGTTGTCACGCTGCGTCTTCTGCTCGAAGTCGCTGCAAGTTGCTAGAAAATTTCTGACCATGGTGAACCAATTACACTCTGGCCATGACTTATGTTTGAGCGAATTAATCCTAGCTAGCCTCTACGAGTCCATGAGCGAAGGAGTCACCCAGCTCAAAAGCCTAGCTGACAAGGGAAGTTTACTACTCTCTGGACCCTTCTGGCTGCTTCAGCTGTGGTTGAATGCCTCGTTCGAAGCTTGTCTCCCCCTCAAAAATCAAATTAATGAAGATGTCAATGATGTGAAGAATCGAAGAGTAGTAACCCCTCGTTTGGCGAAATTAACACCTGCTGATGATGGTCGATCTATCCAACAGGCTTTCACCAACTTCATCATGATGTTTGCCAAACGCTACGATTTTACACCCAACATGGCTCCTTTTGCTGCAAGGAAGTGTGGTCTTGAATGGTTCACCAGGCCATTCCCAGTGCCATCGAAAGCACAAGCAGCAGAATCCCTTGCAATTTCAGAAGCCTTCTTAAACCCTAGGGTCTTAACCCTCAGATTTTACCTCTCAAAAAGCCAAGTCTCCTTGATCACTTACCAACCAAATCTTGTCGCTTGACATTTTGGATTGGTTTAAGTCTTACCTCGACCGATCTATGACAAGAAAAGTGCTCTCCTTCTTTACAACGCCAATCATAGTGAAGCAATGGCCATTAAGCAGATTGCACAATATGCTGATCGACCACAGTTTCTTCCAGTAGCTTTTGAACCAAGCTTCCTTTGCACTCAACAATTTGATAACTGGTGGAAGACTTATTATGCTGAAGAGTTTTTTGACGTAGCTGCATTTACTTACCACATTAACTAGGCTTTCCTCTCTGTGCAGGAAAAAGTAAAGAAAGGTACTTCAACGCACATTAAAGAAATCCAAGCCTTCCAAAAATACTTTGAAACTATTTATCGACCAAATGACCTTGGTCGAACCGTCCACGACGCAGCAGTTACTCTTAAGGAATTTTTTTTTAAAGAAAATGGAGAACTTAAAGATCCCTTTGTACGTTCCTCCTAAGAAACGATATGAAACGACTTTCAATATGTTTCCTCCCAAATTCCCTCGACTGCCAAGTGCTGACTTTGGAGTGGCCCTTGCCCCTCCATTTCTAGACTGGTTCGTCTGTGGGGATTCTATCAAAATCCTTCGCCAGCAATCAAAATCAAAAGCACAGCGGGTGGTTCCGACCAAACATACACTAGACAGTTTCAAAGGATATCTTCATATTGGGATCGAAGATGTTCGCATCGAATCTGAAATATATGAAGGTGTGGAACAGGAGGATTTCGACCCAAAATTTCCTTGTCTATTTATTTTCACATATAATGACTACTTTTATGTTTGTTTAGCCACGAAGATTCCTCCCAAGAAGCCACCAGTCAAGAAGCCTGCAGAAGTGAAAGAAGAAGAAGGGATCAAGACAGCAACAACAACTACAAAGTTATTCCACACTCATTATTAAGTCTGTCACTTCATGTTCACTGTTTTCTAACATTTTCCACTTTAGGCGCTCGAAAGCAACCCCTGACTCCCCAGAAAAGGAAGGCCAAGGATGACACATTAGTGATAATCGAATATGAAGATGAAGACTTATCTCCAGCTGCTTAACAACCTTTGAAAAAGAAGAAAAAGCAACCTAAGATAAACGAAGCCATTGCTCAATCTCAGGCGAAAGGCGTGAAGGTCTTGATCAAGAAACCCACCAAACTAACCATCCTAGAGCCAACACCTGAGGAGATGTCGAAAAAGGCTGCAGAGAAACCTGAAAGTGACAACTCAAGTCCCGGGGCAGAAGCTCCTAAGGTACAAAAATGATTCACATATATACCTCATTGCCCTTAGTATTTCTCTTTAACTATTAACTTTGTTTATGCTTTTTAGGATGACGCGGGAATTTAGACTCAACCAGCTGCCGAATCAACCAACCCAACAATCCTCAATAGTGAAGGTGAACCAACATATCACCCTACTTCAGTAAAGGATTCTTAGAAGAGCTCACTGAGCGAAATAAACCAAGTGGTCGAGAAACAACGTAAAACTTCTCCACCCAAGACCACCACTCAAGCTTCTCACACCAGTGAATCTGATCACGAAAATGATCAAGACAAAGACACACGGGCTGAAACAACTGGGGCTGACATGGAGATGGATAACCCTGACGTGCAAGTCGAAGACGAAGCTGATGATAGGTCCCCATGAGTCGAAACCTCGGATGCCGCTCAAGATGATGCTATGGAAGAAGGAGGTAAACATTTTATGTTCCCTAACCAATCAATACCTATTGAGGAGTTTATGGATGACGATGAAAACGACAAAGGGGGTAATGATCAAGATGAAGAAGAGCAAGAAGACATTCAGGAAGAGATAATTGTCGAAACAACTCCTAACCCTAACCTGTAAACTGCAAAGGAATCGAGTAAAGCCTCCATGACCCTTTCTGCAAAAGAACTAGAGGCTCTAAAAAAGAACAATCCTCGTGAGTACTTAAAAGTTTTACTTGGTTTTAGGGGAAGTTCTTCTGACAAAAACCTCATTTCTCCCTCTGTATCTGTGGTCAATCCACTGCTGATCCTTCAAGCCAGATATTGTCAAAGATTAAAGAAAAGGTTTTCAAGGGTGACTTGTTTTGACTAATTGAGTCTGACCCCACTTCTCCAATTGCTTTGAAGAATCTCCTCAAAGAGGTTGATATTCTAACTGGTTCTCCAGAAATTTCCAATATCATCTTGGAGCCGACCTCAATGATTGATCGAATTGCTGCGGACCTTGCCAAAATCAAACAAGTCTCAAAAGACATTGAAAATCAAACTGGTTCAGTCGCGGCTGCATGGGATGTTGCTTTAGAATCTACCAACCGACTGGCTAATTTAGAACAAATACAAGAACAAAACAAGACACAAATCGATGCCAATAACCAAAGTATCAACTCCTGGGAGGCATAGATTAAAGAGCTACAAGCAAAGATTTCGAATGCCAAGAAGCGGAACGCTGAGCTCGAAAAGTTTGACAATTCTCAGGTGGCGAAAGAGCTTAGCGTAGGTCTGGATTTTGTGGACAAAGCTCAGAAACTAGTGTAGCACGATTTTTGTGGTTTCAAATCACTATCGCTTTGGTACTACAATTCGATTCATTTTTTATCCTATTGAGCTAATTAAGGAAGGGAAATAGATGTCTCCAATTAACCCTGCTTGCAAACTGAGGTTAAACAGTCAAAACTGTTGGTTTACAGATGCTATCAAAATAAGGGGGTTCTCCCTTTGGGTTATTAACTAAAACAGTGTCTAGGTTATTGGTAGGATGTTAGGACGAATGATTTTCGATTGATGTGTGAAGGTATGGGATTTTAGGTTTCCTGATTAGTATGCTCGCTAAGATTTTGTAATCTTATGCCTACATATTCCCGAAACAGGCAAATTAGAGCGATCGTAGTTCCTCCTATTCTATGGGAGGAAAGAGGTGTTTTGGTGTCTTGTTCAAAGCCCAAGACGTGAAGCTAAAGGGTCTATTCTGAGAGAGAATTTGTCATCTCCAAAGAGGATTTGTTGATGCTTGTATGTTGTGAGCAAGACACAACTTTGATGCTAAAAGGTTGATTGACTCAACCGAGGTTTTCTTTATACAAAGCCTAAGAGGAGGCTGGAAGTTTGACTTTTCCGGGAAAAATGTTCTTTCTGTCTTGTACAAAGCCCAAGATTAATTCTAAAAGGGATTTTGACTCCGTTGGGGAGAATATATCTTGTATAAAGCCCAAGATGAAGGCTGAAAGGGTTTGACTCAACAAGAGAGTACTTTTATCTGTCCTGTATAAAGCCTAAGATGGAGGCTACGAAATGTTGACTCAACAAGAGAGTCTTGAACGTGTGATTGACTCAACAAGAGAGTCTGAAGGTTGATTGACTCAACAAGAGAGTCTTTTATACTCAACAAGAGAGTGATTTGCTATCTCGTACGAAGCCCGAGATTGAGGCTAAAAGGAAATTGACTCAACAAGAGAGTCTTTTATACTCAACAAGAGAGTGTTTTATATGTCTCGTACAAAGCCCGAGATGGAGGCTAAAAAGGGATTGACTCAATAAGAGAGTCTTTTATACTAAACAAGAGAGTGATTTATATGTCTTGTACAAAGCCCAAGACGGAGGCTAAAAGTGGTCGACTCAACAAGAGAGTTTGAAAAGGTTAGCTCTGCTAGGGAGAATCAGTTGTACAAAGCCCAAGAGGAGGCTACCTGTGCTGGTGACTATATCAGTTGAGTGACATGTCCAGTGTGTTGGATAAAAGAGAAAATCAGTTCTTATAAAGAGAAAGATTATAGGTAAAGTAGTACTTTGGTATTGATCAGAGGATCAGTGTTATTTCCCGTTCTTTAAGGAAATGGTAAATCCCAAGGGTATTGAGACTGTCCAAGTCTACTGGTGTTTTTGAGAAATTGATTCTCGGATAGTGAATGCTCTTTGTATGATGCCCAAGAGAAGGCTGGTATGTTAAAGGATGAAGGTCAACCCATTAACTGGTCTGACACTTGACTACGAAAGATAGCTCTAGCAAATTGATGACTAGGTTCTGTTCCTATACCTGTAGAGGTCTCTGGGTCCTTGTACTAAGCCCAAGAGAAGGAATGAGAACTTCTAAGAAGCCGACGGGTCCTTGTACAACGTCCAAGAGGAGACGGGGATGCTTTTAAGAAGCCTGTGGGTCCCCAAACCCCGAGAAGTTCAAGACATGCTATTCACCGAGAATATATCAAGCCAGGAAAGTTCGAGAATTTGGAAGAAACTCAAGAGATGTCATTCACAGAGAAAAGATCAACTCTGGGGAGTTATAGTTTCTTTGACAATTTCTAAGAGTGACAGTCTGAGAAAGGGTTCACAAGGAATGCTGCCTTTAACGTCTCCATATTGTTTAACCCCAAGAGGAGGGAAGACTGTATCTGGTAATCCTATGAGGATCTAGTTTTGTTTGTATTCAAGAGTGACCAATAGGGCTTTACCTAGTGCTAGACGTAGTTGTCGGGGAAAACTCTAAATAACTATACTAGTATTACACAGTGGATATTTGACAAGTATATAAAAGTTTGTGAAAGAAGACTTGCAGTGAAACAGCCCCACAATACAGTTATATATATGAAAACGATAAATGAAAGCGGATAAACACTTACTCGGTTGTAGAGCTTCCATGCTGTTTTGTTAGTTGTTCAACAAAGAAAACTTTGATAACAATATTATATTATAACTCAAAGGCGAAAGTGCTTTGAAAAGATTATTGGGGCTTACAGCTCAAGGAGAGGCTCAAGGTTTCATCAGCGATTGCACTGTTGTTTGAATTTGTACAGGGACTTATACAAGTGACTGAGGCCCAAAAAGGTTTTCTGTACAAAGGGAGGGGTCTTATACTCTCTCAAGAGGCCCAAAGATTTATTTTTGTACAAGGGACGAGGCTTACAACTCAAGGAGAGGCCCAGGGTTATTTGTTTCTATACTGGCGATCACGCCGAGGTTTTTGAAAACACAGTGGGTCTTATACAATATCTGAGGCCCAAATCATTTTGGCTTCAAAAAGGGGTTGGGTCTTACACTCTATTAGAGGCCCAAAAGATTTTCTTTTGTACAAGTGGTGGGGCTTACAGCTCAAGGAGAGGCCCAGGGTTGTATTTGAAAAAAGGCAACGATCGCGCCGAACTTTTTGATGGTATCGGGACTTATACAATACACTGAGGCCGAAATTATTTTGGTTTCAAAGAAGGGTTGGGTCTTACACTCTATTATAGGCCCAAAGTTTTTTAAAGAAAATGAATGGGGCTTATAACACAAGGGTAAGCCAAGATGGTTTATTTTTGAACTGGTGATCGCGCCGAGGTTTTTCTTTTAACGCAGGGGGACTTAAACAATGTCTGAGGCCTAAAATGGTTTTGGTTAAAAGGGGGTTGGGTTTTATACTCTATTAGAGGCCTAAAGATTTTGAAAATGATTTGTTTAGGGTGATTAAGATCAAAACCCTAAATTAATTTCAAAATGTATTTTAATTAAATAAAAACTTAATTAAAATGATCAAAATTATCAAACATGTGTAAAAAATAAGTTGTGATATTGGATTAATGTTTGAAAAATCATGTTTATATCCACAAAATGATTGGAAATCAATTAATTTTGGAAAATCAAGGAGGAAAAAATATTTTAAATGGTAAAAAACAAATAAAACATTAATTCTTTGCAAAAATATCAAATATATGAAATAAATAATATTTTTGGGATTTTTTGGTAAAATAAAATATTTTAACATTTTTGTGAATTATTAAAAAAAGAATCAACTCAAAATCATTAAAACTCAGAGAGAAATTAATTTTTGAATCAATTAAATAAAATCACAAAATTCAAATATTAAAATATTCAAAAATGGCGCCAAGAACATGGCAAGAACATGCGCCACCCTCTGTTTCTACAGATTTGTATTTTCTATCCAATCTCACTGAATACTTGATGATATCATGCAATCTACATATCAATCTACTCGTTTTCACCTCACAATCATGTCTATGGTCTTTAATTTCATTTATTTTAAGCATGGAATAAAAAATCAAAGAGAAACCTCAAGAACCCTAAAATTTGCATGAAGGCTCAGAAATTCCATACACGATTCAAACAAAGCAATTGATTGAGGGTAAACACTCTATGCATGATTATGAACATATGGCCAAATTATTGTGCAGCAAAAAAATGCATGGATAATAGAGTTAGAAGAGCTCATGCTTACCTCTTGCAGCTGGTGATCGTGTTTTGTGTTAGAGGTGTTACAGCTAGGTTCCAATGATGTGGATAGCATCCCTAGGTGCCAAGTGATGTGCCTGAGTGCTTGGAATGGTTTGAAACAAGCTGGAACTGAAGATGGTATCCCAACTGCAACTTGGTTAAAACCTTGAGCAGTTGGCTGGTGATTCTGAGAAATTAGTGTTCCAGATGTTGTTTAAGTGTTTGGATCACCTCTATATGATGTTTATGAGGTGTGTGTGTGATTGGTTTGGTTGGAATAGCTCTCAAACTCAAAACTCGATAGTGACTTGCTTTGAAAGGCAAATTTAAAAGTGAGAAGGTGATTTTGAGGAAAGCATCTGTTTGATGGCTTTGGTGTACTCAAACTGATCACAAATGAGCTCTATTTATAGCAGAGCAAGTTTGTTTTGCAAGCAATAGTGAATGGCAACTGCTGTAGAGGTTTGGCCAATGTTGATCAATGAGAATCCAAGTCTCCTCTAGCCATTGACTAGAGGTTAGGGCACAGGATGCTGGTTCCCTTAGTCTTGGATATGTCTTGACTGAATTCAGTTGGAAATGGCTCAGTCCATGCCACCTTGGTGCATCCATTGAATGCTCCAAAACAAAATTGGAGTCTTGTCCCCTCTTTAGGCATTTCTAGGTTTGGCATGCTATTTTTAGTTCCAAGGACTTGGGAGGCTTGGGATCAGAGTTGGTTCCTCCCTGGTCTCCCCTTGAGGTGTTCAGATGGATAAGTGTGTTTGTCATTTGCACAAATTTTACAAATCGAGCAAAATGCACAAATCTGTTTTGCTTTGACAGTTTTTAGCAAGGCATATTGCCATTGTCATATCTCATGGCTCAAGTGGAATTTGATGGAGTTCTTGGCCATTTTGGAAAGCCCTCATATGATACAACAACTTTTTGATTATAGTTGGTTTTGATACTTTTTGGATCCAACTGAAAAATGCCCCTACATTTGGAAAAAAGTGAAGGCAGATTCTGACTTAGTGAAAATTTCACTAAGTGTTGGAAAAAAGTGACATTTTCACTTTTTGGTGATTCTGACTTGGTGATTTTGGGAGCATGCCTGGGTCAAAATTCAAAGGCACAGTTGACTTTTCCCGCGAAACCCTAATTGTGGTTCTGATGAATTTGGAACTTGTTGATCAAGCTTCTTGGATCAATCCATTGTTGCAAATGGATCAATTGGGTGTATTAGAGACCCTCAAATCATGTCTTGAGGTATTGGCTCATGATTTGGCCCAAAAGTCAACTTAGGGGTGAATTAGGTCAAGAAACCCTAATTCCTGATCTGAGGCTAAATTAACTTGATGATTGGGTGCATGATGTTACGTGGAGTATATTATGTTATGCTTTGAAGCATTGGCTCATGCCCAGAGGAAAATTTCCATCTGGAGGCCCTGGTCGACCAAAACCCTAATTTGGTGACACTGGCGATCTTGAGGCTTGATCCACTTGGAATGCTGCAACCATGTGCTTGATTCTGGATGTAGGAGTCCTATTGATCCATTGGGGATGTTTGAGAGGTTTAGAAAAGTTGAAGATCATGTCATTCCTTGATTGATCCTTTGTCTAAGAGCTCAGAGAGGGCTTGAAACCCTAAATTTGATTGTAGTGGATGCTCACCCATCTTTGGGGAGACTATTGAGGCATGATGGTCCATCTATATTATGATGATGATGTGCACAATGATGGGAAATCTTAGTGGTCAAAATTTGGGGTATGACAGATGCCCCTATTTAATCTTCTTGGACCCGAAGGTGTGAATGTCGAAGGTATTCGGGCATTCGGGGTGCAAGAGGATTAAATATCGGAATACCCGAAATTTTGATGGTGTTTATGAATGGTAGTTTGTCCATCCATCTTCTTTGGCTAAGCGTTGATGCTTAGAAAAGGTAAAAAATTCCCCTCGATCCTGGTTTTCAGCCAAGGAACTGGTCTCAGTTTTCTTTTTTCAATAAACTTCCCCTCGATCCTGGTTTCCTACCAAGGAACTGGTCTCAGTTTCTGAAATAAACTTCCCCTCAATCCTGGTTTCCTACCAAGGAACTGGTCTCGGTTTCTGATATAAACTTCCCCTCGATCCTGGTTACCCACCAAGGAACTGGTCTAAGCTTCTTTTGTCAATAAACTTTCTTGACAAGGGATGCTATGTGTAGCGGTTTTCCTCAAACTTCTCGCCGAATTTTCCTGGGGAGATGCCATTTGATGGAAAAACTTTTGATGTCAGACTTGCTCGGGAACCCATTCGTCTGAGCTGTAGAGGTGTACAAACTTCTCCGTTAGAGATGCCATTCGTTGACTCTACTGGGGGAAAACGAGTCTCTTGAGTGACTGCTTTCGCTTGGGGGTGTTACATCATACTTTTCTCGGGATCTTCTCGGAGAAATTCCATATGATGTGATCCAATTTTGAGGTGTTGATGACCTTTTTATCAGCGGATATTTCAGAGAAAAACCGCTGTATTGCCGAATCTTTGATTAAGAGGCTCCCCTTGGGGATTTTCCTTAATCTGGGAAAGCGAATACATCATCTTCAATGGCGAAGAGTGTCGTTTGTCGAAGGTCTTCTTGCTTTTCAGAGGTTCAAGTTATCAAAGTGGTCGGAGACCGGCTTCAATCCAGAAATAAACTGAAGGAGAGATTGTTCAGACGTGACATTGCCAGACGAGGAAATAACTGACAACTCGATTGAGAGGACTTTTATCACTAGGGGGATAAGACCAACTGGAGTGATAGTGATGCAATATGAATATGAGTATAAATCAATAATGCATGATGTATGTATGTATATGTTGACAAAACTGATTCGCCATACAGACTAATGGATGAACACGACTGGATACTCGGCCACAGTGGGAGATGAAAAGTATCGCTGGTTCAAAAAATAGCAATTTTTCCTTGCTTAGGAGGGATAGTCCCTGTTGGGAGCTACGTTGGATGGGCTTAAGAGATAAGAACTCTGTCGGGGGTGTCAGACGAGACATGGTCTCTGACACAGTTGATCCTTCATTCAGGTGCACTGGTTTAGAAGGAGTATTTTGATTATGCACTTTGAGGTTAGATTACTTCTGGAGAAGCAATCGATGTTCTTTCGATGTTCAACAGTCGAAAGAAATTGCCATCTTTATTTTAAAAGCAGAAAAAGTTTTAACAAGTAAATTCGTTTTCGTTCTATTTCAAGAATCGTTGATCATGTTAAAACGTTGTTCTGTAAAGCTAAAACAAATAAGAATTGCAAACAAAAGCACAAGGGCTCAAATTTTATTGATGGGATGGAAATCAGCCAAGGGCGTGATTCCATGGAGTATGTACAAAGTTATAAAATGGTAATTTAAGGGAGAAGGGCTACATTGAAACATAACGACCATTATCCTTCTACCAACTTTGAATTCGGGACATCCTGAGCTTCTGTCGAAGATGACCTTGACTGAGATTTCTGATGGATGATGTAACTGCTGTTGAGGGACTTGTCCCTGTTGAACATAGTTACTTGGCATTATCCCTAATTTTTGCCTGGATTGTACTTTTAAGATTTCCAATCCACCGGGATGATTTTTGATTATGTCTCTAATCTTTGTCTGGACCGCCCTTTCAGGTTTTCGATCCACCGTGACGTTTTTTTTAGGCGAAGTATTTCTTGACCATGTCAACATTTGAGGGGTAGGAAAATTCCTCTCCATACATGGTTGCGAGTCTCAAGGCGCCGCCTGAGAAAGCTTTCTTGACCACGTAGGGGCCGTCGTAATTCGGAGTCCATTTGCCCCGAGAATCAGTGAGGAATGATTGCATCTTTTTTAGCACAAGGTCTCCTTTCCTGAAGACACGAGGTCAGACCTTTTTGTCAAACACCTTCTTCATTCTCTATTGATACAACTGACTATGGCATAGTGCCGTCATTCACTTCTCTTCGATCAGATTCAGTTCGTCGTATCGACTTTGACACCATTCAGATTCTGTTAGCTTAGCTTCCATCAATACCCGGATTGATGGGATCTCTACTTCTATGGGGAGCACTGCCTCCATGTCATATACTAGAGAGAAAGGGGTTGCCCCTGTTGAGGTGCGGGCAGATGTGCGATAACCATGAAGAGCAAAGGGTAGCATCTCGTGCCAGTCTTTATAAGTTACAACCATCTTCTGAACAATTTTCTTAATGTTCTTGTTAGCCGCTTCTACTGCTCCGTTCATCTTAGGTCGGTAGGGAGATGAGTTATGGTGTTTGATCTTGAACTCAGCGCATAACTCTTTCATCATTCTATTGTTCAAGTTAGATCCATTATCAGTAATGATCTGGCTCGGAACACCATAACGGAAGATGATATTGTTTTTGATAAATCGGACCACCACTTGTCGGGTTACATTGGCGAATGACGCTGCTTCGACCCACTTGGTGAAATAGTCAATGGCTACCAGGATGAACCGATGTCCGTTTGAAGCCCTAGGTTCAATCATGCCAATCATGTCGATTCCCCATATGGAAAAAGGCCATGGGGAAGAAAGAACTTTGAGATGCGTTTGCGGTACATGGATTTTGTCGGAGTATATATGACACCTGTGACATCTCCTCATGTACTTGTAGTAATCGGATTCCATCGTTAACCAATAGTACCCTACTCTTAGAATTTTTCTCGCCATTGTATGTCCATTGGCATGAGTGCCAAAGGATCCTTCGTGAATTTCTTTTATCAGCATGTTTGCTTCTAGTCTGTCTACACATCGAAGCAAGACCATGTCAAAGTTTCTCTTATAGAGTGTATCACCGCTCAGGAAGAAGTTTCCTGCCAACCTTCTGAGGGTCTTTCTATCTTTTCTAGATGCCCCGGGAGGGTACTCCTATTTCTGAAGGAAGCATTTGATATCGTGATACCAAGGTCTGTCGTCCATGGCTGCTTCGATCGCGAAGATGTAAGCGGGCCGTTCAAGGCGCATTATGTCAATCTTAGGTAAGTCGCTCCATTGACCTACACTTATCATGGAAGAGATAATGGCTAATGCATCAGCCATGTGATTCTCTTCACAAGGGATATGATGAAACTCGCCTCTGTTGAAGAATGGTAACAACCTTCTCGCGTAATCTTTGTAAGGAATCAATCCTGATTGGTATGTGTTCCAATCTCCTTTGATCTGATTGATAACCAGGGTTGAGTCGCCATATACATCCAAGTTTTTGATCCTTAAGTCGATCACTTCTTCGAGACCCATGATACAACCTTCGTATTCGGCCTCGTTGTTTGTGCACTTGAATGTCAGTTTGGAGGTGAAAGAAATGTGGGTACCCTGAAGTGTTATGATAATTGCCCCAATTCTGTTTCCGTAATGATTGACAGCTCCGTCAAAGATTAGCCCCCATTGGGAACCTGGTTCTGGCCCTTCACTGGGTAGCGGTTCATCGCAATCTTTCATTTTCAAGTACATGACATCTTCGTCTTGGAAGTCAAATCCGACTGATTCCTGATCGTCAATCAGTTGATGAGCCAAATGATCGGCTAAAACACTTCCTTTAACGGCTTTCTGAGCATGGTACTCGATGTCATATTCTAATAATAACATCTGCCAACGGGCAATCCTTCCTGTGAGAGCAGGTTTTTCAAAGACATACTTGATTGGATCCATTTCTGAGATTAACCAAGTAGTTTGACGAATCATGTACTGGCGAAGACGTTTGGCTGCCCAAGCCAGAGCACAATAAGTTTTCTCAAGCATAGTGTACCGAATCTCGCAGTCTGTGAATTTTTTGCTCAAATAGTAGATGGCAGACTCTTTCCTTTTGGTTTCGTCTTGTTGGCCAAGTACACACCCTATCGAGTCTTCCAAGACTGTTAGGTAGATGATCAGTGGTCTTTCTTCCACTGGAGGTGATAGAATTGGTGGGTTCAATAGATATTCCTTGATACTGTCGAAGGTGGTTTGGCAATTTTCCGTCTAAACGTAGTCCTGATTCTTTTTGAGTAATTTGAAGATAGGCGCGCCTGTCGCGGTCATGAGGAATATAAATCTGGAAATGTAGTTCAAACGTCCCAGGAATCCCTGACTTGTTTTTCAGTCTTTGGAGAAGGCATTTCTTGAATGGCCTTGACCTTGTCAGGATCAATCTCAATTCCTTTCTGGCTGACGATGAACCCTAAGAGTTTCCCCGAACGGACACCAAAGGTGCACTTATTCGGATTCAAGCGGAGTTTGTACTTTCTCAGCCGCTCGAATAGTTTTGACAAGTGGGTCACATGCCCCTCTTCTGTTTTAGATTTGGCAATCATGTCATCGACATACACCTCGATTTCTTTGTGTATCATGTCATGAAACAGAGTAGTCATGGCCCTTTGATAGGTTGCCCCGACGTTCTTCAAACCAAATGACATTACCTTCTAACAAAAGGTGCCCCATGGGGTGATGAATGAAGTTTTCTCCATGTCTTTCGGTGCCATTTTTATCTGATTAAAGCCCGAGAATCGATCCATGAAGGAGAAAACTTTGAACATTGATGTACTGTCAACCAGCATGTTAATGTGTGGTAAAGGAAAGTCGTCCTTTGGACTAGCCTTATTTAGATCCCTGTAGTCTACACACATTCTGACCTTTCCGTCCTTTTTTGGAAATGGTACGATGTTGGCTAACCATTGAGGATATTCTGATGTGGCGAGGAAACCCACATCAATCTGTTTCTGGACTTCTTCTTTGATTTTGATGGCCATGTCTGGATGAGTTCGTCTTAACCTCTATTTTACTGGCGGACATTCTGATCTCAACGGTAGATGATGTTCCACAATGCAGGTATCCAACCCTGGCATATCCTGATAGGACCAAGCGAATACATCGGGAAACTCTTTGAGAAGCTTTATCAAACTCTTTTTGACAGTTGAACTGAGCAGTGCCCCAATCCTGATCTCTTTTCTTTCTTCCTCTGAACCCAAGTTGACCGTCTCCAACGACTCCTTGTGAGGTTTAATGGACCTTTCCTCTTGTCTGAGTAATCAGGAGTTCTCTTCTAGAATTTCGTCGTCATCTTCTTCTTTAGCCTCAAATACCGGGAATTCAAAATTGGGAGAAGGCATCGGATCGTATGTTTCAATGGGGTTTAAAACAAGCAATCTGCATGACGTGATGATTTGTGTTTAGAAGAGATAGAGAGAAATGCAAGAGTGTGTGCAGTGTATTTTTTTTACTGCTTGTTTTTATTATTTGAATTGTTTTTTAGGATTACCATTTTCTAAAAAAAGGAAAATAGAAAATAATAATTAATGCGGAAATTACAGAACGACGCTTATTTATTTATCATTTAGTCGATTCTTGAAACTACTGCCCTATAAAACAAAACTCTGTCGCTTTGGGCGAACCGAAGAGGGACATTTACAGAAAGTGAGCCCTATCAAAACATCCGTTTCACCTGGGCAGGGTGAAAGGTTAAAACAAAGATGGCCATTACTTTGACTTATGAACGATCTTCAGAACATCGACAACAACCCATTGGCGGTGAACTCCTCGGTGAATCACAAAGTCTGGTACTTTCCTTGATTTTTCTCTAGAAATAACGCTGATTTCTGGTGGAGCAGGATCATTGGAATATGTCTCCTAGGCAGATTTGTCGTAGGAGGATTCCTCAATTGTATTTTGCAGAGTATTTGTGCTCTCAGGTGGATCTACCCATCCAGTTGGCTGGATGTCTTCGAGCCTGATGCGAGAGCTTTCGGGAGCGATGTACTTGACCATGAAGTCGTATTTTCCACTCGGTTGTCCCAAGGTGTCCCACACTTCTTTGGAACTGGAGGAGTCATCTCTTTCGATGACGTTGACCTCGGGAAAGGCATAGTTGATGAACTCCAGTCCTGCAAACTTTACGAATTCATCGTCGTGCTGGATATTTTCTGAGTGGCCTGAGTGTTGATCCCATGACATGGTGGGGACGCAGGTATTTGTTTCAATGATGCTCAGCTGATTTTCATTGTTCGGCTGACTTTCTTGCCCCAAGTCTCCTGGGTAAGGCTGCCAGATAGGCAGACCATCCATCGGGCCATAGTAATCGTGGTCAAAGTTGTATTCATCGGAGTGTCTTCCTCTAATGAATTTGGCGGAGCACGGCATCCTTCTGGATCACAATCTCCGTATATCATTTCGAAATTTGACCTCGGTATAAATCTCGGACTCTGTACGGGATAGCAAAATGGCGTAGGCACCTCTTCCTGAGACATATAACTGTCCATGTTAAGATAGGACTTCCATTCCTCATCTGTGTCGGAGGAATCTCCCTCGTTGATGATATGTACTTCTTGAGACACTGGGTGAAGGAAGCCTCCACCGTGGAAGAAGTTCTGAATGGGGTGAAGACTTTCACCGTTAGCGGCAGTCTGGGTAGAGGTTGCAGAAAAACCAAGACCCCTCTTTGTTTTATTATCGGCATGTATGACGAGCCGTCCCCACCCTTTCATATTGTTACTTTCAATTGCTTCGAGAGCATCCTTGTACGAGGAAACTGAGGTTCCTCTTTCTGCCTGCTTTTCACTGCTCACTAAAAGCGCTTGGAACTGGGTTCTGATTATCTCCTCCGGTTCCACACAGGTGGATGATGATAAGTTACTCACGATCAAGGCCCGTTCTCTGCAGAGCGTGACGAGTTGGTCGTTCTAGATAAACTTCAGCTTCTGGTGAAGCGTCGAAGTGACTGCCCCAGCCTGGTGTATCCAAGGTCTTCCTAATAAGAAACTGTATGTTGCCCGGATGTCCATGACCTGGAAAGTGACTAGGAAAGTGTGAGGACCGATAGTTATGGGAAGGTCGACTTCGCCGATAACTGTTTTCATGGATCCATCAAATGCTTTGACGACGACCTCACTGCCTCTCATCGAAGGTCCTTTGAATGATAGTTGCATCAGAGTGGACTTCGGCATGACATTGAGAGCCGATCTGGTGTCTACCAGCACGCTGGCTAAAGCATCGTCCTGGCAGTTAACTGTGATATTGAGTGCCATGTTGTGGCTTTTGCCTTCCCCTGGCAATTCCTCATCACTAAACCCCAAGTTGTTGCAGGAAGTGATGTTAGAGACGATGCTATCGAATTGTCGTATTGACACATCCTATTCCACAAAGGCCTGCTCTAAGACTTTCTGTAGAGCCTCTTTGTGGGCTTCAGAACTGAGTAAAAGTGATAGCACTGAGATCTTTGAAGGAGTTTGTAACAGCTGGTCAAAAATGTTGTATTCACTCCTTTGGATGAGCTTCAGCATCTCATCATCGTTCTTTGAAAGGTCGGGATCACTAGATTGACCGATCGGTGGATTGGGAACTTCTGTTTGAGGTTCCTTTTCTTTGTTAGGTTCCCCAACTCCTCTGTTGAAGATCCGACCGCTCCGTGTTACTCGACTGATGTCTGTGATATTTACGAAGGAGGGTAATGGAATTTCCTTTCCATTCTCAACTGTTGTTGCATCGTATTTGTAAGGGATAGCCTTAGTTTATTCATACGGTAGTGGTCCCAGCAGATAGATAACTATGGGAGCCTTCTGATTTTTCTGATTGTCGTAAGAAACTTCAATTAATTCCTGGTTAAGAACCTTCAATTCGTCAAGTAAAGGGATGATGGTACAAACATCCTTGGCCCTTTCTCGATCAGAGATCACTACAACATCCTTAATCTGATCAGCGAAATAGTCCGGCGTCCAGTTAATAGACCCCAAAACTGAATATTGTTGGATTTCTTTGCGGTCCAACTGACTCTGAAGGGCTGCTCGAACGAGGTAACATCCTTGATTATTTTCCGAGCAGACTCTACAGCGCTCATAGTTATGTGGTGGCATCTGGCCGCGTCCGCTCTGAATGCAGTGTAACCTTACCAGGTCTGTTTCCATAGATCGGGCATCCTGACTTTGATGCCGAGTAGGGTCCGTCATCCACACTGATTTGTTGCGTGTCTTCATCCATATAGATTGGAAGCCACCAGTGGTTTAACAAGTGTTGCAAAGTTCTTTGAACGAGAGCATATCCTTGGTTACTCTCACAACATACTTTACAGCTCAGATAATCATGCGAAGTGAGAAAACCGAGTTGGACTTGCTTGGCGTGTAACTCCACCAAGCTGGTATTCATCAAACGAATATCGAAGATTTAAACCATGTTAATCTGATAAGGATTTCTATCATGGTAGTCCTGGATCCACCCAAGATCCATCTGACGCTGGAGGGCCTCTTGTACAAAAGAGCATCGCTGTTTATTTACCGAGCAAGTCAGTCAGGAACTGTAATCATGCCGCGGCAGATTATGATACTGGCTTTGCCTTGAGTGCATTGCCAATAAGTTGACATTCATTGCACGGATGTCGTGCTTCTGAATGATGTTGGAACTCGTATAAGTCATGTTGACCCCACGAACTCGGTGCTCTTGGATCCATCCGAGATCTAATTGTTCCTGTAGAGTTGCTTGCACCACAGAACATCCCTGATTGTTTTTAGAGAAGATATCACACTGGTGATAATTATGAGGTGGCACATGGCCATATCCGCTCTGTCTACAATGCATCTTGACCAAATTGGCCCTCAATAAGAGTACATCGTGAATTTGATAGCTGTTGTTAGCCTCTCCTTCTATCAAATTTACTGTGGCTTTCTCGTGTTGAGGCAGCGGGTTCGTGAGAACATTCGGATTTGTATCTTTGAAAGATAAGACCCTGTTCCTAACAAGCTTTTGCACGTCGGATTTGAAACTAAGACAGTTTTCTATGTTATGCCTTGGTCCTCCTTGATGATAAGGGCAAGTCTGATCCGCTTTGAACCAAAAAGGCGGATTTTCTGGTATGGTAAGAGGAGACCTGGTTTGGACATGCCCCTTGATCAGTAGTAATGGAAACAGTTTTGTGTACAACATTGGTATAGGGTCAAACCTTGAAGGTCGTGTAGTACAGTTGTTGTTGTACGGAGGACGAGTCTGTTGAAGAGACTGTTGTGTCCTTTGCTGATATTGCTGTTGATTCGGTTGGCTCTGCGCAACCTGAGGTTGATACGTAGGAACAGGTGCAGGGTTGATAGTAGGAGTTACAGCTGCTACCGGTTGATATCGTCGCCTTTTCTTTCCGAGAGAGATATTCCCAATATCGTGCTCTTTTTTCTTAGGGAGAGCACTACCGTATCATTTTGTACTACTTGATGATCCAGCGTCTTTAACTAAACATCCTTCTTGGACTGCCTCTTCGAGGCGCACTGCCAACCATTATGCCATAGTAAAATGAGCTTAAGATCTTTAAGAAGATCTTTGTCATCTCTTTTTCCATAAGAGGTGGACAAATCTGAGCGGCAATTTCACGCCATCTCTGAGCGTACTCCTTAAAGGTTTCCTTGTCCTTTTGTGACATCGATCTGAGTTGAACTCTGTCCGGTGCCATGTCTACATTGTACTTATATTGTTGAACGAAGGCAGTGCCAAGATCTCTGAAAGTGGTGATCTTAGCGTGATTTAAACTCATGTACCATTTTAATGCGGCACCGGTTAAACTATCCTGAAAATAGTGGATCAATAGCTCTTGGTTCTTTGTCTGAGCTGACATTCGTCGAGCGTACATCACTAAATGGCTCTGAGGGCAAGAGTTACCCTTGTATTTTTCAAAATCGGGCACCTGGAACTTGTGCGGGACTTTCACATTAGGGACCAAACAAAGGACCAAACAAAGGTCTACGGCGTTCTTTCTGCATTTCTAGGAATTGTTCCTGGAACTCGTTCATTCGGTCGAACATACTTTCGTTTCCACCAGAAGGTGTCTAGAGAATCTGTCCTTCCGGGACAGTGTGTACCACGGGCGGTGGTATAGTCATTATGGACGAGACTCTCGGTGCCTCCTAAAGTTTGTAACCTTTAGGAGTTGCTGTCATGCCCCTGGGATCTTTACTTTCCCAAAGTTTGTAACCTTCAGGCCCAGCGGCTCCTGCTGAAGTTTCCGGATCCTCAGTGGTCGACAGAATATATCCTTCCGGGATATAGTTGAGTGGCATGCCCCAGGGACGATCTTTCGGCATTTTGTACCTAGGATCATACTTTTCCACTATGGGCGTTGATGTGATCTCTGAGATCACAGTCCTTTGTTGTTGCATCTGAGCTTCTACTAGAGCTTGCATGTCGTTATGAAGCTTTCTCAGATCCTCTTTCAGAGTGTCGATCTCTTCCCTCAACTCTCTGTTCTCTTCCTCGAGATCATCCATCTTTTTCTGACGATTGGCCCGAGTATTGTACGAATGAGACAGTTTGACTCTAGAATCAAGACGCAAACGTGAGATTCGTAGGTAAGAAGAATACGTTATGCGAGAATAATGAATGCAATGATTATATTAATTGTACATTTTTTTGTTTATTCAAAGTAAACTTTGACAATTAGATTACAAATATCAAACAGTGGGGAAACCCCATATTATTGAATTCGAAGGATTGCGGAAATGGAAATACAGTAATTTACAAAGTGCTGTAAAAGGAAATCTAAACTTATGGATCCCGAGTCCTCTCTGAGGAGAGCTCAGGTGCTGGTTCTGGTATTTTCCTTTTCTTTGACCGGAGCTCTTGAGCCGTTGTCGGGTTGTCACTCCTTTTCCAAGTGAAAGGAGCGAGCAAATTCCTTTGGTCTTCTTGATTTTCTACAGCATGTTGCTCTAAAATCTCAATCAGAGCATCTTTTTCTTTTATTAGTTGCTGTATTTTCTTGCACTCCACATTGAGAATACAGTACTTGTTCCTCCAAGACCTCTTCTCCTGTTGAACTTTGCTGAGAGTAACCTGAAGTTTTTCTGTCTCAGACATAAAATAAAGGGCAGAGTCCCTTAATGGAAGAACTTCCTGGCGAGTGTAAGGTATCCTCAGCTTGAGAGCTCTAGTTTGTACCCAGTGGAGGTAAGGCTCCACCGAGACACAGTATGGTTTTCCTAGAGACTCTCTTCCTTTCCTATGAATGTGTTTCTAGGCATGCACTATTTCCGTCTTTAGTGCTCTGTCATTTTCCCCTTCCTTGAAGAAAAGACCTTCCAGATGAGCATTACGTGGGATATGCCTCATTGGATATCCAAATTGACGACGAACTAAAACTGGATGATAATTGATTCCTCCCTTAGTTCCTATAAGGGGTACATTTGGGAAATTTCCACAATGGTCAATGATCCTGATCCCGTCATAGATTCGATTGTACCAATCGATGTCAGAGTTGGTAAGAGACATGATTCTCTGCGACCAACGTAAAGTATTCTTTTGATCCCAAAATGCAGCAGACTTGGGCAAATGGGAAGTGAACCATTTGTACAGCAGGGGTACACAGCATGTGATCATTCCTCCGCTATACAAATTCCTTAAGTGTACCGAATGATAAGCATCTACGAGCAAAGTCAGTACAGGGTTTCCAATCAGAAAAATCTTAATGGCGTTGATATCTACAAAGTTATCGATGTTGGGAAACAAAAATAACTCGTAGGTAAGCAAAATAAAGATCCTCTCGAAAGTGGCTACGTTCCCTATACTAGCAAAGTCTAGAGCTTTCTTTGTCAAGAAATGGGCTGGCAAACCCTGGATTCCAGCCTTAGTGGTCATGTGAGTCCTGACTTCTGACTCGTCCAAATAGATTGCTCTTGCAATGGTTTGATCCTTTGGAATTTCTTCCAGTCCAGAAAATGGAGCTTGATCAGTAATGTGCAGATCAGTCAGGTGAGAGTAATCCTCCAGCGTTGGTGCAAGCTGATAATCCAGGAATGTGAAACAGTGATAGACCGGATCGTAGAACTGGATTAGCATGGACAAGATTCCTTCAATTACATGGACCCTCAATAGGGACAGCAGTCCTCCATACTTGGCTCTGAAAGCCTCGTGGTTGGTTATCATCCTAGCCAGACCTCTCAAATCCTCTAGTCTTGGAACCTTGAAGGTGTACTTATGAGTTTTCCTTCTACCGAAATCCATCAGCGCAATCTTTTTTATCTGACATTTGCAATTATTGTCTTAGTTTAATTTGAAAAAGAGAGACTAGAAGAGAAGATTTTTTTTTTGTTTTAGAGTTTTTAATGAAATGAATGCATGAATGCAGCACACAAAAATATAGAAAAAACATGGGGTCAAAGGTTCGGTGTCATGAAGTCAAGACTCTACCCCCCCCCCCCCCCTCCCAAAGGTTTTTTACTGGTGATTTTTTGTACCTGTCAGCAAAATCATTGACCCCTATTGGGATAACAACAGTAAGCGGATCGCCAGCGAGCCGAAGTATCTTAGAGTGATCTCAGATGAGGGTAGTATCGCGTGACAACTATTTCCGATAGCTTCCACACTACAAAATGGTTTAAGCCTACTAAAAACCTCAGCTTCTCAGATAACCCAGTCGACCACACTACTTTCAATAACCAAAGTCCTATAGGCAATGTATCTGCAAAGGGAGTCTCCACTGAGTTTGATGGTTGATCGGGGACTCTTAACTGGGATTCACTCCCCGCAAGATTACCCGCATTGCCATCATTTATCTTAAGTGTATACTCAATCTTTCCACATGCGGCATCACACGCATTCCCATTAGCAGAAAAATAAACACAGATATCAATTAGGAAAAGCAGTATATATATTTGTCTTAATCATCCTAGACCTCTAGTCTTATGATCAATACAGACAATGACTCCCCAACAGAGTTGCCATTTCTATGATATCTTGTGGAATTTAAGGTTTCATCCCTTGGGAAAGCAAGAAAGAATGCCTCCCACTATGGTCGCCACTTTTCTGTAGCGCGTTTTTTGTGGTTTCGAATCACTATCGCTTTGGTACTACAGTTTGATTCATTTTTTATCCTATTGAGCTGATTAAGGAAGGGAAATAGATGTCTCCAATTAACCCTGCTTGCAAACTGAGGTTAAATAGTCAAAACTGTTGGTTTACAGATGCTATCAAAATAGGGGGTTCTCCCTTTGGGTTATTAACTAAAACAGTGTCTAGGTTATTGGTAGGATGTTAGGACGGATGCTTTTCGATTGATGTGTGAAGGTATGGGATTTTGGGCTTCCTGATTAGTATGCTCGCTAAAATTTTGTAATCTTGTGCCTACGTATTCCCAAAACACGGAAATCAGAGCGATCATAGTTCCTCCTATTCTATGGGAGGAAAGAGGTGTTTTGGTGTCTTGTTCAAAGCCCAAGACGTGAAGCTAAAGGGTCTATGCTGAGAGAGAATTTGTCATCTCCAAAGAGGATTTGTTGATGCTTGTATGTTGTGAGCAAGGCACAACTTTGATGCTAAAAGGTTGATTGACTCAACCGGGGTTTTCTTTATACAAAGCCTAAGAGGAGGCTGGAAGTTTGACTTTTTCGGGGAAAATGTTCTTTCTGTCTTGTACAAAGCCCAAGATTAATTCTAAAAGGGATTTTGACTCCGTTGGGGAGAATGTATCTTGTATAAAGCCCAAGATGGAGGCTTAAAGGGTTTGACTCAACAAGAGAGTACTTTTATCTGTCCTGTATAAAGCCTAAGACGGAGGCTAAGAAAGGTTGACTCAATAAGAGAGTCTTGAACGTGTGATTGACTCAACAAGAGAGTCTGAAGGTTGATTGACTCAATAAGAGAGTCTTTTATACTCAACAAGAGAGTGATTTGCTATCTCATACGAAGCCCGAGATTGAGGGTAAAAGGAAATTGACTCAACAAGAGAGTCTTTTATACTCAGCAAGAGAGTGTTTTATATGTCTCGTACGAAGCCCGAGATGGAGGCTAAAAAGGGATTGACTCAACAAGAGAGTCTTTTATACTCAACAAGAGAGTGATTTATATGTCATGTACAAAGCCCAAGACGGAGGCTCAAAGTGGTCGACTCAACAAGAGAGTCTGAAAAGGTTAGCTCTGCTAGGGAGAATCAGTTGTACAAAGCCCAAGAGGAGGCTACCTGTGCTGGTGACTGTATCAGTTGAGTGACAGGTCCAGTGTGTTGGATAAAAGAGAAAATCAGTTCTTATAAAGAGAAAGATTATAGGTAAGGTAGTGCTTTGGTATTGATCAGAGGATCAGGGTTATTTCCTGTTCTTTAAGGAAATATTAAATCCCAAGGGTATTGAGACTGTCCAAGTCTACTGGTGTTTTTGAGAAATCGATTCTCGGATAGTGAATGCTCTTTGTATGATGCCCAAGAGAAGGCTGGTATGTTAAAGGATAAAGGTCAACCCATTAACTGGTCTGACACTTGACTCCGAAAGACAGCTCTAGCAAATTGGTGACTAGGTTTTGTTCCTATACCTGTAGAGGTCTCTGGGTCCTTGTACTAAGCCCAAGAGAAGGCATGAGAACTTCTAAGAAGCCGACGGGTCCTTGTACAACGCCCAAGAGGAGGCGGGGATGCTTTTAAGAAGCCTGTGGGTCCCCAAACCCCGAGAAGTTCAAGACATGCTATTCATCGAGAATAGATCAAGCCAGGAAAGTCTGAGAATTTGGAAGAAATTCAAGAGATGTCATTCACGGAGAAAAGATCATCTCTGGGGAGTTAGAGTTTCTTTGACAATTTTTAAGAGTGATAGTCTGAGAAAGGGTTCACAAGGAATGTTGCCTTTCACATCTCCATATTGTTTAACCCCAAGAGGAGGGAAGACTGTATCTGGTAATCCTATGAGGATCTAGTTTTGTTCGTATTCAAGAGTGACCAACATGTCTTTACCTAGTGCTAGACGTAGTTGCCGGGGAAAACTCTAAATAACTATACTAGTATTACACAGTGGATATTTGACAAGTATATAAAAGTTTGTGAAAGAAGACTTACAGTGAAACAACCCCACAATACAGTTATATATATGAAAGTGCTAAATCAAAGCGGATAAACACTTACTCGGTTGTAGAGCTTCCATGCGGTTTTGTTAGTTGTTCAACAAAGAAAACTTTGATAACAATATTATATTATAAATCAAAGGAGAAAGTGCTTTGAAAAGATTGTTGGGGCTTACAACTTAAGGAGAGACCCAAGGTTTCATCAGCGATTGCACTGTTGTTTGAATTTATACAGGGACTTATACAAGTGACTGAGGCCCAAAAAGGTTTTCTGTACAAAGGGAGGGGTCTTATACTCTCTCAAGAGGCCCAGAGATTTATTTTTGTACAAGGGATAGGGCTTACAACTCAAGGAGAGGCCCAGGGTTATTTGTTTCTGCATTGGCGATCGCGCCGAGGTTTTTGAAAACACAGTGGGTCTTATACAATATCTGAAGCCCAAATCATTTTGGCTTCAAAAAGGGGTTGGGTGTAACGCCCCATTATGTCTTATTTATTTAATCTAGTCGATTTAATTATTTTCGTTATTATATTATTTTATTCTTGACTTTTATTTGACAATATATTATTTTTCATCGTTATTATGTTTTATCGCGTTTTGAGAGCGTTTGAGAGATATTTGAGCGTAAGGGCAAAATGCTCATTTTGGGTAGTTAGATATTTATATAAATAGAGAATAGAGAGAAAAAGAGAGAAAAGAAAGAGAAAGGAAAGAAAGGAAGTGGAAGGGAAAGAAGAGGAAAGAAAAGAGAGGAGAAGAGGAAAATCGACATAACTCTGTTTCAAGCGCGATTAATCGGGTAAGGGTGAGAAGTTTCGATTATATCATGCTTGTATATGTATATGCATGTATTTGTTTGAATGTTTGGTTGAAAAATGTATGTTTTCTATTTGGTTGAATTTGTGAGCAATTAATATAAATCGATGTTTTCACGGTTGAAACTCGATATAAACTGCGTAGAATACTTGTTGATTATGTCTGAACATGTTTTGGTTGTTCTGGTATGAATTAGAAGGGTTTGGGTGGTAGAAATGATATATTTTGGTCCCATATAACCTATATTGACGCTGCTGCGAATTTTGGGTTTCGCGGGTTCGCCTAGCGAACCCCAGCGAAGGAATGGGCAAATGTTCGCCTAGAGGTTCACCTAGCGAACTTTATGTTGGTTTTCCACTGCCTTGGTTCGCTAGGGTTCGCCTAGCGAATACTGGAGCGAAGTGGCAGATTTTGCTATTTTGTTTTCTTCATAATTTTCAAACCGTAAGTCCGTTTTGGTCGCCGTTCGAAGCGTTGGAAAGCTAATAAAATATTATTTCTATTTAAAATGGTTTGGAGAGCAGTAGATGAATTATTTAAGTCATAGTTTTATAAAAGTGTTTGGGTTGTCGGGTTTTTATCGCGTTAAATGCGTGCGGTTGGTGTTTTACTGTGTGTTGTGCTATTGTTATGTAACGTGGAGCTTTTATGTGGTTTATATGATGTTGATGCATGTGATAATCATGTTGTTGTGTGGTAAAATACATTGTTTTATTGAATATCAATGTATGTTGTTATGATGTTTTGTGGGATTGTTGTGGTTTGTATGATGTGGAAGCATGTGATAAGTTGTTGTAATTGTTGTGGTTTGGGGATTATGATGGAATGCATTGTTTATGTGAAATTCAATGTTGTGATGATGGTTGTGGCCTTATGGCAAATAAATGCATTGTTTTGGGCTTGATTGTAAAGCATGATTATTGTTGTTGAGATGGATCACCTGGTTGCATATATGTGTGCATTTGAATGTCATGAGTCATTGTATGCCAAGCATCATGATATGCATTCTTGTGATGTCGTGTGCCCTAGTGGGTGTGAGCGACGAATCAATTCCAGAGGGAATCTGCTATAACATCGTGAGCCTTATACCGAGAGGACCGAAAACGATGATTATAGACGATCGTGGGCCTTATACAAAGAGGACCGAAAGCGATCGGATTGTGAGCCTTATACAAAGAGGATTGAAAGCGATCCATAAACGTCGTGAGCCTTATACCAAGAGGACCGAAAGCGACGGGGAACATCGTTTACCCGACGGGGAGTTATACTAAGTAACAAGCGATGATTCCAATAGTTCCTGAGTGAACTAGTGATGGGATTTATGGATGGATGGTACCGCATATGCATTTGCATAGAGTCGTTGTGTCGGTCTCTTTGCATTTGCATAAATCATGAATGGATTGATTATGTGTGGAAAATCATGAATGGATTGATTATGTGTGGAAAATCATGAATGGATTGATTATGTGTGGAAAATCATGAATTGATTGAGTATGTGTTGAGATTTATGTTTGAATTGGTGAATTGATATGCATATGTGATAAATGCATTGGTTGTGAATAATATGTTTTATGTATAGACATATGTTATGTGAGGTGGTGGGGTGTTTCCATATGTTATGACTTTGGTGTGGCTTATGTGTGAAATATGTGATTATGTTGGTGTAATTGATATATGCTATGGGTATTATTATGTGATGTTTGTGGTGAGAATAATTATGCATGTGAATTATATGTGTTTGCATATTATTATGCAATCTTGATTTAGTTGTTATTTCTCACCCTTCTGTTGTGGTTTGCTGCTCTATATGGCAATTGCAGATTTGTGTCTTGGAGGATTTGGTGCAGATTAGTTCTCCATCCTTTTGTTGGTATGTTTGCTCTGATACGTAACACGGGAGTCGGGGAACGTTTTTATTATATATGTATACATTTGTTGAATATATTATGTATTACCTTTATATGTATATTTTTATGTTATAAAACAATTTATTTTATAAAACAAGTCAGTTATGGATCTTTCTGCTTTATTCCATAATTGAACTTTCCTTTTGTTGGAAAAAGCTTCCTGAATTATATTTATTCCATTTTGTGTTATGTATCAAATTTATGAGCAGGGATTGTGTTTTCTTTCTACTGTTGTGGCATCCTTGTTTCTGTCGAAAAAATAAATTTTTATCTACTCTGATTTATTTATGTATTATTTATTCGCGATGGGAATTGGGGTGTTACAAGAGTGGTATCAAAGCAGGTCGGTCCGTCCGGCCAAGTTGTTGAGTCAGTTGGTGTGACAGTTAAATACTGTCGATGTTGTTTGTCCCTTAGTACGTGATATGTGTGTGAAACACTGTCAGTACTTTCTGGTTTTTCTAATCCTTTGTCTTCAGGTGTGAGAATGAGATAAGTGGGGGAGAAGCTGGTGCTTCTCCAAGTTGCTTCAGTTGTGGAGCATTGGTTGCAAGATTGTAAGTATTGTTTGGACAGTGTTATTCCCGGTTCTGGAGGGATTGCGGAGGTAAGGTTTATGTCAACTAAGGAATTGTGTCTTAGGTAGTTGTGTGCACAAGATGCAAGGAATGCTATTATAGTTTGGTAAAGACGGTTATGCCCCATCATGATTGTCGGCTGTCTATTGATAAATTGAGGAATTGATCACCCTTAATCTCTTGTTGATAGTAGATGGGAATTATGTTGGATGGAATAGACGTGTCTTTCTGGCTTTGATAGTATGTGCAATGAATTGTTTGGAATTGAGAAAATGATTGCGGATTATTTTGTTGAGTCGATGAAGATTCTTATATGGGAAGATGAGGCGGATTAGAGGTTTTGGTATGTTGGTCCAGTTGAGAAGTCATTGAGAGAGAACGATTGGGTATCGTTAATGGTTGTTCTCAGAGAGTAGAGTGTGAACTCAAATTTGATGAAGGTGAAGATTTGAGGTTTGGATCTGCTAAGTAGAAGAACTTTTAGGAAGTGAAACTCAGATGTTTGTCATGTTTGTGATGATAGCGTCCTGGAAATTGGCAGGAAAGCCACAGTGATGGGCCGTCAGTTGTGCATGGTTTTCAGATGTGTTTTTAGATGGAACATTAGTGTGTCGACTTGAAGAGGTCCATCATGGGTGGTAAGGAAAAGGATGATAGCATGAGGTTGTGTGTTAATTAGTGAGTAGTAGGGAAACTTGCAGTTGTGTTCTGGATAGCTTAAGTTTTGGATTGTGACGAATCGCGAACAATTTGAGAGTTCTTTTGGGTTGGTTGTTGCTACATGTTGGGATTTATGGAATTTGGACTGTCACGAGAAGAAATTATGTATGGATTACTAACAGTTGAATAAGGTAACGATTGAGAATAAGTGTCCACTTTCATGAATAGATAACTGGATTGGTTTGGTTGAGTTTGAGTGAAATTACAATTGTTTGGGATGTTTGATAAGAGTGGTGAATGGTATGAGTTGAGGCTTTGATCGATTTAATGAGACCGGTTATGTTTGTTATCATTGGGATAGGCTGTTATTTACTCGGTTAAGCTTGTATGTGAGTAACCAGTTACCCAGTGAAAAAAAAAATTTTGCAAAAGCTTTAAGGATTTATATCTTTTGGAATTTGGTTGGGCATTACAACGTACAGTGATGTTATTTGGTGTTAGTGATGCGTCTGTAATGTTGTGGAGTAGAGGAATCGTATCTTCCATATTTATTTGGATAAGTTCGTAATGGCTTTGATTGAGGATATTCAGATCTGTTATAACTTAGAGGAAGAACAGGTAGAGTGTTTGAGAATGGAATTACAAGTGTTGAAAAGAGACGAAGTTTTATGCTAAGTTATTCAAGTGAGAATTTGGGTTGAAAAAGGTTAGTTTTCTTGGGTATGTTATTTCAGATGAGAGTATGGTTAATGGATCCATCGGAAGTAGATGTAGTTCTACATTGAGAGGCTCCGAAGTTGGTTAAGGAGATTAGAAACTTTTGGACTTAGTTGGTTGTTACTGCAGGTTATGGAAGACTTTGCTAAGTTCGTACTTCTGTTATCTCAATTGACTTGCAAAGGGTGAGTCGTTTGTTTTGGATGTTCGTTGCGAGTAAGTTTTGGTGAGCTGAAGTAGAAGCTGTCTACGGATCCAGTTTTGATTCTGCCTGATCCTAATAAACTGTTTATGGAATATTTGGATGCGTCCTTGATGAGTGTAGTTAGTGTGTAATGTGAGAGGGTAAAGTCATTTCTTATGCTTTACGACAATTGAGGATTCATGATTCCAAGATAGCTGCGGTTACTTTGGTGTTGAGAATCTGGAGGTATTATTTTGAGGGTTTTAGGTTCAAGGTGTTTGGATGGAGAAAATGATGGTTTTGGATGAGTAACAGCGCTGCTGGTATTATGAGTTTTCCTTGGTTCGCCTAGCAAACCCGTCAGCGAAGGTTAGTGAATGTTCGCCAACGACATTCGCCTAGCGAAGGTGGTAGCGAATGCTCGCTAGAAGGTTCGCCTAGCGAACATGACAGTTTGTGCAGTTTTGTTTCCTTCATAACTTTTGATTTGTAACTCGGATTAAGGCACGGTCGGATGGTTGGAATTCCTGATTAGTTATGACCTTGGCTCGAATTATCCTATTGGTGAAGTTAATGTTGTGCCTGAAGAGTTAATTCGATAGTCTTGCATATGGTTGTTTAGATGGTTACGAGTAATCAGAGTGCACAACGAAAGCGTGATGTAGCACATTTTGTATATGCAGGTGTGACTTGTAAGGGTTCATAGGTTGAACATTGGAAACATGTAGGAATGATGAGACCATTGGACGTTTCAGAATGGAAGTGTTAGGTGAAAGGTTTAAATATTATTCATGGGCTACTATGTAGATGGATGTTTTGGTTATATGTTCGATTGGTGGATCGTAGCATTGTTGTAATATTGTGGTGTGACAAGGATGTTGGTATTGTGGTTATGAAGAGGTTGTTGAGATGATGTTGTGTCGTGGAACTTTATGTACTTGTTTGTGTTGTTGCCTCGTTTCTATCGTGTTGGTTCGAGTGCGAGTAGATAATTCCTGTGTGTGTTCGTAACTTGGGAATTCCTGAGTCGTGAGTTGGTCATCAAGTGCATTGTATGGGCTTTGCATCTTGTCGTTGTAGTTGTCGTTGTTGTCGTGTCATCGTTATAGTTGCTGTTAGCAAGGTGGGTTGTCAGTTTGTGTTATTCGTGGTGTGCATTTTGTTGGCATGGTAGTTTGTTGGTCGGATGCGGGAGTCGTATCCGGAGTTATTCGTATCGGTTATATTTTCGAGGACGAAAATTTCTAAGTGGGGGAGAATTGTAACGCCCCGTTTTGTCTTATTTATTTAATCGAGTCGATTTAATTATTTTCGTTATTATATTATTTTATTCTTGACTTTTATTTGACAATATATTATTTTTCATCGTTATTATGTTTTATCGCGTTTTGAGAGCGTTTGAGAGATATTTGAGCGTAAGGGCAAAATGGTCATTTTGGGTAGTTAGATATTTATATAAATAGAGAATAGAGAGAAAAAGAGAGAAAAGAAAGAGAAAGGAAAGAAAGGAAGAGGAAGGGAAAGAAGGGGAGAGAAAAGAGAGGAGAAGAGGAAAATCGACATAACTCCGTTTCAAGTGCGATTAATCGGGTAAGGGTGAGAAGTTTCGATTATATCATGCTTGTATATGTATATGTATGTATTTGTTTGAATGTTTGGTTGAAAAATGTATATTTTCTATTTGGTTGAATTTGTGAGCAATTGATAGAAATCGATGTTTTCATAGTTGAAACTCGATATAAACTGCGTAGAATACTTGTTGATTATGTCTGAACATGTTTTGGTTGTTCTGGTATGAATTAGAAGGGTTTGGGTGGTAGAAATGATGTATTTTGGTCCCATATAACCTATATTGACGCTGCTGCGAATTCTGGGTTTCGCGGGTTCTCCTAGCGAACCCCAGCGAAGGAACGGGCAAATGCTCGCCTAGAGGTTCGCCTAGCAAACTTTATGTTGGTTTTCCACTGCCTTGGTTCGCTAGGGTTCGCCTAGCGAATACTGGAGCGAAGTGGCAGATTTTGCTATTTTGTTTTCTTCATAAGTTTCAAACCGTAAGTCCGTTTTGGTCGCCGTTTGAAGCGTTGGAAAGCTAATAAAATAATATTTCTATTTAAAATGGTTTGGAGGGCAGTATATGAATTATTTAAGTCATAGTTTTGTAAAAGTGTTGGGTTGTCGGGTTTTTATCGCGTTAAATGCGTGCGGTTGGTGTTTTACGGTGTGTTGTGCTATTGTTATGTAACGTGGAGCTTTTATGTGGTTTATATGATGTTGATGCATGTGATAATCATTTTGTTGTGTGGTAAACTACATTGTTTGATTGAATATCAATGTATGTTGTTATGATGTTTTGTGGGATTGTTGTGGTTTGTATGATGTGGAAGCATGTGATAAGTTGTTGTAATTGTTGTGGTTTGGGGATTATGATGGAATGCATTGTTTATGTGAAATTCAATGTTGTGATGATGGTTGTGGCCTTATGGCAAATAAATGCATTGTTTTGGGCTTGATTGTAAAGCATGATTATTGTTGTTGAGATGGATCACCTGGTTGCATATATGTGTGCATTTGAATGTCATGAGTCATTATATGCCAAGCATCGTGATATGCATTCTTGTGATGTCGTGTGCCCTAGTGGGTGTGAGCGACGAATCGATTCCAGAGGGAATCTGCTATAACATCGTGAGCCTTATACCGAGAGGACCGAAAGCGATGATTATAGACGATCGTGAGCCTTATACAAAGAGGACCAAAAGCGATCGGATTGTGAGCCTTATACAAAGAGGATTGAAAGCGATCCATAAACGTCGTGAGCCTTATACCAAGAGGACCGCAAGTGACGGGGAACATTATTTTCCCGACGAGGAGTTACACTAAGTAACAAGCGATGATTCTAATAGTTCCTGAGTGAACTAGTGATGGGATTGATGGATGGATGGTACCGCATATGCATTTGCATAGAGTCGTTGTGTCGGTCTCTTTGCATTTGCATAAATCATGAATGGATTGATTATGTGTGGAAAATCATGAATGGATTGATTATGTGTGGAAAATCATGAATTGATTGAGTATGTGTTGAGATTTATGTTTGAATTGGTGAATTGATGTGCATATGTGATAAATGCATTGGTTGTGAATAATATGTTTTATGCATAGACATATGTTATGTGAGGTGGTGGAGTGTTTCCATATGTTATGACTTTGGTGTGCCTTATGTGTGAAATATGTGATTATGTTGGTGTAATTGATATATGTTATGTGTATTATTATGTGATGCTTGTGGTGAGAATAATTATGCATATGAATTATATGTGTTTGCATATTATTATGCAATCTTGATTTAGTTGTTATTTCTCACCCTTCTGCTGTGGTTTGTTGCTCTATGAGGCAACTGCAGATTTGTATCTTGGAGGATTTGGTGTAGATTAGTTCTCCATCCTTTTGTTGGTCTGTCTGCTCTAATACGTAACACGGGAGTCGGGGAACATTTTTATTATATATGTATACATTTGTTGAATATATTATGTATTACCTTTATATGTATATTTTGATGTTATAAAACAATTGATTTTATAAAACAAGTCAGTTATGGATCTTTCTGCTTTATTCCATAATTGAACTTTCCTCTTGTCGGAAAAAGCTTCCTGAATTATATTTATTCCATTTTGTGTTATTATCAAATTTATGAGCAGGGATTGTGTTTTCTTTCTAATGTTGTGGCATCCTTGTTTCTGTCGTAAAAATAAACTTTTATCTACTCTGATTTATTTATGTATTATTTATTCGCGATGGGAATTGGGGTGTTACAAGAGTGGTATCAGAGCAGGTCGGTCCGTCCGGCCAAGTTGTTGAGTCAGTTGGTGTGACAGTTGAATACTGTCGATGTTATTTGTCCCTTAGTACATGATATGTGTGTGAAACACTGTCAGTACTTTCTGGTTTTTCTAGTCCTTTGTCTTCAGGTGTGAGAATGAGATAAGTGGGGGAGAAGCTGGTGCTTCTCCAAGTTGCTTTAGTTGTGGAGCGTTAGTTGCAAGATTGTAAGTGTTGTTTGGACAGTGTTGTTCCCGGTTCTGGAGGGAATGCGGAGGTAAGATTTATGTCAACTAAGGAATTGTGTCTTAGGTAGTTGTGTGCACAAGATGCAAGGAATGCTATTATAGTTTGGTAAAGATGGTTTATGCCCCATCATGATTGTCGGCTGTCTATTGACAAATTGAGGAACTGATCACCCCTGATCTCTTGTTGATAGTAGATGGGAATTATGCTGGATGGAATAGACGTGTCTTTCTGGCTTTGATAGTATGTACAATGAATTGTTTGGAATCGAGAAAAAGATTACGGATTGTTTTGTTGAGTCGATGAAGATTCTTATATCGGAAGATGAGGTGGATTAGAGGTTTTGGTATGTTGGTCCAGTTGAGAAGTCATTGAAAGAGAACGATCGTGTATCATTAATGGTTGTTCTCAGCGAGTAGAGTGTGAACTCAAATTTGACGAAGGTGAAGATTTGAGGTTTGGATATGCTAAGTAAGTAGAAGAACTTTTAGGAAGTGAAACTCAGATGTTTGTCATGTTTGTGATGATGGTGTCCTAGAAATTGGCAGGAAAGCCACAGTGATGGGCCATCAGTTGTGCATGGTTTTCAGATGTGTTTTTGGATGGAACATTAGTGTGTCGACTTGAAGAGGTCTAACATGGGTGGTAAGGAAAAGGATGATAGCATGAGGTTGTGTGTTAATTAGTGAGTAGTAGGGAAACTTGCAGTTGTGTTCTGGATAGCTTAAGTTTTGGATTGTGATAAATCACGAACAATTTGAGAGTTCTTTTGGGTTGGTTGTTGCTACATGTTGGGATTTATGGAATCTGGACTGTCACGAGAAGAAATTGTGTATGGATTACTGACAGTTGAATAAGGTAACGATTGAGAATAAGTGTCCACTTTCATGAATAGATAACTGGATTGGTTTGGTTGAGTTTGAGTGAAATTACAATTGTTTTGGGATGTTTGATAAGAGTGGTGAATGGTATGAGTTGAGGCTTTGATCGATTTAATGAGACCGGTTATGTTTGTTATCATTGGGATAGGCTGTTATTTACTCGGTTAAGCTTGTATGTGAGTAACCAGTTACCCAGTGAAAAAAAAAATTTTGCAAAAGCTTTAAGGATTTATATCTTTTGGAATTTGGTTGGGCATTACAACGTACAGTGATGTTATTTGGTGTTAGTGATGCGTCTGTAATGTTGTGGAGTAGAGGAATCGTATCTTCCATATTTATTTGGATAAGTTCGTAATGGCTTTGATTGAGGATATTCAGATCTGTTATAACTTAGAGGAAGAACAGGTAGAGTGTTTGAGAATGGAATTACAAGTGTTGAAAAGAGACGAAGTTTTATGCTAAGTTATTCAAGTGAGAATTTGGGTTGAAAAAGGTTAGTTTTCTTGGGTATGTTATTTCAGATGAGAGTATGGTTAATGGATCCATCGGAAGTAGATGCAGTTCTACATTGAGAGGCTCCGAAGTTGGTTAAGGAGATTAGAAACTTTTGGACTTAGTTGGTTGTTACTGCAGGTTATGGAAGACTTTGCTAAGTTCGTACTTCTGTTATCTCAATTGACTTGCAAAGGGTGAGTCGTTTGTTTTGGATGTTCGTTGCGAGTAAGTTTTGGTGAGCTGAAGTAGAAGCTGTCTACGGATCCAGTTTTGATTCTGCCTGATCCTAATAAACTGTTTATGGAATATTTGGATGCGTCCTTGATGAGTGTAGTTAGTGTGTAATGTGAGAGGGTAAAGTCATTTCTTATGCTTTACGACAATTAAGGATTCATGATTCCAAGATGGCTGCGGTTACTTTGGTGTTGAGAATCTGGAGGTATTCTTTTGAGGGTTTTAGGTTCAAGGTGTTTGGATGGAGAAAATGATGGTTTTGGATGAGTAACAGCGCTGCTGGGATTATGAGTTTTCCTTGGTTCGCCTAGCAAACCCGTCAGCGAAGGTTAGTGAATGTTCGCCAACGACATTCGCCTAGCGAAGGTGGTAGCGAATGCTCGCTAGAAGGTTCGCCTAGCGAACATGACAGTTTGTGCAGTTTTGTTTCCTTCATAACTTTTGATTTGTAACTCGGATTAAGGCACGGTCGGATGGTTGGAATTCCTGATTAGTTATGACATTGGCTCGAATTATCCTATTGGTGAAGTTAATGTTGTGCCTGAAGAGTTAATTCGATAGTCTTGCATATGGTTGTTTAGATGGTTACGAGTAATCAGAGTGCACAACGAAAGCGTGATGTAGCACATTTTGTATATGCAGGTGTGACTTGTAAGGGTTCATAGGTTGGACATTGGAAACATGTAGGAATGATGAGACCATTGGACGTTTCAGAATGGAAGTGTTAGGTGAAAGGTTTAAATATTATTCATGGGCTACTATGTAGATGGATGTTTTGGTTATATGTTCGATTGGTGGATCGTAGCATTGTTGTAATATTGTGGTGTGACAAGGATGTTGGTATTGTGGTTATGAAGAGGTTGTTGAGATGATGTTGTGTCGTGGAACTTTATGTACTTGTTTGTGTTGTTGCCTCGTTTCTATCGTGTTGGTTCGAGTGCGAGTAGATAATTCCTGTGTGTGTTCGTAACTTGGGTATTCCTGAGTCGTGAGTTGGTCATCAAGTGCATTGTATGGGCTTTGCATCTTGTCGTTGTAGTTGTCGTTGTTGTCGTGTCGTCGTTATAGTTGTTGTTAGCAAGGTGGGTTGTCAGTTTGTGTTATTCGTGGTGTGCATTTTGTTGGCATGGTAGTTTGTTGGTCGGATGCGGGAGTCGTATCCAGAGTTGTTCGTATCGGTTATATTTTCGAGGACGAAAATTTCTAAGTGGGGGAGAATTGTAACGCCCCGTTTTGTCTTATTTATTTAATCGAGTCGATTTAATTATTTTCGTTATTATATTATTTTATTCTTGACTTTTATTTGACAATATATTATTTTTCATCGTTATTATGTTTTATCGCGTTTTGAGAGCGTTTGAGAGATATTTGAGCGTAAGGGCAAAATGGTCATTTTGGGTAGTTAGATATTTATATAAATAGAGAATAGAGAGAAAAAGAGAGAAAAGAAAGAGAAAGGAAAGAAAGGAAGAGGAAGGGAAAGAAGGGGAGAGAAAAGAGAGGAGAAGAGGAAAATCGACATAACTCCGTTTCAAGTGCGATTAATCGGGTAAGGGTGAGAAGTTTCGATTATATCATGCTTGTATATGTATATGTATGTATTTGTTTGAATGTTTGGTTGAAAAATGTATGTTTTCTATTTGGTTGAATTTGTGAGCAATTGATAGAAATCGATGTTTTCACGGTTGAAACTCGATATAAACTGCGTAGAATACTTGTTGATTATGTCTGAACATGTTTTGGTTGTTCTG
The DNA here is from genome assembly GCA_022829125.1 of Lathyrus tuberosus. Classification (NCBI taxonomy): domain Eukaryota; kingdom Viridiplantae; phylum Streptophyta; class Magnoliopsida; order Fabales; family Fabaceae; genus Lathyrus; species Lathyrus tuberosus. The sequence goes on from JALAZF010000104.1 coordinate 10,615,834, forward strand.
GTATGAATTAGAAGGGTTTGGGTGGTAGAAATGATGTATTTTGGTCCCATATAACCTATATTGACGCTGCTGCGAATTCTGGGTTTCGCGGGTTCGCCTAGCGAACCCCAGCGAAGGAACGGGCAAATGCTCGCCTAGAGGTTTTCCTAGCGAACTTTATGTTGGTTTTCCACTGCCTTGGTTCGCTAGGGTTCGCCTAGCGAATACTGGAGCGAAGTGGCAGATTTTGCTATTTTGTTTTCTTCATAAGTTTCAAACCGTAAGTCCGTTTTGGTCGCCGTTTGAAGCGTTGGAAAGCTAATAAAATAATATTTCTATTTAAAATGGTTTGGAGGGCAGTAGATGAATTATTTAAGTCATAGTTTTGTAAAAGTGTTGGGTTGTCGGGTTTTTATCGCGTTAAATGCGTGCGGTTGGTGTTTTACGGTGTGTTGTGCTATTGTTATGTAACGTGGAGCTTTTATGTGGTTTATATGATGTTGATGCATGTGATAATCATTTTGTTGTGTGGTAAACTAGATTGTTTGATTGAATATCAATGTATGTTGTTATGATGTTTTGTGGGATTGTTGTGGTTTGTATGATGTGGAAGCATGTGATAAGTTGTTGTAATTGTTGTGGTTTGGGGATTATGATGGAATGCATTGTTTATGTGAAATTCAATGTTGTGATGATGGTTGTGGCCTTATGGCAAATAAATGCATTGTTTTGGGCTTGATTGTAAAGCATGATTATTGTTGTTGAGATGGATCACCTGGTTGCATATATGTGTGCATTTGAATGTCATGAGTCATTATATGCCAAGCATCGTGATATGCATTCTTGTGATGTCGTGTGCCCTAGTGGGTGTGAGCGACGAATCGATTCCAGAGGGAATCTGCTATAACATCGTGAGCCTTATACCGAGAGGACCGAAAGCGATGATTATAGACGATCGTGAGCCTTATACAAAGAGGACCAAAAGCGATCGGATTGTGAGCCTTATACAAAGAGGATTGAAAGCGATCCATAAACGTCGTGAGCCTTATACCAAGAGGACCGAAAGTGACGGGGAACATTATTTTCCCGACGAGGAGTTACACTAAGTAACAAGCGATGATTCTAATAGTTCCTGAGTGAACTAGTGATGGGATTGATGGATGGATGGTACCGCATATGCATTTGCATAGAGTCGTTGTGTCGGTCTCTTTGCATTTGCATAAATCATGAATGGATTGATTATGTGTGGAAAATCATGAATGGATTGATTATGTGTGGAAAATCATGAATTGATTGAGTATGTGTTGAGATTTATGTTTGAATTGGTGAATTGATGTGCATATGTGATAAATGCATTGGTTGTGAATAATATGTTTTATGCATAGACATATGTTATGTGAGGTGGTGGAGTGTTTCCATATGTTATGACTTTGGTGTGCCTTATGTGTGAAATATGTGATTATGTTGGTGTAATTGATATATGTTATGTGTATTATTATGTGATGCTTGTGGTGAGAATAATTATGCATATGAATTATATGTGTTTGCATATTATTATGCAATCTTGATTTAGTTGTTATTTCTCACCCTTCTGCTGTGGTTTGTTGCTCTATGAGGCAACTGCAGATTTGTATCTTGGAGGATTTGGTGTAGATTAGTTCTCCATCCTTTTGTTGGTCTGTCTGCTCTAATACGTAACACGGGAGTCGGGGAACATTTTTATTATATATGTATACATTTGTTGAATATATTATGTATTACCTTTATATGTATATTTTGATGTTATAAAACAATTGATTTTATAAAACAAGTCAGTTATGGATCTTTCTGCTTTATTCCATAATTGAACTTTCCTCTTGTCGGAAAAAGCTTCCTGAATTATATTTATTCCATTTTGTGTTATTATCAAATTTATGAGCAGGGATTGTGTTTTCTTTCTAATGTTGTGGCATCCTTGTTTCTGTCGTAAAAATAAACTTTTATCTACTCTGATTTATTTATGTATTATTTATTCGCGATGGGAATTGGGGTGTTACAAGAGTGGTATCAGAGCAGGTCGGTCCGTCCGGCCAAGTTGTTGAGTCAGTTGGTGTGACAGTTGAATACTGTCGATGTTATTTGTCCCTTAGTACATGATATGTGTGTGAAACACTGTCAGTACTTTCTGGTTTTTCTAGTCCTTTGTCTTCAGGTGTGAGAATGAGATAAGTGGGGGAGAAGCTGGTGCTTCTCCAAGTTGCTTTAGTTGTGGAGCGTTAGTTGCAAGATTGTAAGTGTTGTTTGGACAGTGTTGTTCCCGGTTCTGGAGGGAATGCGGAGGTAAGATTTATGTCAACTAAGGAATTGTGTCTTAGGTAGTTGTGTGCACAAGATGCAAGGAATGCTATTATAGTTTGGTAAAGATGGTTTATGCCCCATCATGATTGTCGGCTGTCTATTGACAAATTGAGGAACTGATCACCCCTGATCTCTTGTTGATAGTAGATGGGAATTATGTTGGATGGAATAGGCGTGTCTTTCTGGCTTTGATAGTATGTACAATGAATTGTTTGGAATCGAGAAAAAGATTACGGATTGTTTTGTTGAGTCGATGAAGATTCTTATATCGGAAGATGAGGTGGATTAGAGGTTTTGGTATGTTGGTCCAGTTGAGAAGTCATTGAAAGAGAACGATCGTGTATCATTAATGGTTGTTCTCAGCGAGTAGAGTGTGAACTCAAATTTGACGAAGGTGAAGATTTGAGGTTTGGATATGCTAAGTAAGTAGAAGAACTTTTAGGAAGTGAAACTCAGATGTTTGTCATGTTTGTGATGATGGTGTCCTAGAAATTGGCAGGAAAGCCACAGTGATGGGCCATCAGTTGTGCATGGTTTTCAGATGTGTTTTTGGATGGAACATTAGTGTGTCGACTTGAAGAGGTCTAACATGGGTGGTAAGGAAAAGGATGATAGCATGAGGTTGTGTGTTAATTAGTGAGTAGTAGGGAAACTTGCAGTTGTGTTCTGGATAGCTTAAGTTTTGGATTGTGATAAATCACGAACAATTTGAGAGTTCTTTTGGGTTGGTTGTTGCTACATGTTGGGATTTATGGAATCTGGACTGTCACGAGAAGAAATTGTGTATGGATTACTGACAGTTGAATAAGGTAACGATTGAGAATAAGTGTCCACTTTCATGAATAGATAACTGGATTGGTTTGGTTGAGTTTGAGTGAAATTACAATTGTTTTGGGATGTTTGATAAGAGTGGTGAATGGTATGAGTTGAGGCTTTGATCGATTTAATGAGACCGGTTATGTTTGTTATCATTGGGATAGGCTGTTATTTACTCGGTTAAGCTTGTATGTGAGTAACCAGTTACCCAGTGAAAAAAAAAATTTTGCAAAAGCTTTAAGGATTTATATCTTTTGGAATTTGGTTGGGCATTACAACGTACAGTGATGTTATTTGGTGTTAGTGATGCGTCTGTAATGTTGTGGAGTAGAGGAATCGTATCTTCCATATTTATTTGGATAAGTTCGTAATGGCTTTGATTGAGGATATTCAGATCTGTTATAACTTAGAGGAAGAACAGGTAGAGTGTTTGAGAATGGAATTACAAGTGTTGAAAAGAGACGAAGTTTTATGCTAAGTTATTCAAGTGAGAATTTGGGTTGAAAAAGGTTAGTTTTCTTGGGTATGTTATTTCAGATGAGAGTATGGTTAATGGATCCATCGGAAGTAGATGCAGTTCTACATTGAGAGGCTCCGAAGTTGGTTAAGGAGATTAGAAACTTTTGGACTTAGTTGGTTGTTACTGCAGGTTATGGAAGACTTTGCTAAGTTCGTACTTCTGTTATCTCAATTGACTTGCAAAGGGTGAGTCGTTTGTTTTGGATGTTCGTTGCGAGTAAGTTTTGGTGAGCTGAAGTAGAAGCTGTCTACGGATCCAGTTTTGATTCTGCCTGATCCTAATAAACTGTTTATGGAATATTTGGATGCGTCCTTGATGAGTGTAGTTAGTGTGTAATGTGAGAGGGTAAAGTCATTTCTTATGCTTTACGACAATTAAGGATTCATGATTCCAAGATGGCTGCGGTTACTTTGGTGTTGAGAATCTGGAGGTATTCTTTTGAGGGTTTTAGGTTCAAGGTGTTTGGATGGAGAAAATGATGGTTTTGGATGAGTAACAGCGCTGCTGGGATTATGAGTTTTCCTTGGTTCGCCTAGCAAACTCGTCAGCGAAGGTTAGTGAATGTTCGCCAACGACATTCGCCTAGCGAAGGTGGTAGCGAATGCTCGCTAGAAGGTTCGCCTAGCGAACATGACAGTTTGTGCAGTTTTGTTTCCTTCATAACTTTTGATTTGTAACTCGGATTAAGGCACGGTCGGATGGTTGGAATTCCTGATTAGTTATGACATTGGCTCGAATTATCCTATTGGTGAAGTTAATGTTGTGCCTGAAGAGTTAATTCGATAGTCTTGCATATGGTTGTTTAGATGGTTACGAGTAATCAGAGTGCACAACGAAAGCGTGATGTAGCACATTTTGTATATGCAGGTGTGACTTGTAAGGGTTCATAGGTTGGACATTGGAAACATGTAGGAATGATGAGACCATTGGACGTTTCAGAATGGAAGTGTTAGGTGAAAGGTTTAAATATTATTCATGGGCTACTATGTAGATGGATGTTTTGGTTATATGTTCGATTGGTGGATCGTAGCATTGTTGTAATATTGTGGTGTGACAAGGATGTTGGTATTGTGGTTATGAAGAGGTTGTTGAGATGATGTTGTGTCGTGGAACTTTATGTACTTGTTTGTGTTGTTGCCTCGTTTCTATCGTGTTGGTTCGAGTGCGAGTAGATAATTCCTGTGTGTGTTCGTAACTTGGGTATTCCTGAGTCGTGAGTTGGTCATCAAGTGCATTGTATGGGCTTTGCATCTTGTCGTTGTAGTTGTCGTTGTTGTCGTGTCGTCGTTATAGTTGTTGTTAGCAAGGTGGGTTGTCAGTTTGTGTTATTCGTGGTGTGCATTTTGTTGGCATGGTAGTTTGTTGGTCGGATGCGGGAGTCGTATCCGGAGTTGTTCGTATCGGTTATATTTTTTAGGACGAAAATTTCTAAGTGGGGGAGAATTGTAACGCCCCGTTTTGTCTTATTTATTTAATCGAGTCGATTTAATTATTTTCGTTATTATATTATTTTATTCTTGACTTTTATTTGACAATATATTATTTTTCATCGTTATTATGTTTTATCGCGTTTTGAGAGCGTTTGAGAGATATTTGAGCGTAAGGGCAAAATGGTCATTTTGGGTAGTTAGATATTTATATAAATAGAGAATAGAGAGAAAAAGAGAGAAAAGAAAGAGAAAGGAAAGAAAGGAAGAGGAAGGGAAAGAAGGGGAGAGAAAAGAGAGGAGAAGAGGAAAATCGACATAACTCCGTTTCAAGTGCGATTAATCGGGTAAGGGTGAGAAGTTTCGATTATATCATGCTTGTATATGTATATGTATGTATTTGTTTGAATGTTTGGTTGAAAAATGTATGTTTTCTATTTGGTTGAATTTGTGAGCAATTGATAGAAATCGATGTTTTCACGGTTGAAACTCGATATAAACTGCGTAGAATACTTGTTGATTATGTCTGAACATGTTTTGGTTGTTCTGGTATGAATTAGAAGGGTTTGGGTGGTAGAAATGATGTATTTTGGTCCCATATAACCTATATTGACGCTGCTGCGAATTCTGGGTTTCGCGGGTTCGCCTAGCGAACCCCAGCGAAGGAACGGGCAAATGCTCGCCTAGAGGTTTGCCTAGCGAACTTTATGTTGGTTTTCCACTGCCTTGGTTCGCTAGGGTTCGCCTAGCGAATACTGGAGCGAAGTGGCAGATTTTGCTATTTTGTTTTCTTCATAAGTTTCAAACCGTAAGTCCGTTTTGGTCGCCGTTTGAAGCGTTGGAAAGCTAATAAAATAATATTTCTATTTAAAATGGTTTGGAGGGCAGTAGATGAATTATTTAAGTCATAGTTTTGTAAAAGTGTTGGGTTGTCGGGTTTTTATCGCGTTAAATGCGTGCGGTTGGTGTTTTACGGTGTGTTGTGCTATTGTTATGTAACGTGGAGCTTTTATGTGGTTTATATGATGTTGATGCATGTGATAATCATTTTGTTGTGTGGTAAACTACATTGTTTGATTGAATATCAATGTATGTTGTTATGATGTTTTGTGGGATTGTTGTGGTTTGTATGATGTGGAAGCATGTGATAAGTTGTTGTAATTGTTGTGGTTTGGGGATTATGATGGAATGCATTGTTTATGTGAAATTCAATGTTGTGATGATGGTTGTGGCCTTATGGCAAATAAATGCATTGTTTTGGGCTTGATTGTAAAGCATGATTATTGTTGTTGAGATGGATCACCTGGTTGCATATATGTGTGCATTTGAATGTCATGAGTCATTATATGCCAAGCATCGTGATATGCATTCTTGTGATGTCGTGTGCCCTAGTGGGTGTGAGCGACGAATCGATTCCAGAGGGAATCTGCTATAACATCGTGAGCCTTATACCGAGAGGACCGAAAGCGATGATTATAGACGATCGTGAGCCTTATACAAAGAGGACCAAAAGCGATCGGATTGTGAGCCTTATACAAAGAGGATTGAAAGCGATCCATAAACGTCGTGAGCCTTATACCAAGAGGACCGAAAGTGACGGGGAACATTATTTTCCCGACGAGGAGTTACACTAAGTAACAAGCGATGATTCTAATAGTTCCTGAGTGAACTAGTGATGGGATTGATGGATGGATGGTACCGCATATGCATTTACATAGAGTCGTTGTGTCGGTCTCTTTGCATTTGCATAAATCATGAATGGATTGATTATGTGTGGAAAATCATGAATGGATTGATTATGTGTGGAAAATCATGAATTGATTGAGTATGTGTTGAGATTTATGTTTGAATTGGTGAATTGATGTGCATATGTGATAAATGCATTGGTTGTGAATAATATGTTTTATGCATAGACATATGTTATGTGAGGTGGTGGAGTGTTTCCATATGTTATGACTTTGGTGTGCCTTATGTGTGAAATATGTGATTATGTTGGTGTAATTGATATATGTTATGTGTATTATTATGTGATGCTTGTGGTGAGAATAATTATGCATATGAATTATATGTGTTTGCATATTATTATGCAATCTTGATTTAGTTGTTATTTCTCACCCTTCTGCTGTGGTTTGTTGCTCTATGAGGCAACTGCAGATTTGTATCTTGGAGGATTTGGTGTAGATTAGTTCTCCATCCTTTTGTTGGTCTGTCTGCTCTAATACGTAACACGGGAGTCGGGGAACATTTTTATTATATATGTATACATTTGTTGAATATATTATGTATTACCTTTATATGTATATTTTGATGTTATAAAACAATTGATTTTATAAAACAAGTCAGTTATGGATCTTTCTGCTTTATTCCATAATTGAACTTTCCTCTTGTCGGAAAAAGCTTCCTGAATTATATTTATTCCATTTTGTGTTATTATCAAATTTATGAGCAGGGATTGTGTTTTCTTTCTAATGTTGTGGCATCCTTGTTTCTGTCGTAAAAATAAACTTTTATCTACTCTGATTTATTTATGTATTATTTATTCGCGATGGGAATTGGGGTGTTACAAGAGTGGTATCAGAGCAGGTCGGTCCGTCCGGCCAAGTTGTTGAGTCAGTTGGTGTGACAGTTGAATACTGTCGATGTTATTTGTCCCTTAGTACATGATATGTGTGTGAAACACTGTCAGTACTTTCTGGTTTTTCTAGTCCTTTGTCTTCAGGTGTGAGAATGAGATAAGTGGGGGAGAAGCTGGTGCTTCTCCAAGTTGCTTTAGTTGTGGAGCGTTAGTTGCAAGATTGTAAGTGTTGTTTGGACAGTGTTGTTCCCGGTTCTGGAGGGAATGCGGAGGTAAGATTTATGTCAACTAAGGAATTGTGTCTTAGGTAGTTGTGTGCACAAGATGCAAGGAATGCTATTATAGTTTGGTAAAGATGGTTTATGCCCCATCATGATTGTCGGCTGTCTATTGACAAATTGAGGAACTGATCACCCCTGATCTCTTGTTGATAGTAGATGGGAATTATGTTGGATGGAATAGGCGTGTCTTTCTGGCTTTGATAGTATGTACAATGAATTGTTTGGAATCGAGAAAAAGATTACGGATTGTTTTGTTGAGTCGATGAAGATTCTTATATCGGAAGATGAGGTGGATTAGAGGTTTTGGTATGTTGGTCCAGTTGAGAAGTCATTGAAAGAGAACGATCGTGTATCATTAATGGTTGTTCTCAGCGAGTAGAGTGTGAACTCAAATTTGACGAAGGTGAAGATTTGAGGTTTGGATATGCTAAGTAAGTAGAAGAACTTTTAGGAAGTGAAACTCAGATGTTTGTCATGTTTGTGATGATGGTGTCCTAGAAATTGGCAGGAAAGCCACAGTGATGGGCCATCAGTTGTGCATGGTTTTCAGATGTGTTTTTGGATGGAACATTAGTGTGTCGACTTGAAGAGGTCTAACATGGGTGGTAAGGAAAAGGATGATAGCATGAGGTTGTGTGTTAATTAGTGAGTAGTAGGGAAACTTGCAGTTGTGTTCTGGATAGCTTAAGTTTTGGATTGTGATAAATCACGAACAATTTGAGAGTTCTTTTGGGTTGGTTGTTGCTACATGTTGGGATTTATGGAATCTGGACTGTCACGAGAAGAAATTGTGTATGGATTACTGACAGTTGAATAAGGTAACGATTGAGAATAAGTGTCCACTTTCATGAATAGATAACTGGATTGGTTTGGTTGAGTTTGAGTGAAATTACAATTGTTTTGGGATGTTTGATAAGAGTGGTGAATGGTATGAGTTGAGGCTTTGATCGATTTAATGAGACCGGTTATGTTTGTTATCATTGGGATAGGCTGTTATTTACTCGGTTAAGCTTGTATGTGAGTAACCAGTTACCCAGTGAAAAAAAAAATTTTGCAAAAGCTTTAAGGATTTATATCTTTTGGAATTTGGTTGGGCATTACAACGTACAGTGATGTTATTTGGTGTTAGTGATGCGTCTGTAATGTTGTGGAGTAGAGGAATCGTATCTTCCATATTTATTTGGATAAGTTCGTAATGGCTTTGATTGAGGATATTCAGATCTGTTATAACTTAGAGGAAGAACAGGTAGAGTGTTTGAGAATGGAATTACAAGTGTTGAAAAGAGACGAAGTTTTATGCTAAGTTATTCAAGTGAGAATTTGGGTTGAAAAAGGTTAGTTTTCTTGGGTATGTTATTTCAGATGAGAGTATGGTTAATGGATCCATCGGAAGTAGATGCAGTTCTACATTGAGAGGCTCCGAAGTTGGTTAAGGAGATTAGAAACTTTTGGACTTAGTTGGTTGTTACTGCAGGTTATGGAAGACTTTGCTAAGTTCGTACTTCTGTTATCTCAATTGACTTGCAAAGGGTGAGTCGTTTGTTTTGGATGTTCGTTGCGAGTAAGTTTTGGTGAGCTGAAGTAGAAGCTGTCTACGGATCCAGTTTTGATTCTGCCTGATCCTAATAAACTGTTTATGGAATATTTGGATGCGTCCTTGATGAGTGTAGTTAGTGTGTAATGTGAGAGGGTAAAGTCATTTCTTATGCTTTACGACAATTAAGGATTCATGATTCCAAGATGGCTGCGGTTACTTTGGTGTTGAGAATCTGGAGGTATTCTTTTGAGGGTTTTAGGTTCAAGGTGTTTGGATGGAGAAAATGATGGTTTTGGATGAGTAACAGCGCTGCTGGGATTATGAGTTTTCCTTGGTTCGCCTAGCAAACTCGTCAGCGAAGGTTAGTGAATGTTCGCCAACGACATTCGCCTAGCGAAGGTGGTAGCGAATGCTCGCTAGAAGGTTCGCCTAGCGAACATGACAGTTTGTGCAGTTTTGTTTCCTTCATAACTTTTGATTTGTAACTCGGATTAAGGCACGGTCGGATGGTTGGAATTCCTGATTAGTTATGACATTGGCTCGAATTATCCTATTGGTGAAGTTAATGTTGTGCCTGAAGAGTTAATTCGATAGTCTTGCATATGGTTGTTTAGATGGTTACGAGTAATCAGAGTGCACAACGAAAGCGTGATGTAGCACATTTTGTATATGCAGGTGTGACTTGTAAGGGTTCATAGGTTGGACATTGGAAACATGTAGGAATGATGAGACCATTGGACGTTTCAGAATGGAAGTGTTAGGTGAAAGGTTTAAATATTATTCATGGGCTACTATGTAGATGGATGTTTTGGTTATATGTTCGATTGGTGGATCGTAGCATTGTTGTAATATTGTGGTGTGACAAGGATGTTGGTATTGTGGTTATGAAGAGGTTGTTGAGATGATGTTGTGTCGTGGAACTTTATGTACTTGTTTGTGTTGTTGCCTCGTTTCTATCGTGTTGGTTCGAGTGCGAGTAGATAATTCCTGTGTGTGTTCGTAACTTGGGTATTCCTGAGTCGTGAGTTGGTCATCAAGTGCATTGTATGGGCTTTGCATCTTGTCGTTGTAGTTGTCGTTGTTGTCGTGTCGTCGTTATAGTTGTTGTTAGCAAGGTGGGTTGTCAGTTTGTGTTATTCGTGGTGTGCATTTTGTTGGCATGGTAGTTTGTTGGTCGGATGCGGGAGTCGTATCCGGAGTTGTTCGTATCGGTTATATTTTCGAGGACGAAAATTTCTAAGTGGGGGAGAATTGTAACGCCCCGTTTTGTCTTATTTATTTAATCGAGTCGATTTAATTATTTTCGTTATTATATTATTTTATTCTTGACTTTTATTTGACAATATATTATTTTTCATCGTTATTATGTTTTATCGCGTTTTGAGAGCGTTTGAGAGATATTTGAGCGTAAGGGCAAAATGGTCATTTTGGGTAGTTAGATATTTATATAAATAGAGAATAGAGAGAAAAAGAGAGAAAAGAAAGAGAAAGGAAAGAAAGGAAGAGGAAGGGAAAGAAGGGGAGAGAAAAGAGAGGAGAAGAGGAAAATCGACATAACTCCGTTTCAAGTGCGATTAATCGGGTAAGGGTGAGAAGTTTCGATTATATCATGCTTGTATATGTATATGTATGTATTTGTTTGAATGTTTGGTTGAAAAATGTATGTTTTCTATTTGGTTGAATTTGTGAGCAATTGATAGAAATCGATGTTTTCACGGTTGAAACTCGATATAAACTGCGTAGAATACTTGTTGATTATGTCTGAACATGTTTTGGTTGTTCTGGTATGAATTAGAAGTGTTTGGGTGGTAGAAATGATGTATTTTGGTCCCATATAACCTATATTGACGCTGCTGCGAATTCTGGGTTTCGCGGGTTCGCCTAGCGAACCCCAGCGAAGGAACAGGCAAATGCTCGCCTAGAGGTTCGCCTAGCGAACTTTATGTTGGTTTTCCACTGCCTTGGTTCGCTAGGGTTCGCCTAGCGAATACTGGAGCGAAGTGGCAGATTTTGCTATTTTGTTTTCTTCATAAGTTTCAAACCGTAAGTCCGTTTTGGTCGCCGTTTGAAGCGTTGGAAAGCTAATAACATATTATTTCTATTTAGAATGGTTTGGAGGGCAGTAGATGAATTATTTAAGTCATAGTTTTGTAAAAGTGTTGGGTTGTCGGGTTTTTATCGCATTAAATGCGTGCGGTTGGTGTTTTACGGTGTGTTGTGCTATTGTTATGTAACGTGGAGCTTTTATGTGGTTTATATGATGTTGATGCATGTGATAATCATTTTGTTGTGTGGTAAACTACATTGTTTGATTGAATATCAATGTATGTTGTTATGATGTTTTGTGGGATTGTTGTGGTTTGTATGATGTGGAAGCATGTGATAAGTTGTTGTAATTGTTGTGGTTTGGGGATTATGATGGAATGCATTGTTTATGTGAAATTCAATGTTGTGATGATGGTTGTGGCCTTATGGCAAATAAATGCATTGTTTTGGGCTTGATTGTAAAGCATGATTATTGTTGTTGAGATGGATCACCTGGTTGCATATATGTGTGCATTTGAATGTCATGAGTCATTATATGCCAAGCATCGTGATATGCATTCTTGTGATGTCGTGTGCCCTAGTGGGTGTGAGCGACGAATCAATTCCAGAGGGAATCTGCTATAACATCGTGAGCCTTATACCGAGAGGACCGAAAGCGATGATTATAGACGATCGTGAGCCTTATACAAAGAGGACCAAAAGCGATCGGATTGTGAGCCTTATACAAAGAGGATTGAAAGCGATCCATAAACGTCGTGAGCCTTATACCAAGAGGACCGAAAGCGACGGGGAACATTGTTTTCCCGACGAGGAGTTACACTAAGTAACAAGCGATGATTCTAATAGTTCCTGAGTGAACTAGTGATGGGATTGATGGATGGATGGTACCGCATATGCATTTGCATAGAGTCGTTGTGTCGGTCTCTTTGCATTTGCATAAATCATGAATGGATTGATTATGTGTGGAAAATCATGAATGGATTGATTATGTGTGGAAAATCATGAATGGATTGATTATGTGTGGAAAATCATGAATTGATTGAGTATGTGTTGAGATTTATGTTTGAATTGGTGAATTGATGTGCATATGTGATAAATGCATTGGTTGTGAATAATATGTTTTATGCATAGACATATGTTATGTGAGGTGGTGGGGTGTTTCCATATGTTATGACTTTGGTGTGCCTTATGTGTGAAATATGTGATTATGTTGGTGTAATTGATATATGCTATGTGTATTATTATGTGATGCTTCTGGTGAGAATAATTATGCATATGAATTATATGTGTTTGCATATTATTATGCAATCTTGATTTAGTTGTTATTTCTCACCCTTCTGCTGTGGTTTGTTGCTCTATGAGGCAACTGCAGATTTGTGTCTTGGAGGATTTGGTGCAGATTAGTTCTCCATCCTTTTGTTGGTCTGTCTGCTCTAATACGTAACACGGGAGTCGGGGAACATTTTTATTATATATGTATACATTTGTTGAATATATTATGTATTACCTTTATATGTATATTTTGATGTTATAAAACAATTGATTTTATAAAACAAGTCAGTTATGGATCTTTCTGCTTTATTCCATAATTGAACTTTCCTTTTGTTGGAAAAAGCTTCCTGAATTATATTTATTCCATTTTGTGTTATTATCAAATTTATGAGCAGGGATTGTGTTTTCTTTCTAATGTTGTGGCATCCTTGTTTCTGTCGTAAAAATAAACTTTTATCTACTCTGATTTATTTATGTATTATTTATTCGCGATGGGAATTGGGGTGTTACAAGAGTGGTATCAGAGCAGGTCGGTCCGTCCGGCCAAGTTGTTGAGTCAGTTGGTGTGACAGTTGAATACTGTCGATGTTATTTGTCCCTTAGTACATGATATGTGTGTGAAACACTGTCAGTACTTTCTGGTTTTTCTAGTCCTTTGTCTTCAGCTGTGAGAATGAGATAAGTGGGGGAGAAGCTGGTGCTTCTCCAAGTTGCTTTAGTTGTGGAGCGTTAGTTGCAAGATTGTAAGTGTTGTTTGGACAGTGTTGTTCCCGGTTCTGGAGGGAATGCGGAGGTAAGATTTATGTCAACTAAGGAATTGTGTCTTAGGTAGTTGTGTGCACAAGATGCAAGGAATGCTATTATAGTTTGGTAAAGATGGTTTATGCCCCATCATGATTGTCGGCTGTCTATTGACAAATTGAGGAACTGATCACCCCTGATCTCTTGTTGATAGTAGATGGGAATTATGTTGGATGGAATAGACGTGTCTTTCTGGCTTTGATAGTATGTACAATGAATTGTTTGGAATCGAGAAAAAGATTGCGGATTATTTTGTTGAGTCGATGAAGATTCTTATATCGGAAGATGAGGTGGATTAGAGGTTTTGGTATGTTGGTCCAGTTGAGAAGTCATTGAGAGAGAACGATTGTGTATCATTAATGGTTGTTCTCAGCGAGTAGAGTGTGAACTCAAATTTGACGAAGGTGAAGATTTGAGGTTTGGATCTGCTAAGTAAGTAGAAAAACTTTTAGGAAGTGAAACTCAGATGTTTGTCATGTTTGTGATGATAATGTCTTGGAAATTTGCAGGAAAGCCACAGTGATGGGCCTTCAGTTGTGCATGGTTTTCAGATGTGTTTTTGGATGGAACATTAGTGTGTCGACTTGAAGAGGTCCAACATGGGTGGTAAGGAAAAGGATGATAGAATGAGGTTGTGTGTTAATTAGTGAGTAGTTGGGAAACTTGCAGTTGTGTTCTGGATAGCTTAAGTTTTGGATTGTGACAAATCGCGAACAATTTGAGAGTTCTTTTGGGTTGGTTGTTGCTACATGTTGGGATTTATGGAATCTGGACTGTCACGAGAAGAAATTGTGTATGGATTACTGACAGTTGAATAAGGTAACGATTGAGAATAAGTGTCCACTTTCATGAATAGATAACTGGATTGGTTTGGTTGAGTTTGAGTGAAATTACAATTGTTTGGGATGTTTGATAAGAGTGGTGAATGGTATGAGTTGAGGCTTTGATCGATTTAATGAGACCGGTTATGTTTGTTATCATCGGGATAGGCTGTTATTTACTCGGTTAAGCTTGTATGTGAGTAACCAGTTACCCAGTGAAAAAAAAAAATTTTTGCAAAAACTTTAATGATTTATATCTTTTGGAATTTGGTTGGGCATTACAACGTACAGTGATGTTATTTGGTGTTAGTGATGCGTCTGTAATGTTGTGGAGTAGAGGAATCATATCTTCCATATTTATTTGGATAAGTTCGTAATGGCTTTGATTGAGGATATTCAGATCTGTTATTACTTAGAGGAAGAACAGGTAGAGTGTTTGAGAATGGAATTACAAGTGTTGAAAAGAGACGAAGTTTTATTCTAAGTTATTCAAGTGAGAATTTGGGTTGAAAAAGGTTAGTTTTCTTGGGTATGTTATTTCAGATGAGAGTATGGTTAATGGATCCATCGGAAGTAGATGCAGTCCTACATTGAGAGGCTCCGAAGTTGGTTAAGGAGATTAGAAACTTTTGGACTTAGTTGGTTGTTACTGCAGGTTATGGAAGACTTTGCTAAGTTCGTACTTCTGTTATCACAGTTGACTTGCAAAGGGTGAGTCGTTTGTTTTGGATGTTCGTTGCGAGTAAGTTTTGGTGAGCTGAAGTAGAAGCTGTCTACGGATCCAGTTCTGATTCTGCCTGATCCTAATAAACTGTTTATGGAATATTTGGATGCGTCCTTGATGAGTGTAGTTAGTGTGTAATGCGAGAGGGTAAAGTCATTTCTTATGCTTTACGACAATTGAGGATTCATGATTCTAAGATGGCTGCAGTTACTTTGGTGTTGAGAATCTGGAGGTATTATTTTGAGGGTTTTAGGTTCAAGGTGTTTGGATGGGGAAAATGATGGTTTTAGATGAGTAACAGCGCTGCTGGGATTATGAGTTTTCCTTGGTTCGCCTAGCGAACCCGTCAGCGAAGGTCAGCGAATGTTCGCCAACGACATTCGCCTAGCGAATGTGGTAGCGAATGCTCGCTAGAAGGTTCGCCTAGCGAACATGACAGTTTGTGCAGTTCTGTTTCCTTCATAACTTTTGATTTGTAACTCGGATTAAGGCACGGTCGGATGGTTGGAATTCCTGATTAGTTATGACCTTGGCTTGAATTATCCTATTGGTGAAGTTAATGTTGTGCCTGAAGAGTTAATTCGATAGTCTTGCATATGGTTGTTTTGATGGTTACGAGTAATCAGAGTGCACAACGAAAGCGTGATGTAGCACATTTTGTATATGCAGGTGTGACTTGTAAGGGTTCATAGGTTGAACATTGGAAACATGTAGGAATGATGAGACCATTGGACGTTTCAGAATGGAAGTGTTAGGTGAAAGGTTTAAAAATTATTCATGGGCTACTATGTAGATGGATGTTTTGGTTATATGTTCGATTGGTGAATCATAGCATTGTTGTAATATTGTGGTGTGACAAGGATGTTGGTATTGTGGTTATGAAGAGGGTGTTGAGACGATGTTGTGTCGTGGAACTTTATGTACTTGTTTGTGTTGTTGCCTCGTTTCTATCGTGTTGGTTCGAGTGCGAGTAGATAATTCCTGTGTGTGTTCGTAACTTGGGTATTCTTGAGTCATGAGTTGGTCGTCAAGTGCATTGTATGGGCTTTGCATCTTGTCGTTGTAGTTGTCGTCGTTGTCGTGTCGTCGTTATAGTTGATGTTAGCAAGGTGGGTTGTTAGTTTGTGTTATTCGTGGTGTGCATTTTGTTGGCATGGTAGTTTGTTGGTCGGATGCGGGAGTCGTATCCGGAGTTGTTCGTATCGGTTATATTTTCGAGGACGAAAATTTCTAAGTGGGGGAGAATTGTAACGCCCCGTTTTGTCTTATTTATTTAATCGAGTCGATTTAATTATATTTGTTATTATATTATTTTATTCTTGACTTTTATTTGACAATATATTATTTTTCATCGTTATTAGGTTTTATCGCGTTTTGGGAGCGTTTGAGAGATATTTGAGCGTAAGGGCAAAATGGTCATTTTGGATAGTTAGATATTTATATAAATAGAAAATAGAGAGAAAAAGAGAGAAAAGTAAGAGAAAGGAAAGAAAGGAAGAGGAAGGGAAAGAAGAGGAGAGAAAAGAGAGGAGAAGAGGAAAATCGACATAACTCCGTTTCAAGCGCGATTAATCGGGTAAGGGTGAGAAGTTTCGATTATATCATGCTTATATATGTATATGTATGTATTTGTTTGAATGTTTGGTTGAAAAATGTATGTTTTTTATTTGGTTGAATTTGTGAGCAATTGATAGAAATCGATGTTTTCACGGTTGAAACTCGATATAAACTGCGTAGAATACTTGTTGATTATGTCTGAACATGTTTTGGTTGTTCTTGTATGAATTAGAAGGGTTTGGGTGGTAGAAATGATGTATTTTGGTCCCATATGACCTATATTGACGCTGCTGCGAATTCTGGGTTTCGCGGTTTCGCCTAGTGAACCCCAGCGAAGGAACGGGCAAATGCTCGCCTAGAGGTTTGCCTAGCAAACTTTATATTGGTTTTCCACTGCCTTGGTTCACTAGGGTTCGCCTAGCGAATACTGGAGCAAAGTGGCAGATTTTGCTATTTTGTTTTCTTCGTAATTTTCAAACCGTAAGTTCGTTTTGGTTGCCGTTAGAAGCGTTGGAAAGCTAATAAAATATTATTTCTATTTAAAATGGTTTGGAGGGCAGTAGATGAATTATTTAAGTCATAGTTTTGTAAAAGTGTTGGGTTGTCGGGTTTTTATCGCGTTAAATGCGTGTGGTTGGTGTTTTACTGTGTGTTGTGCTATTGTTATGTAACGTGGTGCTTCTATGTGATTTATATGATGTTGATGAATGTGATAATCATGTTGTTGTGTGGTAAACTACATTGTTTGATTGAATATCAATGTATGTTGTTATGATGTTTTGTGGAATTGTTGTGGTTTGTATGATGTGGAAACATGTGATAAGTTGTTGTAATTGTTGTGGTTTGGGGATTATGATGGAATGCATTGTTTATGTGAAATTCAATGTTGTGATGATGGTTGTGGCCTTATGTCAAATAAATGAATTGTTTTGGGCTTGATTGTAAAGCATGATTATTGTTGTTGAGATGGATCACCTAGTTGCATATATGTGTGCATTTGAATGTCATGAGTCATTGTATGCCAAGCATCATGATATGCATTCTTGTGATGTCGTGTGCCCTAGTGGGTGTGAGCGACGAATCGATTCCAGAGGGAATCTGCTATAACATCGTGAACCTTATACCGAGAGGACCGAAAGCGATGATTATAGACGATCGTGAGCCTTATACAAAGAGGGCCGAAAGCGATCGAATCGCGAGCCTTATACAAAGAGGACTAAAAGCGATCCATAAACGTCGTGAGCCTTATACCAAGAGGACCGAAAGCAACGGGGAACATCGTTTGCCCAACGGGGAGTTACACTAAGTAACAAGCGATGATTCCAATAGTTCCTGAGTGAACTAGTGATGGGATTGATGGATGGATGGTACCACATATACATTTGTATAGAGTCGTTGTGTCGGTCTCTTTGCATTTGCATAAATCATGAATGGATTTATTATGTGTGTAAAATCATGAATGGATTGATTATGTGTGGAAAATCATGAATGGATTGATTATATGTGGAAAATCATGAATTGATTGAGTATGTGTTGAGATTTATGTTTGAATTGGTGAATTGATGTGCATATGTGATAAATGCATTGGTTGTGAATAATATGTTTTATGCATAGACATATGTTATGTGAGGTTGTGGGGTGTTTCCATATGTTATGACTTTGGTGTGCCTTATGTGTGAAATATGTGATTATGTTGGTGTAATTGATATATGCTATGTGTATTATTATGTGATGCTTGTGGTGAGAATAATTATGCATGTGAATTATATGTGTTTGCATATTATTATGCAATCTTGATTTAGTTGTTATTTCTCACCCTTCTGCTGTGGTTTGTTGCTCTATGAGGCAATTGCAGATTTGTGTCTTGGAGGATTTGGTGTAGATTAGTTCTCCATCCTTTTGTTGGTCTGTCTGCTCTGATACGTAACACGGGAGTCGGGGAACGTTTTTATTATATATGTATACATTTGTTGAATATATTATGTATTACCTTTATATGTATATTTTGATGTTATAAAACAATTTATTGTATAAAACAAGTCAGTTATGGATCTTTCCGCTTTATTCCATAATTGAACTTTCCTTTTGTTGGAAAAAGCTTCCTGAATTATATTTATTCCATTTTGTGTTATGTATCAAATTTATGAGCAGGGATTGTGTTTTCTTTCTACTGTTGTGGCATCCTTGTTTCTGTTGGAAAAATAAATTTTTATCTACTCTGATTTATTTATGTATTATTTATTCGCGATGGGAATTGGGGTGTTACATTGGGTCTTACACTCTATTAGAGGCCCAAAAGATTTTCTTTTGTACAAGTGGTGGGGCTTGCAGCTCAAGGAGAGGCCCAGGGTTATATCTGGAAAAAGGCGACGATCGCGCCGAACTTTTTGATTGTATCGGGACTTATACAATACACTGAGGCCCAAATTATTTTGGTTTCAAATAAGGGTTGGGTCTTAAACTCTATTAGAGGCCCAAAGGTTTTTAAAGAAAATGAATGGGGCTTATAACACGAGGGGTAGGCCCAGATGGTTTGTTTTTGAACTGGCGATCGCGCCAAGGTTTTTCTTTTAACGCAGGGGGACTTATACAATGTCTGAGGCCCAAAATGGTTTTGGTTAAAAGGGGGTTGGGTCTTACACTCTATTAGAGGCCCAAAGATTTTGAAAATGATTTGTTTAGGGTGATTAAGATCAAAACCCTAAATTAATTTCAAAATGTATTTTAATTAAATAAAAACTTAATTAAAATGATCAAAATTATCAAACATGTGTAAAAAATAAGTTGTGATCTTGGATTAATGTTTGAAAAATCATGTTTATATCCACAAAATGATTGGAAATCAATTAATTTTGGAAAATCATGGAGGAAAAAATATTTTAAATGGCAAAAAACAAATAAAACATTAATTCTTTGCAAAAATATCAAATATATGAAATAAATAATATTTTTGGGATTTTTTGGTAAAATAAAATATTTTAACATTTTTGTGAATTATTAAAAAAAGAATCAACTCAAAATCATTAAAATTCAGAGAGAAATTAATTTTTGAATCAATTAAATAAAATCACAAAATTCAAATATTCAAATATTCAAAAATGGGGCCAAGAACATGGCAAGAACACGCGCCACCCTTTGTTTCTGCAGATTTGCATTTTCTATCCAATCTCACTGAATACTTGATGATATCATGCAATCTACATATCAATCTACTCGTTTTCACCTCACGATCATGCCTATGGTCTTTAATTTCATTTATTTTAAGCATGGAATAAAAAATCAAAGAGAAACCTCAAGAACCCTAAAATTTACATGAAGGCTCAGAAATTCCATACACGATTCAAACAAAGCAATTGATTGAGGGTAAACACTCTATGCATGATTATGAACATATGGCCAAATTATTGTGCAGCAAAAAATGCATGGATCATAGAGTTAGAAGAGCTCATGCTTACCTCTTGCAGCTGGTGATCATGTTTTGTGTTAGAGGTGTTACAACTAGGTTCCAATGATGTGGATAGCTTCCCAAGGTGCCAAGTGATGTGCCTGAGTGCTTGGAATGGTTTGAAACAAGCTGGAACTGAAGATGGTATCCCAACTGCAACTTGGTTAAAACCTTGAGCAGTTGGCTGGTGTTCTGAGAAATCAGTGTTCCAGATGTTGTTTAAGTGTTTGGATCACCTCTATATGATGTTTATGAGGTGTGTGTGTGTGATTGGTTTGGTTGGAATAGCTCTCAAACTCAAAACCCGATAGTGACTTGCTTTGAAAGGTAAATTTGGAAGTGAGAAGGTGATTTTGAGGAAAGCATCTGTTTGATGGATTTGGTGTACTCAAACTGATCACAAATGAGCTCTATTTATAGCATAGTAAGTTTGTTTTGCAAGCAATAGTGAATGGCAACTGCTGCAGAGGTTTGGCCAATGTTGATCAATGAGAATCCAAGTCTCCTCTAGCCATTGACTAGAGGTTAGGGCACAGGATGCTGGTTCCCTTGGTCTTGGATATGTCTTGACTGAATTCAATTGGAAATGGCTCAGTCCATGCCACCTTGGTGCATCCATTGAATGCTCCAAAACAAAATTGGAGTATTGTCCCCTCTTTAGGGATTTCTAGGTTTGGCATGCTATTTTTAGTTCCAGGACTTGGGAGGCTTGGGATCAGAGTTGGTTCCTCCCTGGTCTCCCCTTGAGGTGTTCAGATGGATAAGTGTGTTTGTCACTTGCACAAATTTGGAAAATCGAGCAAAATGCACAAATCTGCCTTGCTTTGACAGTTTTTAGCAAGGCATATTGCAATTGTCATATCTCATGGCTCAAGTGGAATTTGACGGAGTTCTTGGCCATTTTGGAAAACAATTGTTTGACCATAGTTGGTTTTGATACTTTTTGGATCCAAGTGAAAAATGCCCCTACATTTGGAAAAAAGTGAAGGCAGATTCTGACTTAGTGAAAATTTCACTAAGTGTTGGAAAAAAGTGACATTTTCACTTTTGGTGATTTTGATCATTCCATAACTTAAAATCCATGAGGAATTGGAATGAGTTGTGTTTGAAGCTTTTGTAGAGGGCCATGAGAGCTACAAATCCAGCTTTGAATGCGGAAAAATGGCCTTGTGGTTTAGGAGTTATGATCCTCCAAAGTTGGTACCCTAGCCACTTTGTTCCATAACTTAGAAAATTTCTGTTTTTTATGGTTACCCCTTTTACAAGTTATCCCACTTTTCTTGATTTTTCTTGATGAATGATGATTCCAATCACACACTAACATCATTTTAGGGTCAAAGAACCATAATTGTGAAAAATCTCAAAAAGTCAAAGTTGACTTTTGTGCTCAGTTGACTTTTTGTCAGATGAATTCCAAACGGTGTGATCCTCTATGAAATCAAGTCCTTGACCTAAATCAAACTTGATGGATGGATTCCATAGGTGTTATAGGGTGTTTTTAATCATGTCCTAAGGTTTGGGAGCATGCCTGGGTCAAAAGTCAAAGGCACATTTGACTTTTCCCGCGAAACCCTAATTGTGGTTCTGATGAATTTGGAACTTATTGAACAAGCTTCTTGGATCAATCCATTATTTCAAATGGATCAATTGGGTGTATTAGAGACCTTCAAATCATGTCTTGAGGTCTTGGCTCATGATTTGGCCCAAAAGTCAACTTGGGGTGAATTAGGTCAAGAAACCCTAATTCCTGATCTGAGGCTAAATTGACTTGATGATTGGGTCCATGATGTTCCATGGAGTATATTAGGTTATGCTTTGAAGCATTGGCTCATGCCCAGAGGAAAATTTCCATCTGGAGGCCCTGGTCAACCAAAACTCTAATTTGGTGACACTGGCGATCTTGAGGCTTGATCCACTTGGAATGCTGCAACCTTGTGCTTGATTCTTGATGTGGGAGTCCTCTTGATCCATTGGGGATGTTTGAGAGGTTTAGACAAGTTGAAGATCATGTCATTCCTTGATTGATCCTTTGTCTAAGAGCTCAGAGAGGGCTTGAAACCCTAAAATTGATTGTAGTGGATGCTTACCCATCTTTGGGGAGACTATTGAGGCATGATGGTCCATCCATATTGTGATGATGATGTGCACAATGATGGGAAATCTTAGTGGTCAAAATTTGGGGTATGACAACTAGAAGCAGCACTGGAGACCATGAGGTCAAACCAATACCTCTGTGAGAGGCGGCTAGAACTTTTGAATGCAAAGTACTCCACCATGAAAGACAACATGTCATTCTAATTCCAAAGACTTTTTATTTATTTTTATGCTTCATCATTGTTCCTTGGATTCTGTAATGCTTATTTGCTTCTTGATGTAACGAATTTATCCATTTTGGCTGTATGTCTTATTTCGCCATATTAGCTTCGCTTATTTTGCATGCGTGATTATTCTCTAGCTATTTTTACTTCTCGAAGTGCAGGCTTGTACTTCTTTAAGTACTTCCCATCTACCCTCAAGATTCTCTTATCTTGATCTAATTCTTCGATCTCATAAGCACCATTCGAAAAAACCTGTATGATTTGAAAAGGACCTTCCCACTTAGGAGACCATTTTCCCAAAAATCTATCCTTTCGATCCATAGGCAAAATTACTTTCTAAACCAATTCTTCAAGCGAAAAAATCTTAACTTTAATTTTCTTATTATACGACTGTTCTACTCTCTTCTTCCGCCTTTTCAACAATTCTAAAGCATTAAGCCTTTCCTCATCTAAGTCCACCAATTCATCTAACATCATATTCCAATACGACTCAGATGGGATCTCATGATGCCTATGGATTCTTACCGACTAAAGATAGATTTCAACTAGTAATACTGCATCATGGCCAAAGGTCAATCAAAAAGGTGTGGAATTAGTCGCCTCTTTGGGGGAGGTTCGACATGCCCAAAGAACTTGGTTCAATGTTTTGTGCCAATTTCTAGGCTTCTTTCCCACATGCTTCTTAATTAGGCTAATCACCAATTTATTTGCTGCTTTGACCTGACCATTAGTCTGAGCGTAATAAGGTGTAGAGGTTAAGAGTTTGAAACCCATTTCTTTAGCAAATTCTTGCATTTTCCGACAAGTAAACACTGATCCTTGATCTGTCGTAATGGTTTTTGGGATTCCAAACCTATAAATAATGTGTTTTTTAATAAACTCGATCACGTCTTCTTGGTCAACATTTGGTAATGGCACAACTTCCATCCATTTACTAAAATAATCAATGCCTACCAAAATGTACCTTTGATTTTTAGATGACACTGGTCGAATCTCACCAACCAAATCCAAAGCCCAACCTCTAAAGGGCCATGGTTTGACTATGGAGTGTAGTTCGCTTGCAGGGACATGTTGTACAGCTGCATGTACTTAGCACTCTTGACATCCTTTAGCAAATTTGATGCAATCCTTTAATATAGTAGGCCAATACATCCCTTGTTGGAACAAAAGCCATTTCATCTTGTCGCCTACCTGATGAGCACCACATGCCCCACTATGAACTGTCGAAAGGGCTATGTATGCTTCTGACTCACTAAGGCACTTAAGCAAAACTCCCTCAGGAGTCTTTTTAAATAACTCATTACCCAAAAAAACGTAACTCAAAGCTCGATACCTGGTTTTTTGATCAGTGAATGCCGTTGGGTTCTGTAGATATTCAACTATTAGTTTCCTCTAATCTTCTTCCGTTAAGCTATCCACTGCTAAGACTTCGAAATTTTCTTTATCAACGTATCCAAGCTTCGTTGTTTCCAAGTCTGATGGGGATAATCTGGCTGATACAACTCTTCCTCTGACTTTTATTGCCTCTTCTAGTCTTTCCTTCAACACCTTGTATCCAGAAGCAATCTGAGCCAGGTCATTCGCCACTTGATTTTCCAATCGAGGTATATGTCGAATATTCACTACTTCGAACTTTTTCAATAATCGATTGGCTATTACGAAGTACATAATGAGATTCTCTTTAACACATTTGTACTCCCTTGTAATTTGTTATATGACTAACTCTGAGTCTCCCATTATTTCGACTCGAGTTGCCCCTAACTCCAACAATATTTCAAGTCCGACAATTAAGGCTTCATATTCAGCCTCATTATTTGAACAGATCCCTTCGACTCTATACTTGAACTTTGTTGGAATTCTATTAGGAGAAACGATTAGGACTCCTACAGCTATACCATCTTTATGACTAGAACCATCAAAATATAATTTCCAATGTTCAAGCTCAAGATATTTCGATACATTTTCGTTTATAGAGTGGTCGATAATAAAGTCAGCTACCACTTGACTCTTAACAACCTTTAAAGGCATATATGTCAAGGAATACTCAGTTAAAGCCAATGCCCATTTACCAATTCGACTATGCAAAATTGGCTTAGACAACATGTGTTTAATGATATCGAAATGAGATGAAACATAAACATCAACTGGTTTTATATAATGCTTTAACTTTGTACAAGAAAAATACAAGCATAAACATAATTTTTCAACTATGTTATACCTAGTTTCTGCATCGTTCAAACCCTACTAAGGTAGTAAATGGCACTTTCGACACCATTTTCATCCTCTTGAGCCAACATGCTCCCTAAGGTTTTGTACGATGTAGATATGTACAGTCTCATGCTCCTACTTCTACAAGGTGGTGCTAGAATTGGAGGATGACTCAAATACTCTTTGATTTTGTCGAAAGCTTCCTGTTGAGCTTGCCCCCATTTGAATCCCTCCTTGTTTAGTCGGAGTAGAGGTGAGAAGGCTTGAGTTTTTCCGCTGAGGTTCGAGATAAATCTTCTTAAGAAATTGATCTTTCCCAACAGTGATTGCAGTTCCTTCTTTGTTGATGGCGCTTTCGCCTCCATAATGGCTTTGGTCTTATTCTGATTTATTTCGATTCCCTTCTTATGGACCACAAAGCCTAAGAAATCTCCCTCCTGCACACAGAAAGCACATTTGAGAGGATTCATTTTGAGACCATGTCTTCGCATCCTTTCGAATGATTGTCGAAGATTGTCAATATGATTCTTCCTTGAAATAGACTTTACAACAATATCATCAATGTAAATTTGCATAAAAGTCTCTATGTAATCATGGAAGATTCTATTCATTGCTCTTTGATATGTTGCCCCACTATATTTTAGGCCAAAAGGCATAACTACCCATTCGTAAGTGCCTAAGGCCCCAGGGCATCGAAACGCCGTTTTAGGGACATCCTCTTCAGCAATGAATATTTGGTTATACCCAGAATACCCGTCGAGCATGCTAAGGTATTCATGGCCAGCGGAAGAGTCGACTAACATTTCCACAACAGGCATTAAGTATTCATCCTTTGGGATCGCAGCGTTTAGATCTCTAAAGTCTATGCAAACCCTCAAAGTACCATTCTTTTTTATAATAGGCACAATGCTTGCAAGCCATTCGACATACCTGGCCATTCAAATAAATTTGCAGCAAATAAGCCTTTCGACTTCCTCCTTAATCTTCGAGAGAATTGCTGGTGCAAACCGCCTTGGATTTTGCTTGATTGTCTTCTTTCCAAATTTAATTGGCAGCTTCAATTCGACCAATTCTCCACTCAAGCCAGGCATCACGTCGTAATCCCATGCAAAGCAGTGTTTAAACTCCTTCAACAATTGGATCACTTCGACCTTGAGTTGTGGGTTAATATTTGCACTGATATATGTTGGTCTTTTCATTGCCCCTTCTCCCAAGTCGATTTATTCCAAAGGATCTTGCTCTAGCATTTTGATGATGGCATCGAGCCTCTGGCTTTGAATTTCGTCTTGAACCATATCAGGTGGTTCTGGGTCGAAGTCCTTATCAGGACCTTCTTGATTTACTTTTTGGTTGGCTTTGACAGCCATATGTTTAACTTCGGCCTCCAAGGCCGCTTGCAGTTTATTTTCGGCTATGTAAGCCGAAATCCTTTCGAGCACCTCAAACTCAGGCATCATCGTCGAATTCACTTCACCAGCCTGTGGGGTTAACTCCGGATGTCCCTTCATAAGAAAAGTTATCTTATCCTATAACTTACCGATCCCACTGGAACCCATTTGTTGGATGTAGGTACAGTGAACAATGTGCATTGTCGTCTGGAGTGAACGCAAAATCGGCTGGGTTACATGGAGCGATGTTAGCCAATTTTTTGTCGAAGTTTCGACTATCGACATGGTTAGCCGAAGCCAAGAAATAGCTCTGATCGGCTTCAATGTTCTCGACAATACCATCTGTTCACCAGATGGTGATTCTTTGGTGCATCGAAGATGGCACGAATCCTATTCCGTAGATTCATTCTCGTCCCAATAATAAGTTGTTTTTAGCCTTTGTCTCTACAACCATAAACATGGTTGACCTTGTGAATGCCGCTACTGTCAGGTCTACTTGGATTACCCCCAACGTGTTTCCAACCTTCTCTTCGTAATTGGATAACACCATGTTGTGAGGTTTGGTGTCAGTATCGAACTTTCCTATCCTCCTCAACATGAAGTGCGGCATCAAGTTTACAGTAGCACCGCAATCCAGCCGAATTTTGTTAACTGGGACATCTTCAATCTTCCCAGTGATGAAGAGAGGCTTCAGATGGCTCTTCATAGCTTCAATAGGCCTTTTGAAGAATGCATTTTGCTCTTCGACACACCCGTTATTCATTACATAATAGCAAACTAACCTATGTGTGTCCATTTCTACATCGATGTTATCTTCCGTATCTTCGATCTCACAAACCTGGTCGAACTCCCTCGGCAGGACAAACACCACGTTGACCAAAATGTCGAGAGACTGCTCTGACCCTGAATCAAAATTATTAGTGAGCAATTCAACCTTAACATCCTTTCGATCATGCTCTTCTTTGCCTGCTTGTTCTGGTGTAGCGGCAGGCACTTTTTTGACAGGCTTGGGCTTTTTCCCGTCGACTGGTACATTGGTGCTGGATTCTGCTTTCGCCTCAGCTTCTCTCTGGGCTTTCCTTCTTCTTTGTTCCCTCCTCCACTGGGACCTAGACATGGGGTTTTCCCTTTGTAGTTCTCTGAGACGTAAGCTGGTTTCTTTGAGGCCATCGAAGTGCCTTTTTCTACATCAAAACTCTGCCACTTATGTTGGCTCTTTTCTTTATTCTCATTTGGTTTTACCCACTTGCCATTGGAAAGTTTCTTAAATGATTTAAAAGTAGTGGGCCTTGCCCCTGGAACTCTAGTCTTTGGTTGTTCTTGCTTCGAAGCAGACTTCCTTGGGTCGAAACCCCGCTGGCCACAAAGGGCTTTCTCCTCGCGCATTTGCTTGGCCTTTCGAACTCCTTCGATATTCTGTGCTGCCTTCTTGTCAAATACAGCGCTACATCTGGGACACAACATGACTTCTGACCTCTTCTTTTGACACCTGTGTATAAAGTCAATCAAATTTTCCTCCTCTTTTGGGAAGGCCAACTTGTTGTATTCTTCCTGTCGACATTCATTATCAACCTCCATGGGTGTCTCTTAAGAAATCCCCACCATGTTGATTTCCATTTTGACATCCTCAGTGATATCAAGCTTGCACAATTCCATCTGAAGGCCCTCAGCAGCCTAGTCTATCTGAACAAAACCATCAGTGGTTTCCTTGGTTACCATCATCCACTGGGAATCCCCAGTGATTCCGTCGTCGGCGTCTTCAGTAACCCCTATGTTGACACCATCAGTAGTGTTGTTGGTGAAACTTTCAACAGCCCCGCTAGCAAAACTCTTTATGAATTCTTGGTCGAGACCTTCAGTGATCCTGACCATGACTGCTTCATTGTTGAAATCATCAGCGATTTCAACCATATTGACATTGTTGTCGAGGCCTTCAGCAACCTCAATCATGTTAACCTCCGTTGTCTTTGCATAGTGAGCATCAGCCACTGGTAAGGTATTTGAATCGATCTTCATCTGGTTTTTAGACTTCTCACCGAACTTGAGCCTTCCTTCTTGGATTGCATTCTGAACAAGATCCCTGAAAAGGAAACATTGAAAAGTCTTATGGCCCATGAAATTATGGTATTTACAAAAACCTCTCTTTTTTCTCTGTTCTAAAGGAGGCACTTTAGCACCAGGAGGCACTATCATCTGACCGTCCTTAACTAACAAGTCGAAAATTTCTTCACATTTAGTAACGTCGAAAGTGTAAGTTTTCTTGGGGAATTTATCATTCTTTTCTGGTTCGACAGGATTTTTCCTATTCGAAGGGGCCAACAACTTACAAGAATAAGGTGGACCTTGTTTCAATTCAGGAAGATCAATCTCGCCTTCGTCGAAACTTACTGACTCATTATAATATTTTTCATCTTCGTCATTAACTTCGAAATAGGTCACCCTTTTATTCTTATTCGCCCTAGCCTTTTCTTCCTTTAGGCGTTCTAGTTGTCGAACTCTATCAGCCAATTGAGCCATATCTCTTAAATATTGGATATCCAATTTCTTCCTAATGGAATAATTGAGGCCTTCAGCGGCCATTTCGACTAATTCATGTTCTGGAACTTGTGTAAAGCACCTAGCCTTGAGCAGTCGAAATCTATTCAAGTAGTCATCTATTGGCTCAGTGAATTTTCATTTTATACTAGTTGATTCCTTCAGATTAATCTTCGTTTATTTCATATAGAACTACTCATGAAATAGGCGTTCCAACTGGGTCTAATTGTGGATCGAATTTGGTGGCAAAGTTGTGAACCACGTGAAGGCATTCTTCGTCAGAGAACTTGGGAAGTATTTTATCCTAAGATTCTCATTATTCGCAATTTCTCCAGCCTCTATCACATATCTAGCCACGTGTTCGACAATGGACTCATTGGTGTCCCTAAAAAACTTAGTGAACTTAGGGACTTTCGTTCTTGGGGGTAACTCTGACTGGAGAATATATTCTGACAATGGAGATGTATAATTTGGCCTTCGAAGGCCAAACTTTACCCCATTTTGGACCACAATCCTTTCGACCATGGCTGCCAAATTGTTATCTGCTGCCACATCATGATGTCGAACTTATTGTATAACGTTGTCAGCATCCTGGTTTCTATTCACCAAAACCATCATTGTTTGTTCTCCTACATGAATTTGTGGTTGATTCCTAGGGGTTCGACTATTCCCTGGTTCGCTAAATTCATCTGAGGTATGTTTCCTGGATTTTGTTGGTTTTGGTTAATAGTGGGGTCCTCTTCGAACACCGCTCCTTGATTTCACGCGATATACTCTCTCTGAGGGTTTCAGGAGGGTTAGGTACACTAAAGAAATCTGCAAGGTGTGTCATCTACGCCGCCATTTGCGCCGCCATTTGCTGATTAGTCTGGGTGGTATTTTGAATTAGAGGCTGAAAGATTTCTGACATAGTTTGGGACATTATTTGGACCATTTGGTGGTTCCTTTCATCCGTTTGTTGCCTTAAATAGGATGCAGTAGTATTCGTCAAGCCTGGCATTTGGGTTGAATATCCTATTCCTAAGGATTGGTTATTTTGACCCATATTAACCCACGATCCCGGCCCTTGTAAAGGTGAAGTTACTGTGGATTCTGTAAATACTGGAGGAGCATTCTGTAAGTTTGCCATCATCGAAGTTGGCATCCGATAAGGTGGGTCTCGACAAGGAAAAGACATAGAAAATTCAGGGGAAAAAATGGTTGGAAGTTAGCATTTCCCACTGGTAGGGGAGTCCTTGGTGGACCCCTTGATCCAACATAACTCAGAATGGGTTGAGTATGAGCGATCGAATGTGTTGGGGTTGAACTTACCATAGATGGTATGGCTTCAAATATGGGCGCAAAAACCGTGGATCCTCCAGTCGAAGACCCTGGGATTGGTTCTGCATTGATACCAGACGTAGTTTGAGGATTCGAACTATTTGGCTGATTAGTACTTGCCATTTTCCTCGTATATCTCCTCTTTGGTCTATCTTCGTTTGTGGTGGCTACTTTACCACTTCTTAAAAGCATACAACATAGTTTTCTATAGAGAAGAGATAATCAAAAATGCAAAATTTTAAATTTCTTTTAAAAACACAAGAAATTCTTTTAGCATTTGTCCCACTGGGCGTGCCAATTTGTTTACTAGGAAAAATAGTAAACAACCTCTGGTCTATCAATTTTATAAAATGAGTAACTTGCAGGATCGACCAAACTAAATCCTAGGACATGTGCTAAAACGATTTAAAAAGATACGAAAAGAATGTTGAATACTTCGACTACATTCATATTTAGAAATACAGGCATTTCGACAAGACTTGAAAAGAAGATAATATGAATAAATGATTAAAAGTGCATTGGAAAGTGACTTGACAAAATAAAGAAAAGAAAGTAAACTTTCTAAATAAAAATTAATTGGATTGCATTGAATAAGAAAAATGGTGTTACATAACACGTACATTTCTTTAGCAACTCGTTTCTCGCTACACACAGATACTTTGAGTGATTTAAGAAATTTGTACAATTTTAACATACACAAATCCTAATGCTAAGACTTGCTATTTATAATGGTGAAAAATAACTACCCACTAACGGCCTATTAATCAGAGCGAAACACATGGCATCGTGCATGCCTTCATTCTTCAGATGCTCAACATGTTTCCTTTCTCTCAAATGGATAAGGACAAAGTGCCCCCTATTATTTAAATTTGAACTCCAAATCGAACAATGCTCATTAGCCTTCTGTCGAAGAACATCTCCAAGTTGTTTAGAAATATTTCTAATTCCCTGAAATACTTTCCTCTTGTATGAAGACACCTTCGACTAAAATCCTCCACAAGTACAATTTCTGTCGAAGTCCCTAAAGCTTCAAAAATCCATTTCTTAGAATAAAATTCTTAATCCAACATCAGGCGTCGAAATTAGGAGCTAATAATGGGCATTGGCTTTAACTGAGTATTCCCTAACTTATATGCCTTTAAAGGCTATTAAGGGCCAAATGGTGGCTGACTTCATCGTCGACCATTCTATAAACGAAAAGATATTAAACTATCTTGAGCTTGAACCTTGGAAATTGTATTTCGACGGTTTTAGTCATAAAGATGGTACAGGCGTAGGAGTCCTGATCATTTCTCCTAATAAAATTCCAACAAAATTCAAGTATAAAGTCGAAGGTATTTGTTCGAATAATGAGGCTGAATATGAGGCTTTAATAGCTGGACTTGAAATATTGTTGGAATTAGGGGCAAATCGAGTCGAAATAATGCGAGACTCAGAGTTAGTCATAAAACAAATTATAAGGGAGTACTAATGTGTTAAAGAAAATCTTATTCTGTACTTCGTAATAGCCATTCGATTACTGAAAAAGTTCGAAGTAGTGAATATTCGACACATACCTCGATTGGAATATCAAGTGGAAAATGACCTGGCTCAGATTGCTTATGGATATAAGGTTTCGAAGGAAAAATTAGAAGATCCAATCGAAGTCAGAGGAAGAGTTGTATCATCCAGATTGTCCCCATCAAATTTGGAAACGATGAAGCTAGGATATGCTGATAAAGAGAATTTCGAAATCTTAGCAGTAGATAGCTTGACGGACGAATACTGGAGAAAACCAATAGTTGAATATCTGCAGAACCCAACACCGTCCGCTGATCGAAAAATCAGGTTTCGAGCTTTAAGTTATGTTCTTTTGGGTAACGAGTTATTTAAAAAGACTCCTGAGGGAGTTTTTCTTAAGTGCCTTAGTGAGTCAGAAGCATACTTAGCCCTTTCGACTGTTCATAGTGGGGCATGTGAGGCTCATCAGGTAGGCCACAAGATGAAATGGCTTTTATTCCGACAAGGGATGTATTGGCCTACTATGTTAAAGGATTGCATCGAATTCGCTAAGGGATGCCAGGAGTGCCAAGTGCATGCAGGTGTACAGCATGTCCCTGCAAGCGAATTACATTCTATAGTCAAGCCATGACCCTTTAGAGGTTAGGCTTTGGATTTGGTTTGTGAGATTCGACCAACGTCATCTAAAATTCAAAGGTACATTTTGGTAGGCATTGACTATTTTATGAAATGGATCGAAGTTGTGCCACTACCAAAAGTTGACCAAGAAGACGTGATCGAGTTCATTAAAAAACACATTATCTATAGGTTTGGAATCCCAGAAACCATTATGACAGATCAAGGATCAGTGTTCACTGTAACGCCACATTTAATTATAATATTTATTTATTTAATTATTATGATTATGCGGTGTTTTGGTGCTTTGTGATGACTTGGTGATGTTGATGAATTATGTGATTTGTGGGGTATCCTTGGGTTAGGGAAATCTTGAGACCTTAGAATTAGTAATTTAATTAGATTATTTTATTAATAATAATATTGAAGTAATTTGAATATTAGAATATTATTTAAATTATTGTTATTATTGTTAATTAAATAATTAGGAGGTCTTTAAGGGTAAGAAGGTAATGTTGAGGGATTAGTGGAGGATAGCGTGGTAAACAGAGATTAAGGCCCAAAACCCTTAGGTTTAACAAAAGAGAAAAGTAGGGATTGTGAGATCATAATTTTTGGTAACCCTAAGGAGATTAGAGATCTGAAGAGAGAGGACGCTAGATTGAGGAATCAACCGTAGGAACCCGGAAAACGAAGAATTTCTACTAGAATTTCGAGGTATGGGGGGTAATCCGGGTTAATGTGTTTGATATGGGTTTAAGGTAGAGGTAGTCATGTGTTTTTTTGTGTTCTGATAATTTCGTGTGAATCTGTGATAGATCTGTCATGAATTTTCGTGTTTTGGTGTATGTGATTATTGGTGATGATTCTGGTGTAAATTATTGTATGATGATGATTGAGTAATTGTTGATGCTGTGACGAACTTTGGGTAACCAGATCTGTAAATCGAGCCTGACAATAACTAAATTCAGACTTAGTAATTAAGGGTAATTGATGTAGATGATGAAGTAAGATGAACAACTTAGATCTGGGATGAATCGAAGTTGATTTGAGGCTGTTTTTGGGAGATCGAAGGTGCTGGAAGGAGAGACTTTGCATTCAGATGCGAAATCTAAGTTTTGGAGGAGTCTCTGGTGATATACGTATGGGAGAAGGCAATACGCGTATGGGGGGGAAGCGATACGCGTATGGGGGATAGTAATACGAGTATGGGGACACTCCCAAGGTGATACGCATAGCGTACGCACCTGTTCCCAAGGGATGATACGGCCCTCTGCTGGTACGTGTAGCATACGTGTATAGGGATAATGGCAATACACGTATGGGGTGATGATACGCGTATGGGATTGTGGGAAAGTGCCTTACGCGTATGGGCTAGCCATTACGCGTAAGGGACGATCTGAAGGAAAATTGAGAGGAAGACCATCTCTGCTGATACGTGTATTGGAGGGTTCAATACGCGTATGGGGTGGCGTGAAGGTTGGACCATACGCGTATAAGGGTGGTCCATACGGGTATGGGCAGAGGTGTTCGCAGAATTTTCCGTTCTTGCGATTTCTGTCCCGATTTCGCTTGTGACGTGATTCCTTTGGGATGTATGGCTAAGATGAGATGATATAACACTAGTAATCTAGTAATGATGATAAATAGGATAAAAATTGGGAATTTATGTGACGAACCAACTAAGATGCATTGTGAGTTATAATGATGAACTTTGACGAGTGTGACTTGTTGTGATGTTATGATGTTTTATATTGATGATGAATTCATGAATGATGATGCAACCATGACAATTTTATGACGATGTTTATTATGACGATTGTGCATCATGAATTCATGGCATAGTCGGATTTCGGTCCATTGGGGTGGCTCCAATCCCATCGTGTGGATTGAAGTGTTTTATGACGTGCTCCGATTCTTATGTAGAATCGATCCTATTGGTGGGGATCTTTGGAGGGTGATGGCCCAGTGTCCATCGATTATGACGATATTGGTACCACATGAAGGAGTATGACATTGCATTGCATACTATGTGGCATTGCATTATATTGATGTTATTGATGTGCCTTGATGTTGTGTGTGACAGATGACGATATATTTGTGCCTTATCTTTTACGCATATCATATAAATTAATTTCGTGATTACTCACCCTGCCTGTTTGAATGTTGCCTCCACGTGGGTAACGTTCAGGTGATCAGGTTTAGCTCCTTGGCGCATGAAGATTTAGTTTTGAATCATTTTTTATTTCTCCGTCAATTATATGGTCTTGCTCTGATATGTAACATCGGGTCGGGACGTTTGAGTCGAACGATTTCGTTCTTTTGTCTTATGGACATAATGTTTTTCATGAGTTTTATTTGAGGAATTTTGAATTATAAAAGTGTTTTGTTTAAACTTGATTTTCCGCTGCGTGGTGTTTAATTAACTTTGGTGGTAAAACCCGTGTGACGGGACAAGGGGTTATTATGATGTTTTGTGACGATATGTGATGCCCTTTTTGGGGATGATACTCTGATTATTTTCCAAGTTAATTGTGTAATTTGTTGGGGTAGAAAAAGGGTGTTACATTTGTGGTATCAGAGCAGGTCGGTCCGTCCGGCCAGGTCTTTACTTGATGTCAGTCCCTGTCGGTCGACGAGTCTGTGTACACTGTCGATGTTTTAGTTATTCTAACCTTGTTGGTGGTGTGCAGGATGGCTGGAAGAAATGATCGTGTGATTGCTGATGCTTTGGAATCAGTTGCTAATGTGGCGGCGCGGCTGAATCCGAATGGTGGAGTTCCAGATGAGTTTCGGGCTTTGGGGAAGTTTCAGAGGAATAACCCACCGACTTTTGTGGGTACGCATGATCCAGCAAGTGCACACAAGTGGCTGAAGGCGATCGAGAAGATTTTCCAGGTAATGGGGTGTTCTGATGAGCAGCAGGTTCAGTTCGAAATGCATATGCTGGAAGAGGAAGCTGAGGACTGGTGGGATAACACCCGTCAAAGACTTACGGATGTTGGTACTGTGATAACTTGGGCTGTGTTTAAGCAGGAGTTTCTGGGCATGTATTTCCCAGAGGATGATCGTGGCAAAAGGGAAGTGGAATTCCTTGAGCTGAAGCAAGGAGATATGACTGTGGCAGAATATGCCGCGAAGTTTGAGTCGCTAGTGAAGTTCTGTCCTCACTACAACCGTGCTAATGCTGAGATGTCAAAGTGTCTCAAGTTCGAGAATGGAATGAGACTAGAAATCAAGCAAGGTATTGGGTACCAACAGATCCACAGGTTTGCTGAGTTGGTTGACAAGAGCAGAATCTACGATGAGGATAGCCGAGCTCGATCTTCTTACTACAAGCAGATGAGTGAGAAGAAAGGGCAGTATAGGGGAAAGCCTTATACGACTTCAAATAACAAGGGGTAGCAGAAGGCTTTCGATGGGAAAAAGTTAAGTGGGGGAGCAGCTCCCACTTTTGGAAAGTGTTATAAGTGTGGCGAACAAGGTCACCGTGCTGATGTGTGCACCAATAATGTGTGTGGTGTTATAGATATGGGAAGAAGGGGCATAGAGATACTGATTGCAAAGATGAGGGCCCAACCTATTTCAATTATGGGGAAAAGGGTCACATTAGTACTCAATGTCAAAAGCCGAAGAAGACCGCTACTGCTGCTCATACCAGTGGCCGTGTGTTTGCTTTGAGTGGTACGAGGTGCCAGAGAAGGACAACCTAATTCGAGGTACTTGTTTTATTCATAATATAGAATTGGTTGCTATTATTGATACTGGTGCTACTCATTCTTTTATCTCACTTGAATGTGATAATAGATTGAGTTTGAAGTTATCTGATATGAATGGTAATATGGTAATAGAAACTCTAGCTAATGGTTCTGTTACTACTACCCTTGTGTGTTTAAGATGTCCTGTGACGATTTTTGAGAAGAGTTTTGTGATGGATTTGGTGTGCCTACCCTTGCACCAAATTGATGTAATCTTTGGAATGAACTGGTTGGAATTCAACCGTGTTCATATCAATTGTTATAACAAGACGGTAGAGTTTCCTGAGATTGATGATAGTGGGGAGTTGATGTTCTTGTCTGCTAAGCAAGTAGACGAACTTCAAGAAGATAAAGCCTTGGTGTTTGCAATGTTTGCATCGTTGCAAATGGATCGTGAAGCTGCGAGTGTAGAGTTGCCTGTTGTATGTGAATTCCCAGATGTGTTTCCAGATGACATCAGTGATTTACCTCCAGAGTGTGAAGTGGAGTTTGCAGTGGACTTAATACCAGGTACGAGTCCAGTGTCTATGGCTCCGTATTGGATGTCTGCTTCTGAGTTGAGTGAGTTAAAGAAACAGTTGGAAGAGTTACTTAAGAAGAGGTTTGTTCGACCAAGTGTTTCTCTGTGGGGTGCTCCTGTGCTGTTAGTAAAGTAGAAAGATGGAAGTATGAGGTTGTGTGTTGATTATCGTTAGTTGAATAAAGTGACTATTAAGAATAAATATCTGCTACCGAGAATCGATGATTTGATGGATCAGTTAGTAGGTGCTTGTGTATTAAGCAAGATTAATTTAAGGTCAGGCTATCATCAGATTCGAGTTAAGCCTGATGATATTCTGAAAACGGCTTTCAGGACGAGGTATGGACACTATGAATACACTGTGATGCCGTTTGGTGTATCTAATGCACCCGGTGTGTTCATGGAGTATATGAATCAGATCTTTCATGAATATTTGGATCAGTTTGTTATAGTCTTCTTTGATGATATTCAGATATATTCTAAATCGGAAGAAGAGCATGCTGAGCATTTGAGGACTGTGTTGCAAGTCTTGAAAGAGAAGAAGTTGTATGTAAAGCTGTCAAAGTGTGAGATCTGGTTGAAGGAAGTGAGTTTTCTTGGCCACGTGATTTCAAGAGGTGGAATTGTTGTTGATCCTTCGAAGATTGATATTGTATTACAGTGGGAGACTACGAAGTCTGCTACTAAGATACGAAGTTTTTTGGGATTGGCGGGTTATTACCGCAAATTTATTGAAGGCTTTTCTAAGTTGGCATTACCGTTGACTCAGTTGACTCGGAAAGGTCAAGCTTTTGTGTGGCATGTTGCTTGTGAGGAGAGTTTTGTGGAATTAAAGAAGAGGTTGACTACTGCTCTAGTGTTGATTTTTCCCAATCCAAGTGAATCTTTTGTAGTGTACTGTGATGCATCGAAGATGGGTCTTGGAGGAGTATTAATGCAGAATGGTCAAGTGGTTGCCTATGCTTCTAGGCAGTTGAGGGTTCATGAAGTGAATTATCCAACCCATGACTTAGAGTTGGCAGCGGTGGTATTTGTGTTGAAAATTTGGAGACACTATCTATTTGGCTCTAAATTCGAAGTGTTCAGCGATCATAAGAGTTTGAAGTACTTGTTTGATCAGAAAGAACTGAATATGAGGCAGAGAATGCGGTTGGAATTGCTGAAGGATTTTGACTTTGATTTGAATTACCATCCAGGTAAAGCAAATGTAGTGGCCGATGCATTGAGCAGAAAGTCATTGCATATGTCGATGCTTATGTTGAAAGAGTCGGAGTTACTTGAACAATTCTGAGATTTGAGTTTGGTGTGTGAAGCAACTCCTGACAGTGTGAAGTTGGGAATGTTAAAGTTGACTAGTGGTATTCTGGAAGAGACCAGAATGGGACAACAATCTGACTTGAAGTTAGTTGACCAGTTGACTTTGATCAACCAAGGTAACGGAGGAGATTTTCGAATTGACGAGAATGGTGTAATGATGTTCAGAGACAGGGTATGTGTCCTAGATGTTCCAAATATTAAGAAGAGCATTCTTGAAGAAGGAAACCGAATTAAATTGAGTATTCATCCCGGTGCTACGAAGATGTACCAGGATTTGAAGAAGTTATTTTGGTGGCCAGGGATGAAGAAGGAAATTAAGGAGTTTGTTTATGCATGTTTGACTTGTCAAAAGTAGAAGATTGAGCATCAAAAGCCTTTAGGTATGATTCAGCCATTGAGGATTCCAGAATGGAAATGGGATAGTATTTCCATGGATTTTGTGGTGGGATTGCCGAAGACTGCTAAAGGAAATAACTCGATCTGGGTTATTGTGGATAAATTAACTAAATCAGCTCATTTCTTACCGATGAAGATTAAAATCATTCCATGCAGAAGTTAGTTGAGATGTATATAGACGAAATTGTGAAGTTGTATGGTATACCCTCGAGTATTGTGTTGGATAGAGACCCGAGATTTACATCGAGGTTCTGGAAGAGTTTGCAAGAGGCTTTGGGTACCAAGTTGAGGATGAGTTCAGCATATCATCCGCAGACGGACGGTCAGACAGAAAGGACTATCCAATCTCTAGAGGATTTGCTGAGGGCATGTGTATTGGATCAAGGAGTATCTTGGGATAGACATTTACCGTTGATTGAGTTCACGTACAATAGTAGTTTTTATGCTAGTATTGGAATGGCACCCTATGAAGCTTTGTATGGGAGACGGTGTAGGACTCTTTTGTGTTGGTATGAGTCAGGCGGGAGTGCTGTACTCAGACCTGAGATCGTGCAAGAGACGACAGAGAAGATTAAGATGACCCAAGAAAGGATGAAAGCTTCGCAGAGTCGCCAGAAGAGTTACCATGATAAGAGGAGGAAAGCACTTGAATTCCAAGAGGGAGATCACGTGTTTTTGAGGGTGACGCCAGTGACTGGTGTGGGCCGAGCTTTGAAGTCTAGGAAGCTCACTCCACGTTTTGTTGGTCCCTACCAAATCTTGCAGAGGATAGGGGAGGTAGCCTATCGAATTGCTTTACTGCCGACACTTGCAAATTTGCACGACGTGTTCCATGTGAGGATCGATGGTCGTGAAATGAAGCAATTGCGGGGTAAAGACATAGCTTTGGTGAAGGTGTTGTGGGGTGGACCAGCTGGCGAAAGTTGGACTTGGAAACGTGAAGATCAGATGAAGGAGTCGTATCCGACTCTGTTTCCTTCAGGTAATTTTCGAGGGCGAAAATTCTTTTAAGTGGGGGAGTTATAACGCCCCAAATAATTATAATATTTATTTATTTAATTATTATGATTATACGGTGTTTTATTTCTTTGTGATGACTTGGTGACGTTGATGAATTATGTGATTTATGGGGTATCCTTGGGTTAGGGGAATCTTGAGACCTTAGAATTAGTAATTTAATTAGATTATTTTATTAATAATAATATTGAAGTAATTTGAATAATTAGAATATTATTTAAATTATTGTTATTATTGTTAATTAAATAATTAAGAGGTCATTAAGGGTAAGAAGGTAATGTTGAGGGATTAGTGGAGGATAATGTGGTAAACAGAGATTAAGGCCCAAAACCCTTAGGTTTAACAAATAAGAAAAGTAGGGATTGTGGGATCATAATTTTTGGCAACCCTAAGGAGATTAGAGATCTGAAGAGAGAGGAGGCTAGATTGAGGAATCAACCGTAGGAACCTGGAAAACGAAGAATTTCTGATGGACTTTCGAGGTATGAGGGGTAATCCGGGTTAATGTGTTTGATATGGATTTAAGGTAGAGGTAGTCATGTGTTTTTTTGTGTTCTGATAATTTCGTGTAAATCTGTGATGGATCTGTCATGAATTTTCGTATTCTGATGTATGTGATTTTTGGTGATGATTTTGGTGTAAATTGTTGTATGATGATGATTGAGTAATTGTTGATGCTGTGACAAACTTTGGGTAACCAGATATGTAAATCGAGCCTGACAATAACTAAATTCAGACTTAATAATTAAGGGTAATTGATGTAGATGATGAAGTAAGATGAACAACTTAGATCAGGGATGAATCGAAGTTAATTTGAGGCTGTTTTTGGGAGATCGAAGGTTCTGGAAGGAGAGACTTTGCGTTCAGATGCGAAATCTGAGTTTTGGAGGAGTCTTTGGTGATACGCGTATGGGAGAAGGCAATACGCGTATGGGGGGAAGGCGATACGCGTATAGGGAATAGCAATACACGTATGGGGACACTTCCAAGGTGATACGCATAGCGTACACACCTGTTCCCAAGGGCTGATACGACCCTCTGCTGGTACGCGTAGCATACGCGTATGGGGATGGTGGCAATACGCGTATGGGGGTGATGATACGCATATGGGATTGTGGGAAAGTGCCTTACGCGTATGGGCTAGCCATTACGCGTAAGGGAATATCTGAAGGAAAATTGAGAGGAAAACCCTCTCTGCTGATACGCGTATTGGAGGGTTCAATACGTGTATGGGGTGGCATGAAGGTTGGACCATATGCGTATGAGGGTGGTCCATACGCGTATGGGCAGAGGTGTGTGCAGAATTTTCCGTTCTTGCGATTTCTGTCCCGATTTCGCTTGTGACATGATTCCTTTGGGATGTATGACTAAGATGAGATGATATAACACTAGTAATCTAGTAATGACGATAAATAGGATAAAAATCGGGAATTTATATGACGAACCAACTAATATGCATTGTGAGTTATAATGATGAACTTTGACGAGTGTGACTTGTTGTGATGTTATGATGTTTTATATTGATGATGAATTCATGAATGATGATGCAACCCTGACGATTTTATGACGATGTTTATTATGATGATTATGCATCATGCATTCATGGCATAGTCGGATTTCGGTCCATTGTGGTGGCTCCAATCCCATCGTGTGGATTGAAGTGTTTTATGATGTGCTCCGATTCTTGTGTAAAATTGATCCTATTGGTGGGGATCTTTGGAGGGTGATGGCCCAGTGTCCATCGATTATGACGATGTTGGTACCACATGCAGGAGTCTGACGTTGCATTGCATACTTAGTGGCATTGCATACTATGTGGCATTGCATTATATTGATGTTATTGATGTGCCTTGATGTTGTGTGTGACTGATGATGATGTATTTGTGCCTTATCTTTTACGCATATCTTATATATTGATTTCGTGATTACTCACCCTGCCTGTTTGAATGTTGCCTCCACGTGGGTAATGTGCAGGTGATCAGGTTTAGCTCCTTGGCGCATGAAGATTTAGTTTTGAAGCATTTTTTATTTCTCCGTCGATTAGAGGGTCTTGCTCTGATATGTAACATCGGGTCGGGACGTTTGAGTCGAACGATTTCGTTCTTTTGTTTTGTGGACATGGTGTTTTTCATGAGTTTTATTTAAGGAGTTTTGAATTATGAAAGTGTTTTGTTTAAACTTGATTTTCCGCTGTGTGGTGTTTAATTAACTTTGGTGTTAAAACCCGTGTGACGGGACAGGTGGTTATTATGATGTTTTGTGACGATATGTGATGCCCGTTTTGTGGATGATACTCTAATTATTTGTCGTGTTAATTGTGTAATTTGTTGGGGTAGAAAAAGGGTGTTACATTCACTGGTCGAAAAATGAAAGAATTTGCTAAAGAAATGGGTTTTAAAATGTTAACCTCTACACCTTATTATGCTCAGGCTAATAGTCAGGTCGAAGCAGCAAATAAAGTAGTGATTAGTTTAATTAAGAAACATGTGGGAAAGAAGCCTAGAAATTGGCACAAAACTTTGGACCAGGTTCTTTGGGCATGTCGAACCTCTACCAAAGAGGCGACTAATTATACACCATTTTAATTAACCTTTGGTCATGATGCAATATTACCAGTTGAGATCTACCTTCAGTCGACGAGAATCCAGAGGCATCATGAGATCCCATCTGAGTTATACTGGAACATGATGTTAGATGAATTGGTAGACTTAGATGAGGAAAGGCTTAATGCTTTGGAGCTATTGAAAAGGCAGAAGAATAGAGTAGAACATTCTTATAATAAGAAAGTTAAAGTTAAGACTTTTTCGCCTGAAGAGTTGGTTTGGAAAGTAGTTTTGCCTATGGATCGAAAAGATAGATCTTTGGGGAAGTGGTCTCCTAAGTGGGAAGGCCATTTTCAAATCACATAAGTCTTTTCGAATAGTGCCTATGAGATTGAAGAGTTAGATCAAGATAGAAGAATCTTGAGGGTAAACGGGAAGTATTTGAAGAAATACAAACCTGCACTTCGAGAAGTAAAAATAGCCAAAGAGTAATTACGCATGCAAAATAACCGAAGCTAACATGGTAGAACAAAAATTGTTTGCCAAAATGGCTAAATTCGTTACAAGCAAAAGAGCCACGAGGGGTTCAGAAAAGTCATTACATAATTCAGGAATTTATGATTAAATAAAAAGAATTAAAATGGAAGAGAGGCCTTCATGCTGAGGTATTTTGACTTCAGAAGATCCAGCTGCTTCTCACAGACGGATTTGGTTGACCTTATGACCTCCAGTTCTGCTTCCAACTTTTGAGCCTTATCAGCAAAGTCCAGTCTAACTTCAAGCTCTTTCGCCATTTGGGAGTTATCAAATTTCTGAAGCTCAATGTTTTGTTTTTTGGCTTTCGAGATTTTGGCTTGAAGTTCTCTGATCTATTCCTCCCAGGAATGGATATTCTGATTGTTGGTTTCGATTTCAGCTTTGTTGTCTTCTTGGACTTTCTCTAAGTTAGCTAAGCGATTGGTCGACTCTGAGGCAGCATCCCATGCAGCCGCTACAGAGTCAGTATAACTTTCGATGTCCTTCGAGCTTTGCTTGATTTTAGCAACATCAGTAGTAACTTGGTCGATCATAGAATTCAGTTCCAAGATAACATTTGCAATTTCAGGAGAAGTAGTCAGAATGTTGACTTTCTTAAGAAGACTCTTTAAAGCCAGAGGAGAAGTAGGATCAGACTCAATAATGCGAAATAGGTCACCTTTGAAGATCTTTTCTTTGATCTTTGAAAGTATTTCACTAGCGGGGTCGTTGGTCATTCAACCACCAGACACTGAAGGAGAGCTGAGACTTTTTTCAGATGAACTCCGCCTAGAGCCAATCAAAGCCTTCAAGTATTCTCGAGGGTTTCTTTTCTTCAAGGCCACCAATTCTCCTGCAGAAAAGGTCATAAAGGCGCTGCCTAAATCTTTTACAGTCGACGCACCAAGATTAGGGTTTGGTTCGAAGTCTATCTCCTCATGAACATCTTTTTCCTCGTCTTCCTCCTGGTCATCATATTCCTCGACATGTTCAGGGTTATCGACGAACTCCCCAATGGGTATCGAATAGTTCTGAAGTACAGAGTGAATCTCCCTTTCCTCAATGTCATCATCTGGGTCTTGCTGAGTGATATCCA
Source organism: Lathyrus tuberosus (assembly GCA_022829125.1). NCBI lineage: Eukaryota > Viridiplantae > Streptophyta > Magnoliopsida > Fabales > Fabaceae > Lathyrus > Lathyrus tuberosus. Next base: position 10,659,019 of record JALAZF010000104.1, read on the forward strand.
TACGTTCGACTCTTGGAGAGCCATCTTCCGCTTCCTCTTCGATAGGGGCATGAGGTTTATCAACTCCTGTGACTACCATAGTCTTCATATCCTTCTCCTGATTACCTTCGTGTTCTGAGCCACTGGTGTAAGAATTCTGAGTAATGGTCTTGGGTGGCGAAGTTTTGTGCTGTTACCTAGCCATTTGATTGATTTCGCTTATTGAGCTCTTCTCAGAATCCTCCGCAGAAGTGGGATGATATATTGGTTCACCTTCACTGTTGAGGATTGTTGGGTTGGTTGATTCGGCAGCTGGTTGATTCGAAACTCCTCCATCGTCCTGAAAAATATAATCAAAGTCAGTAGTCGAACATGATTACCAAAATTACTAAGGAAAAATGAGGTATAAAAAATTAGTACCTTAGGAGCTTCAGCCCTAGGACTTGAGTTGTCACTTTCAGGCTGGTCTGTAGCCTTTTTCGACATTTCTTCAGGAGTTAGTTCCAAAATGGTTAAGTTGGTGGGTTTCTTTATGGAGACCTTCACACCTTTCGTGTGAGATTGAGCAAGGGCTTCGGTCATTTTAAGTTGTCTTTTCTTCTTCTTCAGGGGCTGTTTAGCAGTCGGAGATAAGTCTTCATCGTCCAATTCGACTATCACCAATGCGTCCTCCTTTTCCTTCCTTTTATGAGGAGTCGAGGGAAGCTTTCGAGCACCCTGAAAAGGAAAATGTTAGAGAATAATGGAATGTAAAAAGTGTCTAAATTAATAGAGGGTGTGAAATACCTTTGTTGTTGTTGTTGTTGTCTTGCTTCCTCCTTCTTCTTTCACTTCTGCAGGCTTCATAAGTGGTGGTTTCTTTGGAAAAAAATTCACGGCTAAAATAAAACAGAAAACAGTTATTATATGTGAAAGCAAATAATCAAGGAAATGTTGGGTCGAAATCCTCCCGTTCCACACCTTCATATATTTCAGATTCGATGCGAACATCTTTGATCCCAATATGAAGATGCCCTTTGAAACTGTCTAGTGTATGTTTGGTCGGAACCACCCGCCGAGCTTTTGGTTTTGATTGCTGGCGAAGGATGAAAGCACCTGCTGTTTGACTACATTTTGGCTAAAACATTCTGATGATATATTTGAATAAACTGCAGAAGACAAAGATGTCAAAGGAGATGTCCCAGCATGGTGACTCGACATCCTGACTTACTAAGTTAGCAGGTTTTAATCTGCTGCAAGAATTAAGGAGCGGATCAAGGAATCAAAGGAGAAAAGATTGAAAGCCCAAGACAACAGAAGACTATATAAGGAGAGTTAGACCTAGGAAAAAAATAACGAGTGTACTTTGTATCTCTTGTAACTTTGTAACCTAGTTCTCTTGTGTTGAATAAAGGTTTAGGGTTTGAGAATCATTGGCTCTCTTAGGAGTTGTAAGTCTCCACTCTGTAATATGGGATGCAGAGTGGAAGGCATAGGTACAGGGACACAACCAGAAACCTGTAGGTAATGGTTGTTGTATTGTTTTTGGACGAAGCTTTAAAGCAAGTCCAAGATAACATGAAGGTCAAGAAACCGCGGCAGGTTCTGTATTGGCAGAAGACAGAGATTTAACAGGTTGTGATTAGGATGTGAGTGGGGTATCTCATATCAGCGTTGTAAATGTTTGAGTTTAGCCTTATTAAAGATGTTCATTGGGTAGATGTTAGGTATGAAGTTGTAAACGGGGGAGTTTAGCTTTGTAATTTACAGTTTTGTTATTGTTCTTGACTGACATGTTGGATCAGATGTCGTGACATCTGTGATTGTGTAGTTCTGATATTCAAGGTATCAGTTTGTTGTTGCGCCTTTGAGTTTAAATGATTATGTAGCACAATGTCTTGACATGTGTTAGGACATCTGCTGTCTGCATAGGCCAGAATTTCAATTGGTATCAGAGCAGGCATCCTGTCTGGTTCTGGATGAGGTATTTGGGAGATACTTTCTGGCGTTTAAACAAGGAGGAGTTTTGAAGATTAGATCAATCAACTCAGACATACTCAAGGGTATTAATGGATGAGATGGATGTTCTGGATCGAAGGGAGCAACCCGGAGGTTGTTCATGTTGCTGAGGAGATTCTACAACAGCTACAGGAGAAGTGGCTAGTTCTCTTGTTGGTGTGTCTTATAAGATGTTGTGACATCCTATTAGGGCAAGTAGGATTTGTTCCTTGGTGGTTCCGCTGCATGTGTTTCTGATGTAAGAGCTCTAGAATTATGGGATTCTGGAGTTGTTACTGAAGACAGTTGGTGGAAGGTCTCAATCGTCGGCCTCTATATTTGAAGATATCTGCATTCTTTTATTCCAAAGTCGGGAGCGATGGAGTGAAGGGAGTTATGGTTAGATATCTGGTATGGTAACTTGGTACTCGGAAGCTTGGTTTCCTGGTGCAGTTTAGATTCAGTTGAAGAGGAGAGGAGTTGAGTGTAAGTTTATCAAGTTCTTGCTCTGGGAGTTTGATAAATTATTGATCGGCTAGGTTGTCAAAGATACTTGAGAATTCTCTCAAGCCCACTCATAAAGACATCTCAGTCGTGTATCTGGAGTCTTCTAGTTACTCTTCTGACTAGAAGGTGTTTCTTTGAAACACAATCTGAAGAAAGTGGAGGTGATTTATTTTCACCATCCAAAAAGCAGAAAGAAATGATTCATCTCTCTTGACCCTAAGAGTGGATCCAATCTGATTGAAGAATTGTTGAGGTAAATAATATTTGTTCAGAGAGAGTCTTAGTTACTTGAGTCAAAGGTGGCAGCCTTGGTATCTCAACATTGTTTGTCAAAGAAGATACTTGCAAAAAGATTCAATACTTGATTAGAGTTCATGACGTGATCTGGTGGAGCTCAGCTACAACACTGAAGAAGGGTTACTGGACAAGGATTTAAGATCAATTGCTATTTGTGGAATCCACAAGTATTTAATTGATTATCCTTGAAATTCAAGATTGTTGATGTTCAACAGGATGTTGGAACATCTCATCATCAGAGATTGTGCAGAATTATGAGAGGGGTACTGCATACGCTTTAGCATCTGTTTTATCTTAGGTGGTGACCTAAGAAGTGGCTTCAGTCGGGTGTGATATAAGCATGTGTTCTTTGGAGAGTTTCTTGGCAAGAAACTCGTCTGGACTTTGATGTTGTTGAAGATGAAGATGAATACATCATAATCTTGATGGTTACTGCTTGGATCAGTTTATTTCTAATCTGGGTACTTTGGAGCATGGATCTTGCTCTTCTTGGAAGTCAAAGTTAAGTGGCAGTTTTCTCTGACTTTCTACAGTCGGCTCTACTAAGGAAAGTGGCATTCTTTGGTATTGTTATGGTGTAGTCTTGGACTACTTATTTTCTGAAGATTCAGACGTGGCAGGTGTGAAGTCTTTGGAGTTTTAAAGTAGAATGAAGGTTGTCTACTCAAACTTGGTTATTGAATCACGTCTATGAGAGCATGGAACTCTTGTTCTGCAAAGGGAAGAGGTTCTTCTAAGTGGCAGAAGGAGGAGCTGAATTCAACAGTTGGATGTCATATCAAAATATTCTGACATCTAGCTTAACATCAAAAGTCTTAGCTGGTGATGTGGCACATCAGCTTAAGATAAGGTGATCTACAGGAGAATGGAAGTTATGGATGCTTCAAAAAGGTCTATCTCATACAGTTTGCAGGAGCTGTGGTTTGAGAAGATGTTACATGACTAAAAGGCTTGGTGGATCCAAGATGTCTTGCTATGAAGCAAGTAGTTCGTGTGACTTGAAGATATGATTTCATTGGTGGATCAGTGTATCTTGTGGGGGTTCTTAATAAGAGTGATATCAATCAAAAGGTGGCATTTGGTTCGTTTCATAGTGTGCATTCAAGCAGGATGCTTGAAACTGATTGCTCTTGTGCATAAGAGTAGTTAGTTAAAAATGTACGGAGGTTCTGATTCTCTTGAAGTTTGTGGCAGAAGTTCTGGGTTGAGGATGGAAGTATACCTTCTTTTGGTGGGTGAGAGTTTATTTCTCTCTGGGTCTCTGAAGTTCTCTTTATTCAAGTTGGTGGCGCAGTGTTGTGTGAAGATCTTCAGTTTGGATTACTATGCTGATAGTAAGTCCAGTGGTGGAGCATATCAGGAACCATGGTGTGTGGTGTCTATGATGTGTGGAAGATGTCCTAACTGATGTTAGAACATCTTTGGGTTGGTTATCCTTGGTGGAGGATTTCAGGTTCTGTGAGGAACTGATTACTTGCATCGTGTCTAAGAAGTATCTACATTGTCATATGGGAGAATGATGAAGTAGAAGGACTGTCTTGGAAGTCTGGTGTAAGGTTTTAGAATACTGGAGTGGGTCATTTGTTGAATGCATGAAGGTCTGATTTCTGATATGTTCAGAAGTGGATATTCACCAGAAAATCAGAAGTATTCTAGGTTATCATACGGGAGCATGATGAAGGAATGACTGTCTTGGATTGTGGGGTATCTATCTCAATTGCTGGCTTGGTAAAGTCAGTGGAAAATCTTGTGAACATGATGTTGCCCCTGGATGCAAGTCATGCTAGTAGTGGATCAATTTAGCAGTTGTGAAGTTCCGGAGCATGCATATGATAGCTGACATCGTTATAACAAACTAAGGGGCCCTGTGCATCTCTTTGAGGAATATGAAGCATTCTGATTCAATTGGTTTGTGCCTCAAGCAGTTGGAGGTCTATACATGAGAATTTAAGAGGAGTTTGTGTGGTGTATAGATGGTTGCAGGATGGGGGGATCAATGGGAATTTGATCTCAAGCCAAGAGTTTGTTATGGTAGGATTGTTATCCTGGTATACATTTCCTCACGGGAAGCATGATGGTGATTATGTGTGAGTGATTATTGGTTCTTGTCAGAAGAAGCAATAAGAGAGTTGATGGTTGTGTTCAGCTGGTCGGTTGAACTGAGGGTGCACTCTTGAAGACATGAAGATGCGTCTTATGTTTTCCATTCATTGGCTTAGGTGTTCCGAGGAGGAGCACCGGTTACCTTAGACAGGGGGAGTTGCTCCTTGATCTGAGATGATTTACTGCGAGGGTGCAGTTAAAGTTCCATTTTGCATTTGTGCGTCAAGCAAGCTGAGATGTCAAGAAGGATGTCTTGACATTTTTGTATTGTTGCAAGTTGGGGGAGACTTGGCAGTGCAAGATAAATGGTTCTTATTGGATGCTTAAGAATCATTGATTGAGTCTGGGGGAATTTGTTTTTCTCTGCAGACTATGATCATAATTTTGTGAAGAAGTCTCTGTGCTGTCAAATAAGAAAAAAAATCTGGGAAGAATAGACAATGTCTGACATAATGTCAGGACATTGCTATAAAACATGTTTGCATGTAATGGGTTCTGTCGTCGATGTTCTTAAAAGAAGAAACAGTCAACAGTCTTGGCCGGTGCGCATTTGGTGGAGTTATTGCCTCGATTAATGGTCCTTGAATTGACTAGCGTTATTTTCTGTGGTTCGTTACTTCCTAAGGAAATGGCTCGGCTATAAATAGGATTGCTTTGATCTTCTTTAGTCCCAATACTCTCTCTTTGGGTTGGTGACAGATGGGGTTCTTCAAAATCTGGGTATGTTGCGTCTGGGTTTGGAGTTGTCTTGGTCACTTTTGCCAAGTTTTGGCTAAAAAGGGGGAGAATGGTTTTTTGATGATGTCTGCGATTGAGTACATTCATGCAGTTGTTTTGCAAGAATGTTAGGTAAGATGTTCTGACATCTTAACAATTCTATTTTCCTTGTGTCTTGTGATCTGAGTTGTGAAGCAGGTTGTGTCTTGTGACCTGAGTTACGCAATCCTTGCTTTCAGTGTTACGAAGCCTACAACTGATGTTTCTTTTCTGGAGGAGTCTTTTGGTCCTCAAGATCTCCCTTGAAAGGAGGATGAACATGTTAAGGGGGAGACTCTCTCAGACCTTAGCTCCAATTAATAAGACGAGTCTTAATAGAGGAGTCTTGCTGACAGCAGAAAGCAGAAGAAAATGTTTTAGCCAAAATTTGTAAAAAGGGGAAGATTGAAAGCACCTGCTATTTGACTACATTTTGGCTAAAACATGATATATTTGAAGAATCTTCAAAAGACAAAGATGTCGAAGGAGATGTCCCTGCATGGTGACTCGACATCCTGACTTACTAAGTTAACAAGTTTTAATCTGCTGCAAGAATTAAGGAGTGGATCAAGGAATCAAAGGAGAAAAGATTGAAAGCCCAAGACAATAGAAGACTATATAAGGAGACTTAGACCTAGGGTAAAAAGAACGACTGTACTTTGTATCACTTGTAACTTTGTAACCTAGTTCTCTTGTGTTGAATAAGGGTTTAGGGTTTGAGAGTCGTTGGCTCTCTTAGGAGTTGTAAGTCTCCACTCTGTAATATGGGATGCAGAGTGGAAGGCATAGGTACAGGGACACAACCAGAAACCTGTAGGTAATGGTTGTTGTATTGTTCTTGGACGAAGTTTTGAAGCAAGTCCAAGATAACTTAAAGGTCAAGAAACCGTGATAGGTTTTGTATTGGCAGAAGACAGAGATTTAACAGGTTGTGATTAGGATGTAAGTGGGGTATCTCATATCAGGGTTGTAAACGTTTGAGTTTAGCATTGGTAAAGATGTTCATTGGGCAGATGTTAGGTATAAAGTTGTAAACGAGGGAGTTTTGCTTTGTAACTGTTCTACAAATAGTGAAGTCTTCGTCCTAGATTGGTATCTCCCAGATGTAGGTGAATTGCACCAAACTGGGTTAACACATACTGTCTTTTTAACATTTTGCAATTTACAGTTTTGTTATTGTTCTTGACTGACATGTTGGATTAGATATCGTGCCATCTGTGATTGTGCAGTTCTGATTATTAAAAGAATATTTGTGTATGTGTTTGTAATATTAATTTTCTTGTTAGAAAAAACCAATAATTTTTTTTGAAGGAACCAATATTTTTCTTTTGGGTAATAATACAAGTACTTGTACCTAGAAGAATATTATAAATAATGTACTTGTAATTGCGTAAAAAAAATAGTAATATTTCCAAATTCTTGCGTTTCGTGTGTTTGCTTCATAAACAATAGCCGTCCTCAAAATATATACTCCAATTAGGTTGCCTTTGAGTTTGGTGTTTTTTTAGGGTGTTCATTGGTTCGTGCAAATCTGAACCAAATCGGAATCTAAACCAAATTAATGTATTTGAGTCGGATATTTTTTTAGTTTTGAAAAAAACCGAATCAAACCAATTAGAACCGGTGTTAATTAGTTCAGACAACGAATTTATAATTTTTTACTCTTAAACCGGAACCAAACCAATAATAATATATTAATATGTCACATTTAAGAATTCATTAATTGAATGAATTCAATAGTAACAAAAAAAGGAAAGAAATGAAGAATTTTGGGAATTCTAAAAAAAAAAGACGGCATTCTCACATCATAACCATTATCAATATGGAGAAACCAAACATCACTTATTTTTTATTTAATAAAAATCTCTATTTAAATAAAATAAAAATGACAAGATGAATCTCTATTTAATAAGAATCTCTATTCATATATGAGTTTTTAAATTGTACTATAGGTTAATGATACTAATTAAATACAAAACATTATTTGCAAAAATGGATATTTTTAATGTGTAAATAAATTATTTTTAATAATTATTTTTGCATATTTATTTTTAATGTATCTGATCAATCCATTCCGAACTAATTCGTTGTTTGTCGGATCGGTTTGGTTTGGGTTTTATTGAAAAAAATATAGAAATCCAATCCAAACCAATTCATATATATTTTATTGGTTTGGGTATCAGATTCTCTCAAAACCGAACCAAACCGCCTCGCAAACACCCCTAGTTTTTTGTGACTTTGTTCCAATTTCACTCCTAATTAATCATTCTCTCTCATCAAAATAGTTTATCTATCAACTAAATGGACTAAGTCAACAAAATCAAAGACACTAAAATATTTTCCAATTTTTTTGGGTGAAATCCAAGCAAATTTTTACCATCCATTGAAAAAGAGTAAGCAAAATCATTGGTAAGATTTAGCATGAATGAGATCTTATTTTTCTCCTATTGCAAATTACGGTTCAAATCATATATTCACATTATTTGGTACTTTGCAATAGGGTGAACGAAAATTGTCTAACAATCAAGGGAAAAGTATAAAGGTTCTAGAAACTTAATGTGTATTATCCATTGTAATTGAAAATTATTATTACACAATTCAATTTTTAATATAGAAGATACAACTAGAGTATTTATAATAGTTGCTGAAGTGGACTTTCACATTGAAATGATTAGAGAGCCTACTCTCTCATAAAAGAAGGTTCTGCTCTGCTAGGGTGTTGTCAACCATGGGCAAACGTGGCGTCGGGCGGCCAAAAACTCAGGTGGCGGCGACTCGGAAAGGAGTTGAACGAACCATCATAGTGCAAGCTATTACAGGGCCATTAGAGGAAGCACCAAAAAATCAAGAACAACCTGATTAGAATACAAACGACGAGAATCCACCTTCGCCAACATTCGATAACCAGTCAAAAGCCACGAAGCACCACAACGACTTGGAATACATTGGTAACGACAACACTGTTTCACCCAAGAGCACGAAGGAAGCAATCGCCAAACCATAGGTTGAAGTCGTCAAAGGGAACCGTACATTGAACAGAGGTATGGCGGTGGAGTTCATAGCACCCACTATCATCAATGGAGACCTGGAGATTAAGATAGAAGAAGCGGATGTTGAAGATGAATTGGACTACTGGAGCAACGCCCTAATCCTATTTACCCTAGGAGAGCCCCCATCAATGAATTCCGTCAAAAAATTTATGGAAAACTCGTGGAATTCCGTATCGATGCCAGAACTGTACTATAATGATGAAGGTTTTTTCGTAGTCATATTCAGAACACAAAAAGACAGGGAGGAAGTGATGTCCAAGGGTCCATACTTTATCCATGGAAAACCAGTGTTTATCAGAGTGTGGAGCTCTGATTTTGAGATGAAGGATGATCTGCTGAGGGTTCTTCCCCTTTGGGTGAATTTCTCCAATCTCCCCTTACACTTGTGGGGTGACAAGAGTCTATCAAAGATAGCTAGTGAAATCGGTAATCCTATAACAACAAATGAGTGCACAACAAAAAAGCTTCAAATATCCTACGCAAGAGTCCTGATTGAAGTTGATATTACACAAAAACCAAGAGACACTATCAACATAAGAGATCATCAAGGTAAACTAATGGAGCAAAGAGTTGATTATGAGTGGAAACCAATGTATTGTCAGAGGTGTTTGAAAATAGGTCATGACTGTGACATAAAAAGGAAGACTAACAAACCTCAGAGGATTTGGAAACAGGTAACTAAGACCAATCAAGACAACAATCACGCCAACAAGGGACAACCCCCTACAAGGAGAAGACACACAGAAGGAAACACAACAACCCACACAAAGCATCACAGAGAGTTTCACATCTAATCAAAAAGTACATGAAGAAGAATGGACAAAGGTGGGATTAGCAAACAAGATGAATAAGGAGAAGCAAGGTATGCACACCCCACATAAGAGTGCATTTATCAAATACAATAACTCTTTCACTCCCCTACGAATTAGAGATTGTTCTAAGGGAGAGAACCATATTGATCCATGCTAGCAACCTGGAATGTTATGGGCATGAATAAAGAGGCAAGGCACAGGGAGATAAACTCCTATATCTCAATATTCAATGTGTCTAGTTGTGCCTTACTAGAAACAAGAGTCAAAAAGCATAATGCTGATAGGATTAGGAAAACATTTGGAAATACTTGGAGTTCTGAGGATAATTATGAACACCATAATAATGGCAGAATATGGCTACTTTGGAAGCATGGGGAAGTTCACCTGAAAGTCATCTCCAACAATGCACAATTCGTTCATGTGGAGGTCTACACCCTTGATCAAATTTATATTCAAGCTGTCACTGTTATATATGCTTACAACCAACTTGAATATAGGAGAATCCTGTGGAGAGATATAGAGTTCACTTGCAAACCTGCTATGGGCCCATGGATTGTCATAGGTGACTTTAACAATGTCACAACCTACCAGGATAGAGTAGGAGGAAAGGCAGTAACAGAGGCAGAGTATAGAGACTTGAAGAATTTGATGCAAAATACTGGTTTGTATGAAGCTACATCGAAAGGTCCTTATTTTACTTGGACAAACAACCATACATCTGGGGTTATCTACTCTAGAATTGATAGATTACTGGGCAATGCTGCTTGGTATCAGAAATTTCAAAATGTTGTCATTGAGAACTTGCCACAAAACATCTCTGACCACACACCTGTTAAGGTGTGGATTCAAGACCAACACACTGCTAAACCACCAGCTAGGTTGTTCAGGTTCCTGAACTGTATCACCAATGCTGAGGGGTTTCAGAAAGAAGTAGAGGATAATTGGAGGGGAGACACAAAAGGTGGTCCTATGCATAGACTGTGGAGTAAGTTAAAGAGACTCCAACCTATGCTTAGGACCATGACTAAAACCGTCACAGCCAACCAGCAGAACCTAATTCAAGCCAGAGATGAGCTTCACATAGTACAAGAAAACCTACATAAAGATTATTTAATGAGCAGTTGATGCATCAGGTTAAGGAACAAGCTAGCAAAGTTATTCATCTCAACCAAATTGAGGAGGAGATTCTGAGGGAGAAGTAAAAGATCACCTGGCTCAAGTTGGGAGATAATAACAGTGCCTACTTTCATGCCCATGTCAAGGAAAAAAACAAGCACAAAGGCCTTTACTCCCTCCAAGCAATGAATAAAGAAGTGCTAACTAAGCATGATGACATAGAGAATGAGATTTTGGGGTTCTATGCTAATCTGGTAGGTACCAATAACCAAAGCATTAAGAGCATTAAGTTACCTGTCATTAGAGAAGGAAGCACGCTATCTAGGATGGATGCCCAAACTCTTATCAGACCTGTGGAGGACAAGGAGATTTTGGAAGCTCTAAGTAGTATTGGTGATACAAAGGCACCAGGAGTGGATGACTACAACTCTTACTTTTTCAAGAAAACTTGGACTACTGTGAAAAATGATGTTAGAGCAGCAGTCAGAGAGTTCTTCATGAAAGGTCAAATCCATAAATCTTTCAACTGCTCTCTCATTACTCTAATCCCAAAAAATCCTAAGGCAAGAACAATTAAAGATATGAGGCTTATAGCTTGCTGCAGCAAAGTCTACAAGATAATATAAAAAATTATCACTATGAGGCTTGGATCAGTAATTGGCACTATAATTTCTGATTCTCAGTCTGCATTCATTCCTGGTAGATTGATCCAAGATAACATAATAATGGCCCATGAGCTGGTGAGGGGTTATAACAGGAAACACATCTCCCCTAGATGCATGCTTCAACTTGATATCCAAAAAGCTTACGATACCTTGGAATGGCACGCTCTATCTCAAATTATGCAAGAACTTGGTATACCTCGCATGTTTATCAATTGGATTATGAACTTTGTTTCTAATGTCACGTACAGGTTCATGATTAATGGTAGACCTTCAAGGGAGCTTAGAGCAAGAAGAGGGCTGAGACAGGGGGACCCCATCTCACCTCTTTTGTTTGTCATAGCAATGGAATACTTGCATAGGATGCTCCATACCTTGGAAAGAAACCCTGATTTTAACTTTCACCCCAAATGTGAGGCTTAAAATCATTAATCTTTTTTTGCTGATGATATTATTTTATTTACTCGAGGCGATGCAGGGTCTCTTCACCTGATATGCATAAACTTCAGGAGTTTTCAACCTCCACAGGTTTGAACATCAGCCATTCCAAAAGCAAGCTTTATGGGGGAGGTGTGGATGAAGCTTCCAAAAATCATCTATACCAGATCACTAGCCTATCCAGCTGAGTAATGTCGTTCAAGTACTTGGGTGTGCCACTCAATAATCGCAAACTAACTGTAAAAGACTGCCAACCCTTGATTGACAGAATGCTTGCAAGAATTCATCACTGGAGCACGAAAATACTATCTTATGCTGGGAGACTGCAACTTATGAAAAGTGTGCTATTCTCTATAGCCAACTATTGGATGCAAGTTTTCCCATTGCACAAGAAAGTGACAAACCCCACATTGATAGCATTTTCAAAACTTTTCTTTGGTCTGGGAGAGCGGAAAACAATAAGAAAGCTCCTGTTGCTTGGGACAAAGTTTGCGACTCGGTGTCGACAAGTGGTAGAAACATTATTTCGCTGAAGGAATGGAATGTGGCAACCATAGGGAAGCTTCTGTGGAAATTGTGGACTAGAAAAGACATTCTTTGGGTCAAATGGTTGTATTCGTACTTCATCAAGGGAGGTCATATTGCTCAGTACATACCAGACAAAACCTGTTCTTGGATCACCCGGAGTATCATCAAAATCAGAGACAATGTCTCTGCATCAAACACCTAGCATCCTCTGTTAGACACAGACAAATATGATACCAGAGGGGTTTATTGCTTCTTACGAGGGGAGAAACAAAAGGTTGACTGGAGCGGGTTATTGATTAAAAACATTGCAAGGCCAAGGGCGACCTTCACTACTTGGTTGGCATGTCAAGGTAGGCTGATGACTAAGGACAGACTTGCGAAAATGGGGGTTACCACAGACGAAAGATGTGTTTATTGCTCGCACCAAGAAACGAATATGCATATCCTTTTTTACTGTAAATCTAGTCGGCAGCTTTGGATTCAAGTTATGAAAATGTTCAACATTCCCCTCCCTGTTCTTAGAACCATAAATTTATGTTGGCTCATTAGTGCTACCAAAGGCAAGGGGTTGAAAGCAAAGATGACAAAGTGTATCGAGGCGGAAACAATATACCACATTTGGTCGAGCAGGAACAAAATCATTTTTTAAAATGGAAAGACAGATGACTTGAATATGCATAGGATTAAAGAGTGGGTAATTACCCAAGTGGAAGCAGATAAGAAACGGTTAGCTTACTTTCAGAGAAATTTTTAAATTTATGCCTTGAGCTTGCTTAGTGGTGTTTTTCTATGTCTCCTTGTAGCCTGGATCATTTGATCGGCGTGTGATAACTGCTTTTTGGTTTATAATATATCCTCCTTTATTCCATAAAAAAATAGTTGCTCAAGTGTAACGGTCATAAACTGAATCCCTATAAACTAGTTGACTAAGTATAATATAATGACAGATTAATATAAATTAATAGTTTTATTTGATACTCTTTTACAAGCTGGACGGTGGACGAAAAAGAGTCCTAACTTGCTCAGAAATATAGAGAAAGTAGAAGTTGGAAGCGGTTTTGTTAAGACGTCGGCAACTTGCGCAGAAGGCGGAATTGGAAAGAGTTTGATGAGGATGGTTTTCAATTTTTCTCGAATTAGGTGACAGTAAATTTCTATTAGTTTGGATCTCTCATGGAAGGTGGGGTTGTGTGCGAGGTACACAGCAGAACAGTTGTCGCAGTAAATGGAAGTTGGCCTGTTGAACTTGACGCCAAAGTCGTTGAACAGATAGTGCAGCCATTGTATTTCACATGTTAGAGCAGCGAGAGCACGATACTCAGCCTTAGAACTGGATCTAGAGATAGTTGTTTGCTTTTTAGACTTCCAAGAAATGAGGGATTGGCCTAAAAACACAGCAAACCCGGTGGTTGAGCGGCGAGCGGTTGGGCAAGTCGCCCAATCGTTATCTGCAAAACCAGAAAGATTGAAATCAAAATTGGCAGGGTAAAATAATCCTTGAGCAGGATTAAACTTTAAATATTGCAAAATTCTATTTGCAGCCTTAAAATGATTAGTTGTAGGGCAAGAGAAAAATTGGCTTAATTGTTGAATTGCAAACGAAATATCGGGACAAGTGGTTGTTAGATAAATTAACTGGCCAATTAGTCTTTTATATTGAGTAGGATCCGTAAATGGAGCAGAATCATTATGGTTAAGTTTAATGGAAATATTATATAGAGTAGGAGAGGGTTTTGATGCCAACATACCTGTTGTGTTGAGTAAATCTAAAGTGTAATTGTGTTGGTTCAGTAGAATACCTGTGGAGGATCTAGCTACCTTGAGACCTAGGAAGTATCTCAAAGGACCAAGATCCTTGATACGAAATTATTGATGAATGACAGTTTTGACATGAGTGATTTCACCAAGGTTGTCACCTTCTAAAACAGTATCATCTACGTAGACTAACAGAACAATTATGTGAGAAGGATCATGTTTAATAAATAGAGAGTGATCAACATTAGAATGGTGATATCCTAAAGAAATTAAAACATAAGATAATTTAGAGTACCACTGTCTGCTGGCCTGTTTGAGACCATACTGACTTTTGTTCAATTTGCAAACTATGTTGTTTGGAGAATAATGAGGAAGTTGGCAGCCCTTTGGAATTGTCATGTAAACTTCCCCATTTAATTCTCCATGAAGAAAAGCATTGTTGACATCTAGTTGTTCTAGATGCCAACGTTTAGTAGAGGCAAGGGAAAGAAGCGTTCTTACAGTGGTTAACTTTTCCACGGGCGAAAATGTATCGAAGTAGTCGATGCCTTCATGTTGGGTGTAGCCTTTCACAACGAACTGAGCCTTATACCTGTCAATATTACCATTTGCAAGATATTTAATGTGATAGACCCATTTACAGCCAATGGGGGTTTTATTAGGTGGTAAGTCAAGGATGGTCCAAGTGCTGGTGAGGTCAAGGGCGTGTAATTATGAATGCATTGCTTTAACCCAACAATTGTGTTTACACGCTTGTGAGTAAGTAGTAGGTTCAGTATGAGAGGAAAAAGAGAGACAAAATTGTTTGAAATCCGTATTGCAATTGTTATACTGGATGATATAGGATACAGGAAATCTGGGTTCAATGGAAGCGGATAGAGGGTGATTGTGGGTGAGGTTACGGTAGTAATTAGTGAGATATTATGGTTTCTTAATGGTTCTAAGGGATCTTATAAGAAGTTGAGATGGGATATTAGGGGTATGGGAAAGATGAGTGGGATAATTGGGGAGAGCATGGCTTGAGGGAGGAGAGGGGCCAGATGAGGTTGGGGTGGAGGGATTTTAGGAGTGGGAGGAGGGTCATATAGAGGTTCTAGGTTAGTGTCATTGGGGTTTAAGACAATGGGAGGAGGGATAGGCCGGTAATCATGGGTTTTGTGGAATGGGTAGATGGATTCATGGAAGGTTACATTGCGGGAAATTATAAGTTTGTTAGTGATAAGATCATACAAGAGGTGCCCTTTGGTGCCTTCCCTATACCCTAGAAAAACACAATGATGAGAACGATAACCAAATTTAGTTCTATGTTGAATTAGAGTGGAAGCGTAAGCGAGGCAACCAAAGCTTTTTAAAGTACTATAAGGAGCGGCTAACATTAAGGAGATGTTGATGTTTGCGCTCAACAAAATCATTTTGTTGAGGGCACTTAACACAAGAACGTTGATGCAATATGCCCTTTCTTTTATAAAAATCAGACATCAGAAATTCGGGGTCATTATCACTACGTAAACATTTAAGAGTAGCTGAAAAATTGTGTATTGATATAAGTAAAAAAGTTTATTAAGTGATTACGTGTTTTACTCTTCTGGGTCACAAAGATAACTCAAGTGAAACGACTATAATCATCGGCAAGGGTAAGAAAATATCGATGATTATTGATGGAGGGGGTATAATACGGCCCCCAAATGTCAGCATGTAAGATTTCAAAAGGTTTAGATGAAATAGAAATGTTGTCAGAATAAGGTAGGCGTTTTTGTTTAGACAAATGACAAAAAATGGCAAGGAAAATCTTTATTCATAGAAAAAGATATTGAGAAGACAAAATTTTGTGCACGGTGTGTGAAGGATGTCCTAATCTTCTATGCCATAAGGTGCTAGAGTCACTAACAAGATTACTAGCAAAAGAGGATAAGGGGGTGAGGGAGTGGCTTGAGCACAAAGCACATAAAGATCTTCATACCGCTCAGCTAAACCAATCATCCTCGTTGAGTTTTTCTACAAGATGAGACAATTTTATTAGTAAAGGTTAAAGTGCAGGCAAATGAATCAATAAGCTTAGAAGCAGAGATTAAGTTAACATGAAACGTTGGAATATAATAAACATTAGACAATATTAAAGAGTTGGTAAGGTGAACCGTGCCAGCAACATTGGTGGTAACAATAGTGCCATTATGGAGTTTCATGTATAGGGGAGGGACAAAAGAATGAAATTGAAAGTTACATAAATTAGGAGTGATATGATGAGTAACACCTGTATCGATTACCCAGGATACAGGTGGCTTACCATATTTGGAGGTAGTGGTGGAATTGACATTAGGGAAGGAGGTTCCATAAGGTTGGGGGGGACTTGGAGAAAGTTGATGTTGTTGAAGCAGTTGAATGATTTGGTTGTATTGATTCTGAATGGAAGCTAATGATTGCTTAGAATCAAGTTGAGAGACAAAACTGTTGTCAGTGGAAGGGGATTCAATAGCATTGTCGATAGAGGACTCAGAACTCTTGTAATGATAGCCAGGTGGATAGCCATGCTTCATGAAGCAGGTGTCCATGGTATGATTGTGACATCCGCAATGAGTGCAGGTGCGTTGGGGCATGTTGCCACGACTAGGGGAAGATCTGCTACGACCGCAAGAAGGAAAAAAAGTGCCTAAAGCTCCCTCATAATGGGTGTTTGATTGAAGTTGCATAGCCATAGAAGGGGTTTCTTCAGGATCAGAGGTTGGGAGAAGGGATCTTCGTTCTTGACCAATGACGATGGATAAGGTTTTCTCTAAGGAGGATAAAGGTTCCAAAAGGAAAATCTGGGAACGAACTGTGGAGAAAGAGTCTGTGAGACCTTTGAGAAACTTCAGCACACAATCTTGATCTTTATATCGTCAAAGATCTGAAGTCACTCCATGTGTACAGGGGATTGCACAAGTGAAATCACGGGTGGGTCGGAGGGAATCGATTTGCTACCAAAGAGAGGTTAGTTTGGTGAAGTAGATCGAAACGACTAGGGTTCCTTGATTGAGGTTGGTGAGGTCATCTTGGAGATCAGAGACCTTGAAGATGTCACCCTGAGAAAATCTTGTAGATAAGTTGGTCCAAACAGTGCGAGCATTATCGATCCACAAGATCGATTGATCAATATTCTCAAAAATAGAGCGTTGAAGCCACGATAGTACCATATAGTTGCAGCGGAATCATGGATCGTACAAGGTGTGGCCTTGAGCAGGTTGATCGAAAGTACCATCGATAAACCAAGTTTAGTCTTGGAAATTAGAGAAACACGCATGAATCTGGACCATGAAATATAGTTTGTGTGGTCGAGAGGTGGTGAAACAAGAACAAGAAAAGGGTTTTCATTTGGATGAAGGTAGTAGGGGTTCGAAGGATTTGTTACAACATCTTCGAAAGGGTTTTCAGCCATGGATGAAAGATTAGAGTTCTTAGAAAAATGAAGAAGAAGGATCGGTGGATGGAAAAAGAACAGAGGAAATTTGAGAGGAGGATATTTTGGGGCGGAGGCGAATTTGAGAGGTGTAAGAATTAGGGTTTTTGTGGGAGAATGATGAAGATCGTGAAAGGGTTTCTTTGGGCAAAGAGAGAGAAATATGAACGAGGAATGCAAGAAAGAAAAAGGAGTTTTGGGTAAGAGAAATCGGGAGAAGAAAAGGAGGAAAGGACATGTGTGTAGGAGTAGATAGTGGGAGAGATAGATGGCAATGAAGAGGATAGTGGAAGAAAAAATCAGAAAGCACGTGAGGGAAGAGGAAAAGATTGAGCCCGATACCATATCAAGGTTCTAGAAATCCAATGTGTATTATCCATTGGTATTGAAAATTATTATTACACAATTCAAATTTTAATACAAAATATGCAACCAGAGTATTTATAATAGTTGCTCAAGTGTAGGGTTGGCAATGAACCGAACCAACTCGAAAATAGTTCGGAACTCGGTTCGACAATTAAATCGTTGAACTAGGTTCATGAACCAAATGAGCTGAATATGAGTGAAAAACTAAGTTCGTTAACTAAATGTGCTGAACATGAACTATACATAGTTCGACTCGTTAGGTTCATGAGTCAAATCGATTATATATAAGAATTATATTGTCTTTAAGAGTAGGTTTAAAGATTTACTTCAAATCTTAACCTTATATTGTCCATTTTGTATTAGTTATGACAGTAAAATTGACAATTGCATTTAGAGTTATCCTTGTTGGAGTCATTATGACATTTGCGAAAATAACATGTATAATGAATGTTGTAGGTGTTGTAATCATTATGTGATGAAAATGTATCAATTTCTAGTAATTTTTGGTGTACTATTTCATTAAATTTGTAAGGTTCCTAAATATTTAGATGAAGTTGTGAATTTTTGAAACAAATTTAAACTCTAATTGAGAAGTTTTTGAATTAGACTTTCAAATGTATATCTTCAAAGTTGTGTAGTTTTTTAATTAGTAGATTTTCGAGACAAAGTTAAATTCCATTTTGATAACTTTTATTTTAATTTAACATTTTCTTTTTTAAAAAACATTAATTTATTAATTTAAAATGTAAAATATATAACAAAAAATAGACTTAAAAATGACTTTTAGGTCCGTGAAACAAATGAACTGAATCTAACGAGATAAACCTAACGAGTTGAACCGAACTGTTCGTGAACTTATAACGAGTCGAGTTTGAGCTTAAAAAAAAGTTCGTGTCAAACATGAACCGAGATTTGAGCTGAACCAGTTCTTAACGAGTCGAGTCGAGTTGAGGCGAGTTCGACTCGACTCGACTCATTTCCAGCCCCACTCGAGTGTAACAGTCATAAACTGAATCCTTATAAACTAACTGACCAATTACAATATAATGACAAATTAATATAAATTAATAGTGTTATTTGATATAAAGAAAGTAGTTCGGATATGGCTCAGATAGAAAGGAAGTTCAAGAATCAAAAGAAAAATATGGTAATTCTATTGAACTCAAAACGAACCTAAGAGAGGCTTTCCAATTCTTGCAGAAGTAAAGGGGATAGAATTTGATGGCAAAATTAATATTTGACACCGGTGTCAAATAATTTCCTCATATATATATATATATATATATATATATACTTTAGGATAACTTTTTATCTTACAAAATAAGAGAAGTGCTTAACAAATTGAAATTCTAACAACTTATTTAACTGTCATCAAACTAAAATAACTGCAAACTAGAAAAGAATAACTGCAAACTAGAAAAGAATAATCAAGACCTTTAACAAATGTAATAATCTTAATCAGCTGTCTTCCTTATTAAAAAAATTAAGCCTCTTTGATTGGCAGTAACTCCAACTTTAGTTTAATTTAATAATTTATAAAAAATTAAGCTTTTTAATTTGACAAAACCAAGAATTAAGCTTAGGGGACCGAGTTGAAAGTATAATTTATTAAAAAATAAATAATCTTTGTTTCTGCAAACAATGAATTGTGGGTAACCAAATAAAATGGGGCCCATTTGTTTTGTTTTTTTTTTTTAAATAATTTTTATAGTATAACATTATTTTGTGAAAAAAAATTTTACAAATAAACTTTTCATAAAAGCTTTAAATGAAAATTTGGTTTGAATAGTTATTCTTAAAATATTATTTTAAGTATTTCATCATTTTATCAAAACTTTTTTGAATATCAAAATTTCAAAAAATAACTTAATTTTGAAGCTATTTCAAATAGATTTTCATAATTGAAATATGATTTTTTTTTAAATTGTGATTTTGACTATGTTTTGAATTTCAATAATGTATATTAATGTTATAGAATATCAAAATTAGTCTTTTAATTTATAAAAAACAAATTTAAAAAAACTTGTAATATTTTGAAAAACATTTTTGTAGAATCTATTTTCTAAAATATAAAGAAAAAATTTATTTTTTTAAAGCTAAAACAAATTGGCCCATAATAGGTAATGAGTCAGAAATTTTTAAGTGAATTTGCAATGAGAAATCTTAAATTAGAATTCTAGTTAAGAATTATGATTTTTTTTTTTTAAATTGCATACAAAAGATCATTTTTTTGTCTTTTAAGGATTTAAGTAAAGAATTAGTGAAATTAACCTTTATTTTTTGACAAATTAGTGAAATTAAATCCAAAAATTTAAGTGTTTAAAGTCCAATATATTGAGTAAAAAAGTCTTTTATTCAACATCATATAAAGTTCACAAAAAATAAATATAAAAACAAAAATTTATCGTAAAAATACTACATACTAGCATAAAAAAATTAAAAATATTTGCTATGACCTCCTTCTTTTTGTTATGTGCAAGTGTGAGTTATATATCCCACATCGAATAGAAAAGTGGAGGTTGAACATTTTATAAATATGAGAACTCATCTTCTTCTTATTGTGTGCAAGTGTGACTTATATCTCTCATGTTAATTAGAAAAGTGGAGGTTGAACATTTTATAAATGTGAAAATCTATATTCTTCTAGTTGTGTGCAAATGTGAGTTATATGTCTCTCTCATTTGTCTAGTGGCTCAGTTGTTAGTTATTTGAATGATTGAGATTTAAGAGGGACACTTCTCTCATGCAAATGCACTAGGTGTCCTATAGTGTTTTTTTATAAATACAAGACTAGGTCTTCGTTAAAGGGAGTACATTTTCATTTCTAAAATTTGCCTAATAGATTGACATCCAACCACATTCAAAGTGCTTTGAACACACACTTTGCATTTTCTTAAATATGTAAAATTAAAGTCACAGTATTCATGTTAACCCTTAGGACCTAATCTAAGTCTGAGATTGATCTGCAGATTCATTTACTTTCAACGGTACCATTGATTTATGTAGGAATTTCAGTCCTTTTTCATAATTAAGTTTATCAATTTGAACTTTATCCTTCTGTTGTGATTGGATTTAGCCAACAATCTAGATTGATCAAATAGATTAATAAACTCAGAAAATTTTATCCCATGCCCTTACAATTATACTCATATCCTTACATTTTTAAAAATGTCAATTTTATTCCTGTTTATTTTTTATTATTTTACTGTTCCTGTCAAACTGTTAGAGTTTTGAAAAATTACTCCGGAAGACTTCTGGTACGTATTTTTATACACCGGAAGACTTTGGCTAAGAGTTCCGATTTATTACAAAACATGTACCGGATGTGTTATAAAAAGATTTCTGGTTCTGAGACCTATTTATGACTCTTCCGGAACACTTTCTGTCATGTCTTCCGGTTTGGTCATAATATGTACCATAACACTTTTCCTAAGAGTTCCGGTTGGGTAACTTTGTGTACCGGAACTCTTTTCCTGAGACTTCCGGTTTGGTAACTTTGTGTACCAGAACTCTTTTCCTGAGACTTCCGGTTTGTTTTCATAAATGTAATTTTTTTAATTGTTTTCTTATTCTGCGGGTACGGAAATTCCTCCGCAAATATGCGATAAAGACCAGATATGTGTAGATACGTCAGATATTTTTTCAACTACTCAAAGATTTGGTACACGAGAAGAGGTGATAAGATGGATTAAAGAGATCGAAATTCGAAATAAAATAACGGCTATCATCACTCGTTCAGATATTGAAACAGGCGAGAGGAAGAAGTAACAAATTAATATTTGTTTGTGATAAAGGTGGGAAACACAAGGATACTGATAGTGGAACCCAGAGTATAACGAAAAAATATGGATGTCCATATAGAATCAGGTCAATTCCAGCGAATGTTGGATATGGATGGAAGGTTGATGTAAAATGTGGAGTTCATAATCATGGTTTACCTGATAGATTAGAAGGTCAGTCCTTTGTGGGTAGGTTGACAGCGGATTAGAAACAACATGTTGTTGATTTGATAAAGAGAAAAGTTCCACCTAGACATATATTGCTTTCCTTGCAAGAGCAAGATCCAGAGAACGTCACTCGGATCACGCAAATATACAAGCAGAAGAGTATGATAGAAGAAGAGATAAGAGGTCCTAGAAGTGAGATACAACATTTGTTTAATCTTATTGAGGGTGCAGGTTATGTTCATTGAAGTAGAAAAAAAGATGACTCTGAAGTTATTAGAGATATATTTTGGGCTCATCCAGATTCAGTTAAGTTGCTGAATATTTTTCCTATTGTATTATTTATGGACAACACTTACAAGAAAAACAAATATAGGCAACCTCTGTTTGAAATTGTTGGCATGACATCAACCGAGTTGACTTTTGCTGTCGCATTTGCGTATATTGAGTCTGAGCAGACTGAGACTTTTTGTTGGGTGTTAGATAAGCTCAAACAATTGTTTGTGAAGAAATATTTGTGTCCACAAGTGATTTGACATATATAGATCTTGCTTTGATGAAAACCATTGAAACTGTGTTTTCAAGGTCGATCAATTTGCTATGTCGATTTCGTATTAACAAAAATGCTGGTGCAAAACGGAAACAGTATGTGACTAGTGACATGCAAGAGACAATTGACAAATTATGGACGGAAGTTGTATGGGCTAGTGATGAGATTGAGTATGATCAATGGTTGAACCAACTTGAGCAAGCGTGCATTGATTGTGATGAATTTATTGATTATGTGAAGGACATATGGTTGGCACCACATAGACAAAGATTTGTTAGAGCATGGATTAATCGAGTGCTACATTTGGGTAACACCACGACTAATCGGTATGTATTTACTTTTAGTATTTCTAAATTGTATACTTTTTTTGTACTTTTTTAAGTATTTTCAATATGTATTATTTTTAGGGTTGAGTCTACTCATTGGAAGTAAAAGCAGATGTTTGGGACCAGTATTGGTGACATGGTCAAATGTTGGGGGCTATGAATGACAACTTAAAGTTACAACTGAGTAACATTAGAGCTTCTTTTCAAAAGAGTTTTTATGAAGTTGAGCACACCCACGTAAGTCCATTTTATAATAATTTACGTGGTTCAGTGTCTCGAGCTGCATTGAGACGCATTGCTGAAGAGTTAACACGAGTTGATTATGTTGGAACTAACAAGGAAATATGTCGTAGTACTCTTAGAACAACATATGGATTACCTTGTGCTTGTGAGTTGACAGGATATAGAATTGGTGGTATACCGATACCAATAGATGCTGTGCATGTTCATTGGAGGAAACTAAGTATGGAAGTTAAGTTGAAGGAAAACGTAGATGATGGATCAGAGGTGGATATGAGTAGTGCAATAGATGAGTTATGGAAAAGGTTTAGGTCACTAGATGTTGTTTGAAAAAAGGCATTAAAAAGTAGGGTTTTTGAACTTGTCTTCCCCACAATGACTTCTTTGTGTCCACCACCTGAGAAAATAAAAACCAAAGGGGGAGTCAAGAAGAAAGGTACAAAACCAGTAGGGTATGATGTTTATAGGGACCCTTCATATCATGAGTATGTTGATCAAGCATCTCAATCTTCACAGAGGCAATCTCAACCATCACAGTCTTCGAAGAAGTTGAAATTATCACAATCTTCACATAAGACATCTCAACCATCACAGGCTTCGAAGAAGTTGAAATTATCGCAATCTTCACAGTTATCTAAGCAGTTCATCCTTCAGTTTCCTAATCACATCATGTCATATATTGATGATGTAGTTAATGTTGTATCAGATGGTAATTGTGGATTTAGAGTCATTACTTCATTGCATGGATATGGTGAGATGGTTGGCCAATGGTTCGTCGAGACTTGAGGTTGGAAATAATACATAATGAAAGATCAAGTTTGCATGCCAATTTATTTGCTGATCGGTTATCAGAATGCCTCTATCATCAAAGATTCTCCCACTTCTGCTAACCGATCAGCAAATAAATTGGCATACAAATTTGATCTTTCATTATGTATTATTTCCAACCCCAAGTCTCGACGAACCATTGGCCAACCATCTCACCATATCCATACAATAAAGCAATGACTCTAAATCCACAATTACCATCTGATACAACATTAACTACATCATCAATATATGATCTGATGTGATTAGGAAACTGAAGGATGAACTGCTTAGATGACTGTGAAGATTGTGATAATTTCAACTTCTTCGAAGCCTGTGATGGTTGAGATTTCTTTTGTGAAGATTATGATAATTTCAACTTCTTCGAAGTCTGTGATGATTGAGATTGCCTCTGTGATGATTGAGATGCTTGATCAACATACTCATGATACGAAGGGTCCCTATAAACATCATACCCTACTGGTGTTTTGCCTTTCTTCATGACTCCCCCTTTAGTTTTTATTTTCTGTGGTGAACACAAAGAAGTCATTGTGGGGAAGGCAAGTTCAAAAACCCTACTTTTTAATGTCCTTTTCCCAACAACATCTAGTGACCTAAACCTTTTCCATAACTCATCTATTGCACTACTCATATCCACCTCTGATCCATCATCTACGTCTTCCTCCAACTTAACTTCCATACTTAGTTTCCTCCAATGAACATGCATAGCATCTATTGGTATCGGCATACCACCAATTCTATATCCTGTCAACTCACAAGCACAAGGTAATCCATAGGTTGTTCTAAGAGTACAACGATATATTTTCTTGTTAGTTCCAACATAATCAACTCGTGTTAACTCTTCAGCAATGCGTCTCAATGCAGCTCAAAACACTGAACCACGTAAATTATTGTAAAATGGAGTTACGTGGGCGTGCTCAACTTCATAAAAACTCTTTTGAAAAGAAGCTCTAATATTGATCAGTTGTAACTTTAAGTTGTCATTCGTCGCCCCCAATGTTTGACCATGTCACCAATAATGTTCCCCAACATCTGCTTTAACTTTCAATGAGCAGACTCAACCCTAAAAATAATACATATTAAAAATACTTTAAAAAAATACAAAAAAAAAATATACAATTTAGAAATACTAAATAAATACATACCGATTAGTCGTATTGTTACCCAAATGTAGCACTCCATTAATCCATGCTCCAACAAATCTTTGTCTATGTGGTGCCAACCATATGTCCTTCACATAATCAATAAATTCATCACAATCAATGCACGCTTGCTCAAGTTGGTTCAACCATTGATCATACTCAATCTCATCACTAGCTCATATAACTTCCGTCCATAATTTGTCAATTGTCTCTTGCATGTCACTAGTCACATATTGTTTCCGTTTTGCACCAACATTTTTGTTAATATGAAATCGACATAGCAAATTGATCGACCTTGAAAACACAGTTTCAATGGCTTTCATCAAAGCAAGATCTCTATCTGTCAAAATCACTTGTGGACACAAATATATCTTCACAAACAATTGTTTAAGCTTATCTAACACCCAACAAAAAGTCTCAGTCTGCTCAGACTCAATATACGCAAATGCGATAGCAAAAGTCAACTCGGTTGATGTCATGCCAACAATTTCAAACAGAGGTTACCTATATTTGTTTGTCTTGTAAGTGTTGTCCATAACTAACACAATAGAAAAAATATTCAACAACTTAACTGAATCTGAATGAGTCTAAAATATATCTCTAATAACTTCAGAGTCATCTCTTTTTCTACTCTAATAAACATAATCTGCACCCTCAATAAGTTTAAACAAATGTTGTATCTCACTTCTAGGACTTCTTATCTCTTTTTTCTATCATACTTTTCTGCTTGTATATTTGCATGATCCGAGTGACATTCTCCAGATCTTGCTCTTGCAAGGAAAGCAATATATGTCTAAGTGGAACCATTCTCTTTTTTAAATCAACAACATGTTGCTTCTGAACCGCTGTCAACCTACTAACAAAGGAGTGACCTTCTAATCTATCATGTAAACCATGGTTATGAACTCCACATTTTACATCAACCTTCCATTCAGATCAATCATTCGCTGGAATTGACCTAAATTCTAAATGGACATCCACATTTTTCGTCGCACTTTAGGTTCCCCTATCAATATCCTTGTGTTTCCCACCTTTATCACAACCAAATGTTAATTTGTTACTTCTTCCTCTCTTGCCTGTTTCAATATCTGAACGAGTGATGATAACCGTTACTTCATTTCGGATTCCGATCTCTTTAATCCATCTTATCACCTCTTCTCGTGTACCAAATATTTGAGTAGTTGATAAAACATCAGACGTATCTACACATATCTGGTCTTTATCGCATATTTGCGGAAGAATTTCCGTACCTGCAGAATAGAAAAACAATTAATAAAATTACATTTACGAAAACAAACTTGAAGTCTCAGGAAAAGAGTTCCGGTACACAAAGTTACCAAACCGGAACTCTTAGGAAAAATATTCTGGTACACATTATTCTGGTACACATGACAGAAATTGTTACGGAAGAGTCATAAGTAAGTCTCAGAACCGGAAATCTTTTTATAACACATTCGGTACATGTTCTGTAATGAACCGGAACTCTTAGCCAAAGTCTTCCGGAGTAAAAAAATACGTACCAGAAGTCATTTCAAGTGTTCCGAAACGATGTTGATGAGGTGAATTTTTCAAAACTCTGACAGTCTGATAGAAATAGTAAAAAGTAAAAAAATAAAATAATAAAAAATAAACAGGGATAAAATTGACATTTTTTTAAAAATGTACGGACATGAGTATAATTGTAAGGGTATGAGATAAAATTTTTATAGACTCATGAATGAACAAACTTTGACCCATAAGTGTAATTTGTGTCAAAATAACTTTTCTCTTGTGACCGATAAGTTTTACCTTCTTGCACATAGATTCTCATCGGCTATAAGGGCTGATGATCCATTCAAATTTAACTTCAAATGAAAAATGTTATACCATCAGCAAATCATGTAACATTATGATGATAAATTATAAAATCAGTCATTTGTATTACTTGCCTAACACAAAAGCTAGGAAATGTGAAGTCATAAATAAATTTTAACCAAAATCTCTTGCTTTGTCTTCACAATGGCAGTTAGCATATAAGAAATATGCAACATTGAGGCAAACGATAAACAATATCAAAAGCGATCTTTCCGTTTCCGACCAGTGTCCTTGGTATCTAGAGGAACAACATTTCCTCTTCTCCGCTATTCCTTCTTCCTTTTTATCCATTCCATTCCCTTTCCGCTTTTTTTATACCTCTGTTTTAACACCTCACCAATTATGTAACTCAGAAGTGATGCTTTTCTCAACAGGATGATATTGTGTATGCATGTATCTCCTAGCTTTCTCAGAACCGGGCTGCCCGAGCCACTTGTCATATAAACCTTTAATAATAGGATTGTCAAATGGTTCTATTGCTAAAACCTAACATATACAGAAACATAATCATTTCTGGTTTAAGATTATAAACCTCTGAAAAGAGAAAAAGACTACTTGAAAAATTAGCTCATCTACAATAATACTCACATTTTCCACATAAACTGATTCTAATATCTGACTCAGTTCTTTAGCAGATTGACCTGAAATTGGTTTGATTTGACCTCCCCCATTTAAGCAACCTGCTTCAATGAACATTGTGAAAAAGATAGATAATATTGAAAACACTAAAAAAACCAATGAACTAATGAAACTCCAGAGAATTGAGAATATGGTACCTGAAGGGCATGCCATTATTTCCAGGAAATGATAATCAGATTTCCCTGTTTTCATTTTTGGTATAGTTTTTTGCAAGTTCGAGAAACCATAACAGAGAGCAAATTTCAACACTGTTTCTCCATCAACCTGAAAAGACAATGATTTAAAACAGTATCCAAGAAGAGTAATACTCGACTCCCTGAAATAGGGAGTAAACACTACCTGAAATATCAATCATTATTATATAAACAAGGCGTCTCGACTATTTATTATGATCCAACATAGCCAAACAAACCAATAAGGTGTAATATTCTTAGCTGGAATAAGATAATCCATAAGAGGACGAACTCTCAAATCTCAATAATAAATAATAACTAACCCCAGTGTAAAAACCTTGATTTTGGAATCAAAATCCTAAATAAAATACAAAACTAATAGAGCAATCTGAACAACAATATGGCATGACATAGTTGAAATATACAACAAGCACAGATTGCAGGTGAGAGGAATAATCATGGACTAGTACTCGTGTCAGAATAATAAATCAAAAGAAATATAGAGATGAACTTTAAAACGTATTGCCCCTGTAAAATGTGCTGAAAATTTAAGTCAATATGAAATGTTTTTCATAGGTTGATAAAGTCATAAAACCTTTATATAGTTAAATACATCTCTTACTAAAGTGGATAGCAAACTTGATAACATAATCGGTTCTTCAAATGCCCCTTGAATTTATTATTATGCATAGCATAAATACGACATCTTTATATAATTTCAAATGTCCTAGGATCTGGCCGATGTTACAACCTTCCTCACAAGAATTATATATATAAAGAAGATTGTAAAAACTTGCCTCCAGGGTAACTTCTTGAAAATCTGAATTTTTAATGTTTCTAAAGTTCAAAGGCCCGTCAATATGCCTTCCAAAAAGATTTTTAGCAGCATATCGGAATATTGTTTCTGCGTAACCTCCAGAACTTCCACGGACCCCATAGAGGTGTCCGTCTTAGTTAATATTGGATAATCTGCAAGCACCTCAGTGCATGAGAACATCGTTGTTTGAATTTGACAATCACAAGAACTTAAGCACAAGAAGCAATTGAAAGTTTCTTACAGTTTATCCAAAGGAGCCTCTTCTAAGCTTTTAAAATCAACTTCTTTTGACTGAAAGATTAAACCCAAACATGACTTAATATACACATCAGCAAGTAAAAGTAAAAGAGTATAATAAAAATGAAGGTAGGCATGAATAATTCTGACCTGAATCAATTCCAAAATCTCTCCAGTTGTCAATACAGAATCTACCTCCGAAATTATGTTAGCTTCACCTTCACGCCCTTCATCAGAATGGGACTCTAATTGGAAAACAAAGTCGTCCCTAGAAGCTTCCAGCTTTTTATCATAACAGGGCATCACAGTGACATGGTATACTTCTTCTGGCCTGTTGAAACAATCACTCAAGCATATCACTCTAGGAATTGCAGCATGCCAAATCTAACATAGGTTGTAAGATATCATCAAAAGATTAGGTGAGACCCACAACTTCAGGGTAAATACATTAGACACACCCCCAAGTTATTATTGGAATTACATCCAAACCTGAGTTCCATATCTTGGCATAGATAACGCTTTATGATAGTTCCAATTGTTTGTTGGGGACTCTTCACTGATGAAATGTAAGGTAGAAGAACGGATCCATGACTCTTTTCAGCATAGCAGATCAAACCTGCATATAGATTTTCACGCCAATAACCTACAGTTTAGTATACTATATTTCCTCATCTGCTCAGGACTCATCACTAAAGCCTATATTTCTGGGAATTTTAAAGTAACTATCCTCCTTCATCCCATATTTCCAACTCAAAAATGAAATTGCACAGATAAATCACAATAGAAATGAGGAGCCATGTCTGTGAAAGCATAGATCACAGTATATACAACGTCCTGAATTCTAGTTTGATTTCGTAGTTCTAAATTCAGAATAATATATGTACGATCGTCTAATATATCTTTATACCTTCACTAAAGTTCAAACACATGTCAAATATAACCCTTAGACATGTATTTGCTGATAAGGTAATACCTTACGTAATTAATAATACACTAGAGTGTTTTGTTCTTACAATTTTTATATTGCTGACTCATAATGCATGTGCCTAGTCATGTTTGGCATTCAAAGACACAATTTTTCAAAACTATGATAAGTTGAATTTCAATACCTGGACATGCTGATGCAACCATTGGCAGGCTTGACTTACTCCTCTCATCATCTACCAATCGATTTTGTCTATACCTTGCGATGAATTCCACACAAGATTCAACCAGGGTCAAGTCTCTACTGCAACTTGTATCAAAAACAGCCCTCACACCCAAGGATTTGAAAAATCTTGTCAGCTTTTTGAAAACCTGAAATTCTTAGAAGTTTGAAAACCTTGCGTTCCAAATTTGTTCCAACGAAGAAGCTTATAAGAAAAAGTGTAAAAGAAATTTATGAGCGAGCAAGAGCAAAGTGTAACCTGAAGAGGAGAAATGTGAAAATGGGCTGCAATAGAAGCCCTTGACTGTGGAGAAACAGACACAATCACTATCTTTCCTTGATTAATATTGGATAGAAACTCATCCAAACCTTGCTTATTTAGCAATACTGTCTCCGCTGATGTCACACATCCACTGCATTACAAAACAAACTTAGAAACTAGGGTTTTTCCATTATCAACTACATCATAGACTAATTATTTTTTTTAAAACTCAGTAGCCGACTGCAGACCTACTAATCCAGTGGTCCACCAGCATGGGCCTAATTGATGTCAGAACAAAGCTCTGTATGGATTGCACACTCATAGGTCCCAAGTGTTGACACCAGGCCAAAAAAACTAACTCGAAGGAAGCATAACAGAATAAAAGTGGGGAGTAACCTGCATGCCAAACAATCCTTGAGCGAAACTTTAACAGGTTCTGACTTCACTTGTCTGTCAGCAACTGTGACCTTCAAATAACAAACAAGTTTCGCTGGGATTCACACAAGCATAGAGTAAAGTAAATTGATTTTGTTAAGTAACTATATACAAACACCTCGACTTTATCGGGCTTTTTCGAGTTTTCCTTGAGGGAGACTATGCATGCCTGCGAAGGCGCAATGAAATCGTTGACGTCTCCTATTCGAAGCGCTGGAGAGAATTTCTCAGACATCCCTTAACGTTGCAATTCGTATTCGTAGAGTCACTAAACAAATAAGGATACATAAATTAGTTTTGCAATTCCTAATTTCCTAAATGCACACACGAAAGACCCTAACTGCAACAAAATAGGGTTAATAATCATTTTGGTCCTTGAATGAGTAACTAATAGCCACGATAGTCTATCGATGTATCGAAATTCCAAAATAGTCCCTCATTGTGCACTTTGTTAGTCAAAATAGTCCCTGACATTAAAATAGTCCCTCATTGTTGACAGTAGCTCTTTTCTTATAGGGACTAGTATCTCTTTTCTTATAGGGACTGATATGACAATAAGCAGGTACTTATAGGAACTGATATGATAGTAAGTATAATGAGGGACTGATGTGACAGTATTAATGGAACATTCTAACGCGAAGGACTATTTCGATTAATAGAGTGCACAATCAATGACTATTTTGAAATTTCGATACATTAAGGGACTATAGCAGTTACTCGTTACACATTTAGGACTAAAGTGACAATTACCCCCAAAAAGTACTATACGATTGAAATAAAATTTAGAGAAAATAGTGGCAACCAAATCTCATCTAGTTTTGTAGGGTTAAGTTCAACCACAATTAATACATCACAAAAATAAACTATAATTTATAAGTTAAATATGAAAATCATGTTATCTAACAGAAATAAGCAAATCATATTGTATACAACAATTGGAATGAAATTAACTATGCGTGTACTCCGTAATCATAAGATTGTTAAATAACTAATTAGACTGTTGAATGAAATTACTATACTTGCAATTTTTTTAACTGGATAGGTAACTGCAATTTGTGATCAACTTAAGAAATCAACGACATTCAAATTCAACAATAGAATTAGAAATCAACATTACCTAACAGAGAAAGAGAAGTGGAAAGAACAAAAATCAATACTTACATTAAAAAAGAGAGACGGGAAGGGATAAAGAATATCTTCAGAGAACCAGAGAGGGGTCGGCGTTGGCGCGGTGCTCAGAGACGGAGAGGAGAGAAGCGTCGATCGTTAGAGAGAAAACTGAGGGTTTATGAGGGTTTCGGTAAATACTATTTATAAGCATGGTGTTTTTTTTTGTAGAAGTATTGCACCAAACTTGATACCATTAACCTCAAGAGTGTCTCACAAGTAAACTATTATTTTAGATCAGATCCATATTGAGCTCAGATATTTTTAGAATTTTATTATGCATGACTGTCACAAGAGTGTGTTTAGTTCCATAACTTATAAAAGAAATCCTAAAATAATAGCTTACTTAATATAACTTTTATTTTCAGACTACTAATTAAGTATAATAAATATAATCTTGATTGTTTTAAGATTAGTTGTACCTATCTTTTTCTTTAATATATTAAAGTAAAACAATCAGTATAGCATTAATCTTTCGATTTCACATCATTTTATATCAATAAAAACGTAAATAAAGATGGTAAGGATGATCTAGAGATTATTATTATTATTTTTTTATTACAAGGAGGGGCTAAGCTCCAGAAAAAACGAAAAAACTAACTGACAGCAATCAATCTAACCCTGTAGAAACCCGCACAATCCTCCTCATAGGTCTTTTGAGCAAAGTCTGGACACGACTCATAAAAAACGTAGCCCTCAGTGTACATCCCTCTTTTTGCAAGAATATCCGCACAGAGATTTGCTTCCCGGAAGACATGAGTAAGATTGATATCTCTATCATCCTGGAATAAATCCTTAATTCTCTTAATGAGCTCGGTTCCCGATCCATCAAATGAATAATTGTTATTGATGTCTTCAACAACTTGATGAGAATCTACACAAATATCAATATTCTTGAATCCCATTTTAATGGCTAACTCTAGGCCTTCAAGCACTCCCCAAAGTTCAGCTTTATACACTTGACAAAGGCCTAAGTTCTTTGTGTAGCCCCCTAGCCATTCTCCTTCATTCCCTCTAATTATGCCACCACATCCCCCGACACCACGATGGTCTCTCGCCCCATCCGAGTTCAACTTAACTCTCCCATCAATAGGATGTTCCCACCGAATCTTGATCCATTTCTTCCACTTCTCTTGGTTCACAATTGTGTTGTTAAGGCTGGCCTGATTATAATCAACCACTTGTCTGCTAATTTGATTCGCCATGTTTGCTGGTCTTAGGAAATACTCGTCGTGGATTTCTTTATTACGCCACCTCCAAAGGTTATAGCAAGCAGTGGCCCAAAACACTCTCCACTCGATATTGGAATCTCGCCCCAACACATAATTCATGTTGAGGTCTATCCAATCCTCTAGCGTACCTGCAAAAAAACTCGAAAGCATGTTAGTATTCACCGTTTCTAGCCAAATAGGCATAGCTAAACGGCAATCTCTTACGACATGGATTGCATCCTCCTCTTCGTTACCGCAAAACTTGCACAAGGCACTGCCCAGGCCCATCTTACTCTTCCTGCTATTTGTCAGGAAACCATTGTGTTTGATAAGCCAAACAAAGCTTCTAACTCTCTCTGTACTATTCAACTTCCAAACCTCCTTCCAACCGTTATTTCCCACCGCGCCTTTTGCCAAGTCTAGCAGCGCATACACATTGCTAACTGTGACCTCACACCCACTCTCGCCAATTCCCACACAAACGTCTGCTCCAGCTTCGCAAGAAGGTATTTCCTTATCTTCTATCTGCTTTAGAACCTGCTCCGGTAACCAATCACTCAGAAGGTTCCACTTCCACTCTCCCTCCGCACTCACTAAATCGGCTACTTTTGCTTGCTGCAAGGACGCAGGAACCATAACGTCCAGATCAGCAATTCAAAATTTCCTTCCTAACCAGTACGATTCCCAAGCATTTGCAGTGGCTCCATCCCCCCCCACCTTCCACACAAATTGTTTTTCAATTTCTGACCAAGTTTTCACTATGTCTCTCCAGAAACTAGAGTCATAGCTCTTCGATATGTATTCGTTGTCGACCCTATTGTTGCAATATTTACCTCTTATCACTTTGCACCAGAGATCATTACATCCATTATACAATTTCCAACCACTCTTAGCCATACAAGCCTTGTTCATCAACTCCAAATTGCGCAGGCCTAACCCTCCTTCTGTCTTCGGACGCGTAACAGTTTTCCAGTTGACTCCATGATGTTTCTTCTTATCAATCGTATCCCCCCAAACAAATCCTCTTTGCATCTTGTGAATTTCTTTTAAGCAAGCTTTAGGCAGCAGCGTTGTCATCATTGGATAAATCGGGATAGCTTCGATAACACTTTTGGCGAGTGTTACTCTACCCGCGAAAGCCAACTGATGACTTTTCCAAGCTCTCAATTTTTCACTCACTTGATCGATGACATATTGATAATCTGATCGTTTTGGAGCTTTCCCCGTCAGCGGCACACCTAGATACTTACCCAGGTGGAAAGTTTCATGAAAACCTGACATAGATAACAGCTTATCCCTCATGCTTCTGGGCACATTTTTAGTGAACAGCACTCGAGTCTTTTCATTACTGACTTGTTCTCCCGACATCTCGCAGAACATATTTAAACTGTCCATGACGTAATTCATTTGCTTTGCCGTAGCTTCACCGAATAAAAGTAAGTCGTCCGCGAACATAAGGTGAGACACCATTAAACCGTGCATACCAGCCTTAAGAGACTTCCACTTCCCCTCTTCCACCGCTTGCATTATGATATGAGAAAGTTTGTCCATGCATAACACAAAGAGGTAAGGCGATATGGGATCCCCTTGCCGAATTCCCCTCCTCGGGCGAAAGAACTCAGATTGCACACCGTTCCATTTGATATTCGTTTCCACGCTCGTAATACCATGCATAATTATGTTGATCATTTTTTCTGGCAATTTTATTTCCTCAAGCACCTTCCAAATGAAACTCCAACTTAATCTGTCATACGCTTTCGATAAATCCACCTTAATAACAAAGTGCCCTTTCTTACCACTGCTTCGCTCCATGCTATGCAGCACCTCCTTGGCCACAATAATATTTTCATGTATGCTTCTTCCAAGGACAAAGCCAGACTGAAAAGGAGATATAAGCATAGGAATACAGCTTTTGAGGCGCTCTACAACCACCTTACTAACCAGTTTGTAAATGGCATTACAAAGAGAGATAAGTCTAAATTGATTCACTTGAGTAGGATGATCCACTTTGGGGATAAGGCAAATATCAGTCTTATTAATGTCACCAATCCTGCTTGGACACTCCCAAATATCCCTCACATACTTACACACTGATTCTTTAACAATCCTCCACGAGTTTTGATAAAAACCAGCAGGAAACCCATCAGGACCCGGAGCTTTCCATGGAGACATTCTGAACAAAGCGTGTTTGACTTCCTCATCTGTTATGTTACTCTCCAGCTGATACAACTTGTCTTGCTCAAGGTTGGGATAAGAAAGCCTAGTAGGAATCCATTGTTGATCCCAAGTAGTAGTTCCAAACAGTTCTTTATAATGGTCCACAAAGAGTTGACATATTTCACTCTCATCTTCAATCCAGCTTCCACTGCTGTTCCTGATCATACCAATTTTGTTTTTTCGCCGACGTTGGACCGTCTTCAGCTGATAATATTTCGTATATCGGTCACCATCCGCCAGCCACTTTGCCTTGGATCTTTGGAACCACATAAGTTCTTCCTTTTGAAGGAGGTTGTGCATCTCATTTTGCAGATTTTGTTCTATGCGATGTAAGCCATCAGCCTTCCTGTGAAACTGTATGGTGCGTTGTATACCGTCTAGTCTGCGCATAATCGCTGCCTTTTTCCTCCTCACTTGCTGAAAATTAACCAACTTCCAATCTTTGATTCCTTGAATTGTGTTTTTAAGGTTGCTGGCTAGAGGAATACTTTTCTCCCATACAGATTCAATCATACGATGATACGAACTATCCACTAGCCAAGCACTCTCAAACTGGAATCTCGCAACACCGTTCTTATTCACATTTCCTAGAGGGGATATTAAAATAGGGTGATGATCTGAAAATTCTAACCGAGGCAACATTTTAACATACCCATCCGTAAAACGCAATCTCCAACTTTCGTTACAAAGGGCTCTATCAAGCCTTTCGTAAATACGTTGGCCTCCTCGATAAATAGGGCCCCTCCAAGTATATTTAGATCCAACTGCCCCCAGATCCATTAATCTACACATATTGATGTTTGCTCTAAATTTCTTGCACTTGTTTGGGCAAATAGAAGCACCACCTTTCTTCTCATGCGCAAAGGCAATGTCGTTAAAATCGCCCGCCACAAGCCAAGCTTCTGTGATGGTATTGCTCAACTCTTGCAGGTCCTTCCATAAGCTTCTTCTTCTCTCGTTACAGGGGCTGGCATATATTGCACTCAAGCACCAAGCTAAACCAGAAATAGGCTGGACCACACCATGCAAAAATTGAAAATTTTGAGTTATTACAGTAAAATTCAGAACATCCTTTCTCCAAGCTAAAGCAATCCCTCCTGCAAAACCTTGATTATCATTTGCGCAAAAGCCATCAAACCTCATTTTGGATAATGGTTTTTGAAGATTAGAAGGAGTACACCTTGTTTCCATGATTACAATAATACTAGGCCTATAGTCGTTCACATATTGCTTGCAATATCTGAAGAAACTCCTACTAGCAGCTCCTCTGCAGTTCCACATCATAATGTTTTGGTTGACTATCATCATAAAAACAGTATGAAAATTTAAAAAGAGACCCATCCTTTAACAGTTCAGTACTTGCTTCCACCATCCTTAAGCTAAGGCTGCAAAACTTCCTCAACATCATCTATTTCCACCAAGCTCCTTTTGTTAGCAGCCACACTTCCACTTGATTGACAATCATCTGGGGGTCTTGGAGCATTTGGACCCTCAACCATATCTTCCTTTTGATCGCTTTCTATATTCTCTGCATTTTCATTATTATTTTTCTGCATGCATGAGTTTTTCTTTTTGTCCTCTGATATTTTGACACCTGCCAAGGAGGCAATCCATTCTTCAAAATTATTTTCACCCACTACTTTTGACAGCTGGTCCATTCCTCCGTTTTGAATTCCCGAGGACTTGAAAGATCCTTTTTTTACTCCTGGTAATTTAATCTCCTTTCTATTTTTCTTGCTCTTAACACGTGCTTCTTGTTGGTTAGTTACTTTTGGAATTCCATGCTGATTATTCGCCACTGCTCTCGGCATATTCCCGACAAGATCTGCTCCTTCTTTAATTATTCCCTTTCCTTTACTGCTCTCAGTCGGCACCTGGCCAACACTACTATTATTTTTCACCTGCTCTTTAATGTTTTGTCTGCCACTTACTGCAGATGCTCCTTTTATTTTTAAAGCATCATCATTTCCATTTACTTCCATATCAGCCTCAATATTATTGTTATTAAGAATCGTGAATCTAGATCCCATTTTTTCGCGACCTGCATTAAATTTCGCCAGCCCTTTGTTCTGCTGATTACCTCCGTGCAAACCCCCTGCCGTCACCTGATTTCCTCCGTTTCCCGCATTGCCACTCATCTTTTTCATTCTTCTATTTTTCTGCACAACTGCCCAAGGGCCCTCCTCTTCAGTTTCTTTTCGTTGCATGCTTTGGTCTCCCTTATGCTGACCATTCACGATGGCTTTTGGATTCTCCACTTCATTCAAATTTCTCTGTGAACAACCTTCCTTATAATGGCCAAACCTCCCACATAAGGTGCAAAGGAGATGTAAACCTTCATACTCAATTTTGTATTTTCTATCTTTGATTGAGAACATGGCTAGCAGTGGCTTAGTTAAATTCACTTCTACACATAATCTCGC
The DNA here is from genome assembly GCA_022829125.1 of Lathyrus tuberosus. NCBI lineage: Eukaryota > Viridiplantae > Streptophyta > Magnoliopsida > Fabales > Fabaceae > Lathyrus > Lathyrus tuberosus. The sequence goes on from JALAZF010000104.1 coordinate 10,696,410, forward strand.
ATATTTACCACGTTCATGAGATAAGGTATTCTTATCCACCTTAACCGTTTTTCCAATTCTATTTCCTATAAATGACAGAATCTTCGTATCGTAGTACTCTATCGGTAAGCCGGAAATTCTCACCCACACCGCCACACTTTCAATAGTATCACTTCCTGGGTGAAAATCTGGACTCCATTCCTTCACAGTGAGATAATGGTCGTAGATGAACCACGGACCATTGGACAAAGCTGCTAAGTGATCTTCATCATGTGAGAAGATGACCAAATAATAGTCATTGCTCAAATCTATTATATTGATCACCCCTTTCTTCACCCACATCTGTTTCAATCTTGTCTCAAAGCTTTGTATCCAATTCTCCTTCCTAATAACTTCACTATCACACCCCTCTTCCAAGGTCTGTGGATTCTTCTCTCTACATGACTTGAGAATATGAATTTTGGACAGTCATATATACCATCCTGTTGTTCTTCTACCTTCATATTCTCAAGATCCAGAACGGTCATCTCAGCATCTCCACATTCATTCATGTTCTCATCCTCTCCACTACTCCCTACCACCATGGCTTTGTACGAGATCCTTGAGATCCCCCCAATCTCCATATCCTGATGATCGGCTTTCTTTTCCTCTTCGCCATCACCTTGTATATCTTTGACCTTTTTAGTATTCCTTGCCTTCAAATCTTCTTCGATTTTGCTTGGTTCAATTGGTGGCTTTTGCCCTAGAGAGCATGAAGCCATTCTTTTGACACTTGGTTTTTTAAATATAATATATTAGAGATTATTATTTTTAAAAAAATAAGAAAAGAACCTAGATTATTGTAAATATAAAGAGACATAAACCACTAATGGTAACTATATATAAATTCTAATAATCTTTATATTATATCATACTACTAAGTATTTTTCTATATTTTTTTTTTATATTTTATTGGTATACATGAAATTATATAATAATCTAATATTCAATTAATGTAACCATTATTATTTCTACTATCATAACCGTATTTTTATCTCTCTATGTTATAATGCATTAATATTTCTAATTTAATATAACCATTATTACGTTTTTCAAGTATTTTTTTCTTTATATCAAACAAAACCGTTTTTTTATCTCTGTATTATAATGCATTAATGTTTCTAATCTAATATAATTATTATTGCAATTTTTTAAATATTTTTTCTTTATTTCTAAAGGAGTTGTTTTTTTTATCTCTCTTTATTCCAATACATCCATTGATATACTATGTTTTTGATGACCTATTGTTAATTCATTTTTATTTTAACCAATTGAGATATTTGATTTTATTATTTTTATTTATTTTAACAATTTTGTTTCCCTGTCATCCAACCTTTACATTTAACAATTTTTTATTGTTGTTATTCCAAATAAAAATAAGGTAGATATAAACTAATAATGTAAACATTTTTATTACCATTAATATTATTATTATGTCGGAACTAATCCAAATAAACAATTATTTTCAATTTGGTGAGATAAATATGTGTTATTAATAATTATTTTTATTTAATGTGTTGTTTTTATTTAAGGGTTATTTTTGTTAAAGAGTTTTTACCTCTTTTTAATTTTTCTGTTGACCATTACCTATAAAGTCAATTAAGAAGAAAAAATAATTGACTAATTTTAAACCTATAATCATCATATAAATTTAAATATTAATTAATTAGTGAAATTAAATTTTATTTTCAAATAATTAAGATAGTGTTAATTTAAATGCTTAAAAATTACTATAATAAAAATTTATTTATAGAACAATTTTATGTGACTTTAATTTAAACGATAAATTTATACCAAATCAAAGTTTATTTTTTACAGGTAAAGAAACACGGAAGACAACTATTTTTTTCTCATTAAATTGTGATTTTTAAAAACCATATCACAATACTTAAAAAAATAGTTTACAATTAATAATTTTAAACTATTTATTTAGAAATTACAATTATCATTTAAGACTATTTATTCAACTTCTTAATATGATAGTCAATTTTAATTAATGTAGATTAAAATAATTATACTAATTATATTTAATTCTTGATTTTATTTTATCATTTTTATATAAATTCAGTCCTAATTTATTAACCATTTCGAACACAATTGTAGTAAATTCAAACAATTTCAAATTCTAATTATTATACTCAAAATTTGAAGAATTTTTTTTTGTGTTTTAAAATTTATTATAAAATATTCAACTTTTTATCAGTACTCTAATAATGATTATTGAAAATGTGATCTAACAATCTAACTGATCGTGAAGGCTGGATCAGATCCTGTAGAATCAGACCGCCAAGTGCGTCAGGGATGCTGGTCCTGTGGAGAGGAGGGGGGTGTACCTGCAATGCACTCCGACGCTAAAGTAATAAAGGGTCAGAGAAAAAGGGACAAGTACAAAGTATAAATTCATAGGGTAAATATTAGATACCTGACCCTCTCAAGCGAGAGGGTTTATATAGAGCCCCCAGCGCATGGCCAACGGTCCTATTTTCGGGGCGAAATAACCGTTTTCCCCAAAGAATAGGTAACTGCCCAAACTAGCCGTTATGTCGGGCAGGGTGCCCAAAACTAGCCGTTATATCGGGCATAACCGCAGTTCCGGGCACCTGTCCTCTGCTGTTCGGGCAGCGAGAAAGCCGTGCGTAACAGGCATGAACGCCGGGGAGGAACGTTACATTCCTTGCCTAGTTGGAGGGGCAGAAAGGTCACTTTTGCCCCTCTGTGGATTGGACTTAGGCAATATGGGCCGCTCTGGAGCAGAGGCGGATTGGGCCAATTCTAGCCATTGGTCCAGTCCAGAACAGGAGCCCCCCAAGCCGTTGCTCCCGAGCATGGGAGTGATGACTTAAGGACTGCTCGTTGCTACAGAGTCGTCGTTTGTAGGCGAGGAAGATTGTCTCAAAGTGCTCGTGGCCCCAGGTGTTCGTGATATTCGTGGTCGTGACCTTGTTGCCCGGTGTACGGGGAGACTAATGGTCAGACAGAATTTGAAACGTTGGGGCGCCACGTGTACCTAAAGCTCCGTGTAGCAGTTAATAGGCAATGATGGCTAGCGGGTAGTCATAATGGCCTACGGGCGCGTGGTTGCACGTGCCCCTTTGTATAAAAAGGGCGGAAACCGTTTCATTTGAAACTTTTCCTTTCTGATTTCTCTCCGTCTCTTTCAGTTCTTGCCCGTCACCGTCTTCAGGATTTCCGACCACCGTCACCAGTTTCGAGCAGCTTCTACCTTCTTCCAAAATCAAGTAAGTTTTCCGATCTGTAACTTGTTTTACTCCTTTTTGTTGTTAGTGGTAGATTGTATGCGGTTAGGGTTAGCTTTAGATGACAAAATAGGTGGATTTCTGGCGAGTGTTGGTGGTTGACGGTGGTTCTGCCATTTTGCTGCCTCCAGCACTTCGCCGGAGTAGATAGTGCGTTCAGCGAGTAGGATGGTCCACGGCGTGGTTGCGGTAGATGTGCATGCGTGACCACCATGTCTGTTCATCTTCTGATAGAGCGATGAATTTTCCGGTAGAACGTTTCCAGATTCCGGTGAAGCTTTGCGGTTTCCGGTGGAGCTTCAAACGGAATCTGGGCATGAGTACGGGGAAGCTCCTCGGAGGAGGATGATACGTTTCGAGCATCTCCTCGCGGGGAGGTTTTAGTTTTTCTTTCGATGTTAGGGCTTAGACCGGGGACGTTGTCCTCAGCCTTTTGCGCGCCCTTTCACTTGACTTAGCAGTGGAAGGGTGGATTTGATTTGCTGTCAAATTCACTGTCTTCTCTGCTTTTCAGGTGATCGTAATGGCGACGGGGCCAGACAGAGAGGTTATCCTAGACATGTCCGAGGAGGAAACCGGCTCTGAGGAAAATAGTAGCTCGACGGCTTCGAGCTCGACAACCTCAAGTTCCTCCAGCAATTCCGGGGAGGAAGAAGAGATGGATGCCGTAGAGGAAGAGGTCAAAGGGTTCTCCGCGGAGGAGTGGGAGGCGGCCGAACCTTCCGAGCATATTTCTACGTTCGCAAAGTCTTTGGAGGACGTCTTTACGGAGGTAGGACCAGAAGGGGAGTGGAAGGTGCACTTCCCTATTTTGAACGAGTGGGTCTGCACGGATTTCGGTGACCGCTTTACAATGTACGAGTATGCCTTCAAAGAGATGGGACTGAGGCTGCCTTTCACTGATTTCCAGCGGTCGGTGTTCGAGCATCTGAAGCTGGCCCCTTCTCAACTTCACCCTAATCGCTGGCCTTCATCCGGGCTTTTGAATTGGTGTGCGAGCATCTCTCTCTGGGGACTACTCTCCCTCTGTTCTTCGCTGTTTTCCATCTTCACAGGCAGTTGACGGGGAAGAAGTACGGATGGGTTTCTTTGAAGCAGCCCAGCAAGCTATTTAAGCCGTTCTCGGAGTCAATCCGGACTTTCAAGGAGCGGTACTTCGTCGTTGAACCCGTGTCTGAGGTGGCCCAGGACAGCACATACGTCTGGGAAATCGAGGTTGATGAGGATGGAAATGAGCTGCTTAACGAGGAGGGGAAATATATTAGCCAGAAGCTTTACAGGTTCCCCATCCGTTGGGCACCCGGCCATTTCTCCAAGAAGCCCATCGATTATGTCTTTCAGCCGAGCGATCTGCGCGGGCAGGACGCCGTGGCGTACGAGAAGTTGGTGAACTGGGTCAACTCCTTCAGTCTTGCAAGCTGCTAGACGAGCAAGGGCAGCCCTATCTTCGAGGAGGATGGGAGCCAGAGAGTTGAGTGCAGATTCGTCAATGTTAAGGCACCGCTGGAGTGCAAGACTCCCGCGGACGCTGAGAAGCTGCTCGGTAGTCTTAATTATTTAGATTTTGTTTGTGTTATCTCTTTTCCTCGTAGCTAACGTGCTCGTTTTTTCTTTATTTGTGCAGGTGAGATGCCTCAGGCTTGCGATCGCGTGGTGAGGAATGCTATGGCGAGGAATAAAGCTGGAGCGGCTCCTCCTAAATCTCGGCCTGCTGGTGCTTGTGCTCCTCCTCTTGTTCAAACTGTCGCGGGGGCCTCTTCTGCTCCCTCTCCTGCTCCACGGGGATCTCCTCTGCCCTTGAATGGGCGGTCGAAGCGGCCAAGGACATCAGACGCTGTGGACCTTACCCGCGTGCCAGAGAAAGGGAAGTTTGAGCTCCCTCCGTGTATCCTTGATAGGAGGTTCTTTGAAGGTAACTCTTTGGTCGTCCCCCGGGCGGAATCCCTTTGCTTGGAAGGCATGGATCGCCCGAGCAAGAGGGAATTGGTGGCCCAAGATGCTTCTGCCCTGGTCAGGATGCTGGAGATGGCTGCTGTCTACGCAGAAGGGGACTCTGCACTTGAGTCCGAACTTAAAGCTGCCCAGGCTTCTGAGGCGGCCCTCAAGGAGGAAGTTAAGAGTGCCCGCGAGGCTCGGAGAAAGGCCGAAGAGGAGACGGCCAGGCTGAAGAAGGATGTCTCCAAGCTGGCGGCGGAGAAAAAGGCTGCCGTGGAGCTGAACAAAGAGTTGATGGCGGCCAGTGCCCCGGGTGCCGACGAGCCGAATGATGTAAAAGAGTTGAAGACTAGGTCTGAGCTGGTTGCTTGCATCCTGCTCGCCGAAGATGACGGCATCGCCGTGGCAGAGGAGTCTTTTCAAAGCGCCATGGCTCAATTGCGGGTGGTGAACCCTGGGCTTGAGATCTCTGCCGAGGGTACTCACTATCTTGCGCGTGTTGAGGATGGTCGCATTGTCTTTCCCGAAGGTCTCCTCGTTGTTACCCCCGATGATCAGCCCGCAGAGGAGCAGGGACCCGAGCCAGAGTCAACCGAGCACGCTGATGAATGAGGAATTTGTTTATTTTTTTGATGTTGTTGTAATGAGTCCGGCCTGCGTGCCATTGTAATTTATTTTGGGGGGGGGGGGGGGGCATGGCCCCCGTTTTATGTAACAACGTACAATTGTGGTCTTTGCGGCCACTTGTTAAATTATCACATATTTAGTTCTGTTGTTTGCATGACTTTACTTGCTTTTATTTTTGCTAAGTGTTGTATGCATGTTGTGAATGTATGTCCGCCCGTAATAGGGGGTACTTGACTTGTGTGACTATTTCTGGGGGGTTGCTCGTAATAGATGTGTTCGGCAGTGTGGGGAACTGGTCGAACTGCCGGGGAATATCCTGGCGGGGAGCGGAGCTCAGGCCGCGTTTGAGGCCTGAGTTCGCGGCGTGAACATCCCATCGCGAGCTGGGGTTCTGCCAATCGTGGTACTTTGACAACGGCGATGCTCGATCGAGGACCGTTGTCGAGCAATTATCCGGCTCGTTACTGAGCGGGGCTATGCTTTAATCGTATGCGACGCTTGTACCTAGACGTGCATAGTGGTCGGTGGCTGACGTTCGTCGTCGCGACGAGTCGGACCGAGGATTTAGCTGTAGTATTATTTTAGCTTTTCAGCATTCCATGGTCGAGCGAGTTCTTCCCCAGTGAGATGTTCTAGGTAGTAGGCCCCATTTTCCATTTTTGCCCAGACGCGATAGGGTCCCTCCTAATTGGCTGCTAGTTTGCCTTCGCGAGAGTCTTTGTGGTTTCTTCTTAGGACAAGGCTTCCCACGTTGAACTCTCGTCGTATCACTTTGGCGTTGTGCTTGATGGTGATCTTTTGTTTCAGTGAGGCCTCGCGGAGAGCTGCCCCGATTCTGATTTTCTCGACGAGGTCGAGCTCTTCCCTTAAAGATTCATCGTTCATCTCCTCGTCTAGGGGCGACTCTGTTCGCCTAGAGGGCACGTTAACTTCGACGGGAATTACAGTCTCGGTTCCGTATGATAAACGAAAAGGTGTTTCCCCGATCGTTGAATGGGGAGTTGTACGGTATGCCCAGAGCACGCTGTGTAGCTCCTCGACCCATGCCTTCTTTGTTTCGTCCAGCCTTCGCTTGAGGCCTCGAAGGATGACTCGGTTAGCTGCCTCAGCTTGCCCGTTTGTTTGAGGGTGTTCGACGGATGCGAAGTGTTGCTTCGTGCCCAGTTGGGCGATGAAATCCTGAAACTTCCTGTCCGTGAACTGCGTCCCGTTGTCCGTTATTATCGCTTGGGGGATACCGAAGCGCGCAAGGATGTTTCGTTTGTAGAAACGTAGGATGTTGAGGGCAGTTATTTTGGCTAGAGCTTATGCTTCTATCCATTTTGTGAAATAATCTACGCCCACTATGAGGTACTTGTTCTGACTTGATCCTACCACGAAGGGTCCTAGGATGTTTAGGCCCCACCAGGCGAATGGCCACGGGGATGACATAGCCTTGAGCTCGTTGGGTGGAGCTAGGTGCATGTCCCCGTGCCGTTGGCATTTATTGCACTTCTTCACGTGCTCTTTTGCGTTGTTTTGCATAATTGGCCAGTAGTATCCTGCTCGGAGGGCCTTTTGAGCAAGGGACCTTCCGCCGAGATGTTGGGCGTTGATTCCTTCATGGATTTCGTGCAGGATGTGCGCGATCATTTCTTCCTCGACACATTTGAGCAGCGGAATGGAGAATCCCCGTCTGTATAGTTTGTCTTCGACCAAGACATACGAGCAGGCTCTTCGCCTGACTATGCCGGCCTCCTTTGTTCGGACGGGAGTTCGTCCTTGACGGGGTAGTTGTAGACTGGGGTCATCCAATAGTTATTGTCGCCGATCACCTGCACGTCGAGTGTCGGGGAGGCCTTCTCGATGCTGGGTCGAGGAAGTACTTCCTGTATGACGGATTTGTTTCCGCCTTTCTTCTTTGTGCTGGCCAGTTTAGACAGCACGTCTGCTCGTACGTTATGTTCGCAGGGAACGTGTTTCACTTCTACTGTTGTGAACTTTGCCATTTCCTTCTTTACCAGGGCCAAGTATTCGGTCAGGTTGTCGTTTTTGGCTTGGTATTTACCTCGGACCTGGAGGGCCACGAGTTATGAATCTGTGCAAATGACGACTTCTTCCGCTCCCAGGTCCTCGGCAAGGCGTAGCCCAGTGAGGAAGGCTTCGTATTCAGCCTGGTTATTGGAGGTTGGGAAAGACAGTGTGAGTGATACCTCGACGATAGTCCCTTCGTTGCTTTCCAGTATGATGCCCGCGCTGCTTCCTGCCGAACTCGAAGCACCATCGACGAAAATGGTCCATTTGCGCGCTTCGCTCACGGGGAAGTCCGCGAATGTCATTTCCGCGACGAAGTCGGCCAGAGCTTAGGCCTTGAGGGCCTTTCTGCCTTCGTATTGAATGTCAAATTCGGATAGTTCCAGCGACCACTTGAGCATTCTGCCGGCCATATCTGGACGACCGAGTAGCTGCTTTATGGGCTGATCTGTCCGAACCACGATCGTGTGAGCCAGGAAGTAGTGTCTCAATCTCCTGGCTGCGTTGATGAGGGATAATGCCACTTTCTCTATCTGCTGGTAACGTAACTCTGGTCCTTGCAGCGCCTTGCTCGTGAAATAAATGGGCTTCTGCCCGTCAGGTGTCTCGCAGATGAGGGCGGCGCTCACTGCTTCGGCAGCTACGGCCAGGTATAGGTACAATGTTTCGCCATTGTCCGGGCAAGAGAGGACCAGTGGCTCTGAGAGTGCTCGTTTCAGATGGAGAAAGGCCTTGTCACACTCATTGGTCCATTCGAACGCAACCTCTTTGCGGAGGAGCTTAAAGAATGGTAGGGCGTGCTGGGGCAGACTTGGCCATGAAACGAGATAGTGACGCGAGCATCCCGTTGAGGGACTGGATGGATTTTTTGGACTTGGGCGTAGGAAACTCGGAGAATGCCCGGAATTTGTCGGGATTGGCTTCGATTCCTCATTCCGTTAAGTAGAAGCCGAGGAATTTGCCTGCTCGGACGCCGAACGTGCACTTCTCCGGATTAAAACACATTTTGTATTTCCTGGTCTATTCGAAGACCTTTCGTAAGTGAGCGGTATGATCGGTTTCCTCGTGGGACTTAACGATCATGTCGTCCATGTAAACTTCGAGCATGTCGCCTATCTGTCCCCGAAACACTTTGTTCATCATTCGTTGGTACGTTGCTCCGGCGTTCTTCAAGCCGAAGGGCATTACGTTGTAGTAATAGTTCCCCGATTCGGTCATGAATGCCGTGTATTTTTTGTCGGACATTGCCATTGGGATTTGATTGTAGCCCGAGTAGGCGTCCATGAACGATAAAAGTTTAAAATCAGCGGAATTATCAACAAGTTTATCAATATTGGGGAGGGGGTAGGCATCCTTCGGGCATGCCTTATTGAGATCGGTATAATCAATGCACATGCGCCATTTTCCATTAGATTTTTTAACCAATACAACGTTGGACAGCCAAATGGTGTACTTGGCTTCCGAAATAAATTTGGCCTCGAGGAGGTCCTTTATAGCTTTTTCAGCAGCCTCCGTTTTCTCCGGAGACTGCTTCCTCCTACGTTGTGCTACGACCTTGATGGCCGGGTCAATGGTCAGCTGGTGACATGCGACAGATGGATCCAAGCCGGGCATTTCCGCGGCGCTCCACGCGAAAAGGTCGGCATTCTCTCGGAGGCACGCTTTGAGCTGCTTCCTCGCGATGTCAGGCAGGTCCGCTCCGATCTTTACTCCCCGTTGGGGGTCTTCGCTGAACAGGACTACCTCGAAGTTGCCATTCGGGATTGGGCGCATTGGATGGGAGCTGCCGCTGGATGACATGGATGGGTCGGCTGAAGCTGCTCGTTCCTCCTGTTGGTCCTCGGGGAAGCGACTGTCGAGGTCGATAGAGTCGACCTGGGGCAGAGGCTTGGCCTCCTCGGAGCTGCTTGGCAGAGCTGGCTTGCTCGACGCTTTAGGCTTGGGCGTAATGGCGTTGAGCCCCTTTGTAGCTGCTTTAAAACATCGTCGGGCAGCTTCTAAGTCCCCGTGAAAGGTGGTGACCGTCCCTTTCGAAGTGTAGTACTTCATCTTCAGGTGGACGGTTGACGACACTGCTAGCAACTCGGCTAGAGTTGGCCTTCCGAAAATGCATTGGTAAAGTGACGGGCAGTCGATTACCAGAATTTGCACCTTGATGGATCTGGCCGTTTCGGCTGCTCCGAAGGTCACGATCAGCTCAACGTAACCCCACGGCTTGGTCACAGACCCGTTGAATCCCTGTAAATCGGACCCTACGTAGGGGGTAAGGTGCGATTCGTCCAGCTGCAGCGTTGAGAACAGCTGGGAGTACATGATGTCGACCGAGGTACCCTGGTCGACTAAGATTCGGCGAACGTCGAAGTTTGCCATTTGGGCTCTGACTAGCAATGGAATGCTTGAGTTCGGGGACCCGCCGAGGAGTTCCTCCCTGTAGAAGGAGATGGGGATGGAACCCTTCGGGGCCTGATCAAGCGTGGTCACTTTGCTCGAGATGGTGTTGATCAGGTGTTCGAACTTCCGTTTCACGGAACCCACAGTGACTTTGTTGAATCCCCCGCCAGAAATGACCATGGCGGAAGGAAAAGTCTCCCACGGGCTGTGGGCCGCGAAATAAGCAGGGGCGTTGAGCCCGTCTGGGACGTAGAAGTCCTCTGGCCGCGAGATGGACATTGCGACCTATACGTTGGCTTCGTCCGAGGAGGGTATCTCTTCCTCGACCTTCTTGGACTCCTGGGCGTCCTGCCGAGGAGTGTCCTTCTTCTTCGCGAACTGTTTTAGGTGCCCTTCCCTGATCAGTATCTCTATGGTATCCTTCAGATGGATGCAGTCCTCCGTAGTGTGGCCGTGACTTTTGTGGAAGCGGCAGTATTTCGACTTGTCCACGTTTGGTCTGTTCGGCAGCTGTTTGGGGAAACGGACCCCGGCTTGTTTGAACTCCGAATTGGCACATTCGGACAGAATCTTTTCCCTGGAAACGGTCAGGGGAGTGTAATCATGGAAACGTCCGGAGGGCCCTTTGCTATCACGGGAGTCGCGAGGACGGTCCTTATGCCTTCGTTCACCCCGACGTGACGTCGAGGCTTCTTCTCCTTTGGAGGCCCGGGCGTTCTCCTAGCGGCGAGACGCTCGGACGTTGCTGGCCGCTATCTTCTCCTCATACTGAATATGAGATTGGGCTTTGAGGAGGAGGGCGTCTAAGTTCCTCGGTGGCGCGAGGCCAATGGCTTTGGCGAACTCGGAGTCCGGGCGGACCCCTTGTTCGAGCAGGAACTTCTTCATCTTATCTGTCGTCGGGACCTGCACAACTTCCTTGTTGAACCTCTCGATATATGCATGGAGAGGTTCGTCTTTCCCCTGGATTATGGCTTCGAGGGAGGCCTCAGTTTTGGGGTGGCGGCGAGATGCTGTGAAGTGCCACGAGAACATCCTGCCGAGCTGTTTCCACAAGGTGATGGACTCCTCGGGCAGTTGTTTATACCATGTCATTGCTCCCTTTCGGAGCGTGGTCGGGAACAGTCTGCATTTGATGGCACCCCGTATGCCGCGGTAGTCTAAGAGCGCATCGATATTCTTGATGTGCTCGTTTGGGTCAGTGGTCCCGTCGTACGTGCCAAGTAACGGGGGTTTCTCCAAGCCTTTCGGGAGACGGGTAGCCAGGATCTCTTGGGACAACGGGCCTCGAGGCTCGTCGTCGCTGCTAGTACTGGTGTATGATGGTGACCGGACGGGATACTCGCGTCGGCGGTTCCTTCGCGGAGAAGGTGAGCGGTTCCTTCGAGGGGAAGGTGAGCGCTTCCTTCGAGGAGAAGGTGAGCGGTTCCTTCGGGGAGAAGGTGAGCGTGCCCGTTCTTTGGACTTGATCGGAGGAGATTTCTCGTTCCTACGAGTCCGTTTATGGTCATGAGCGTGCTGGTCACGCGGGGAGATCTGGTCGCGCTTTTGAGCTGCGCGAGGATCAGCCTCTTGGCGCAGTCTATGGTCGATTTCTCTCCGTGGCTGCGGGCTTCTTGATCATCTCTGATTCCTCCACGTAGGAGGGGATCTTGGACGGTGAGACTCTTCTAGTGCCCCGATCCTCTCGTTCTGCTGCAGGATCAGAGTGTTAGTTTTGTTGAGCACCTCCAGGAGAGCTGCCACGGCCGGGTCGGCGTTGGGCGTAACGGGAATGGACTGGAGGTCAAGAGAAGGTTGATCGTTGTGGCGATCAGCAAGGGCAGGGGAAGGAGAAGCAGTGGCTCCATCCTTAAGAAAATGGGCATCTCGGAGGAGAGATGATTGGCTGTCAACGTCAGATTTGTTGACGGGGAGGATGGTGGAATGAAGAGCATCCTGGGTGCGATCTTGGGAGGCTATGATCGTGATAATGTTTGAAAGTTGTTTTGATCTTCGGTTAAAGAAAGAAGGGGAGAACAAAGGTTCCCACAGACGGCGCCACTGATCGTGAAGGCTGGATCAGATCCTGTAGAATCAGGCCGCCAAGTGCGTCAGGGATGTTGGTCGTGTGGAGAGGAGGGGGTGTACCTGCAATGCACTCCGACGCTCAAGTAAGAAAGGGTCAGAGAAAAAGGGGCAAGTACAAAGTATGAATTCGTAGGGTGAATATTAGATACCTGACCCTTTCAAGCGAGAGGGTTTATATAGAGCTCCCAGCGCGTGGCCAACGGTTCTATTTTCGGGGCGAAATAACCGTTTTCCCCAAAGAATAGGTAACTGACCAAACTAGCCGTTATGTCGGGCAGGGTGCCCAAAACTAGCCGTTATGTCGGGCATAACCGCAGTTACGGGCACCTGTCCTCTGCTGTTCGGGCAGGGAGAAAGCCGTGCGTAACGGGCATGAACGCCGGGGAGGAACGTTGCATTCCTTGCCCGGTTGGAGGGGCAGAAAGGTCACTTTTGCCCCTCTGTGGATTGGACTTAGGCAATATGGGCCGCTCTGGAGCAGAGGCGGATTGGGCCAATTCTAGCCATTGGTCTAGTCCAGAACACTAACCTATTAAGATCCTCTAAATAACTATGAGTTTATATTTGATCTATTTTAACTGTTGTTTCTGTGTTAGTATCACTTTGTTAATGTACTTTCAGAAAATCTAAAGAAATTACTGGAATGTACTTGCATGCTGAATAGAATTCTTGGTCAAATAAACTATTTCATTAATATTAGACTGATGGATTATAAAAATATTTTAAAAAAGGGGAACAAGATGATTCTAGAAGAGATCCCTAGCTAGAGGAATGTAGGCATTACGCGTATGGGAGTGGGCAATACGCGTATGGAGTGAGGCAATACGCATATTGGATTTTAAGTGGAACTTTTGGGGAAAAATCAGTCTCTGCCCATACGAGTATCACCTTGGGCAATACGCGTATGGAATGGGCGAGCGAGCTGGACAGTACGCGTATGGCCAGTGAGAGTGCAGAATTTTGTCTTTTCGCGATTCCATGTTTTTTTAATTCCATAACTTGTGTTCCGATTATCCGTTTTAAACATTCTTGGTATCGTTGGAAAGCTAATGAAATGTTCTTTCTTATTAAAATGGTTTTGAGATTGTTGGCCGATTTAATTATGTCGAGAATTTGGAATAGTGTCGTTTTGTCGACTTTTACCATCGTAATTGTGTGTAATTGATGTGTATCATGCAATGTGCTTTTGATATGGATATCGTATGACTTGTGTGATGTTATATGATGTGAAGCCATGTGATGACACGTTGTGAAGATGGTTTGTAGCCTAAGGGCAAGAAAATGCATTGTGTTGTGTTTGATTGTATATGCATGATTATGGATGTGTATATGTGTGCATTTGAATGTCATGAGTCATTATATGCCAAGCATCATGATATGCATTCTTGTGATGTCGTGTACCCTAGTGGGTGTGAGCGACGAAACGGTTCCAGAGGGAATCCGCTATAACATCATGAGCCTTATACCGAGAGGACCTAAAGCGATGATTATAGACGATCGTGAGCCTTATACAAAGAGGACCTAAAGCGATCAGATCGTGAGCCTTATACCGAGAGGACCTAAAGTGATCCATAAACGTCGTGAGCCTTATACCAAGAGGACCTAAAGCGACGGGGAACATCGTTTTCCCGACGGGGAGTTACACTAAGTAACAAGCGATGATTCCAATAGTTCCTGAGTGAACTAATGATGAGATTGATGGATGGATGGTACCGCATTGCATTTGCATAGAGTCGTTGTGTCGGTCTCTTTGCATTTGCATAAATCATGAATAGATTGATTATGTGTGGAAATTGTGAATTGATTGAGTACGTGTTGAGATTTATGATTGGATTGGTGAATTGATGTGCATACGTGATAAATGCATTGGTTATGGATGATATGTGTTATGTATAGGCATGTGCTATGTGATGTGGTGGTGTGTTTTCATATGTTATAACGTTGGTACGCCTTACGTGCGAATATGTGATTATGTGGGTATAAGTGATATAGGTTATGTATTTGTGGCATGCAATATGTATTAGTATGTGATGCTTGTGGTGAGAATAACTATGCATGTGAATTTTTATGTGTTTGCATATTATTATGCAATCTTGATTTAGTTGTTATTTCTCACCCTTCTGCTGTGGTTTGTTGCTCTATGGGGCAATTGCATATTAGTAGTCTTGGAGGCTTTTGTGAAGATTAGTTCTCCATCCTTTTGTCGGTTTGTCTGCTCTGATACGTAACACGGGAGTCGGGGAACGCTGTAGATATATATATATATATATATATATATATATATGTATACATTTGTTGAATATATTTTGTATTACTTTTGTATGAATATTTTGACGTTATAAAACAATTTCTTTTGTAAAACAAGTCAGTTATGGATATTTCCGCTTTATTCCATAATTGAACTTTCCTTTTATATGGAAAAAGTTTCCCTTTGAGGTTATTCCATTTTGTGTTATGTATCAAAATTTATGAGTAGGGATTGTGTTTTCTTTCCTTAATTGTGGCATCCTTGTTTCTGTCGGAAAAATAAAATTTTATTTACTCTGATTTACTTATGTATTATTTATTCGCGATGGGAATTAGGGTGTTACAATAGTGGTATCAGAGCAGGTCGGTCCGTCCGGCCATGTTGTTGAGTTAGTTGGTGTGACAGTTGAATACTGTCGGTGTTGTTTGTCCCTTAGTACGTGATATGTGTGGGAAACACTATTAGTGCTTTCTGGTTTTCTAGTTTTTGGTCTGCAGGATTTAGAATGAGATAAGTGGGGGAGAAGCTGGTGCTTCTCCAAGTTGCTTCAGTTGTGTGTTGTTGGTTGCAAGATTGTAAGTGTTGTTTGGACAATGTGGTTCCCGGTTCTGGAGGTAGTGCGGAGGTAAGGTTTATGTCAACTAAGGATTTGTGCCTTAGGTAGTTTTGTGCACAAGATGCAAGAAATGCTATTATAGTTTGGTAAAGACAGTTTATGCCCCATCATGATTGTTGGCTGTCTATTGACAAATTGAGGAACTGATCACCCTTAATCTCTTGTTGATAGTAGACGGAATTATGTTGGATGGAATAGACGTGTCTTTCCGGCTTTGATAGTGTGTGCAATGAGTTGTTTGGAATTTAAGAAAATGGTTACAGATTATTTTGTTGAGTCGATGAAGATTCTTATATCGGAAGATGAGGCGGATTAGAGGTTTTGGTATGTTGGTTCAGTTGGGAAGTCATTGAGGGAGGATGATTGGGTATTATTTAGGGATGCTTCTCAGAGAGTAGAGATTGAACTTAATTGAACGAAGGTGAATAGTTGAGGTTTATATCTGCTAAGTACGTAGGAAACTCTTAGTAGATGGGACTAAGATGTTTGTTTTGTCTATGATGATAGTGTTCTGGAAATTGGCAGGAAGTCACAGTGATGGGCCGTCAGTTGTGCATAGTTTTCAAATGTGTTTTTGGATGGAATATTAGGGTGTTGTCTTAAAGAGCTCCAGTATTGTTAGTAACAAAAGGGATGGATGATTGAACGGAATAACAAGCATGATGTGTATAATGGTATTGAGACTATGGAAAGAAAAGCTTGGAGTTCTGGTGAGGTTTGGAGTCCTTAAAGTTTTAGGGCATTAATGGAAATCTTGAGAAAACCCTAGGTGTGGATGTAATATTTGAGAGTTCTTCTGGGTTGGGTGTTGCTACATGTTGGGATTTATAGAATTTGGGTTGTTAAGAGAAGAAATGGTGTATGGAATACTAATAGTTGAATAAGGTAACGATTGAGAACAAGTGTCCACTTTCATGAATAGATGACTGGAATGGTTTGGTTGAGTTTGAGTGAAATTGCAATTGTTTGGAATGTTTGATAAGAGTGGTGAAGTGGGTGAGTTGAGGCTTTGATCGATTTAATGTGACTGGTTATGTTTGTTATCATCGGGATAGGCTGTTATTTACTCGGTTAAGCTCGTATGTGAGTAACCAGTTACCCAGTGGGAAATTTTGCAAAAGCTTTAAGAATTTATATCTTTTGGGAATTTGGTTGGGCATTACAACGTACAGTGATGTTATTTGGTGTTAGTAATGTGTCTGTAATGTTTATGGAGTAGAGGAATCGTATCTTCCATATTTATTTGGATAAGTTCGTAGTGGTTTTGATTGAGGATATTCGGATATGTTATAAACTCAGAGGAAGAACAGATAGAGTGTTTGAGATTTGAATTACAAGTGTTGAAAGAGACGAAGTTTTATGCTAAGTTATTCAAGTGAGAATTTTGGTTGAAAAAGGTTAGTTTTCTAGGATATGTTACTTCGGATGAGAGTATGGTTAATGGATCCATCGGAAGTAGATGCAGTTCTACAATGAGAGGCTCCGAAGTTGGTTAAGGAGATTAGAAATTTTTGGGCTTAGTTGGTTGTTACTGCAGGCTAGGGAAGACTTTGCTAAGTTTGTACTTCTGTTATCTCAGTTGACTTGCAAAGGGTGAGTCGTTTGGTTTGGTTGTTCGTTGTGAGTAATTTTTGGTGAGCTGAAATAGAAGTTGTCTACGGCTCCAGTTTTGATTTTGTGTGATCCTAATAAACCGTTTGTGAGGTATTGAGATGCGTCTTTGATGAGTTTAGGCAGTGTGCGTACAAGAGGGTAAAGTCGTGGCTTATGCTTTATGATAATTGAGGATTCATAGAAGGATCTATACTATTTTGGGATTTGGAATTGGTTGCGATTGTATTGTGTTGTAATATTTGGAGGTATTATCTTTATGGTTCTAGGTTTGAAGTGTTTAGTAATCACAAGAGTTTAGAGTATTTGTTTGGTCTGAAGGAAGGGAGTATGAGACAACGAGGGTGGTTAGAATTCGGGACGAGTTATGAATTTGGCTTGGATTATCCTTCGGGAAAAGCTAAGGTTGTACCTGGAAAGTTAAGTCGAAAGTTTTTATACATGGTTGTTTTGATGGTCAGAGGATTAAATTTATTTGAGCAGTTCAGAGACTTGTGTCTGGTGTGTGAGATAACACAGGAGAGTGCGATGTTGGGAATATTAAAGTGAACAGTGATTTTTGGTGAATATGAGGAAGAGTTAGACTTTGGACGTGAGATTGGTTTTTTTGATGGTTACGAGTAATCAGAGTGCGCAGCGGAAGCGTGATGTGGCACATTTTGTATTTGAGTGTGTGACTTGTAAGAATTCATAGGTTGAATATTGGGAACATGTAGGAATGGTAAGACCATTGGACGTTTCAGAATGGAAGTGTTAGCTGAAAGTTTTAAATATTATTCATGGGCTACTATGTAGATGGAGGTTTTGGTTGTATGTTCGATTGAGGAATCGTAGCATTGTTGTAATATTGTTGTGTGACAAGGAGGTTGGTATTGTGGTTATGTAGAGGTTGTTGGAACGATGTTGGGTCGTGGAACTTTATGTTCTTGTTGTGTGGTTGCCTCGTTTCCATCGTGATGGTTCGAGTGCGAGTAGCTAATTCCTTGTGGGGGATTAGGGGAGTGTTACCTAGGGGGAGGGTAACGATCTTGTTGTGTTTCGGTTCAAGAGTGAACCTGTGTGTGTTCGTAACTTGGGTATTCCTTGATTCGTGAGTTGGTCGTCAAGTGCATTGTATGGGCTTTGCATCTTGTCGTTGTAGTTGTCATCCCGTCGTGTCGTTGAAGTAGCTGCTGTTAGCAAGGTGGTTTGTCAGTTGTGTTATTCGTGGTGTGCCTTTGGTTGGCATGTTGGTTGGGTAGTCGGCTGCGAGAGTCGTATCCCGAGTTGTTCGTATCAGTATATTTTCGAGGACGAAAATTACTAAGTGGTGGAGAGTTGTAACACCCCGATTTGTTTAATTGTATTTATTTATTTCACTTGTGTGAATTTTGTGAAATGTGTGAATTTATTGTATTTTACCTGCTAATTAAGTTAATTGGCTAATTTCCCTGATAGGTAAAATATTTGCAATAATTTATAATTTCTTTTCAACTTTTATTTCCCGAAATATATTTCATCGCTGTTTATGTTTTATCGCGTTTTGAGAGCGTTTGCGAGATATTTGAGAGTAGGGGTGTTTTGGTCTTTTGACTTGGTTAGATATTTTGTTTTTCATAAAAAGAGAAAATAAGAGAGAAAAATAGAAAGGGGAAGGAAAAGAAGAGAAAGAAAAGGAGAAGAAAGAAAAAGAGAAGGGGAGAAAGAGGAAAATCGAGAATTTATCCATTTCAAGCACGATTAATCGGGTAAGGGTGAGAAGTTTCGATTATATCATGCTTGTATATGTATATGTATGTATTTGTTTGAATGTTTGGTTGAAAAATATATGTTTTCTATTTGGTTGAATTTGTGAATAATTGTTAGAAATTGATGTTTTCATGGTAGAAACTCGATATAAACTACGTAGAATACTTGTTGATTATGTGGGGACATGTTTGGGTTGATATATTGTGAATTGGAAGTGTTTAGATGAGAATTGGAGAGAATTTGGGATGAATTTCGTAGTTTGAATTATGTAGGAAAATTCTGGGTTTTCGCTGCCCATACGCGTATCAGGCAAGGCAATACGCGTATTGGGTTGGGCAATACGTGTATGGCAAGGGAGGAATGTAGGCATTACGCGTATGGGAGTGGGCAATACGCGTATGGAGTGAGGCAATACGCGTATTGGATTTTTAGTGGAACTTTTGGGGAAAAATCAGTCTCTGCCCATACGCGTATCACTTTGGGCAATACGCGTATGGAATGGGCGAGCGAGCTGGGCAGTACGCATATGGCACAAGGCAATACGCGTATGGCCAGTGAGAGTGCAGAATTTTGTCTTTTCGCGATTCCATTTCTTTTTAATTCCATAACTTGTGTTCCGATTATCCGTTTTGAACAGTCTTGGTATCGTTGGAAAGCTAATGAAATGTTCTTTCTTATTAAAATGGTTTTGAGATTGTTAGCCGATTTAATTATGTCGAGAATTTGGAATAGTGTCGTTTTGTCGACTTTTACCGTCGTAATTGTGTGTAATTGATGTGTATCATGCAATGTGCTTTTGATATGGATATCGTATGACTTGTGTGATGTTATATGATGTGAATGCATGTGATGACATGTTGTGAAGATGGTTTGTGGCCTAAGAGCAAGAAAATGCATTGTGTTGTGTTTGATTGTATATGCATGATTATGGATGTGTATATGTGTGCATTTGAATGTCATGAGTCATTGTATGCCAAGCATCATGATATGCATTCTTGTTATGTCGTGTGCCCTAGTGGGTGTGAGCAACGAAACGGTTCCAGAGGGAATCCGCTATAACATCGTGAGCCTTATACCGAGAGGACCTAAAGTGATGATTATAGACGATCGTGAGCCTTATACAAAGAGGACCTAAAGAGATCGGATCGTGAGCCTTATACCGAGAGGACCTAAAGCGATCCATAAACGTCGTGAGCCTTATACCAAGAGGACCTAAAGTGACGGGGAACATCGTTTACCCGACGGGGAGTTACACTAAGTAACAAGCGATGATTCCAATAGTTCCTGAGTGAACTAATGATGAGATTGATGGATGGATGGTACCACATTGCATTTGCATAGAGTCGTTGTGTCGGTCTCTTTGCATTTGCATAAATCATGAATGGTTTGATTATGTGTGGAAATTGTGAATTGATTGAGTATGTGTTGAGATTTATGATTGGATTGGTGAATTGATGTGCATATGTGATAAATGCATTGGTTATGGATGATATGTGTTATGTATAGGCATGTGCTATGTGATGTGGTGGTGTGTTTTCATATGTTATAACGTTGGTACGCCTTACGTGCGAATATGTGATTATGTGGGTATAAGTGATATAAGTTATGTATTTGTGGCATGCAATATGTATTAGTATGTGATGCTTGTGGTGAGAATAACTATGCATGTGAATTTTTATGTGTTTTCATATTATTATGCAATCTTGATTTAGTTGTTATTTCTCACCCTTCTTCTATGGTTGGTTGCTCTATGAGGCAATTGCAGATTAGTAGTCTTGGAGGCTTTTGTGAAGATTATTTCTCCATCCTTTTGTCGGTCTGTCTGCTCTGATACGTAACACGGGAGTCGGGGAACGCTGTAGATATATATGTATACATTTGTTGAATATATTTTGTATTACTTTTGTATGAATATTTTGACGTTATAAAACAATTTCTTTTGTAAAACAAGTCAGTTATGGATCTTTTCGCTTTATTCCATAATTGAACTTTCCTTTTATATGGAAAAAGTTTCCCTTTGAGGTTATTCCATTTTGTGTTATGTATCAAAATTTATGAGCAGGGATTGTGTTTTCTTTCCTTAATTGTGGCATCCTTGTTTCTGTCGGAAAAATAATTTTTTATTTACTCTGATTTACTTATGTATTATTTATTCGCGATGGGAATTGGGGTGTTACACGTTTTCTCTTTGGCTTCAAAGCAACTACTGTTGAACCTCCTTCTGAAGGTCATTCAGGTACTTTTGAAGTTGCTTCTTATGAAGTAAGTATTGTTGAGGGCAAAGGCTCAGTTGTAGAGGACTCAGAAGCATCTTGCCTTTGAGGGGATTGGGTTGCTAAACTTGTAGAGCTCTCGGTTACATCTGTTACGACAGATGTATTATGACTCTCAGTTGATGACTTCATATCTCTTGGTTGATGGTTGATGATTGATGAAAATGACTTAGGAGCTGGATGCTTTTATAATGGCTTCTGTGGATACCAAGAGTCTAAAATTAATCCTTGTTTAATTCTTGGAATAGTAACAATCACTAAGATTTCAAAGCATGCACTTTACAAACCTTAATGACTCTTATTACTTGATTACTTTTCCTCTTTGGAAACTGATCCTGTAATGACGATCTGAGATACATTTATTAGTAATATTCTTTCTCTTTCCTTTCTTTTCCTATTATTCCTTTTGATATGACAAAATGGGAAGAAATAATAGTAAGTATTTAAGTGGAAACTGAACCCATTGAATACCTATTTTGTACATATTGGTCATTTATTTTCTTGTCATTTATTTTCTGTTTTTATGGTTACCTTGCCCAGGGCGTATTTTTAACTTTCTTGTACATAGGTCTAAGGAAAAGCTTACAAACCTCAGACTTAGCCTATCAGATCCAGAAGGAGGTTACAAACCTCATATTCTGGTGTTGCCAAAGAAAGTTAAAAAGGGCAACATATTTTACTCTCTTATACATAGTGTTAAGTGAGAGCTTACAAACCTCTGACTTAGCCTATTTGACTCAGAAAGAGCTTACAAACCTCGTATTCTGATGTTGGCAAAGGAAGTTAAAATGTTGTTATTTTGGTTTTCTTAAATATGGAACTAAGGGGGAGCTTACAAACCTCAGCCTTGGAACTGTTTGACTAAGGGGGAGCTTGCAAACCTCAGACACTGATTTTACTAAGAAGACTAATCTATTTTTTCTTGAAAAATAAATCTTGGTGTTAGAGTCAATAGAACTCAGCTGTGAACTATCACACTCAGGGGGAGCTTACAAACCTCATACCCTTTTGTTGTAGAGAAAATTAAATGCCCAACATTGTCCTTTAAATACTTGTGTTTGTCATCATCAAAAAGGGGGAGAATGTTAGAACAAGATTTTTCTGTGACATATTCTCTTTTAGTTTTGATGATAACAAAATTATTAAAAGAATAATGGATAATTTGATGTGTGTTTTATTTATGCAGGTTCTTGCACATAAATAATTAGAATCTGTTTTACTTAGACACACTTGGGAGTTGTTTCATTACTAGCTTCTGGTGGCAGAGTCTGAAGAACAATTGCTAGTGTGGCTTGGCATAGACTCTGAGCTGAAGGCCTCAACATTCAGACGAGTTACTACACTTGGTAATTGTATATCAACATCTGGTACCATTTAGAGTTAATGATAAAGTTGTGGATTATTCGTACTGCAGAAAGCAAGCTATATTGTCTTATCAGCTTGTCAGCTAGACTCTACAAGATTGCAAGGCTCAAGAAAAGTTGACATGCTATACGCACGTCTGCTCCCAATGGCTCTATCAGTACAAAACCTCTTGAAGACTCAAAGGTTAAATGCATTACAGACTAGATTCATGAATCTATTGTACATCCATCTTCAACGTCTCTTGTACTATGGAGTAAAGGCAAAGACACTTGATCAAGTCACTTCCTCAATGACTAGTTTCTAAAAAGGCTATATATATGGCTGAAGATTCAAGTTTGAATCTTAACAAGGATTCTTCTAATGAAGGAGTGACAAGATCAATCAATTATCAACTCTAATGTAATATGCAGATTTTCTATTTTAGGTTGTAATTGTAAAAGCCTTAAGATTTCTTACCATTAAATATATTAGAAATCTTAAGAGCTTTAGCTCTTTGTTATGGTGATTTCCCGTACCTCTGATGCTTGCATCATGTACACCTTGTTCTCTATTTTGCTGAGCCTTTAGTAGTTTAGATTAAGTCTTTTGCTATGTGCTTGAGCAAAAGTCTTGTCTCATTGGGATTCAAGCAACAAGTCTTGAGCCAAGATGCTTAAGCCACGTAAGTCTCATTGCTTAAGTACTTGAGCTGTGAAAGTCTTATTCAACTAGTCTAATTGAGCAGAGGGGAAGTCTCCGTCTGAGGGGCGTGAGCAAGAAGTCTCAAGAGAGCTTGAGCAAAGGGGAAGTTTCAGTCTGAATGGCCAGAAGAGCAGGTGGCTCGGTCAGAGGATGTGAGCAAGAGAAGTCTTAGACATGTGCTCTAAGCAAGGGGAAGTCTCAACCAAAAGACCTTGGAGCAGGTGGCTCGATCAGAAGGTGTAAGCAAGGGAAAGTATTAGACATGTGCTCTAAGCAAAGGCAGTCTCAGACAGTTGGTCTGAGCAGGTGTAAAAGTCTTATGCAGAAGCATAAGCGATTGTAATCATGAAGTGGTTATAATGAAAATCTCTTGTGATACAAGGGGACAGGAGTACTCTTAGTTAGGGGAGGAACCAAGATAAATCTTTTGTGTCTTTTATTGTTATTTTATTTAGTTTTGTTATATCCACAACCAATAAATTAAAACAGAATTTAAACACCAGTTCTGATTCTGAAACTCTAATCAGAAGTTAAATTAAAGAAAACACGAAACACAATTCAACTCCCCCTTCTTCTGTACTTTTCACACCTTCAATTAGTATCAGAGCATGGTCTGTGCTTAACACTTAACAGTGGCGTAGATAATGATCCAATAAGAAAAGTATCTTTCTTCTTCAAGAAGGAATCAAGTGCCATGTGAAAAATATCATACGGCTTTTCCTACCATATTCAAATGGATGACTCCACTGAATTTAAATGATGGAAAAGCTAAACATATTTTTAACTCATTGGACTTGATAAAGGGTTGCCGAAGGTCTATAGAATATCCTTGAAAGAGGTATTACTATAGAAGTAGATGGTGTTAAAGATGATCATCTTGAAAATCTCTTTCACCAACTCAGAAGATGCATATTGAATATCTTTAGAGGTAGTTGCATTCTGGTAGATGTTTTATCTCACTTCTGAGTATATCAACATCATTGATATGTCTGATGCTTGGACTATCTTTGAACTCTTATGCTCATATTTGTGGGGATCAGTTTTTGAAGCTTGAAGTAGTTACACTTCATTTAATCTTTTCAAGCAAATTATGAGAAGATTGCTCTTTGACTTAAATCTAAAGTCACAGTTTTTTTATGTTTACATCTCGAATTTGCTGTGTTCTGAAGATTTGTCTTAGAATCTTCAAAGGAAAGAAATGAAGTTAGATGATGAAAAACTATTAAACAGATCACCTTCTCAATTTGGCCCAGTTCCTTGGAATGACTGATGATAAGAGACTTAGGGTTCTTGTCAGAAAAACTTCCATACTGACTGAATGGATTGTGATATCTGTTGTTAGAATAGTAACTTTAGAAGCTTCTAAAATACCTGTATTTCAATTGATCTCCCAGATCTGAAAGCAAGAAGAAACACTACCATAACCTAATATGAGATGCTCTTCAATGTCTAATCTTTTGAAGCTGATATTAGTGCAGGATACAGGTGAAAAGAAGCATCTGTGTTCTGAAATAAAAAATCAAGTATTGAAAAACAAGAGATGTTGTTAAAGCTATCTTGCTTCAAAATATTTGATAATGTGGAGTTTGTTCTTTAAGATGATATCTTAAGAAACTCCATTGCTTCTTGTTTGAGGACAATCATGGAAGTTGTTTTAAAAGACATTTCTATGAGAAATCTTCAACTTCTCTTTAAGTTCTGTCAGTCGTACTAAGACGGTACTTTGATCTGTTTTATGTCAATTTCTAATAGCTAACACCATCTAGTTATGAGCTTGTCAATGATTTCAGAGTCAAAAGATTTAATCCCAGATAATGAGATTAGTGACATTGCTTAGAACAAGATTTTGTTCCTATCATATCTCATCCTAGACTTATAATCTAGAGTGACTTATGATTTTGCTATTAGATTGAGATGTAAGGCAAAGTAGAGTCTGGTTGTACTTACATGTATGTGTGAGAGCAAGAATTATCTCTACAAGTCGTATCTATGTTTTGATGATAACAATACGTATTTGTGAAAGAACCATTTTATGTTCTAACGTGTGTTGTGTGCAGATCATTATTACAGAAGATATCAGATCCAACAAAGCACCAGCCAGATGAGCGTAAATGATTATATGCGAAGTTACTATGTGTGACACAAGTCGCAAGAAGCAAGAGTGCTTCTGTATCTGATCATGATCAGTCAGATCCAAGGATGCCAATATTGCTGCTGCAATGCTCTTGTGGATGCTCTCTGAAAGTGGTTAAGATTGTGAAGAAAGCGAAGCTTCTGAAGAAGATAATCTTATGGAGAACCAAAGTGCTGAAGACTCTCATGACTTGAAGTTCTGAAGGATGAAGGCTCTGAAGAACAAGTGCAGAAAGACTCTGAAGACTTACGTGTTCTGAAGATTATGGTTCCAAAGGTCAAGTGCTGAAGACTCTGAAGACAGATTCCTAATGGACAGTTCTGAATTTTCGGAAGACTTGAAGCAATGAAGAATAACGGGTTTCAAGACAAGTGCTGAAGTTTTGAAGGCAAATTCCTAATGGAAAACTTTAGAAGACTGAAGACTTGGAGATTCAGATACCCTGTTATAAAGTCTCTACTCATGCTTCAATTAATTACTATCAGAAGCCACTGAAGTTTTGAAGACAAATGTTACCGTTGTGAAAGACTGTACACTGCGCCCAAGAAGATATATCGTGTCACTTCTGAAGGTACGAGAAAGACACAAGAAATGGGGGTTTGAATTGTGAATTTACTCTTCCTGTAATTTTTCGCATCTTGTTAAAGAGACGCTCAAGAACCTTCAAAGTTCATTGAGAGATTCTGATCTCTTAACTATGGAGCATGAGAACCATATAGGTTCTGATCATAAGATACGATACTCAGAACTTGCAGTGCGGAAGCTTATCAGAGATAGGCTGCAAGGTTCTGACTTTGCTTAATATGAGGTTCCGATATTCAATGCAAAATCATAAATAGAGATACTAAGCAAAATAGTAAAGGACACATGATATATCTTGGTTCACCACGCGAGCTAATCCAGTCCACCCTCCTCCGGTAATTTCGCCTTGAACACAAGGACTTAATCCACTATAACCAAATCATGATTACACTTGCACAGGCTACGCTGGTGACTAACAACTTGCACAGCTTCACTGTGACTAACAACCCAATGAACCGTTCAGGGATCCAACAGGATATAACGTTCATTGACCGAGCAGACCCACTGCTGGGATTTCACAGCTAGCCGTTCAGGGATTCATCACAATGAATATAACACTACTGACCATATTTCAGGATTTTCCACAATGACACCCAGCCATTGTCATCTCAAGTCTTTGATCACCGCATGATCTACTCAAGGTCCTCAACTCACAGTTGAACCGTTCAGGGATCTATTCTGGATATAACGTTCACTGGAGGAGTCTCAATTCATTTAGTTGAATTGGAAAACTGGAGATTACAAATTGTGCTTCTCAATAAGCAAGTTTCTCTTAAGTTTAAGTACAAAGAACACATAAGTGTTCAAGCAAGATTTGAGCAACAACTCCTTGATTTCCTAAGAAACTACAAAGATGTATTTAGATGTTACAATTGTTGACATCTTGTAGATCTTCTTCTTCTACTTCGTCTTCTTGATTGAGCAAGCTTTGAGCAGCAACTCCTTGCTTCAGATCTTCAATGTAGTCCTGACGAGAAGGTAGGTTGATGACTTGACAGATCTTCAATGTTGTCTTCTTCATCAATAGCTTATGTTCTTAATTGTTGTTGTTGTGTTGATTTGTCTTCTTTGAGTTTCAACAACAATTGCCATTAGTGATATAATGATAGCTTTGAATATGTTAAGTGTTACAACGAGAACTCATCGTTGTTGCTATCTTCACATAATGACTTGGTCAATTTTGTAGATGAACATTCAGTTCATGATTCTACAAGTTATCGACACATCAGAAGCAAAAACTCTTTCCATTATATAGCCAGTAGAAGTATAGCCGTTTGAGAAATCTGTTGGCTATTTGGAAAAGAGACGTTGTGATATAATGAGTTGTACAGACACATCTCCTTTTTGCAGAGGAAGAAGTGACCAGACATCTTTTCATGGCCAGTGTGTACATTTAACTCACAACGATAATATTTAGACTTCAAAACTTCAGTGGCTTCTGATGTTAATTTGATGAAGCATGAGTAGAGTCTTCTTAGTAGAATATCTGATGCTTCAAGTCTTCAGTCGATTGAAGAAGTCCATTAGGAATCAGTCTTCAGAACTTCAGCACTTGATCTTTAAGAACGTTATTCTTTTCTGCTTCAAGTCTTCCGAATCTTCAGAACCTGTCTTCAGAGTCTTCAGAACTTGATATTTGAAACCTTGATCTTCAGAACTCATAAGTCTTCAGATTCTTTCTGCACTTGGTCTTCAGCGCCTTCAGCCATCAGAACTTCAAGTCATAGGAGTCTTCTGCACTTTGGTTCTTTCAGAGTGTACTTCTTCAGAAGCTTCGCTATCTTCAGAATCTCAATCACTTTCAGAGAGCATCCACAAGAGCATTGCAACAGCAATCTTGGCATCCTTGGATCTGGCTGATCATGACTAGATAAAGAAGCGTTCTTGCTTCTCGCAACTTTAGTCACACATAGTAACTTTGCATATGTATATATTCAATCATAGTATATCTAGCTGGTGTATGTTGGTTCTAATGTCTTTAGTTCTTATGATCTGCATACAACACACGTTAGACCATAAAATGGTTCTGTCATAAATACTTATTCTTATCATCAAAACATAGATTGACTTGTAGAGACAATTCTTGCTCTCACAATCTCCCCCTTTTTGATGATGACAAAACCAAGTATTTTGATTGAACATTTTATACAAGGTAATCACCAAAGCAAACAAATTCAGAGTTTGGAACAACAGCTCCCCCTGAATGAGTTATCCTCAAAGCTTCATCTGAGATCATCTAGGATTTTATGTAATCTAAAGATATACAGAGTAACAACTTGAGTTGTCAGAACAGGAATAGAAAAGAGTTACTTCTCTATCTTGACTTTAGGAAAACGAAGAGTCTTTAGCATCTGGACAAGTTCATCAGAACTTCCATCTTCAGATCTTCAGAACTCAGTTTTCTTTGTTGTCGTATCAGAGCTTATTATCTTCAGAGACATCTGAAGCATTTCTACTTTTCAGCAGATTCCATTAAGCATAAGATCAGAACAATTCTTGACTGATAGTCATAGCCTTGCTATCTATCAGAGACAGACACTGTCTTTAAAGGAAACTTCCCCTGAGTTTCAGACTATATGAAGATTTTTTATTTTATATTTTCATCTTTTGGGTAGTCTCCCCCTAATTACCATTAGTCATATATTGGGATCTTCGGAATCGAGATTCTGAGTTGTAAGATTTTAATCACCAATGTGGAGCATGACTTTTCAGAGTTTGACATTTGACCATAGGTTCTTATCTTGTTAATGTCACAGCTCAGTGGTTTATCAAAGCTTGATTTCTGATTAGATACCAATTTCAGGTAAGTTTATGTGATCGATCAACGCTTGATTTTGAATCTGGTACACCTTGTTTTGTGCTGATATAAAGTGATGTGTTGACTGAAGAAGTTCTTTTGACTTGAAGAATAGTTCCTTGATGTGCAGGGAATGGATACCAATGAAGGTATATAATGCTTCTCACGGCTTTGTCCTGATTGATATTGCAGACCAAGTCTGATACCAATCTTTGGTTTGAGACCAAATTGTTTACTTTTATATTGGTTCTTGGTAATCAACAGAATTACTTATTCTTGAATCTTCAATCCGAATTTTTACTTCTGATTCATTCATTCAGTCTGTAGAAACTTAACCTATTCTTAAAAAGCCTAGTGAACTTGTTTAGAGTTCCTCGGATAATCAAACAGTTGTTAGTAATAACCGCATAAGCATTTTTCCACAGAGATTTCTTTCAATCAAAATCATTTAATTTCTCCCCCTTTTTGACATCATCAAAAAGTGTCATGGCATATGAGCAATTAAGCATATATCTTTCAATCAATTAAAATCAAGTATATGAATGATATTAATTGAAGGTAATGGAAGCCAATTGTGAAGGTCCTGAAACTAGTGTTCAGGTATTTTAAAAGCAATTAGGTTTATTTTACTAATTTTTCGTTATGGCATAATTAATCTGAAGGACAATTATAAATAACCAACAAGGAGCTCATTAAAAAGATTAACTGCATTTAAACATAGACAGCATAGATTAAATTAAAGAGTTAAAAAAACATAGATTGCATTAGAGAAAGACTTAACAAAAAACACATAGATTAAATAAAAATATAGATTGTATTACAGACGGATTTCATCAAAACATACGAATCTAGACTAGACGAAACTGGTTCTTATAGGTTAGACTGAAGGGAGCTTAGGGATGATGAGGAAGATGAGGAAAGACTTTCAGAGTCATCTGAGCTTGAGGGAAGTGATGTTTCTTCTGTTTGAGCCATTGCAAGCTTCTTGTGTTTTACTATTTCTTCTGAGATCCATTAATGGAACTCTTTCCAGACATTTCTTACTTCCATAGGGTTTACACAAGAACTAGAAGCATCGACGAGGGTTTGAATCCTTGAGATTTCATCGTCTTTGAACGATGCAATAACGCTATTCGTGGTTCTTAATCTCTTGGATGAACGTTCTTCCTTAATAACCGCTTTTCTTCTTACCTTCCAATCTGAGAGTTCTTGAAGAACATCAGTGATATTTTTCATGTTAATCCAAACACCGATATCTTCGTCCTTGATTTTTCTCAGATAGTTTCCGAATTCTGCCTCATTGTAGGTAGCGAATTTTGGAAAACCTATAACCGGAACTCTGGGGGTTAGAGTCAGTTCTCTAAAATGTGAATTATCTAAATTGGCGTCTTCCTTCAAAAGGTTCTTAAACCTAAGATTCTTTCCAGCGCTTTTAAGCAGTTTCCAAGATTCTCCTTCATTAATTAGAATGTCGTCAACTAATCCTGATTCAACTAAAATGTCTGAGATAAGTCTTCCATAGGGAATGAGACCACATTCATGATCAGAACAAGTTCTGGAGCTTCTGATGGCATCCTTGAGAAGCTTGAAGAGGATTGAGGGAATGCGCATTTTAATTCCTTTTAGTAGAAGGAATAGAACAAATTTTTGAGTATCGTTCAGCTGTTCTGAAGAGAGATGATGGAAAACACTCTCTTGCAGAATTTTAAACCAGACTTGAAGTGAGTTTTTTAGGTTTGAGAGGTTTGGTTTTCAGATAAGGCTTCATCTTTGAAGATAGAGGACATCACCTTAGCCTCATTCTCTTCATTGAGTAAGTTTCTGGAGATTCTGAATCCGTCATTTTCATGCAGCAAGAGATCTGTGATAGTCTTTTCAGTGATAAAGATTTTTCTTCCGAAAACGAAAGAGACAATGAGATTTTTGGATGTATTTGTATGAATCCAGAAATATTTGATTAGATGACCATAAGTTGGTTCTTCCAATCTTTTGAAGTAGTTTTTCCAACCTTGGGTTTCCAATGAGGGAGTAATGTCGCATCCATTTGATTTTAGATTGTTGAAGTTAAATATAGTTTTTGACAGAACCTTGAGATTGTTAACTGGGATTTGTGTGGTAGTGGGAATTGAGACGTAAGTCATTTTGAGAGAGAGAGAGAGAGAGAGAGAGAGAGAGAGAGAGAGAGAGAGAGAGAGAGAGAGAGAGAGAGAGAATACATGGTGAGAAACTAGGAAATCTGATTGAATGGAGGTTGTTTTGTTCTCTTCGGGTTTGATGCTTTTATAGAGGAAGCAAACTATTTTTGAGGAAGATGAAACCGCAACGGTTGATTTTCCTAGGAGCACTAAATAACGTGCAAAAGTGGATAAATGATTAATTCCTTTAATCAAAGGTCATGATGAGGTTTAGTAAGAGATAAAGGAACAGTTACCTAATCTTAATTTATTAATGAGTTATTATTAACGTTTAACCTTTTAAGGAGTTTCAAGCATTGCTTTTAATTTGATTATTTGATTCTGGATAGTTAGAACGTTCGTTTAAGAAGACAGATAATTTTTAAGATAACTTGGCCCTAATTATGTAGACATTAATATTTGAAATAAGATTTATCTAAACAAAAACATTAATTAATCAAGGAAAGATACAAGAATCCTATCTTAGACTAGGAATGTCATTGGTTGACAAAGCTCAGGAATAGTCTTCTCAATCATACCATTTCTTCTACAGTGATTAACAATTCCCTGGCGATCGAGAATGTGGGAGATGACTCTGCAGAATGGAATCTGATAGACTATGTCTTCCCTGGACACATAGATTTCTTCTTTGAGGTGATTGTACATAGACTGAGGAAGGTTTATTTTGACACTACCAACCAAGAAGAAAATAAATAGCCTTTCCTTGTCAGAAAGCCATCCTCCACCTCTTTCTCTTGGTCTTAGGCTTGTTACCATTATCTTGTACCAATCCTTGGCTAAAGAATTAAGAGTACAAGGTTGATTTGGGTAACCTAGGGTTTCAAAGATTGCATGCAAGTGTCCGTCCAAACAGACTTGGTCAACTTTATCTTCCACCGTTAGACCATCGTTAATACAGCCAATGGCCGTAGAGATGACGGTGGAATTAATCATGACTGGGCAACCAGCCACAACAAATAAAATAACATCCTTGCAAGCAGCATATTCCAGAGACCGAGCATTTGCCCAAAATTCGGTTACCAGCTTGGGATAAATTGGTCCATCAAGCATGGAGAAATATTTCTCCCAGTTTTGAAATTTAAGTCCCGAGAAAAGACTTGACTTGTGAAGAAAAGGTAGTTGATTTATGGAGAGAGTTTGTTCCTTTAGAAGTTCAAGGTCATCAATTTCTCCACGGATATTGTGTGAGGACATCCTGGATAGAAGGATGATTGAAGAAGGAGAGCCTAACTAGATTATGATTTTTCCTAAGAGGGGAATTAGAATGTGAGGAGCACAAAGTTATGATAGCTATTTATTACGCCCACAAGTTTTATTAGTTCCAAGGCTAGCAGTAAATGTGTTGTCGGTACAGTTGAAAAGACGTATTAGAATTTTAACTCGCTCTAGACCTAAGGTTAGAGTTATGGACACTGGCACACGTAATTATGATTATTTAAAAAAAATGTCTAGCTTAAATCCTGTAGCGTTCAGACTTTTATATGAATTAGGAAAGATGCTAATGAAGAAAAGTAAAAAGTCATACCTTAAGGATGTATAACTTTTTGACGAGAATCTTTTAGGTAACTCTTTTCGTGAAAGCATTCCTTTCTGAGTCTTTGAGCATCTTTCTGATTCTGCCTATTTTCGAGTAAGCTGCAGAGATTCCTTGGGTTCTTCAAGATACGCTTGTGTTCTGACTTCTGAGGAAAATGAATATTTTCTTGGAATGTGATCCTGGTTGAATTACAGCTTTCTCTCTTTTCTACTTCAATCTTGTCTATCAACTCTCTAGGTTATAATAACCGAGATTAAGACTTAACATGATCAGAGTGACCACTTCATCTGAACTTAGCCAATTACATGCACTCTTTTTGGTAAGGCGATGTAATGAATGTTCTGAAGGAAAATTGATACTCATATACTTGGGAACAGTACTGAGTGAACAATAAATTCTATTTGATGACCCCATTCATAAGCAACAGATTACATCTGTTTTTGATTGCTTCTCACTTCTCATTTCCTTGATCCATAGAACCTGTTTGGTTCCTATACAGTTCTTAAGTTATGGATCTGAATCTTAAACGACAAACTTTGAGAATTGGTTGAGTTCTCCTTTCATAGCCTGAATTCAGTTTGCGTTTGTGAGAATTTCTTTTCTTCGAAAGATGGTTAATTTCACAAGATAAGTGAGACCCTTTGAGAGGTTATACAAAGAAGAATTAAGACATCAGCTTCTGACTTTGTTCCTCAAGGTTGTTTCAGAACCAAAACATCATCATGCAACACATGTGTACATCACTAGACATGGTTTGCATGAAACTTCTTGTTCTCACAATGTTGATCAACTTATTTAGGGTTGGTCACGCATATCTATGAGTTAACTGATTTCTTCAAAAGAACATCATTAACGTCATCTTTTAAGACATCAGTTAGAGAACCTAGATGTCTGGATTTATAGCTTCTAATTTCATAGCTCAAGTGGTTCTGAGAACATTTGATCTGACGAAAATCAGATTATCAACATTTGATTCCATTAGGATAATCTCAAGTTGTTAGAGATTGATTTCTAAATCAATTAAGGCTTAAGAGTTCGTTCAAAATCTTTTCTAATAATTTGAATTTTTCAGATTCTGGCTTTAACAGATTTCATTATGAAATTCAAAGTCTTAGAACAACAATCTTCCTTCTTTACATGAAGAGGTTCTGAATGAGTTTCAAGCGAGAAAGTCAAGGGTAGACCTAATCCGTTTCTTGAAAACATCTCAGAAACTCATAAAGAATTGATCTTCAGCAAATTTCTTACTTTCTGATGATTCTTCTTTTAAGGATATACGTGGTTTTATCCACACGTATTTTCCAGGATGAGCATTCAACAGATACAGTTTCTTATCTGATGAATTTATCTTATTAGCTGATTCTTCAATTTTTAATGAGACTTCATGTAGAATCAGTGAATTTCTCAAGAAGTAATCAGATTGATTACAATTGTGTACACAGTCAGCTGCTGAACTGTTACAGAAATTGTAAGTGGATTTCAATCTCACCCAGAGTACTTCTACGCACCACATCTAGATCTTTTTTTGACACTGTTAAGTGTTTGATGTGAATCAATAATAGAATCGGAGCTCTGATACCAATTGAAGGTGCGAGAAAGACACAAGAAAGGGGGGTTTGAATTGTGAATTTACTCTTCCTGTAATTTTTCGCATCTTGTTAAAGAGACGCTCAAGAACCTTCAAAGTTCGTTGAGAGATTCTGATCTCTTAACTATGGAGCATGAGAACCATATAGGTTCCGATCATAAGATACGATACTCAGAACTTGCAGTGCGAAAGCTTATCAGAGATAGGCTGCAAGGTTCTGACTTTGCTTAATATGAGGTTCTGATATTCAATACAGAAACATAAATAGAGATACTAAGCAAAAGAGTAAAGGACACACGATATATTCTGGTTCACCACGCGGGCTAATCCAGTCCACCCTCCTCGGGTGATTTCTCCTTGAACACAAGAACTTAATCCACTATAACCAAATCATGATTACACTTGCACGGGCCACGCCGATGACTAACAACTTGCACAGCCGCACTGTGACTAACAACCCAATGAACCGTTCAGGGATCCAATAGGATATAACGTTCATTGACCGAGCAGACCCACTGCTGGGATTTCACAGCTAGCCATTCAGGGATTCATCACAATGAATATAACGCTACTGACCATATTTCAGGATTTTCCACAATGACACCCAGCCATTGTCATCTCAAGTCTTTGATCACCGCGTGATCTACTCAAGGTCCTCAACTCACAGCTGAACCGTTCAGGGATCCATTCTGGATATAACATTCACTAGAGGAGTCTCAATTCATTTAGTTGAATTGGAAAATTGGAGATTACAAATTGTGCTTCTTAATAAGCAAGTTTCTCCTAAGTTTAAGTACAAAGAACACATAAGTTTTCAAGGAAGATTTGAGCAACAACTCCTTGCTTTCCTAAGAAACTACAAAGATGTATTTAGATGTTACAGTTGTTGACATCTTGTAGATCTTCTTCTTCTTTGTCTTCTTGATTGAGCAAGCTTTGAGCAGCAACTCCTTGCTTCAGATCTTCAATGTAGTCCTGACGAGAAGGTAGGTTGATGACTTGACAGATCTTCAATGTTGTCTTCTTCATCAACAGCTTCTGTTCTTAATTGTTGTTGTTGTGTTGACTTGTCTTCTTTGAGTTTCAACAACAATTGCCATTAGTGATATAATGATAGCTTTGAATATGTTAAGTGTTACAACGAGAACTCATCGTTGTTGCTATCTTCACATAATGACTTGGTCAATTTTGTAGATGAACATTCAGTTCATGATTCTACAAGTGATCGACACATCAGAAGCAAAACTCTTTCCATTAAATAGCTAGTAGAAATATAGCCGATTGAGAATACTGTTGGCTGTTTGGAAAAGAGACGTTGTGATATAATGAGTTGTACAAACACATCTCCTTTTTGCAGAGGAAGAAGTGACCAGACATCTTTTCTTGGGAAGTGTGTACATTTAACTCACAACGGTAATATTTAGATTTCAAAACTTCAGTGGCTTCTGATGTTAATTTGAGGAAGCATGAGTAGAGTCTTCTTAGCAGAATATCTGATGCTTCAAGTCTTCAATCGATTGAAGAATTCCATTAGGAATCAGTCTTCAGAACTTTAGCACTTGATATTTAAGAACGTTATTCTTTTCTGCTTCAAGTCTTCCGAATCTTCAGAACCTGTCTTTAGAGTCTTCAGAACTTGATATTTGAAACCTTGATCTTCAGAACTCATAAGTCTTCATATTCTTTCTGCACTTGGTCTTCAGCGCCTTCAGCCATCAGAACTTCAAGTCATAGGAGTCTTCCGCACTTTGGTTCTTTCAGAGTGTACTTCTTCAAAAGCTTCGCTATCTTCAGAATCTCAATCACTTTCAGAGAGCATCCATAAGAGCATTGCAACAACAATCTTGGCATCCTTGGATCTGGCTGATCATGACTAGATAAAGAAGCATTCTTGCTTCTCGCGACTTTAGTCACACATAGTAACTTCGCATATGTATATATTCAATCATAGTATATCTAGATGGTGCATGTTGGTTCTGATGTCTTTAGTTCTTATGATCTGCACACGACACACGTTAGACCATAAAATGGTTCTTTCACAAATAGTTATTGTTATCATCAAAACATAGATTGACTTGTAGAGACAATTCTTGCTCTCACAACTTCCTCTACAATAAAAAGGAGATGTGTCAGTATAACTTTATCATTACACAACGTCTCTTTTCTAACAGCCAACAGTAATTTAAACGGCTATATTTTACTGGGCTATTTAAAGAAAAGAGCAAACACTTCTGAAGGTATCGATTGGATGTATCATTTACAGAATCGATCAAGTCATTGTGTGAAGATAGCAACAAAGATGAGTTCTCGTTGTAACACTTAAATATCCAAAGCTATCACTATTTACACATGGCCATTGTTGTTGAAAGCTCAAGATCATAAATCAACACAATAACAATCAATTGGTACAGAAGCTGTTGATGAAGAAGACAACATTGCCAATCAGTCAAGTCATCAACCACCTTCTCGTCAGCGCTACATTGAAGATCTGAAGCAAGGAGTTGTTGCTCAAAGCTTGCTCAACCAAGAAGACGAAGAAGAAGAAGATATACAAGATGTCAACAACTGTCAAATCAACATACATCTTTGTAGTTTCTTAAGAAAGAAAGGAGTTGTTGCTCACATCTTGCTTGAACACTTGTGTGTTCTTATGTACTTAAACTTAGGAGTAATTTGCTTATTAAGAAGCATCTTTGTAACCTCCTGTTTAACTAATTCTCGGTGAATTAGGATTCCTTGAGTGGTCAGTGTGACCGGAGACTCGAGAAGACAATGGCTGGGTGTCATTATGGTAAAGCCTGAAATAGGGTCAGTAGGCGTTATATTCATTGCGATGAATCCCTGAACGTCTAGCTATGAAATCCTAGCAGTAGATCTTGAGAGATTGGAACCTGCAGGTCAATGTTCGTTATATTCATTAAGTTGAATCCCTGAACGTTTCTTTGTGTGTTAGTCACCGGTGTTAGCCCGTGCATCTGTAATCAGTTGGATTATAGTGGATTAAGACCTTGTGTTCAAGGCGAAATCACCTGAGGAGGGTGGACTGGATTAGCTTGAGATTTGCTCAGGTGAACCAGGATATATCGTGTGTTCTTTACTCTTGTTATGCTTTATGTTATTGTTTATGTTTCTGCATCGAGTATCAGAACCTTACATAAGCGAGTCAGAACCTTGCATCTTAACTCTGATAAGCTTCCGCTCTACAAGTTCTGAATGTTGCATATAACATTCAGACTCTTATTGGTTCTCATGCTTTAAACATTGCCAAGTCTGAATGTTTCTTCGCAAGTCAGAGTCTCTCAACGAACTCTGATGTTATCTCAGCACCTTAACGATAAGAAGCGAAAAGTTATCAAAGAGTGAATACACAATTCAAACCTCCCTTTCTTGTGTCTTTCTCACACCTTCAGTATGGTCTTATAGAAATATGATTATCATAATGTATCTACTACAGTTATCAAGAAAAGAAGCAGAGGCATCTTTCATAAGGTTGTTTACAACATTTATTGGAGGAAGAGATAACAACCCAGATTCAAGTACTGGTGGTACTGAATTTGGTGAGAGTAGTGGAATAAATGGTTAGAAAGCCATTGAATCAGAATCCACTCGAAGTTGTGTTCATACTCTATTGGCCAAGTCTGAATACTAAATCGATTATGGGCAACAAAAAAAGGCATGCTTATTCTTTTCTGGCTTATCTTTTGATTCAATGAGACATTTGTATAGATGTAGATACAAAGTTTCTGTTAGACTTCTAGAGAAGTTCTTTTATAAAAGGAGGAACTTCATAATTCTTTAAAAGGAAACTCTGTTGTGTTTTTCTATACTGAATATCTTATTAAGCCAGATGATGATCATATTTATGGAAACAACTTCTCACTTTTTATGTTGATATTGTTACTTGTTATCTGTCTAAAGAAGACAATTCAATATTCATCTATCACTCATGATTCTTGTTTTAAGATAAAGTGCTAGTTCTGAATAGAATCTTAGAGAATTATAACTCACAGATGATATCTCTGTCTAATTCTAGATCTACTAGACTCTGATGGATGATAGATTTTGAAAGTTGTCAGATTCTAAGATTCAGAAGAAGATTCTTTTTTACTGTCATAACAACTTAAGTAAAAAGTTTTTTTTTAAAAAAACTTTATAATACTTAACTTTTCACAAAGATGAAACTCATCTAGTGGAATTGAAATATTTTGGTACTTGCTGTTACTATTCCCTGTCTGGTGAAACATCATTGTGTCATTTTTCTGACAAGATTCTTATTCTTATAAGATTATTGTTCAGTTCTTCTTCTTCTTCCTCTTCTTCTTTTTTTCTTCTTGTTTGTGTGTTGATCAAACCAAACCGGAGACGAGTTCTTTAGTTAATTCTCTTTTGAATCAGCTGGTTGTCATCAATGAAAAGTTTATGAATTTTGATGAGTTGCTTAAGATTGGTTTCAATTTTTGGAAGACTGTGTCTAAACAAGGTTGGAATAACTACTTTGAGATGCTATGTGGTTTCACTTATCCAAGTCTTGTCAAAGAGTTTTGGATCAATGTCTCCATTGTTGAGCTGAATTCTGAGTATGTTATTCTGTCTAAAGTAATTGGTGTTTCTATTACAGTAACCTCTAAAGCGATTGCAAATGTGATCAATTGTGAGAAGATTGGTGAAATCCCATGAACTCTTAATTGGGAACACTATCTTTCTACGTGACTTATCTTTGTAGACCCATATAATACATTAGAGGTCTCAAATCTTCTTCCTGATGCTGTTGTTTGGAATAAGATTCTGATTTCAAACTTACTTCCTAAGGATAAGGATTTAGACCAAATGGACCCTATTGAAAAAGATATGCTTCTACTGCTTAATTCAGATTTGAAGATTAATCTTCCTCAAGTTATGTTTGACCATCTGAAGAGGTCTCTTTCTTCTTTTCAAAAGGGAAATACCTTATTCATTCCTTATGGACGAGTTATTTCTGAAATACTTGTTCAGCAAGGGGTTAACATAAGTTCTGAGGCTAGTTCTTCCAAGATTTGGAGAGACAAGTTTAAAGTTATCTATGAAAGATTCTGATGTTAGATTTTTGTATAGTCATGATTTGTATGTTGTTTAAATATTTGTATTAAGCATCTTATTAATAAATTCATAATTTGTTAGTGTTTATGTTCAGTTTTTACTTATTAATATTCATTCTTGTTGTTCAATGAGAATCTGAAATAGATAAAAGAACTCAAATGTTTGCAACTTATTTTATTAATAAGAAGGAAGTTATTACAAGACAATTAGATTTTCTAGTCTAATGGATGAGCCCTAAGGAATTCCCTAGGATCATCTGACATGTCTATATTATCTAAGAAATCATGCCATTCTTCCTTAGCAAACTCCAAAGCCTCCTTTTTACAGTTTGTTTTTGCGTCTAGATCCAGAAGATCTTCTTCTTTTGCAAGTCTTCACAAAGGGTGCTGAAGAGGAGAGCACTTCTGAAGCTGTCTACATGCTTGCAGATCCTTCAGGTGCTGCCTTGCCTTGGTTTGCTTGAGTTGCTGCATTTAGTAGTGCTTCCTTCCTAAAATCTCTCTTTGGAACCCAAATTTGCTTTTGCTTATACATATTGGTGTTTTAGGGATTAAGTGATGATGGAAGAAAGCTTACTAGAGTCCTTTTTATAGACGTGTTACATACATTGTCATGAGTTTAATATTATTTAAGTACTGATTAAATCTTATTAGTACTCTAATAACGAGTCTTGGAAATGTGATCTAGTAGTCTAACCTATTAAGATCCTCTGAATAACTATGAGTGTATGTTTGGTCTATTTTAATTGTCGTTTATGTGTCAGTATCACTTTGTTAATGTACTTTAAAAAAATCTAAAGAAATTACTAGAATGTACTTGCATGCTGAAAAAAATTCTTGGTCAAATAAACTATTTCATTAATATTAAACTGATGGATTACAAAAATATTTTTAAAAAGGGGAACAAGATTATTCTAGAAGAGATCCCTAGCTAGAGCATCTCATGCCCAACAACGTCCACTGTTGCCATATTCCACCTCTTCGTCTTCAGAATCAATCACTTCTTCCTTTTCTATGACTGGGAGAGAGCGGTAGAACTGCTTGTTGACGCTCATTTTCTTCTTTAACCTCTTCATGATTTTTCTCTTTGGCTTCAAAGAAGCTACTGGTAAACCTCCTTCAAAAGGTTGTTCAAGTACTGCTGAAGTTGCCTCTTCTGAAGTAAGTATTGCTGAGGGCAAAGGCTCAATTGTAGAGGACTCAGAAGCAGCTCGCCTTCGAGGGGATTGGGTTTCTAAACTTATAGAGCTCCCGATTACATCTGTTACGACGGATGTATTATGACTCTCAGTTAATGACTCCTTATCTCTTGGTTGATGATTAATGAAAATGACTTAGGAACCAAATGCTTTTATAATGGCTTCTGTGGATACCAAGTGTCTAAAATTAATCCTTGTTTAATTCTTGGAATAATAACGATCACTAAGACTTCAAAGCATGCACTTTACAAACCTTAATGACTCTTATTACTTGATTACTATTCCTCTTTGAAAACTGATCCAGTAACGATGATCTAAGATACATTTATTAGTGATATTCTTTCTCTTTCCTTTCTTTTCCTTTTATTCTTTTTGATATGACAAAAGGGGGAGAAATTATAGTAAGTATTTAAGTGGAAACTGAACCCATTGAATACCTGTTCTGTACATATTGGTCATTTATTTTCTTGTCATTTATTTTTGGTTTTTATGGTTACCTTGCCCATGGCGTATTTTTAACTTTCTTGTACACAGGTCTAAGGAAAAGCTTACAAACCTCAGAGATAGCCTATCAGACCCATAAGGAGCTTACAAACCTCATATTCTGGTGTTGCCAAAAAAAGTTAAAAAGTGCAACATATTTTAACTCTCTTGTACATAGTGTTATGTAAGAGCTTACAAACCTCTGACTTAGCCTATTAGACTCACAAAGAGCTTACAAACCTCGTATTCTGATGTTGCCAAAGGAAGTTAAAATGTTGTTATTTTGGTTTTCTTAAATATGGAACTAAGGGGGAGCTTACAAACTTCAACCTTGGAAGTGTTTGACTCAGGGGGAGCTTAAAAACCTCAGACACTGATGTTACTAAGAAAACTAATTTATTTTTTCTTGAAAAATAATTCTTGGTGTTAGAGTCAATAAAACTCAGATGTGGACTATCACACTCAGGGAAACCTTACAAACCTCATACCCTGTTGTTGCAAAGAAAATTAAATGCCCAACATTGTCCTTTAAATACTTGTGTTTGTCATCATCAAAAAGGGGGAGATTGTTAGAACAAGATTTGTTCGTGACATATTCTCTTTTAGTTTTGATGATAACAAAAGTATCAAAAGAACAATGGTTTATTTGATGTGTGTTTAATTTATGCAAGTTCTTGTTCTTGTACATAAATAATCAAATCTGTTTTACCTAGACACACTTGGGAGTTGCTTCATTGCTAGCTTCTGGTGGCAAAGTCTGAAGAATATAGTAGATGAATGATGGCAATGATTATTGTACTAAGACGTGCATGAAACATGGTTCATGCTTATTCGTTATGATTCAATATGCTTTTGTGTCATACGTTTTGACTGATGCATGAAATGTAGTGTAATGATTTATTAATGCATGAAATGAGTTAATGAATGATTTGAATGATTTTCTAGATGGAAACTAGACTTTAAAGATGGGAATCTCTAGAAGATAGCTGAGCTTTTAATTACCAAGCTGTGTTGGGTTTTGAAATGCCAATGAAAATTGGGCTTTGATGGACCTGAATGACATTGTACTGATGATAATCGATATTTTGGAATGAAGGA
The DNA here is from genome assembly GCA_022829125.1 of Lathyrus tuberosus. NCBI lineage: Eukaryota > Viridiplantae > Streptophyta > Magnoliopsida > Fabales > Fabaceae > Lathyrus > Lathyrus tuberosus. The sequence continues at coordinate 10,737,931 of JALAZF010000104.1, forward strand.
GAGCACCCACATGACTCGCTATGCATGATAATTGAATAAGATTTGTTTTTAATGCATGCAATGTGATGATTGATGCATGAGGCATGATTCATGAAGAGTTGCCAATGAAGATTGGGTTTCTGATATGCGCCATGCGATGTTAGTATTTTGTAAGGTGCCAATCGATTTTGGGCTTTTTGACTTTTCTTTCTTGTGTTACCAGTATTTTGATGATGTAGGATTCATACTATAGGAATATGCCAAATGAATGACATGATATGCATGGTTTGATGCTAGAGCAATACAACATGATTAATGCATGATGATGATTTATGCCATGACTTGAATGTTTCAACAAATGCTCATGTGGTGGATAATGAGTGGCTAAGACTAAGAAGTGTCTTTTGCAACAAGGCTTCTTGTCAAAAAAAGTGGTAGGATGTTGTGCTAGCGTGATCCCATGACACTTGCTTTGAACTAAACGATTGGTGTTTTATGGTAGGATTTGCTTGAGCAGCTTCAAAGTATGGAGAAAACTTTTCCCTTGTGGCCTATCTTGCCCCCAAACTGTTGGATCTTTGAAGAAATTTTCCTCAAGATGGATTTGGAAGTAGCTTGCATAATATGACCTTGAGACAACTTGCCCATATATTTTCACCTTGCAGCGACATGCTCGTGATTCACCGACTCTTGGAGTGGTTGGCTTCATTGTACTCTTGAGGTGGCCTGCCCTAGTATGAGCCTTGGAGTGAGTTTTCCCTGATCGAACCATTGTTAAAATTTCCTCGATACTAAATATTGATTTGAAAATAAAACTGTTCTTGAAAAATGGTAATTCTAATGCTCACGCAAGTTTTGAAATCGAAAGTTTTTTATTGAGACAACATTGTGATGTATAGTGAGGGGATCAATAGTCTAAGTGCAATGTTGACTTTAGAATTTCAAAGTGTGAAAATGGCAATAGCATGATACCGATGAAGATGATCCGCAAATAATTTTTGAGTCAGTTTAATGTAAGTTCCATGCAGTATGCTTTCAAAATAAATCCTGCTTCAATTAGGTCTTTTAAGGGTTGCAATGTAGACTGGTTCACAGTTTTTGAAACAAAAAGGATATAAGGCTCAAAATTGATTTTACCCCGCCCCATTCTCCTTGATAATCTCCGGTCTTACGTTCACTTAATTCAACACACACATTCAACTACCAAGATGATTTTGAAGGTGGAAATGTGATGGTTTGAAAATAAATGAGTTTTTTTTTTGAGGTGGCAGTCACCTACTTTCGTTTGATAATCACAAAATTTGTTTTTGTCAAGAATTTTGGTGACCCTTTGATTCTTGATATGGTGGTCACCTAATCTTGTTTTCTGTTAAGTATTTCAGCAACCTCTTTTGACTTCTTCTTGTTTATTTTTTATCCCTAATTTTTGCCTGGACTGCTTCTTTGAAGCTCTTAGTCCACCGTGATGCCCTAATTTTTGCTTAAGTCATATTTTCATGTTTTGACTTAGTGGATTTTTCTTTCTTTTCCTTTTTGATTTTGTTGAAATTTTGTGATTATCTTGTTAATGGTTGGTGAGGAACAACTACTAGAGTGGATGCACGAGTTATTCACACGTTATCGATCTGCTTCTAGACGAGACTGTGTGACCAGAGTGTGTTTGATGATATTGGTAGGTTCCACTATTTTTTATTACAAGACTTTTACCTTTGTCGAGGCACAATATCTATTACACCCTCTGGCCACTATTATAAGCAAATTTGGTTTTTTTAGTACATATCTAGTTCATATATGAACTAGATACATTAATTTTCAAATGCAACAAAAAATTTAAATTTGCTTATAATAGTGAACAGAAGGTGTACCATTTACGAACTTGAATGGATGTGGGAGATATAGTTAGGGAGCAACTACGTTGGCCACCTTCTATAGATATTTCAGAGATGCTTCCATGTTCACTTGTAAGCAGCTCGACGGATATGCTACTCCACTACAGGTATATATTTTTATTTAGTTTATTTATTATTTTTTATTAATAGTATTAATTTTGTAATAATGCTAGATTCATAAGTATTTTGTAACAGTGTTTCCTTGTATTTACCACATTTATCAAAATCAAATATTTCTTTGTTGCTTCTCCCTTGCTTGCATGTTTTAGTATATGAACGAGTGATTATAACAATTACTTTATTTTTAATTTCAACCTCTTTAGTCCACCTTATCACCTCTTCTTTTGTATTAAATCTTTATGTAGTTGAGAATGTATCAAAAATATCTACACATATTTGGTTTTTATTGCATATTTGTAAAAAAATTTCCATTACTGCAACCTAAAAAAAAGTATATTTTTTATTTTATTTTAAATGACAACCGAATAAATTACCACTAAGTGTTCCAGTAGCCAACTTGTATATCACCTGATAACTTAATAACAAGTTTTCTGGTACACTATCTATCTAAACTAAATAATAATGTCCAAAATTCTCCAATAAATTAAAAAAATCATAAACCAGATAACTTTGCAATTGTTCTCCGGTAAAAATAAAATACAAATCGAAGAACATAACTTAATGTTATCCAATAAATAAAAAATTGTACCGAATAACATTTCCGACAATTACCTGATACACATTTGTGGGGGTGTAAAATCCTCCAAATTTTCCAAAAAAGTTGAATGCATAATTAAAAGTAAAATAGTAAATTTGTTAAAATCAGCAAAATGGGAATATTTTTTTAAATGATTAAAATGTAGGAGTCTAAATATAAGTGTAGGAGGATAGAGTAAAACTACCCACACTGTTCTTTGGCTAACAAAACCCTAACGAGCTTTTTTTCAAAACCAAAGACCCTAATCGACCAAAACCCTAAAACGTCTTTGTTTTTCCCATAATCAATCAAGAAAATCATTACACTAACACTGAATAAAAAAACTTGCGATGAGTAGTGGTGCAGGAGCGGTAAAGCCCAAAGAGGAGGAACAAGATGGCTTGTCTGTTCATTCTCCTTTCCAACCTTGTTAGAATTCAACCACGATCTATGATGAATTCTTTTCAATCTTCATCTTAAGATTGTTATGTAATGACAATGAATAAAAACAAGAACACATTTAAAAAAGATGAGTATGAACTGCAGAGTAACTCTCTGCCCACAACTGTGGAATTTTATTATCCTTTTGCAACTGTAAAACCGTTATCAAAATTGATTACTACAATGATAATGGTTCCTCCCTATTTATAGATTTAGGTTAACTTGCATCTCAAGCTAAAGCTCAAACTATAAAAGCCAAAAAATATCTAATCTAATCTTTCTAAATCAAATCTGATCTTTCTAAATCAAATCAAATCTTTCTAAAATAATGAATTACATATTTAACACACCACCTAATTCATTGTGTCTAAACTATCTATATTCATCATAGACCTTAGCTTCTTGAACACTTTGAATGACACTCTCTTCGTCATGATGTCTGCAATTTGATTATCAGTTCTGCAGTGTTCCAAGTTCATCTTCCCTTCTGCTACCTGTTCTCGAAGATAATGGAACCTCATTTCGATGTGCTTGCTTAGACCATGTGCTATTGGATTCTTTGCTAAGTTGATGGCTGACATGTCGTCGATCTTCATGGTAATTGCTCCATGACTCTTCGCTGTGATCTCTTCGACCAGGTTCACCATCCAGGTTGCTTGAACTGCACAAAGAGAAGCAACTATGTATTCTGCTTCACATGACGACAATGCTACTACTGGCTCCTTTCCCAAACTCCAAGCAATTGGTGCACCACCTAACATAAACACATAGCCAGCTATGGATTTTCTATCCTCAGCATCACTACACCAACTAGAGTAAGTGTATCCCACTAGCTTGCATTCTTTTCCTTTATCACCTGTAGGAAACAAAATTCCGTAGTCGAGAGTCTCTTTTAGATACCTCAGTATCCTCTTCGTTGCTGCCAGGGGTGATACCTTTGGCTTCTGCATGAGTCTACTTACCATACCTGTCACTCCCGGGATTTTCATCCAAGTACAAACGCGAAAGTGGCGCGGAAACAGAGTCGCCAGTAATGTGTATTTATCCCAAGAGAGGGAAAGGAAACACTGCGTAAACCTGAGGGAAGGAAAAAAAACATGGTCATCGCAACCAAGAGAAACGGGTAAGGGAGTCGGTTATGCGAAGGAGAGCACCAACCAAAAATAGTAAAATGGTTCAATAAAATCCCAAAAAATGTTCAAAGGTATGTTCAACTATGCGTGCAGAAGATGGGATCAAATTAAGATCAAGAACATGTTCAACATGGACAAACTAGCCAAGGTCTGCAAACAATCAAGCAAGAATCGAGGGTCCAAAAAACTTGAATGGCAAGTCAACTAAGGCAACTCAAACCATCCTTAAACCAGCAACAAAACACCCTCATATCATGGCTAGAATGTGGCTAAAAGATCAGCTTCAAAAGGCTAAGCAAAAACACAAAAGTTCCTAACCCTAAGTGAAGGGTATCCTTGGAAACTCATTACCAAATTAATTCAAATTAAAATAAGAAAATAAATGGAAAAACAGAAATAAAAATATTAAAAATAGGTAAACACATCAATTGACCAGAAAAGTATTTTTTGTGATTTTATCATGAGTGGAAATAATAAAATAAAAATCAAATTGGAAAATAAAAGAAAAAGAAATTAAAAAGAAGAAACAAGGGGAGGGGTGCATCAGTAATGCCAGCCATGAAGGATTCACATACACGCGCGTTTGGGCCTAAAAAGGAGGGCGCAGAAAGCAACAAGGGCGTAAGCCCAATTCCCAAATAATCCCATCAGATTTTTAAATGAAAAAAAAAACATAATAAAAAAAAGAAAGGAAATGTAACGTTGAATCATGTAACATCCATCAATCGGACACTTCACTTAAGTCATATAAGACAAAAAAATAAACCCAGCAAATTAGGATGCGCCATGCTGTCATCTTCTTCATACATTCACCATCACAAACCAGAAAACACGATGAAAAGAAACCCTAAAGCCATGTTTGAACCAACAACTTCACACCACAATATCTCCATGAAAACCTCATCAAATCAAACAAAGTAAAACCCAGAAATGAAGTACGAAGAACAAGGATTAACATGGAACCAATAATCTTTCAAAACAATCACTCAAACATAGAGAAAAATGGATTCCAAAACACGGGTACAAACATGAATTCAAGTATTCAAACATTCAACATGCTCAAATTCAAACAAATAACGATGCCATCATTTCAGGCAGATCCAGATGCAATGTATGCTCAAAGCATCAGGACCTAAATCATTTAGATCTAAGCATGATAGGAAGAGCAAGAGAGGTTACCTAGTGGAGTTATGTCCACTGCACCTTGAAAGTTGAATGAGAGCTTCAGAAATCTACTCAGCAACCTTCAGTAATGGTGAGTTAAGAGCCAAATCAAATCAAAATCCCTTGATCAACAAGCTTCGTGGACGAGGAAAGATGGAGAGCTAGTGAGTTTCAGATCTGAGAGAATGAGCTAATGAGAGTTCCCCTTGATTTTTAGGGTTTTAGGTGGTTAAATATGGTGGGTTGCTTTGTTAAATTGGGCCTGAAATGGAGTGGGATGTTTGGTTTGAAAATCTTGCCAAAAAGGAAACCAAGAGAGTGAGGTACGGGTATGGTAGCAGACTTGGCAAGGAATGAGTTTCTTTTTTTGCTTTGGCATCGGGTTTGGAATGAGGCTTCAATATTGTGGTGTTGGGCTGACAACCTGTACTAACCTCATGACCAAATTTGGATCCATTTACATTGATTCCCTTTTCACATTTTTGGCTAATTCTCTCCTCTTAGGTCAGGTCTTGCATGGCTATTTTGAGTAGTAAAAAAAATAATGTAGAGTGATCATGTGGGCCACAAGAAAAGAAGAAATATGGCCTGGTACGGTTTGATGAAAAATTGGCCATGCATAGAACCAAAGTTCCCATGTCCATGAAGGGCATTTTAAGAGATAATAAACTGTCCATGCATGCTTCAAATGATGGGAGTTGTGTTCCTTTGAAAGCTTCTCATAATAAGGAATAAAATACATGTGGATGACATCTTGAAATGAAGTCTTGAAGTCACTTGAAAAATTGGTATGAAAATGTGTCCTCAAAGTTGATTCAACTTTCCTTTGCATTATGACACACGACTTGGGCAGCTTGGACACATGACATTTGCACTTCCATAACTTGGTTCATGCTTTGCCAAATGATGTGGTTTTGGGTTTAATAGAAACTAGGAAGAACATGGAACAAAAACCAAGAAGGGAAGGTCTTAAAATAAAGCTTGTAACATATTGAAAATCAGCCATGAAACCATGCCTTTGAAGTTGTTTCAAGACACTTAGAAAAAAATTCTAAGTTTTTGAACTTTGTAAGGGTAAAAATACCTCACTTTGGAGCACCATAACTCATTCAAAAATAATCCAAATGAGTCAAACTTTACATGGTTGGAAAGCTTGGAAGAAGCTCTACAACTTTCATGTTTAAAGAAAATTGAAATAAAACTTGTATCATGAAGAAATTTGGCTTTGTTTTCTCAAAATCATATTTTTGCCAGAAATGGAAACTTTCACAAATTCTTGATTTTTGATGAATCCTTGAACATATCTTGATCAAATCTCATATATGGACCATATTTGACTTGAAAATCATGATGTTGACCTCAAAAAGTCAGGAGTTGACTTTTTCACTGCACAATTGGCTTTATCCCCAATTCTCCCGATTTTCAATCTTCTGATCAATTGAAATCCTTCTGAACCAAATTGATGGACAATTCTCCAATCCTAGACACTTGAGGACATGAGGAATACCATGGAATCAAGTCTTGCCCAAAAAATCAGAAATCAATTGATTTTATGGAAAACCCTAATTTTGGTGCCCTCAGTCTAGGAGGAATCGACCCATGCTCCAAATCCAAATTCCTCTGAGTATGATGTGTATCCTCTCAAACAATGATAAGATGTGCCATTTGGTGTTCATAAAAACTGAAAGATCTTGCCCATTGGGGTGTTAAACTCAAGAACCCCAAAAACCCCAATTTGAAAAATCAGGCTAGGAGGATGTGATTCACTTGAAATCTCTTGCCAATTGCAATCTTCTGATGAGGTGATGGACCAATAAGATACCTTGAAGTCCAAGGCTCCTTTGTGGCTCAAGTAATTATAACATTAAGACTATCTCTCCTCTTGGTTTCTTGGATATCACACATGAACTTTTACTTGAAGCTCTGGAAAATATCTTCTTCTCTTGAGTTAGCTTATATACCTTGATCCCATGCTAAGAACCAATGATATGCAAAGATGATAATGCAAGAATGAAATGAAACATAAGCTAGTTAGAGGTTAAAAACACGAGGGCAAATTTTGAGGTGTTACAGCTGCCCCTATTCAAACTTCTTGGATCCGAGGGTGTGGAAGCGAAGGCTTCCAAACAATCGGGATACACGGAGATTGAATACCAAAATAACCTGGAAATTTGCAACCTGTGGGGATAATGAAAATAGAGTGTTTACGAGGACGGCCGAAGGCGAACTAAAAAAAGAAAGACCAGCCGAAGGCGAACTACACTGGGAAGACAAGACCGGCCGAAGGTGGGCAAATCAACAAAAGGATACGAGAACGGCCGAAGGCGAACTCGGAAAAAGGAAGATCGGCCGAGGGCGAGCTAACAAAACATAACACGAGGACAGCCAAAGGTGAATTCAAAAGGAAAGACCAAGCCGAAGGTAGGCTTTCAAAGAAAGAATATGCGGAAGGTAGACTTTCAAAAAAAGGGTACGAGGACGGCCGAAGGCGAACTCGAAAAGAAAGACCAAGCCGAAGGTGGAATTTCAAAGAAAGACTAAGCCGAATGTAGACTTTCAACAAAGGGTATGAGGACGGCCAAAGGAGAACTCGAAAAGAAAGAACAAGCCGAAGGTGGACTTTCAAAGAAAGACTATGCCGAAGGTATACTTTCAAACAAAGGGTACGAGGACGGCCGAAGGCGAACTCGAAAAGAAAGACCAAGCCGAAGGTGGGCTTTCAAAGAAAGACTATGCCGAAGGTAGACTTTCAAACAACATAATACGAGTACGGCCGAAGGTAAACTCGAAAAGAAAGACCAAGCCGAAGGTGGGCTTTCAAAGAAAGACTATGCCGAAGGTAGACTTTCAAACAAAGATAATATGAGAACGGCCGAAGGCGAACTCAAAAAGAAAGACCAAGCCGAAGGTGGACTTTCAAAGAAAGTCTAAGCCGAAGGTAGACTTTCAAACAAAGGGTACGAGGATGGCCGAAGGCGAACTCGAAAAGAAAGACCAAGCCGAAGGTGGGCTTTCAAAGAAAGACTATGCCGAAAGTAGACTTTTAAACAACAGAATACGAGTACGGCCGAAGGCGAACTCGAAAAGAAAGACCAAGCCGAAGGTGGGCTTTTAAAGAAAGACTATGCCGAAGGTAGACTTTCAAACAAAGATAATATGAGAATGGCCGAAGGCGAACTCAAAAAGAAAGACCAAGCCGAAGGTGGGCCTTCAAAGAAAGACTATGTCGAAGGTAGACTTTCAAACAAAGATAATATGAAAACGGCCGAAGGCGAACTCAAAAAGAAAGACCAAGCCGAAGGTGGGCTTTCAAAGAAAGACTATGTCGAAGGTAGACTTTCAAACAAAGATAATATGAGAACGGCCGAAGGCGAACTCAAAAAGAAAGACCAATCCGAAGGTGGACTTTCAAAGAAAGACTAAGCCGAAGGTAGACTTTCAAACAAAGGGTACGAGGACGGCCGAAGGCGAACTCGAAAAGAAAGACCAAGCCGAAGGTGGGCTTTCAAAGAAAGACTATGCCGAAGGTAGACTTTCTAACAACATAATACGAGTACGGCCGAAGGCGAACTTGAAAAGAAAGACCAAGCTGAAGGTGGGCTTTCAAAGAAAGACTATGCCGAAGGTAGACTTTCAAACAAAGATAATATGAGAACGGCCGAAGGCGAACTCAAAAAGAAAGACCAAGCCGAAGGTGGACTTTCCAAGAAAGACTAAGCCGAAGGTAGACTTTCAAACAAAGGGTACGAGGACGGCCGAAGGCGAACTCGAAAAGAAAGACCAAGCCGAAGGTGGGCTTTCAAAGAAAGACTATGCCGAAGGTAGACTTTTAAACAACATAATACGAGTACGGCCGAAGGCGAACTCGAAAAGAAAGACCAAGCCGAAGGTGGGCTTTCAAAGAAAGACTATGCCGAAGGTAGACTTTCAAACAAAGATAATATGAGAACGGCCGAACGCGAACTCAAAAAGAAAGACCAAGCCGAAGGTGGACTTTCAAAGAAAGACTAAGCCGAGGGTAGACTTTCAAACAAAGGGTACCAGGATGGCCGAAGGCGAACTCGAAAAGAAAGACCAAGCCGAAGGTGGGCTTTCAAAGAAAGACTATGCCGAAAGTAGACTTTCAAACAACATAGTACGAGTACGACCGAAGGCGAACTCGAAAAGAAAGACCAAGCCGAAGGTGGGCTTTCAAAGAAAGACTATGCCGAAGGTAGACTTTCAAACAAAGATAATATGAAAACGGCCGAAGGCGAACTAAAAAAGAAAGACCAAGCCGAAGGTGGGCTTTCAAAGAAAGACTATGTCGAAGGTAGACTTTCAAACAAAGATAATATGAGAACGGCCGAAGGCGAACTCAAAAAGAAAGACCAAGCCGAAGGTGGACTTTCAAAGAAAGACTAAGCCGAAGGTAGACTTTCAAACAAAGGGTACGAGGACGGCCGAAGGCGAACTCGAAAAGAAAGACCAAGCCGAAGGTGGGCTTTCAAAGAAAGACTATGCCGAAGGTAGACTTTCAAACAAAGATAATATGAGAACGGCCGAAGGCGAACTCAAAAAGAAAGACCAAGCCGAAGGTGGACTTTCAAAGAAAGACTAAGCCGAAGGTAGACTTTCAAACAAAGGGTACGAGGATGGCCGAAGGCGAACTCGAAAAGAAAGACCAAGCCGAAGGTGGGCTTTCAAAGAAAGACTATGCCGAAAGTAGAATTTTAAACAACAGAATACGAGTACGGCCGAAGGCGAACTCGAAAAGAAAGACCAAGCCGAAGGTGGGCTTTTAAAGAAAGACTATGCCGAAGGTAGACTTTCAAACAAAGATAATATGAGAATGGCCGAAGGCGAACTCAAAAAGAAAGACCAAGCCGAAGGTGGGCTTTCAAAGAAAGACTATGCCGAAGGTAGACTTTCAAACAAAGATAATATGAAAACGGCCGAAGGCGAACTCAAAAAGAAAGACCAAGCCAAAGGTGGGCTTTCAAAGAAAAACTATGTCTAAGGTAGACTTTCAAACAAAGATAATATGAGAACGGCTGAAGGCGAACTCAAAAAGAAAGACCAATCCGAAGGTGGACTTTCAAAGAAAGACTAAGCCGAAGGTAGACTTTCAAACAAAGGGTACGAGGACGGCCGAAGGCGAACTCGAAAAGAAAGACCAAGCCGAAGGTGGGCTTTCAAAGAAAGACTATGCCGAAGGTAGACTTTCAAACAACATAATACGAGTACGGCCGAATGCGAATTCGAAAAGAAAGACCAAGCTGAAGGTGGGCTTTCAAAGAAAGACTATGCCGAAGGTAGACTTTCAAACAAAGATAATATGAGAACGGCCGAAGGCGAACTCAAAAAGAAAGACCAAGCCGAAGGTGGACTTTCAAAGAAAGACTAAGCCGAAGGTAGACTTTCAAACAAAGGGTACGAGGACGGCCGAAGGCGAGCTCAAAAAGAAAGACCAAGCCGAAGGTGGACTTTCAAAGAAAGACTACGCCGAAGGTAGACTTTCAAACAAAGAGTACGAGGACGACCAAAGGCGAACTCGAAAAGAAAGACCAAGCCGAAGGTGGGATTTCAAAGAAAGACTATGCCGAAGGTAGACTTTCAAACAAAGATAATATGAGAACGGCCGAAGGCAAACTCAAAAAGAAAGACCAAGCCGAAGGTGGACTTCCAATGAAAGACTAAGCCGAAGGTGGGCTTTCAAACAAAGGGTACGAGGAAGGCCGAAGGCGAACTCGAAAAGAAAGACTAAGCCGAAGGTAGACTTTCACACCCAAGATAAGTAGAATCAACAGATCTACAAAGTTGATTCCGCTTGGGAAAGAGAAATCTAAACAGACAACTCTGTAGGGGAGTATAGGAAGGAAAAACAGTAAGAAGGATGAATCCACTGGTTGCAATGTAATGTCAAACAACATCTCCTGAATTACATCTCTTTCTGCTGGGGATAGAAACTGGTAACAGATATCAAACCTGGCTTATGCTTTGAATGCATATGTTTGAATTTTTCTATGGCGTAATGTTCCATACGAAATGGAAATGCTACGCATTTGGGAGGATGCTATGCAAGAATGCTTATGCAATGCAAAAGGAGCGTCTCAGGAAAATAAATGCTGAAGACGAAGGCAACTCCACGGGGATGATAAACTAAATTATCCTCTGAATTAAAAGATCCTGCTGGGGAAGATTTCACTGAACGACTTCCTGATCACAAGCTCTGCTGGAGATGAAAATTCCGAGAGAAATTCCATTCTGTTGGGGATGGACAAAAATGAATATTGAAGATGGAACCTAAAGAGAATTTTTCTCCGCTGGGGATTACCAATGACTTTTACCGAAGATAGAATTCAACACCTGGATCTGAAAGATGCCAATAATAACTGGACTTAAGACCTGCTGGGGATATCAACCGCTGTTGAACAAACCACTGCGATGATCACCACCAAACTCCACTTGGGGAGACAAGTCAATGATACCGAACCTGCTTATGGAAATTATTGAACTTAACTTGCTGTTGGAAGATGTCCTTATCTTCACCCTGTTGGGAAATACCGTCCACTACCAATAAATCTGCTTGGTGGTTGACGACATCAACTCTGCTAGAGGATAACATCAGGCTCACTCATCTGTTGGGGATCCTATCACACCGTTGCTGGTGAGAAAAAACATTTCCTGACTAGCTGAGGAGAATGAGTGTTCAGACTCTGTGGGGAATAATATCTTTGTCTAAAGAAGGAAGATATTCCATAAGTCTCCTGCTGGGGATACAACAACATCAACTTCTGACTGCTTGCTGAAAGAATAATGAATTAATCACAACTCTAGCTGGGGAAATAATCCTTTGTACCTTGGCTGGGGAGAGTAACAACCTGCTGAGGAGGATGAAACTTCAATGCTGAGGAGAATAGCTCTACTGGGGAGAATAGTCAACGAAACCTACCGAGGGATATCATTGAGCTTAACCAGCTGTGGGAAGAAAGAATTTACCCTGCTGGGGATTACAGCATGCCTTTGCTGATGGAAATACACTTCCTGACTTGCTGAGGAAAGTGAGTACCAGGCTCTGTGGGGAAAATAAAGTCTTTTCAAAGACATCCAACACACCTCCTGTTGGAGATACAACCACATTCACCTCGTAGCAATCCACTTTAAACTGCTTGCTGGGGAATAATAAACTAACCATGACTTCGGCTGGGGACACAATCCTCTGTACTCTTATTGGGGAGAGTAAGCTCTGCTGAGGATGATGAACTTTCAATTCTGGGGAGGGTAAATCTACTGGGGAAAAACAAACTTGTTACCCAACCTGACCTGTCTCTATGGTCATACACGGCCCTTTGAACTCTCCACTTGCCCCAGACCCTAGGGTCTAATGGAAGAAATCATCTCAAGAGGATTTTATAGAGGACTGGGCGTTCACGTTGCCCCAGGGTCTTCAAACTCTTGGAGAGATTTATCAGATCTCGACATAACTGCCCCAGACTTCATAATCCATGAAGTAACTTACCTCGAAAGGATTTGTAATGACTTGAAAATACTCTGCCCCAGTATTCTAAACTTTGAAGAGGTGCTTTTAATTAACCGTCTTCAGGAGTGGACAACTTCTCATGCACTAGAGGTGGCCTGCCCCAAGTCTTGAAGAAACTTTGCCCCTGATTGATCTTACAGGGATTTTCCCAAATCTCGATGTGATTGCCCCTGTTTGGCTGCTTTAGGGAGAGTTTTCAATGTGTCTGCTCCAGATTGGCTGCATCTTATCACCATTTATCGGGAACCCCCAGGTTGCGCACAGTCTCTTGGCCACATACCCCTTGACATGATTGTCCTTCAGAGTTTTCACCATCTCAACTTGGCGTGATCGAGCTTCTCAACTGATGTTCATCATGTAAACTTCTTTGATGTCAAACACATCCAAGCAAAAAAAATTTATTATGAGAATGACAATTCTAATGCAACACTCGTGTTAACCTAAAGTTTTATTGAAAATGTGTCGCCAAGCCTCGTGAACGAATCACTAACCGGGATGCGACATTGATTTTTGAATGGAAAACAATACGCACATGCAATACCAACAAAAATCTTATTAGCATAACTCATAGGAGTCAGGAACGCTATCTCGCTGAAGTACGCTTTCAGAATAACCCTGCTTCAATTAGGACTTTTGAGGGTTGTATCGTGGCCTGGTTCACGTTTTTGAGAAAAAAGGATTTAAGGCTCAAAGTTTATCGGTGCCCACCCATTCTCCATGATGTTCTCCAGTCCTACATTCAGCTAATTCGGCACAAGCGCTCGCCTCGCAAAAAGATTTTGATCTTTAAGGAACCCATACAACTGATGGTTTGACACCTAATGAGGTTTTGGAGTGTCAGTCATCCCTTTTGTCTTTTGTTCGTAGTCACACGACTTTGTTCTTGCTCGAGGATTTTCTTTTGTAATCCTTTTATTTTTCACTTTTTCATTCTTTTGCTTTTTGATCCCAAATTTTTGCCTGGACTGATTCTTTTGAATCTGTAGATGTTGAAGTCCAGCGGGATGCCCTAACTTTTGCCTAAGTCGCTTATTTTCAAGTTTCGACTTAGCGGGCTTTTTCTTTTTCTTTTGATTCTTTTTTTTAACAAATCGTGTGACATCGTTTTGTCTGACTTGCTTGAAAGGGTTGTGACTGCCTCACTCCTTGATTATTGATGGATAACCATTGTGGTTTCACATCTCTTGACCTCTTTACGGTGGAATAGAAGGTAATGGATCCTCAGATGCACACTCCTTTTGAAATTTGAACGCTCGGTCAAACTAACTGACGCCTACCCTACCCTTGGGTTAAATGTGAGGGTTTTTCCGTACGAAAGAAACTCCTACTTCAAGGCTCAAAGGGGTTAACGAGGGTCTATCTCCTTTATATCTCCAGTGTTTTAGGGATTTGAAACAATGCCTGTACATCCTTAACAGGGTTCTATCCAAAACATACAACCAGAGATTTTGCGTTCTTCACTTCATCATCCTCCGTCAAGAGTATTAAGGCAAGAAAGTTGGTATTGCAGTGCATATAAACATTAAAATGAGTGAACACGAGTAAAACACTTCAAGAAAACAAATTCATTACATTAAAATCATCATTCAAAACACAAACAAGCTTTTACATGTAGACATTGCTTAAACAAACAAATGAAAGCTACATATGAAAATGAAGTAAATGAAGCTGATGATTGCCATTAAGGAGGCTTGACTCCGTCTGGACTTATTGCTTCTGATGATGCTCTTGCGATTTGGTGCTTACTCTGATAAAGAGGCTTCACCTCATGAGGTTATCATCTGGGGTGATGACCTTTGAGTCGATCAAATATTGCACCTTGTGTTGGAACGCATTACAGTCGTCAATTATGTGCCCAAACGTTCCTAAGTGGAACTCGCACCTAGCATTCACGTCATAATCCAGAGGAATAGGGTACGACACTGTCGTGGTACTCCTCAACAGAATCATAGAGATTTTGAGCAGGCGAGCAGACAACTGACTATAAGAAATAGGAATAGGATCAAATATCCTCTTGGGCCGTCTGGTTCTGAGTTGCCCCTGCTGCTGATAGTTCTGCTGCCGATGCTGATTCGGGCGCCCCACCTGCCCCTGTACTTTCCTTTCCACATTCGGCTGAGTCACAAACAAGGGTTGCTGATATGGAGCTTCTGCAGCATAAGGTTGTGGAAGAGATCCAAGACACGAGGTGGATCCTAGGGAAAAGGAAGGAGTCCATACTTCCTTTGCAACAATGGGAGTAAAATCACCTTGTTTACCAGTGCCAACTGACGTGAACTTGATTGCCCCTGAATCAATGAGCTCTTGGACTTTATATTTGAACCTTGTACAATTTTCAACATTATGACCAGGTGCCCCAGAGTTAAACTCACATCTAGCATTAGCATTATGTCCCAGAGGAAGATTTGTGGTAAGAGATCCCAAAGTAACACGTTCAACCAGTTTGAGCTCGAGCAAATAAGAAAGTAATTGCGCATATGGCATTGGAATGGGATCAAACTTCTTCTTAGGCCTCTCTGGCCTAGGATCCTCTTGGGGAGCAAGAAGTGATTGCTGATGGGAAAGCTCTGAAACTTCAGATTGTGGAGGGGATTCACGAGGCAATCCATGATCTAGAGAAGACCCCAAAGAGATGGGCGGATTAAGGACTTCTGTTACGGAAGCGAGCACAAGATTGTTTTCCTTTTTCAACACCGTATTCAAGATTTCCATGATCAGTCCCATCTGAGTCTTCAGTTGATTGACCTCTTCCTTCAGCACTCTCTGGTCTTGAATCAACGCTTGCATGCTCCCCATAAACTGCCCCATTTGGCTTCGTACCTCCCTCAATTCCGCTTGAATTTGCTCCATGATCACCTTCTGAATGGCTTGAGCAGTTAAGTACTGTAATTCGGAGAGAACCAGATCAGGACAAGAATAACCAGCCTCGAACACCTGTTATGCAAATGAGTATGGAAATGCAATGCAACTACCAAGTTCGAATATTTCCAAGGAATCATTCTGCTTTGATTCAAGTTTTTGACAAAAGAACCACAAGAAATAGACGGAAGTGCTCAACAGCGAGTCTCAAAGTTAATATCCCTTGGAAATACAAGAACATGTATGTAAAAATGATGATGCAGATGCAACAGACACGGGATCAAGGCTTCCATAAAGCTCTGAATAACTGCTGTGCTGATGACTGAATAGGTTCAAAATTCTACGCTGAAGAGAATACCGGAATATCAAAATATCCGAATAACCAGAATACCAGGTTGATAAGTCCACACTGATAAGAAAACCAGAATACCAGGTAGGATGAAAGTCAAGGTTACCTGCAAACCTGTAAACACCCGCCCATCTCACATGTGGGTACTAGAAAACCGAGGATCCTCAATATCACGGGCTCTCAGGTCGAGAAATGATGATTCGTTCACCATTTCTGGTTTCGCATCATCATCAATCGAGGAGGCCTCAACTGATTGCCCTAAAAAAGGATATCCTATAGCAAGTTCCCAGCATTGGGTCCTCGGATCGAGAAGCGTAATGGATTTGCCATTTCTGGTATGCCATTATCACCTCACGGGAGGAGTGCCGCAACTGAGTCCTCGGGAGATGGTCTCCAGAGTAGACAGTTTTCCAGGTTACATTCCATCGTCTGCCCCAAATGCGCAGGATAGAATATTACCAAAGAAAACCTCGTTTGGATGTGGAGTTTTCATGTATACTGCGTCTGGCCAAATGCCACACAAGTCACACTACTTTCCACGCTAATTATAGGTGTATGCTCAAGCTTGGGTATTGGGCTTATCTCTCAGAACCCCCAACCTTCCAAACAGAAAATCCAGTACAGCGCAACACAGTCCATCATATGACAATAATGAAATGAAATGCAATAAATGCGGTAAAATACAGTAATACAGTAATATACAACAAAATAAAGCACAACAGTAAACACCCAATGAAAATAAACAGACAAGGGCTAGGATTGATTCGCATAGGGAAGATTTTGTCACCAGCAGAGTCGCCAGCTGTCGCTCCCGGGATTTTCATCCAAGTATAAACGCGAAAGTGGCGTAGAAACAGAGTCACCAGCAATGTGTATTTATCCCAAGAGAGGGAAAGGAAACACTATGTAAACCTGAGGGAAGGAAAAAAACATGGTCATCGCGACCAAGAGAAACGGGTAAGGGAGTCGGTTACGCGAGGGGAAGGTATCAGCACCCCCACGCGTCCATCGTACTCGATGGGATCCATGCTTGTTGTCTCGATCAAAGGGTGTCGTCATCTGGAGCTCCACTGCTACTGGAAAGGAGAAGAACGGGAATGAAATAGAACGAAGAAACGAGGAAGAAAAGAAAAAAAGAAGTGACTCGATAGGACATCATCGTCCTATGCCTACGTATTCCCTCGTGCAAATGGAAAGTCAGAGTCAAGTAGTTCGGACACGAACTAAGAGGGGAGGTTGCTCGCCAAGACATCGCCTTCTTGTGCCTATATATCCTTAATCTAACTAGAAAGAGGAAATCAGAGCAGTTGTAGTTCGACCTAACGAGGTCTTACTGTTTTTTATGAGCGATGTTAAGTTCGCGTCCGGCAGTTAGGGTCGATGCCTATTTGCGACGAGATGGAAGTAACGTGCCCTTTTCTGAAAATGTTTTGAAAGTGAACGATCTCGAAGGATGAAAAAGGTTTGGTTTATTTTTGTATTTTTTAGACAGAAGTGGATTGAATTTAGTTCGTAACTTACATTGCACCAAAGTCTACCATGCGGGAACGAGCGAGTCGCATGGTCGCCCCCAAATGGGACGTATGCTAAACACTCTAGAAGAGGAGGGGAGACCCCTCCTTCTTCATTTCCTACATTTAAGGCTCGAGCGCAATATACGTTATATTTATTAAGTGTTTTAGAAATGTTAAGAGATTATAAGAGAGGACTCAAGGAAAAGAAAACACTAAGGGGAATTCTATCCTAATGTTGTCATGCAAAAGTGGACCTATAGTTGAGGTTAAAAGGGAAACATCTACCTAAGTTAGCATGCATGGTTTGAATCCTAATGTCTATCCTACTCCAAGCTTAATCAAAAAGTAAGTTGGACTAGGAACCCTAAGGGAGCAAACAAAAGTGAATCCAAGACTTGAATAAGTCTTAAGATCCAAAGGGGAAGAAAGGAGTGAGAGAGATGAAGAAGAAAAGGAAATAAGAGATGAGAAACAAGAGAGGGAAGCAAGCACATCATTCAATTCAAATAATCAATTAAACTTCAAAGATCATGCAAGAAGATTCAAGTAAGCAAGTAGAAGTAAGCATGAAAGGATGCAAGCAAACTTGCATTAGAAGCACAATTAAACATCATTAAGCACCACACCAAAGTAATATGAGCAAGGTAAGATGAAGATGAAACCAAGTCAGAACTTAAGTCATGCTAAAGTCACCCAATTCAAACATACAAAAAGGCCTCACATCATGATGCATTATGAGCTAAAGAAGCAACAAACCAAATGCTAATGATATGCATCATACAAATCAAACCACAATGATCAAATGAAATGAAAACATGATGTGAATACAAGGGGGCAGCAACAAATGCATCATTCACAAATAAAAAACAAACTCAAATCAATCAAAAGAGATCATCAAGTATCATACTCAAAGCATGCCACACAATTATGCAAGTATGTAACATAATTAAGCTCAAAATGGTTCACACACTTTCACACAAGTAAAGCCATACAAAAGAGAGGTCATGCACCAAGGGCCAAGGTAGAACAAAATCTCAAACATGTCTTATTCATCAAATAAAGATCACAAAGCAACAAGCAAGTTCATGTCATTCAAGAGCACAAAATTAAGTCAAGATGTGTGCAATAGCAAGCTCAAAACATCATCAAATGAGAGCACCAACCAAAAATAGTAAAATGGTTCAATAAAATCCCAAAAAATGTCCAAAGGTATGTTCAACCATGCGTACAAAAGATGGGATCAAATTAAGATCAAGAACATGTTCAACATGGACAAACTAGCCAAGGTATGCAAACAATCAAGCAAGAATTGAGGGTCCATAAAACTTGAATGGCAAGTCAACTAAAGCAACTAAAACCATCCTTAAACCAGCAACAAAACACCCTCATATCATGGCTAGAATGTGGCTAAAAGACCAGCTTCAAAAGGCTAAGCAAAAACACAAAAGTTCCTAACCCTAAGTGAAGGGTATCCTTGGAAACTCATTACCAAATTAATTCAAATTAAAATAAGAAAATAAATGGAAAAACAGAAATAAAAATATGAAAAATAGGTAAACACATCAATTGACTAGAAAAATATTTTTGGCGATTTTATCATGAGTGGAAATAATAAAATAAAAATCAAATTGGAAAATAAAAGAAAAAGAAATTAAAAAGAAGAAACAAGGGGGGGGGGGGGGTGCATCAGTAATGCCAGCCATGAAGGATTCACATACACGCGCTTTTGGGCCTAAAAAGGAGGGCGCAGAAAGCAACAAGGGCGTAAGCCCAATTCCCAAATAATCCCATCAGATTTTTAAATGAGAAAAAAGATAATAAAAAAAGAAAGGAAATGTAACGTTGAATCATGTAACATTCAGCAATCGGACACTTCACTTAAGTCATATAAGACAAAAAACAAACCCAGCGAATTAGGATGCGCCACACTGTCATCTTCTTCATGCATTCACCATCACAAACCAGAAAACACGATGAAATGAAACCCTAAAGCCATGTTTGAACCAACAACTTCACACCACAATATCTCCATGAAAACCTCATCAAATCAAACAAAGTAAAACCCAGAAATGAAGTACGAAGAACAAGGATCAACATGGAACCAATAATCTTTCAAAACAATCACTCAAACATAGAGAAAAATGGATTCCAAAACACGGGTACAAACATGAACTCAAGTATTCAAACATTCAACATGCTCAG
Source organism: Lathyrus tuberosus (assembly GCA_022829125.1). Classification (NCBI taxonomy): domain Eukaryota; kingdom Viridiplantae; phylum Streptophyta; class Magnoliopsida; order Fabales; family Fabaceae; genus Lathyrus; species Lathyrus tuberosus. Next base: position 10,757,680 of record JALAZF010000104.1, read on the forward strand.
ATTCAAACAAATAACGATGCCATCATTTCAGGAAGATCCAAATGCAATGTATGCTCAAAGCTTCAGGACCTATATCATTTAGATCTAAGCATGATAGGAAGAGCAAGAGAGGTTACCTAGTGGAGTTATGTCCACTGCACCTTGAAACTTGAATGAGAGCTTCAGAAATCTACTCAACAACCTTCAGTAATGGTGAGTTAAGAACCAAACCAAATCAAAATCCCTTAATCAACAAGCTTCGTGGATGAGGAAAGATGGAGAGCTAGTGAGTTTCAGATCTGAGAGAATGAGCTAATGAGAGTTCCCCTTGATTTTTAGGGTTTTAGGTGGTTAAATATGGTGGGTTGCTTTGTTAAATTGGGCCTGAATTAGAGTGGGATGTTTGGTTTGAAAATCTTGCCAAAAAGGAAACCAAGAGAGTGAGGTATGGGTATGGTAGCAGACTTGGCAAGGAATGAGTTTCTTTTTTTGCTTTGGCATCGGGTTTGGAATGAGGCTTCAATATTGTGGTGTTGGGCTGACAACCTGTACTAACCTCATGACCAAATTTGGATCCATTTGCATTAATTCCCTTTTCAAATTTTTGGCTAATTCTCTCCTCTTAGGTCAGGTCTTGCATGGCTATTTTGAGTAGTAAAAAAAATGATGTAGAGTGATCATGTGGGCCACAAGAAAAGAAGAAATATGGCCTGGTACGGTTTGATGCAAAATTGGCCATGCATAGAACCAAAGTTCCCATGTCCATGAAGGGCATTTTAGGAGATAACAAATTGTCCATGCATGCTTCAAATGATGGGAGTTGTGTTCCTTTGAAAGCTTCTCATAATAAGGAATAAAATACATGTGGATGACATCTTGAAATGAAGTCTTGAAGTCACTTGAAAAATTGGTATGAAAATGTGTCCTCAAAGTTGATTCAACTTGCCTTTGCATTATGACACACGACTTGGGCAGCTTGGATACACCACCTTTGCACTTCCATAACTTGGTTCATGCTTTACCAAATGATGTGGTTTTGGGTTTAATAGAAACTAGGAAGAACATGGAACAAAAACCAAGAAGGGAAGGTCTTAAAATAAAGCTTGTAACATGTTGAAAATCAGCCATGAAACCATGCCCTTGAAGTTGTCTCAAGACACTTAGAAAAAATTCTAAGTTTTTGAACTTTGTAAGGGTGAAAATACCTCACTTTGGAGCACCATAACTCATTCAAAAATAATCCAAATGAGTCAAATTTACATGGTTGGAAAGCTTGGAAGAAGCTCTACAACTTTCATGTTTAAAGAAAATTGAAATGAAACTTGTATCATGAAGAAATTTGGCTTTGAAAGCAACCTCTAAACCATGAAAACTTGCTAAAAATAGTAAGTTTTCTCAAAATCATATTTTTGCCAGAAATGGAAACTTTCACAAATTCTTGATTTTTGATGAATCCTTGAACATATCTTGATCAAATCTCATATATGGACCATATTTGACTTGAAAATCATGATGTTGACCTCAAAAAGTCAGGAGTTGACTTTTTCACTGCACAATTGGCTTTATCCCCAATTCTCCCGATTTTCAATCTTCTGATCAATTGAATAGCACACATGAACTTTTACTTGAAGCTCTGGAAAACATCTTCTTCTCTTGAGTTAGCTCATATACCTTGATCCCATGCTAAGAACCAATGATATGCAAAGATGATAATGCAAGAATGAAATGAAACATAAGCCAGTTAGAGGTTAAAAACATGAGGGCAAATTTTGAGGTGTTACAATACCCACAGTGTATGCTATGTCAGGCCTTATGTGACAAAGGTATCGAAGTGGCCCAATAAGTCTTCTATATTGGGTTGGGTCGACATCATCTTTATGTGAATCCTTCGACAGTTGCAATCTGGTCTCAGCTAAAGTCGAAGTTGGGTTGCAATCTTGCATCTCAAATCTCTTAAGTATTTCACCTGCATATCTTCTTTGGTGCATCATCAAACCTCTACCAGTCTTGTAGAATTCGATGCCAAGGAAATATGAGAGGTCTCCCAAGTCTGACATTTCAAACTCCTCACTCAGGTTATGTTTGAAGTCTTCGCTCTCCTTCTTGCAACTTCATGTTATCAACAGGTTATCGACATAGAGGCATAATATAAGTAATTCACTACTGCTTCTTCTTACATAAACTCCATGCTCAATCGTACACTTCACAAATCCCTTCTCCCTTAAGAAGTTGTCGATTTTCTTATTCCAAGCTCTTAGAGCTTACTTAAGTCCATATAGGGATTTATGCAGCCTGTACGCCTTTCTTTCTTCGCCTCGTTTCACATATCTAGCTGGTTATGCGACATAAACTTCTTCGTCTAAGGGGCCATTAAGGAATGCACACTTCACGTCCATCTGACATGTGTGCCAATTGTTCATGTTTGCTATACCAACAATCAACCTGACTGTTTCGATCCTAGCAACAGGTGAAAACACTTCGTCGAAGTCTATTCCTTCTTTCTGAAGAAATCATTTCACATAAATTGCCTTCTTGCCTTGAGGCAACTTGACAAGTGACCAAGTGTTGTTGACTTCGATGGACTCTAACTCCTCATTCGTTGCTTTCACCCACTTCGAATCTTTCAATGCCTCAGCTGCATTGACTAGTTCGACATCTGCGTAGAAATCATAATGTACCAGCTCACCCTCTTCATCGACCACATCATCTAATGTAATCACACATTCTTGCAAACTTGCTGGAATATGTCTTGTTCTTCGAGGTCTACTTGGGTCTGCTTCATCTCTAACTTGTTCCCGTCGTACTTCTCTTTCGACTTCAGTGGCTGGTTCTTCACAAGAGATTCTCACTGAATCCTTCTTGACATTTTCAGTCCAATCCCATTCTTTAAGCTCATCTATGATCACGTCCCTGCTGATCACTACCTGCTTATTCACTGGGTTGAACAACTTGTAACCTCCAGTCGAATGATATCCTATCAAGATCATCTGATTCGACTTATCATCAAGCTTCACTCTCAACTGATCTGGCACATGTCTATGTACTATAGATCCAAACACCTACAAGTGACTGAGGCTAGGCTTGACACCATACCAACATCTTCTGGTGTGACTCCTTCAAGCTTCTTCTCCGCACATCTATTTAATATGTATGTTACTGTCGAAACCGCTTCTTCCCATAATTCTTTGGGTAGATACTTTCCATTCAACATACTTCTCACCATGTTCATGATGGTTCTGTTCTTTCTTTCTATAATTCCATTTTGCTTTGGAGTGTAGGATGGCACAACCTCAAGCACAATCCCTTCTTTTTCACATAATGCATCAAACTCTTTCGACACATACTCTCCACCACCATCGGTCCTCAGAATTTTCATCTTTCGACCATAGATTTGAATCTGACAAATACCTCGATCACATCACTTTTCTTCTTGATGAGGTAAGTCCACAACTTTTGACTGAAATCATCTATTAACGTGACAAAGTATCTGTTGCCTGTAATCGAATCCACCTGGATTGAACCACATACATCAGAGTATATAACTTCCAGAATTTCCTTCGACTTCCTTCCTGCATCCTTGGTGAAGCTATTCTTGTGTTGTTTCGACTGAAAACACTCTTTACAGACTCCACTTGGAATGTCGATTTCAGGTAATCCTGAAGCCATATTTCTTCTCTCTAGCTCTCTGATGTCATTGAAGTTGAGATAGCCTAGTCAAAGATGCCATAACCACTCATCTCTGTTGGTTACAGTTGCTAGGAACTTGTGCTCCATCACATTGAGTTCAATCTTGAAGGTCCTATTCTGAGACATTGGAGCCTTCAAGATCAACCTACCTCCTAAGTCGAGAACTCTCATCATCTTGTCTTCGATCGACACCTTATAGTTCTTTTCAACTAACTGCCCTATGCTGAGCAAATTACTCTTCATGCCTGGTATGTACAACACATTGGAAATTGTTGACCTCTTGCCATCTTTCCTCATAATCAGAACATCGCCAATACCTTCAACTGCTAGAGTATTGTCATTTGCAAACTTGATCGTGTTCTTCGACGAGGGCTTCATGTTGACAAATCAATATTTCCTTCCAGTCATGTGTGATAAGCATCCTGAGTCCAAATACCACTGGTCCTGGAATCTCTCTACGTCTCTTATTGTGACCATCAGTAACATCTCTTCTTCTTCATGTTTCTCTAGCTTTGCATCAGTTTCTTAATTCTTCTTCTTTTCTGGACAATCACTAAAATAGTGACCATACTTCTGACAATTGAAATACTAAATGTGGCTTTTGTCAGGCTTTCGAACACTGCCTCTTCCTCTATCTGCAGCACCACCTCTTTGGTTGCCTTGGTTCCAGGGTTTTCTTTGATTCGACTAGTTTCCTTCCTGCTAATTTTGACCAGTCGAATTGGTGTAGCCTCCTCTACCTTTGTTGCCATTCCAGCTTCCTTTGCCTTTCCTTTCTTTTTCTGACTGCGCCTGCAAAGCCATGTCACTCTTCGAATTTCCTGCATCTCTCTCAGCCATTCTTTGCTCATGAGACTTAAGCGTTCCTTAAATCTCTTTCTTTGTCAATACTGACAAGTCTTTCAATTCTTCTATGTCTACTACCACGTGGTCGAATTTTGGAAACAATGACCTCAAGATCTTTGACATAACTGATCTTGATGTCAACACTTCTCCACATACCTTGATTTGATTCACCAGCTTTGTAACTCTGGTGAAGAAATCTTTTATACTTTCATTGTCTTCCATCTGAAGCAATTTATAAGTCCTTTTTTGAGTTTGTAACCTCACCTCTTTCACCTTCTCTGGGCCTCCAAACGATTTTTCAAGAATATCCCAAGCTTCTTTTACTGATTCTACATCACTAACATTTTCAAAGTTATATGGATCAACACATTGATGGATTATAAAGAGAGCTTTATAATCTTTCTTCTTCAATTCTTTATATGCTGCTTTCTCCTGATATGTCGCAGTTTCTGCAAGCGGTGATAATCCCTCCTTCACAAGATCCCAAAGATCTTGGTAACAGAAAACCACCTTAATCTGCTTGCACCAATTCTCAAAATTATTTTTCTTGAGAATTGGAATATTTGTTGGAAAGTGACCGTTCAGATGATTCATCGTCATCACAGTTGTTCTTACCTTGAATCAAAACTGGAACTCTAATACCAGATGTTGGAATTAAACCACAATCCATGGAGAGATAATTTTGTAGAGTAACTCTCTGCCCACAACTGTGCAATTCTATTATCACTTTGCAACTGCAAAATCGTGATTATCAAACTTGATTATTACAATGATAAGGGTTCCTCCCTATTTATAGATTTAGGTTAGCTTGCATCTCAAGCTAAAGCCCAAAAATATCTAATATAATTTTTCTAAATCAAATATGATCTTTCTAAATCAAATATAATCTTTCTAAAATAATGAATTACATATTTAACAAACCTCCTCCTTCCTCCGCTTCCTCTCTCCTCAAGGTCTCTTTCTCTCTCTAACTTTGAATTTTAGTTTTAAATTATTTGAGTTTCAATTTGAATTGGAGCAGAGACAGTTGGAAGCTCTTGAAATTTATCCTCCGATAAAACATCAAGGTTTTCTCTCTCCTACAAATTTTTCCTATATCTCTGTCCTTAGTCTTCTCTTTTATAGCATAAACCAATTGCTTTCATTTTGTATACACATTTTATATTGTTTGGTTTGACTTATATCCATGAAGTACGGTTGGAGCACAATGACATTCTATCTCATTTTGAACAAGTTCTGGCTCACCATTCCCATATTCAAGTGCATCAAAATTCCCATATTCTATCTCATTTTGAACAAGTTCTGGCTCACCATTCCCATATTCAAGGGCATCAAAATTCCCATATTCTACCTCATTTTGAACAAGTTCTGGCTCACCATTTCCATATACAAGACCAGGATGCGGCCCAAATTCTAGCTCACTGTTCTAAGATTCTTCATGCCTAGATTATGAGTCAGATTTATGCTCGTTGAATTTTATAGATATTGAAACAATTTTGATTTTATATATCATATTATCCATGTTATTTCTATATGACTCAAAGTCAACATCATTTATTATTTTTCTATGAATAAAAGGTACTATCTTAACCTTTTTCTTGAATCATAATAAGTGGTTTACAAGGACATGAGATGATAAACACTTCTATTTCTAGGATGAAAGCACCTTTAGTTTGATAAATTTTGGTAAAACACATTGATGATAAAGATGAATAAATCTGGACTGAACAAAGATGTCGAAGAAGATGTCATAACCTAAAGTCATGAAATCCTGAAGTACTACACTGATTTAGCAAGTGGATAATGTGCATGGATCAAGGACAGATGATTGAAGCCCAAGGAAGCAGAAGAAACTATAAATAGAAGACTTAGACCTAGGTTTTGTTATGCCTTAGAATGCCTGTTGTAGCCTTTGCGTAAGAAACAAGGGTTTAGGGTTTTGAGAGTCGTTGGCTCTCTAGGTTGTAAGTCTCCCTTTGTATCAGTTGATACACTGTGGTAGATATAGGTGTCATACAGATCCATAAGGCTTGAGGTATTGGATTGTGTATTGTTCTTGGATGAAGCTTTTAAGCAAATCCGAGTTAGCTTGTTTGTCAAGTAGGCTTGACAGATTTTTGTATTGACAGGGACGATGGAGAAATCACAGTTGGTGGTTGAGGGAAGTGAGTGGGGTATCTCGTATCAGGGTTCTAAAGGTTTGAGTTTAACCCTGGTAAAGATGTTCATGGGGTAGATGTTAGGAATAAAGTTGTAAACGTGGGAGTTTAACTCTGTAACAGTCTACAGTTAGTGAAGTCTTCTTCCTGGATTGGTATCCCCCAAATGTAGGTGAGTTGCACCGAACTGGGTTAACAATTACTGTGTTCTTTATCATTCTGCAGATTTACGTTTTTTGTTAGGGTTCATGATGAACATGTTGGATCAGATGTCGTGACATCTGTGAGGGTGCAGTTCTGATATTCAAGGTATCAGTCTGCTGTTGCGCCTCCAAGTTTAAAAAATTATGTAGCACAATGTCTTGACATGTGTTAGGACATCTGCTGTCTGCATAGGCCAGAATTTCAATTGGTATCAGAGTAGGCATCCTGTCTGGTTCTGGATGAGATCCATAGGAGATACTTTCTGGCGTTTAAATGAGGAGGAGTTTTGAAGATCAGATCAATCAACTCAGACATACTCAAGGGTATTAATGGATGAGATGGATGTTCTCGATCGATGGGAACAACCCGGAGGTTGTTCATGTTGCTGAGGAGGTTCTACAACAACTATAGGAGAAGTGGCTAGTTCTCTTGTTGGTGTGTCTTATAAGATGTTCTGACATCTTATTAGGGCAAGCAAGACCTGTTCCTTGGTGGTTCCGCTGCATGAGTTTCAGATGGAAGAGCTCTAAAATTATGGGATTCTAGAGTTATTACTGAAGACAGTTGGTGGAAGGTCTCAATCGGCGGCCTCTATATTTAAAGATATCTGCATTCTTTTATTCCAAAGTCGGGAGCGATGGAGTGAAGGAAGTTGTGGTTAGATATTGTTAACCCTCATTTTCGACGCTAGAAAAAATCAAAGCTATTTTAAGTTAAAAAATTATTTTTAACATAAAGAAGGCTTCGACCCAGCTTTGGGGAAGCCTGAGTCGAATAGGGGTTTTTGGAAGCCTAAAAAATGGCTAAGTGTTGGGAAAGGTTTCGACCATGGGAACATGCGCTGCAGTTGTGATACTAAAGCTGGAGGGAATTTCCAATGTTTGAAATTCAAATAGGAGCAGTTGTGAACGTGGGAACAGTTGAGGTTAAGGAGAAGGCGCCAAAAGGACACGTTGAAGCAATAACCACCACTTAAAAGTTATTTTTTAGCACTATAAATAGGAGTTAGTCTTATGTAATAAGGGTGTGTTCATATTTTTGTATAAGTTACTCAAAGAAACTCAAAGTACCCGCGTGTAGAGAAACGAGTTTGTGAGAATGTACGTGATGTAACAACACTTTCTTCATTAATGCAATTTATCTTCATCATGTTTATGTTTCAGCCATTTACTTTCCACGCCTTTACAATTTCTTGAACTTTATCTTCCATGCCAAATTTACTTTCAAAGTCATTTAAACTTTCTACATTTACCTTCGACTGCACTTTTACATTCAAGCATTTAATCTTCAAGCATTTACTTTTCAAAGTCTTTTATTTTCAAGAACGTGGAGTTCACCTTTAATTCATTGCATTTATTTTCAAAGTCCTTTATTTTTCCTGCACTTTACCTTCGACATCACTTTTATCATTCCAGCCTTTACTTTTCAAGAACGTGGAGTTCGTCGCACTTTACTTTCAAAGCTTTTTACTTATTGTCATTTCCTTTCGACGCCTTTAATTTTTGCATCCTTTATTTACAGCCCTTTAAATTTCAAGCCTTTATTTTACCTTATTGCAAGTAGTCGAACGTGGAGTTCAGTTAGATTTTTATTTCAGCATTGTCGAACGTGGAGTTCAATTTGTCATTTACATTCTCTTTATTTTTCATTTGTCATTTACACTTTTCTCTCAAATTTAGCACATGTCCTAGAATTTGTGTGGTCGATCCTGCAAGTTAGTCAGTTTTCGTTAAGATTGATAGACCAGAGGTTGTTTACCAAAATTCACAGTAAACAAATTGGCACGCCCAGTGGGACCCAGTGCTAAGTTTTATATTTTTTGGTAACTTTATCTTTCTTGGTGAAGAAATACTTTCGTTGTATGTTATTGAGAAGTGGGAAGTTAGCCATAACAAACGAAGGAATACCAAAGAGAAGATACACTAAGAGAATGGCAAATAATGCTAACCAGCAAGTTGACCCTCAAGGGAGTATTTCAAACACTCAGTCAAGTAGCAGTAAGGGGTCTCAAAGCACACCATCACCAGTGTCTTCGATAGGAGGACAGACGTCATCTCCATTAGTAGTGTCTGAACCAGGATCAACATACACAAAAGCATATACTCAACCTGTGTTAGAATACATAGGACCACAAAGTCCTAATTCACCAACACCCCCAGGAGGAAATTCAATGTACCAGCATGTCCCTCCTCCAGGTTTTCAACACCTAGGGTCAAGGAGTCAATCCTATGGTATGCCTACATCAACGATGTAAAATCTGCAGAATGCTCCACCTGTATTTTCAGAGAATGTAGTGTCTTCGTCATTACAAGGATTCAGATCAGGAGGTCGAAACAACTAGAGTATAGGTGTTGGTTACTCTGTTCAAATGCCTAGCCTTACAAATACATCCACAAATTGTTTGAGACAGCAGATTGATGAAAGTAACATGCAAATAGTGCATACGTTGTCTCAGACAATGGGAGAAGTTTTTCAACCCTTGATTCAAAATACGACTCAAACTAACCAACATTTGGCTGCACAATTGGCACGCATGGCTGATTTCATGGGAGTACCAGCGGTGGATCGAAGAGCAACTGTTGTCGAAGATATCCCAAGACGTCATCCACGTCATGGACCTAAGGTGAACTTGGAAGATCAAGAGATGATAGATCATTTTAGAGTCGAACCACCAAGAAACCAGATGCCAATCCAGATGGAGGAAGAGCCAGTAGTGATGGTGAACAGGAACGAAAATGCTGATCAATTACTTAGACAGGTTCAACATCGTAATCAAGCAGAAGAAAATAATCTTGCAGCCATGGTTGAAAGGATAATGACTAGAAATGGTGTGAAACTTGGCTTCACAAGGCCAAATTATACTTCGCCTATAGTGGATTATATTCTCCAAGCAGAGTTACCCCCTAGGACGAAGGTTCCAAAGTTCAGCAAGTTTTCAGGAGATACTACTGAATCTACCGTCGAACATCTGGCTAGGTATTTGATTGAAGCAGGCGAAATTGCAGCTGACAAAAGCCTTAGGATCAAATACTTCCCAAGTTCCCTTACCAAGAATGCCTTCACATGGTTTACTACTTTGCCTCCAAATTCCATATACAATTGGACCCAACTAGAACGTTTGTTTCATGAACAGTTCTACATGGGGCAAACTAAGATTAGTTTGAAAGAATTGGCTAGCATCAAACGCAAAGTTACTGAGCCAATTGATGATTACCTGAATAGGTTTCGACTTCTTAAAGCCAGGTGCTTTACACAAGTGCCAGAACATGAGTTGGTCGAAATGGCTGCTGGGGGTCTAGATTATTCCATTAGGAAGAAATTAGATACCTAATATCTTAGAGATATGGCCCAGTTGGCTGATAGGGTTCGACAACTAGAAAGGCTGAAAGAAGAAAAGGCTAAATTCAGCAGGGGTAAAAAAGTGGCCTTTGTCGAATGTAGTGAAGGTGTGGAGAATTCATATGATGAAACATCTTATTTCGACGGAAATGAGCTTGACGTTGCTGAGTTAAAGCAAGGTCCACCTTATGCCTGCAAATTATTAGCTCCTTCAGATGGAAAAAATCCTGTCGAATCTAACGATAAATTTCCTAAGAAAACATACACTTTCGACGTTACTAAATGTGACGAAATTTTTGATTTGTTAGTTAAAGATGGGCAAATGATAGTACCTGCTGGTGCTAAGATGCCACCTTTAGAACAAAGAAAGAAAAGAGGTTTTTGTAAGTACCATAATTTTTTGGGTCATAAAACTTCTCAATGTTTTCTTTTCAGGGTTTTGGTGCAAAATGCTATCCAAGAAGGAAGGCTGAAGTTTGGTGACAAAGGCAAAGCTCAGATGAAAATTGACTCTGACCCATTGCAAGTTGCAGAGGCTAACTACACAGAGCCTCACGAGGTCCAAATGGTCGAAGCCACGGAAGGATTTGATCAGTCAGTCAACATGGTGGAGGTTACTGAGGACTTCACCACCAATCCTGTGGTAACTGAAGGTTTTTGTAAGGTTGCAAATGGCCTGAATGTTGACGGTGCCAGTCTAATGTTGGTGACCAAAGAAACTGCTGATAAGTTTGTTGAAATGGATAATGCTGCCAAGGTTTTGGATATGGCAGTGAGTGGATTGAAGATAAATGCCACTGAAGGCATTAACATGGTCGAATTGGTTGAAGAATCTGATTCTAGCTCAGGTAGCATCAGCACCAATGAGGCTATGGGCAGAAATGCCCCCAAAGTCCAAGTTGTTAAGGAATTGGAAGATGACATGCTGTTGGTAGGAGAAATGATAGACATGGATGGTTGTTTGGTGGAAAACTGGATATGTATGGCTGCTGAACAATTCTTCAAGACATCTCCTGATGTTGAAAGAGTCAATGCTGAGGAAATGGTCGAAGCTGAAAAGGCTGCTTGGCAGAAGGCTTCCCAAAAAGCTGCAAGAGCAACAGCAAGTGGTGGTTGTCTGGCGAAGACCACTGAAAGTATTAAAGCTCATTTCTCCAAGATGCGCTTAAAAGATAAAATTGATGTCAATATGGTCGAAATTACATATCAAAAAGATGAACAAGTAAGTAAGGCAGATGAACAAGAAGAGCGCAACAAGATAGGTTATCCTAAGCAAGAGGAGACAATTGTGGATTTTCTGCACCGTTGCCAGAAGAAAGGTTCTGGAGTAATGTTATGTCCTAGATGCAACGCCATTTTTTGATGAGAAAGCTGCCCATAAGTTAGAAGGTGTCAAAAAAGCTGGTGGAAGATGGGGCAGAAGGTAAATAAAGGTCCCAGAGGTTTTGACCATAGACGACTTTCGACAGGGCTCAAAAACCAAGTACCAGGAGTTAGGCCAGGTACATTCAAACCAGCTGCGAATGTGCCAACAGGTAGTTGGATCAAGCCAATCGAAGGAAGAGGGCAGAAGAAGAAGTGAGAGAAATTTGATGTGGAAAGAGGTTCTTCATTTGAGTATAGAAAAGAGAACCATACCACCAACAAGTCAGCATACATTTCTCAAAATTACAAGGGTAAAAATCCCATGTCTAGATCATAATGGCGAAGAGAGCAACGCAGGCGAAAGGCTACCAGGGAGGCTCAGGTACAAGGAGAGTCGAGCACCAATGTTAATAATCAAGTTGGGACAATTGAGAAGATGCCCATAAGGTGAAAGTTGTTCAATGTTCAGCCAGAGAAGAAAGCTGAAGATGATGAGAATATGACTGATAATTTCGACAGTGAGTCAGCAGCTTCTCTAGATATTCTTGTGAATGTAGTATTGTAGCGAGCGATTTTGGACGCGGTTCTTAAGCGCTGGTCGCTCTCTGTGGTTTGGGCTTAAACTACAGGTCGATTCATTTTTTATCCTATTGTGAGCTGAATAAGGAAGGGAAATAGATGTCTCCAATTAACCCTGCTTTGCATACTGAGCTTGAACAACGGTCTGTTAGGTTACGAATGCTATCAATGTGGGGGGGGGGCTTTGTACTGGTTATTTGTATTTTCGCCAATACAGTTTCTTTCTTTTTATCCAGACAGAAGGTTTCTGGCGGGGAACAAGGATTAGGATGTTAGGACTGATGTTTTGAATTACTGCTTTTGATTGATGGAGATATGGGATTTGGTTTTTTTGTTTAGTGTGCTCGCTAAAATTTTTCTTTCAATCTTATGCCTACGTATTCCCGTTTACCGAAACAGGGAAATCAGAGCGTTCGTAGTTCCTCCTATTCTATGGGAGGAAATGGGTTTTTGGTGTCTTGTTCAAAGCCCAAGACGTGAAGCGAAAGATGGTTTATATCTTGATCAAAGCCCAAGATGTGAAGCTGAAGGGTTTATTTGTATCTTGTTCAAAGCCCAAGATGTGAAGCTGAAGGACCTCGACTTTAGAGAGAATTTGTCATCTCTAAAGAAGGGTTTGAGGAGAATTACTTTAACCGGGATACGCGGATCCTAGCAATGCCATAATTTCCTTTATAGGGGGTTTTAACCTGAAGGAGAAGACTTTAACTCAGTGTAGAGCAATGCTATCTTTCCTTAGGAATTTCTCATGCTAAAAGAGGGACAGTGGCATGGATGTAGACGATCCAGAGGCTTGCCGCTTACAGCGATTAGATGGATGTTTGCGTACTGTGATCAAGGCACAACTTTGATGCTAAAAGGTTGATTGGATCAACCAGTAGTTTTCTTATACAAAGCCTAAGAGGAGGCTAGTATGTGTCTCGTACAAAGCCCGAGAGAGAGGCTAAAAGGTTTTGACTCGACGATGAAGTCTTTTGGTATCTCGTATAAAGCCCGAGATGGAGGCTAACATTTGTTTGGCTCAATAAGAACCTTTTTGTATCTCGTATAAAGCCCGAGATGGAGGCGAAAGAGATGATTGACTCAACGAGGGAGTCTTTTGTATCTCGTACGAAGCCCGAGATGGAGGCTAAAAGGGAGTTGACTCAACAAGAGAGTCTTTTATGTGTCTCGTACAAAGCCTGAGAGAGAGGCTAGGGTTACTGTTTCAGTCGAGTGACAGGTCCAGTATACTGATTTTAAAAGAGAAAATCAGTTCTTATATGAGCAACACTGTACTCAAGGATTTGATTCGAGGATCCGGGTTATTCCTGTTCTTTAAGGAAACGGGAAATCCGAAGGGTATTGAGACTGTCCGAGTCTGCGGGTTTCCTTCCTATTTAATGAAGGGGTGCTTGAGAATGTCTTTGAGACTCAAGGGAATTAGACTGTCCAAGTCTAGAGTGTCATCTTTTGTACTATGCTTTGAGAAACAGTAGTAGACTCTTTGAAAGGACTGTTATATTTAAGATGACTAGGTTCAGTTCCTATACCTCTAGGAGGTCGTCGGGACAATTTGTATAAAGCCCAAGAGGAGGATGGAAACTTTTAAGAAGCCGACGGGTCCTTGTACGATGCCCAAGAGAAGGCTATCATTCCCGGAGGAAGAGATCATTATACGAAGCCTAAGAGGAGGCTGTGATTACTTCTAAGAAGCCGTAGGGTCCTTGTACTAAGCCCAAGAGGAGGCGGGGTTGCTTTTAAGAAGCCTGTGGGTCCTTGTACGATGCCCAAGAGGTGGCCGATGCTTTTAAGAAGCCCGTGGGTCCCAAACCAAAGAAACGTTCAAGAAAAGTTTCACCGAGAATAATTCATTTAGTGAACAGTTCTGAGGTTTGAAGAAATTCAAGAGAAGTTTCACCGAGAATAATTCATCTATAGGGAATAGAATTTCTTGACAATTCCTAATGAGGACAGCCGAAGAGAAGACTGTATCTGGTGATCCTATTGGGGATCTAGTTGTCTATTTCTACGAACAAACGAAACGGCGTCACCTAGTTCTAGACGTAGTTGCCGGGGAAACTCGAAATATCTATACTATTATTACACAGTTGATATGAGTTTATGAAAGAATACTTACAGTGAAACAGCCCCACAATACAGTTATATATATATATATATATATATATATATATATATATGTGAAAGCGGTAAATGAAAGCGTATAAACACTTACTCGGTTGTAGAGCTTCCATGCTGTTTGGTAAGTTGTTCAACAAAGAAAGATTGAAAACAACAGTATATTCAAAATCAAAGGAGAAAGTTCTTTGAAAAAGAAAGATTTGGGGCTTACAGCTCAAGGAGAGGCCCAGGGTTTTATCAGTGAGCGCACTGTTTAAATTTGTACAGAGGGACTTATACAAGTGACTGTGGCCCAAAAATTGTTTTCTGTACAAAGGGATGGGTCTTACACTCTCTCAAGAGGCCCAAAAAAGTTTAAAGAAAAAGAGTGGGGCTTATAACACGAGGGTAGGCCCAATTGATTTTTTCGTTTAAAAATGGCGATCGCGCCGAGATTTTCTTTTAACGCGGAGGGACTTATACAATAAGTGAGGCCCAAAATGATTTTGGTTAAAAGGGGATTGGGTCTTACACTCTATTAGAGGCCCAAAATGTTTTGAATGGGTCTTATAGCTCGAGGAGAGGCCCAAGGTTATTTTTCAAAAGGCGACGATCGCGCCGTTCGTTTTTTGACGGTATCGGGACTTATACAATACATTGAGGCCCAAAAAAATGTTTTGGTCAAGAAAGGATTGGGTCTTACACTCTATTAGAGGCCCAAAGTGTTTTGAAAATGATTTATGAGGGTTGAATTAATCCAAAAACCCTAATTTGTTTTCAAAAATGTATTTAATTGAATAAAAATTCAATTAAAATGATCAAAATTGCTTAACATGTGAAAAAAAAATTGTGATTTTGGATTAATGCTTCAAAAATTAAGTATTGACCTACAAAATAATTAGAAAGCATTAAAAGTTACAAAATCAATGTAGAAAAAATATTTAAAATGTAAAAAACAATTAAAATATTAATTCTTTGCAAAAATATCAATTATACAAAATAAATAATATTTTTGGTATTTTTTGATAAAATATAATATTTTAACATTTTTGTGAATTATTAAAAAAAGAATCAACTCAAAATCATTAAAACTCAGAGAGAAATTAATTTTTGAATCAATTAAACAAAATCACAAAATTCAAATATTCAAATTTCTAAAAATGGCGCCAAGAACAAGCTGAAGAACACGCGCGTGTTCTTGGATTCTCAGATTTGCATTTTCTCTCCAATCTCACTGAATACTTAATCATATCATGCAATCCACATATCATTATGCTCGTCTCAACCTCACGATCATGTTTATAACACTTAATTTCATTTAAATTAAACATAAAACATGAAATCACGAAGAAACCTCAACAACCCTAATTTTTTCATGAAGGCTGGGATTTTTGATACACGATTCAAACAATGCAATTAATTGAGGGAAAACATTCCATGCATGATTATGAACATATGGCCAAATTATTGTGCGAGGAAATATGCATAGATTGAGAGATGACCAAGTATGTGCTTACCTCCAAGCCGTGACAGCAAGTGCAAGGTGATTTTTGATTTGGAGGTGTTACGGATGAGTGATGATAATCTGAACAGCTTCCCTACACCCTATGGAGTGTGTTCGAATGGTTGGACTTGATGGAAATTGGCGGATCACTATGTGGTACCTCAGCTGCAACTTGTTTGAAAATTTGAGCAACCAGCTGGTGATTTTGTGAAATTGGGGTTTCAGAAGTGATCTAAGTGTTTGATCAGCTCATATGTGATGTATATGAGGTGTGTGAGTGATTGGTTTGATTGGAATTGCTCTCAAACTCAAAACCCGATAGCTACCTTGCTAAGAAAGGCATTTTTTCCAAGAGAAAGAGATTTTGAGGAAAGCATCTGTTAGATGGCTTTGGTGTACTCAAACTGATCAAAATTGAGCTCTATTTATAGTAGAGCAAGTTTGTTTTGCAAGGAATAGTGAATGGCAGCTGGTAAGTAGGTTTGGCCAATGTTGGCAAATGAAAATCCAAGTCTCCTCTAGCCATTGACTAGAGGTTAGGGCACAGAGCTTTGGTTCCCTTGGTCTTGGATAAGTCTTGACTGATTTCAGATGAGAATGGCTCAGTCCATGCCACCTTGATGCTTCCATTGAATGCTTCAATCCAAATTTGGAGTCTTGTCCCTATTTTGGCCATTCTAGGTTCAACATGCTATTTCTTGTTCCATGGACTTTGGAGGCTTGGCTCAGTGATTGTCCCCTTTAGATTCAATCCTCAGATGTGTCCAAGTGGATAAGAGCATTTGAATTTGGCTGATTTTGGAAAATCGAGCAAAATTGCAAATTCTGCCTTGCCTTTGACAGATTTCAGCAAGGCAACTTGCCAATGTCATATCTCATGGTGTAAGTTGAATTTGGTAATGCTCTTGACCATTTTGGAAAGCCCTTACATGATACAACAACTGTTTGAACAAGTTTGGTTTTGATCTCTTTTGATTCCAAGTGAAAAATCCCTCTACATTTGGCAAAAAGTGAAGCAAAATCTGACTTAGTGAAATTTTCACTAAGTGTTGGAACAAAGTGTGATTTCTTGATTTTGATCACTCCATAACTCAAAATCCTTAATGAATTGGACTTAGGTCTAGTTGAAGTTTTTGTAGAGGGTAATGAGGGCTACAAATCCATCTTTAGATGAGAAAAAATGGCCATGTGGTTTAGGAGTTATGATCCTCCAAAGTTAGTGTATTAGTGGTACTTTTTCCATAACTTAGAAAAATTTCTAAGTTTTATGGTTACCCCTTTTACAAGTTATCCCACTTTCTTTAGTTTTTCTTGATGAATGATGATTCAAATCATACATTAACATCATTTTAGGGTTAAAAATACATTTTGGTGAAAAATCTCAAAAAGTCAAAGTTGACTTTTGTGCACAGTTGACTTTTTATCAGATGAATTCCAAACTGTGCAATTCTTCAGGAAATCATGTCCTTGACCTAAATCAAACTTGGTGGACATGTTCCATGGGTGTCATAGGGTATATTGAGGCATGTCCTAGGGTTTGGGAGCATGTCCTGGTCAAAAGTCAAAGTTACAGTTGACTTTTTCCTTAAAACCCTAACTGTGGTGCAGATGAAATTGAGACTTGTTGCTCAAGCTTCTTGGATTGACCCATTGTTCCAAATGGATCAATATAGTTCATTTGAGACCCTCAAACCCTCTCTTGAGGTCTTAGCTCATGATTTGCCCCAAAAGTCAACTTAGGGGTGAATTAGGTCAAGAAACCCTAATTCCTGATTTTTGAGGTATGCATCCCCTGAGGCCAAATTGACTTGATGATTGGGTACATGTGGTTCCATGGAGTATATTAGGTTGTGTTTTGGATCATTGGCTTGTGCCCAGATGAAAATTTCCATCTGGAGGCCCTGGTCGACCAAAACCCTAATTTGGTGACACTATCAATCTTGAGACTTAATCCACCTAGAAGGGAGCAACCTTGTGATTAATCCTTGAAGTGGGAGTCCTTTTGATCCATTGTGGATGTTTGAGAGGCTAGACAAATTGAAGATCATGTCATTCCTTGATTGATCCTTTGTCTAAGCACTCAGAGAGGGCTTGAAACCCTAATTCTGATTGTAGTGAATGCTCAACAATTCCTTGAGGCATTTGATGAGGCATGATGATTCATCCATATTGTGATGATGATTTGCACAATGATGGGAAACTTTAGTGGTCAAAATTTGGGGTATTACAGGTATCAGTGATGCCAAACGAATTTGGTCAAATTTCAGAAGTCGAAGACTTGGATCAAACTGCTGAATTAGAAATGTTGGCACACAAGCCTGTGTGTTATTACATCATGAACAATGGGTGCGTCGAAGAACAGAATGCTTTCTTTGAACGCCTCACAGAGGCAATGAAGGGTCATCTGAAGCCTCTCTACATTAATGTCAAAGTAGAAAATGTTCCTGTTAACAAAATCCTAGTGGATTGTGGTGCAACTGTTAATTTAATGCCAAGATTTTTGCTGAGCAAGATTGGGAAGTTTGAGACTGATACCAAACCCCACAACATGGTTCTGTCGAACTATGAAGGAAAAGTTGGTTCCACTCTAGGAGTGATTCAAGTGGATCTTACTGTGGGAACCATTACTAGACCAACAGTGTTTATGGTCGTTGAGGCGAAAGCTAACTACAATCTACTCTTGGGTAGGGAGTGGATTCATGGAATAGGTGATGTACCTTCATCTATGCCTCAAAGAATCACCATTTGGAGACCAGATGGGATAGTTGAAAATATTGAAGCTGATCAAGGGTACTTTAAGGTGCCTATTAATCATGTGGATAGTAGGCAGTTTGAGAAACATTTGGCGAACATTGCTCCATGTCCTCCAGCTGACTTTGAGTTTACGCCTGATGAATAAGCATTTTATTCATTGTATTTACACCCTGTCGAAGGTTTCATATGGGACAGGGAAGTACCAGGAGGAAGGTTGCCATGCTTAGGCTCACCTCCAATAGAGCCCACAGGATGGGGAGATGAATTCAGTGATCATGACTGAGTTCGAAGCTTTAAAAAGAATTTTGGCCTATGTGGCTGAAACAAAACTACAAGCGGCTTTGGAAGCTTCCAATGACTATATGGCTGGCGAAGCCATTTCTGAATTGTATCAAGAAGTTCCTGGTAAGGACTTCGACCCAAAACCTCTAGATAAGGTTAAAACTGGAGAGCAAAGCCAGAGGCTCGACGCCATCTATGAAGATGAGCCTTTGGGATTTGAGAAGGATCCGTTGGCGAATAATATCAAAATGCTAGCACAAGATCCTTTAGAAGAAGTTGACCTCAGTGAGGGGACAACCAAAAGGCCTACCTACATCAGTGCCAACCTTGATCCCCAGTTGAAGGTTGAAGTGGTTCAGTTGTTGAAAGAGTTCAAGGACTGCTTCGCCTGGGATTATGATGAGATGCCTGGTTTGAGCAGGGAGTTGGTCGAACACAGGTTACCTATGACACCTGGAAAAAAACCAGTCAAGCAAAATCCAAGACGGTTTGCACCAGAGATATTGTCAAAGATCAAAGAGGAAGTCGAAAGACTGCTTCATTGCAAATTCATTCGCACGACAAGGTATGTCGAATGGTTGGCTAATATAGTACTTGTTATTAAAAAGAATGGGTCTTTGAGAGTTTGCATTGATTTTAGAGATTTAAACTCTGCAACTCCTAAAGATGAATATTCAATGCCAGTAGCAGAAATGTTAATAGATTCTGCAGCAGGACATGAATATCTTAGTATGCTGGATGGATATTCTGGCTACAACCAAATATTCATTGCTGAGGAAGATGTTCATAAAACTGCTTTTAGATGCCCTAGAGCCTTAGGCACCTATGAATGGGTAATGATGCCTTTTGGCCTCAAAAATGCTGGTGCCACTTATCAAAGGGCGATGAATTCAATCTTCCATGATTTTATAGACACATTCATGCAAATTTACATTGATGATATTGTTATAAAGTCTATTTCTGGGAAGAGTCACATTGACCATCTTCGACAGTCCTTTGAAAGGATGAGAAAATATGGTCTTAAAATGAATCCTCTCAAATGTGCTTTTTATGTGCAGGCTGGGGATTTCCTAGGCTTTGTGGTCCACAAGAAAGGGATCGAAATAAATCAAAATAAAACCAAAGCCATAATGGAGGCGAAAGCGCCATCAACTAAAAAGGAGTTGCAGTCGTTGCTGGGCAAGATCAACTTCTTAAGAAGGTTTATATCCAACCTGAGTGGCAAAACACAAGCCTTTTCGCCATTGCTTCGTTTCAAGAGAGATGGTTTTGAGTGGGGACAATTACAGCAGGAAGCCTTCGACAAGATCAAGGAGTACCTAAGCCACCCTCCAATTCTTTCACCACCTTGTAGAAACAAGAGTATGAGATTGTATATAGTTGCATCAGATAAAACTCTAGGGAGCATGTTAGCTCAAGAGGATGAAAATCGAGTCGAAAGAGCCATTTATTACCTTAGTCGAGTTTTAAATGATGCAGAAACTAGGTATAGCATGATTAAAAAGTTATGTTTATGCTTGTATTTCTCTTGTACTAAATTGAAGCAATACATAAAGCCAGTTGATGTGTATGTTTCTTCTCACTTTGATGTTGTAAAACATATGTTATCTAAGCCTATTTTGCATAGTCGAATTGGCAAATGGGCATTAGCATTAACAGAATTTTCCCTAACATATCAACCTTTAAAAGCTATGAAAGGGCAAATAGTTGCAGACTTTATAGTTGACCACTCCATAAATGAAAATGATTTGA
Organism: Lathyrus tuberosus; assembly: GCA_022829125.1. NCBI lineage: Eukaryota > Viridiplantae > Streptophyta > Magnoliopsida > Fabales > Fabaceae > Lathyrus > Lathyrus tuberosus. Next base: position 10,778,230 of record JALAZF010000104.1, read on the forward strand.
ATTATGTTGAATTAAAATCTTGGAAGTTATACTTTGATGGATCAAGTCATAAAAATGGAACAGGAGTGGGAATACACATTATTTCTCCTGAAAAAATTCCAACAAAATTCAAGTATAAGGTCGAAGGACCTTGCTCTAACAATGAGGCTGAATATGAAGCATTAATTGCTGGCCTTGAAATTTTGTTAGAATTGGGGGCAACTAGAGTCGAAATAATGGGAGACTCAGAATTGGTTATAAAATAAATCACAAAGGAATATAAATGTGTTAAAGAAAATCTCATTATGTACTTTGTGATAGCCAATAGATTATTAAAGAAATTCGAGGTAGTGGCCATCCAACACATACCTAGAATAGAGAATCAAGTTGCTAATGACTTGGCTCAAATTGCCTCTGGATACAAGGTGTCGAAGGAAAACCTTCAAGAAGTAATTGAAGCAAGAGGTAAAGTGGTGGCTGTTGGATTGTGCCCATCAGACTTAGAAACAACTAAGCTTGGATGCATAGATGGCGAAAATTTTGAAAATTTTCCTATAGATAATTTGACAGATGAAGACTGGAGGAAGCCTATAGTTTAATATTTGCAAAATCCAACGGCTTCGACAGAGCGAAAAATCAGGTATCAAGCTTTAAGCTATGTACTTTTGGGTAATGAATTGTTTAAAAAGACCCCTGAGGGAGTCTTATTGAAATGCCTTAGTGAAGCAGAGGCATATTTGGCTCTTTTGACAGTACATAGTGGGGCATGTGGAGCACACCAAGTTGACCAGAAGATGAAATGGTTGTTGTTTCGACAAGGCATGTATTGGCCTACTATGATGAAAGATTGCATAGAATTTGCTAAGGGTTGCCAAGAATGTCAAATTCATGCTAGCATACAACATATCCCTGCAAGTGAATTACATTCCATAGTGAAACCATGGCCTTTTAGAGGATGGGCTTTGGATATAGTGGGAGAGATTCGACCAGCATCTTCAAAGAACCAAAGATATATTTTGGTGGGAATTGATTATTTCACCAAGTGGATTGAAGCAATACCACTGGCGAATATAGGTCAAGAAGATGTTATTGAATTCATTCAAAATCACATTATTTATAGATTTGGTATTCTTGAAACAATCACTATAGATCAAGGATCAGTGTTTACTGGTCGAAAGATGCAGGAGTTTGCCAAAGAAATAGGTTTTAAGTTATTGACTTCTACACCTTATTATGCTCAGGCCAATGGGCAAGTCGAAGCTGCTAATAAGGTAGTGATTGGACTAATTAAGAAGCATGTGGGAAAAAAGCCTAGAAATTGGCACAAGACATTGGACCAAGTTCTTTGGGCATGTCGAACATCCCCTAAAGAGGCTACTAATACTACCCCATTTTGACTTACTTTTGGTCATGATGCAGTATTGCCTGTTGAGATTTATTTACAATCTATAAGAGTTCAAAGACATCATGAGATTCCCTCTGAGAATTATTGGGAAATGATGATGAATGAATTAGTGGATTTGGATGAAGAGAGGCTTAGAGCCTTGGAGTTGTTAAGAAGACAAAAGAAAAGGGTCGAAGAATCCTACAACAAAAAGGTTAAGTCTAAATCTTTTGCATATGGGGATTTAGTTTGGAAAGTGATTTTGCCTATGGATCAAAATGATAGAACATTAGGCAAATGGTCTCCTAACTGGGAAGGTCCATTCCAAGTCATACAAGTTTTCTCTAATGGAGCTTATGAAGTGGAAGAGTTGGACAAAGATAAAAGAATCTTGAAAGTAAATGGCAAGTATTTGAAAAAATATAAGCCTATTTTGCAAGAGATTCGCATCAAAACTTAAGCTTTATTCAATAAAAAGAAAGCCAAAATAGGCCAACTCAGGCTAATATGGCATACAAAGCAAAGAAGAATCAATACAACATTTTTTATCAAGGAAGGTTATTCATAATCTCTCCAAACTATGGAATTGAGGAAATCCATATAATCTGCATCTGGTTCATCATCAGAGTCCTGGGTGCTGGAGCGTCCTTTCTTAGAGATCTTCATTTTAGTTTCTCTCTTCTTGGCTTGAGAGGTTGCTCAAATAGAGGCTTTAGGTTTCTTTGTTGCCTCCATATTTTTCGTTTCCTCAATTGCCTTTGCCTTTCCAGCCATTTTCTTGGCTGATGATTTCTCTGAATTGTTCATGTTTGCTTCTATGCAAAACTTGGTCATATGGAAGAGAATTTATAGAGGCGGAGTATTGATTGGATTGGCCAGTCAAACGGTGGAAACACGTGAGTTATTCTTGGAATTATGCCTGAGGGCTATGCTATAACTGTTACTTTAAAGCTAGAGGCTTATGCCTTGAAGTTTTAAAACTGAGAAAGTTTTGTTTTCCAAGAGAAAAGATAGAATGCCTTAATTGCAAATTTGACTGAAATATGAAGCAATAAATAAAATGCATCATAATATAATATGGGTCGAAAGCAGTTAATGGAGAAATAATAACGATTGATTAATCAATGCCAAAGGCATAAAACTGTCATTACATAAAGGCCTGAAAAGGCCAAGAAACAAATGATTGGTTGAGTAAATAAAGGTCTTGAAAGCATCAGAAGGGAAGCCTCGACTCCAACTGGGCAAAGGTTTCTATGTGATGTTTGAGGCGAGCATTGCACAAAGATTCATCAAGCTTGGCTATGGCAAGTTGTTTCTCAAGTTTTTGGGCTTCCTCAATACGATCTATGGCATGTTTCATTTCCCTAGCCATCTCAGTGGTGTTGAAATTCTGCAAATCACGGTTGCGTTTTTTAGCATTCTCAATTTTAGCTTGTAACTCAGTGATTTGTTGCTTCCAGACTTCAATATTCTTCTGATTGGAGGCTATTTCATCTTGTGTTTTCTTTTTGTCAGCCTCTATACTTTCGACCTTCTCATATGACTCCTTTGCACCGCACCAAGCTGCACTCTCAAGACCAGATGTTTCCTCTAGGGTCTTCCTGATAGAAGGAAACAGCTTTATCTCTGTAGCTATTTGGTTCACCACAACAGTTAACTCTATCAAAAAACCAGAAACGTCTGGATTAAGAGTGGTGAGGTCAAGCTTTCCAAGGGTATCCTTCAGATAAGCAGTTGCAGATGGGTCTGAGGCCAAAACTCTGTGAATGTCCCCCCTGAAGAATTTTTTCTTTATGGCTTGGAGGATTGGTTTGGCGAAGTCATCTGATGCTGAAGTCGAAGAGACAGAAGAAGAAGAACCATACTTCTGCCCAAGTATTAATTTGGAATACTCACGTGGGTTCGACCACTTGAGTGCTGTCAGTGAGTCTCTAGGAGGTGGAATGTTAGCCATGGTTTGCTGGACCACAGGCGAAGGAGTATGGTGGGGATTAGGATTAGTTTGTTCTTCTTCCTCCTCTTCTTCTGATTCTTCTCCTTCTTCATCTTTTTCTTCTTCGACTACCATTTCTTCGTCAAGCTCTTCAGTAATTGGTCGAATATTCTCCTGGTCATCAGCTGGTGTAGGATGTGGTTCATTTGTCTCCTCAGGTGCAGCTTGACCAGGATTGTCGTTGTGTGTTTGAACTTCAGGTTCATTTCTTTCTTCTTCAACCAATTAATCATTATCCATGAAGTTAGCCAGATTGAATGGTGGTGGACTGGAGGCATCATCATCATGAGAATTGGCGCCATCAGCTTGTGCGTTTTGAGTAGTGGTTTGAACTGGTGGTGTGGTGTGTTCTGCAGCATGTGGATTAGGTTGATTAATCTCACTCAAACCAGAGCCAATATCAGAAGATGGGTGATAAGTTGGCTCACCTTGGCTGTTGAGGAGAGTGGTGGTGAAACTTCCTGCAGTCGGTTAAGGAGTTGGATTGGCAATTATGTTGGTGGCGAGGTTGCTTGGAGTTGGTTGGGGATCAGGATTAGTGATTATGTGTGCCTAAAGAACACAAGTGGAGAAAATGAGATTGGAAAACTTGGGTGAAAGACGTCAGTATAATGAAATAATGGTGCACATACCTGAGCTTGTACAGCAGTAGGACTTGAGTCATCACTCCCATGGTCACCAAGAGGTGTTCTCGAGGCCACCGTGGAAGGTTCTTTTTCGACACCACTTGTTACGGGTGCCTTTTCGAGTATATTGGCCACCTTCGAAGGAGGTGGGCCAGTAGCTCCAGATGCCTTTATGGGTTTTCTTCTTTTCTTTGTAAGAATCTCCTCAGGAGATTCATCTGAGGCCTCTAAAGTTACAATAACAGCTGGGGTATCCTTTTTACCTTTCTTGGAAGGTGTTGGAGGTTTTCGACCAGTCTGAAGAGGCAATGCAAACATAAGAAAGGAATTCATATAGTAAAAGCATAAGCAAGGGATGTGAAGTGTACCTGTGTGCTTTCTGGTTCTTTGCCACTTTGTGAGGCAGCAGCCCTAGTTAAAGCAGTTTTCCTAGGCACAGCTGAAAGACAGTAAAAATTGTTACAAGTTAATGATTACGTGGTTAGTTATAAAGCCATGGATTAAGGGTTTCAAACCTTCATATATTTCAGATTTGACACGAACGTCCTGAATTCCTATATGAAGGTGGCCTTTAAAACTGTCTAACATATGCTTAGTCGAAACCACTCGTTGGGCCTTTGGCTGAGATTGCTGTCGAAGAAGTTTTAAATGCTCCCCACATACAAACCAATCTGGAAATGGAGGGGCAAGCGCCACTCCAAAATCAGCATTAGGCAGTCGAGGGAACTTTGGAGGAAAAGTTTAAAAGCTACCTCATAATGTTTCTCACGAGGGACGTTGGGAGGAGTTTTTAGTTGATCTAGCTTTTCTAGAAATTTTCTCTTTAGAGTGACAGCAGCCTCATGAATGGTTCGACTAAGATCATCTGGTCAATAGACAGTTTCAAAGTATTTCTGAAAAGCCTGTATTTCTTCGATGTGAGTAAACTTACTCTTTTTCGTCTTGTCCTGCACATTGAGAAAAGCTTGGTCAAGTAATGAGGAAAAGGTAGCCACATCAAGAAATTGCTCACTATAGTGCTTCGACCACCATTGGTGGAATGATGAAGTGCATAGAAAAGAAGGCTAAAAAAACACAGGAGAGAGGACTCTTCTTTTCTCATTCCGGCTGTCGAGTGTAAGGGAGTCATTTTCCTCGTCGAAGCAAGCAGTGTGGAGAATTACTTGGCCCTTTCTCTCATACAAGCACTGAGGAAAGCTCTGGGCCAACCCAAACTGTCGAGAGACAAGGTTTGGTTGATAGGCAATTAGTGCTGATAAACCTCTCCCTAAGTTCAGCCTGTGGATAAAGAATCTGGGAATCAAAAAGACTTCCCAGATAGCAACAGATTCTTGATCAAGAGTTTGGTGAGGATTTGGAAATGGCCTTTTAAACCACACAGGGTCGTATCTTCGTTGAGCAAAAGGTGCCATGCTAGGAGTGAACTCATAGCGCTTGGCAAACATCATAATATAACTGGTAAAGGCCCTTTGAAGGGTTTCACCATCATCATTGGGAGTGAGTTTGGCCAGACGCGTCCCTTCGACATTCCTCTCCCTTATTTCAGCAGAGGCTTCATCAACTAGGCCTTTTCTGGGGAGGCTAGCCTCAAATGTAGCATTAAGCCACAATTGAAGTAGCCAAAGAGGACCACTCAAGTGCATAGGACCTTGGGCCTCCATATTTCTGAGTCGAGAAGCCCCCTCGCTGATAGACTCATAGAGGTTCGCCAGGACGAGTTCACTCAAGCAGGTTCCTCTGTTGTGGTGTAGTTGATTCGCCAGGGGCAGGTACTTCTTAACTACCTGCAAAGATTTTGTACAAAAAACATATCTCGACAGCCAGACTGTGAGAAAAGCAATATGTTCTTCATCAGACACTTTGTCATCTTCTTGTTTAAAGTGGTGTTTGATGAAGAGAGTGTATGTAAGTTTAGAGCCTAAAATATTGATGGTGTCCTCAGCATCAACATCAGGGTTATAAGTAAGGCCATCTGGGCGAAGCCCTGTGATGGCAGCTACATCGAACAAGGTTGGAGTAACCATTCCACATGGTAGATGGAAGGTATAATGGGTGCTGTCCCAAAAGTATAAGGATGATGCCAACATGTTCAGACAATATGGTATGCTGGTCTTCGACAGCATAAGAAGATCATAAATCCCTATATCCTTCCAATGTTCAGCTTTGACCTTCTCCATCTTCACCATCCATTGGTCAAATTCTTTCAAGGGATTGACAGCTCTCACTAGCCTGGTGCCATCAGTGAGATAGCCAACGTTGATTTTGGGTAGGGGGATTTCTTCAGGAGAAGTTCCAGCAGCAGCGTTGATTTTGGAAAAACTCTTTTGCCCTATCGGCCTTGTTTTCCAGTAGGAGGGGAGAAACTCACTTAGTCTCTCATTAGAAATGTCCACATCAGCTAGAGGACCAGATAGTGCATACGGTTTGTCAGAAACAACTATAGGAATCATTACCTGAGACTTGTATATGGCTCTTATTTCTTCAGTGGTGGGTTCCGGCATGCAACGACGGTTATCCACTAGTTGGGGGCCTGGGATATTAGCGAATGGAGGAATGATTTATTTAAATGGAGTAGCCTTGCCTCTCTGAGTTTTCTTTGGTTGAGGATTGGTTTGGGAAGATGCCATTGTTGAAGAAGACGAAAAGATGGTGTTTTTTCTGGGTTTTGCGTAAGAGAAACTGAAGAGAAGAAGATGTTTACTTGAGAATATGAGGATGTGGAAAGTTCAAAAAGTGGTGGAAATGGGTATTTATAGGCGTTTGAAAATCCCAAGAGCCTTGGATCTACCGTTGAAGTTGAGGCGTTAGTGGGACGCGTGTTCTTTTCTTGGAGACGTGATGAAAGGTAGCAGTTATGTTCAGACTGCAAACGTCTGTTTTCAAGAAAAGTGTTATGATGAATACGGCTGAAGAGACGTTTAAGGATTTATCATGATGGTATGATGTCATAAGCGTGGGTTAAAGAAACTGAACAATTTAGCCACTACGTAATTAGTGAGATATTCAGTTGAGGCCATGCAAACAAGCGTCGAAATGGTTATTATATTAAGAAATGACCTTCCTCCCAATGCTGGCGAAATGACATTCCTTGGGGGCAATTTGTTAACCCTCATTTTCGACGCTAGAAAGAATCAAAGTTATTTTAAGCTAAAAAATTATTTTTAACATAAAGAAGGCTTCGACCCAGCTTTGGGGAAACCTGAGTCGAATAGGGGTTTTTGGAAGCCTAAAAAATGGCTAAGTGTTGGGAAAGGTTTCGACCATGGGAACATGCGCTGCAGTTGTGATACTAAAGCTGGAGGGAATTTCCAATGTTTGAAATTCAAATAGGAGCAGTTGTGAACGTGGGAACAGTTGAGGTCAAGGAGAAGGCGCCAAAAGGACACGTTGAAGCAATAACCACCACTTAGTAGTTATTTTTTAGCACTATAAATAGGAGTTAGTCTTATGTAATAAGGGTGTGTTCATATTTTTGTACAAGTTGCTCAAAGAAACTCAAAGTACCCGCGTGTAGAGAAACGAGTTTGTGAGAATGTACGTGATGTAACACCACTTTCTTCATTAATGCAATTTATCTTCATCATGTTTATGTTTCAGCCATTTACTTTCCACGCCTTTACAATTTCTTGAACTTTATCTTCCATGCCAAATTTACTTTTAAAGTCATTTAAACTTTCTGCATTTACCTTCGACTGCACTTTTACATTCAAGCATTTAATCTTCAAGCATTTACTTTTCAAAGTCTTTTATTTTCAAGAACGTGGAGTTCACCTTTAATTCATTGCATTTATTTTCAAAGTCCTTTATTTTTCCTGCACTTTACCTTCGACAACACTTTTATCATTCCAGCCTTTACTTTTCAAGAACGTCGAGTTCGTCGCACTTTACTTTCAAAGCTCTTTACTTATTGTCATTTCCTTTTGACGCCTTTAATTTCTGCATCCTTTATTTACAGCCCTTTAAATTTCAAGCCTTTGCTTTACCTTATTGCAAGTAGTCGAACGTGGAGTTCAGTTAGATTTTTATTTCAGCATTGTCGAACGTGGAGTTGAATTTGTCATTTACATTCTCTTTATTTTTCATTTGTCATTTACACTTTTCTCTCAAATTTAGCACATGTCCTAGGATTTGTGTGGTCGATCCTGCAAGTTAGTCAGTTTTCATTAAGATTGATAGACCAGAGGTTGTTTACCAAAATTCACAGTAAACAGATATCTGGTATGATGACTTGGTACTTGGAAGCTTGGTTTCCTGGTGCAGTTTGGAGTCATTTGAAGAGGAGAGAAAATGAGTTAAAGTTTATCAGGTTCTTGCTCTAGGAGTTTGATAAATGCTTGGTCGGCTAGGTTGTCAAAGATACTTGAGAATTCTCTCAAGTCCATATAATACCCCAAAATTTGCTCTCTCTTTTGTCATCCTAGCATAGCATTATCATATATCATATTATATCCATCTCATTAGCATTGCATTGCATCTTTAACACAGAAAAATGAAGCATAGCATCCCTCTTACCATCAAGGCATGTGATCAGGGGAAAGATGGACAATCAAGGAATCATTCACAGCACAAACGGTCAAACAAGTTGCCTCAAGGCAAGCCAAGAGGTCTTTCATGTCTCATACTATCTCAATTGATCATCCAAGACCTCAAGAGAGTGAGATTCAATAGGAGATTGAAGCACTACATCTTTCACTATGCAAGAGATCCAAAAAATGAAGGAAAACCCTCAAAAGAGATGGTTCATTGGTTCAAAAGCACCCTCAAGTGGCATATCTCATCATCCTTTAAGAGGATACACAACATACTCTGAGGAATTTGAAATTGAAGACTGCATATTTTTCTCCTAGGAGGTGGGTACCAAAACTAGGGTTTCCAATTAAATCAGGGTATCTTTGATTTTTTGGATAAAAATTGATGTCATGGTATTCTACATGTCCTTAAGTATATGAGTGTGGAAAATTTCCTCTCAATTGGTGTTAGGAGTGGTTCAATTGGATGAAAGATAAAAAATCAGGAAAATTGGGGCTAAGTCAAATAATCAGAGGAAAAAGTCAACTCTTGACTTTTGGAGGCCAAATTCATGAAATTCATGTTATATATGACCAATGTACAAAATTTGATCAAGAGACTCCAAAGGGATCATGAAAAAATCAAGATTTGGAAAGTTGCCATTTTTGGAAGAAGTAGGGTTTCCAAAAATAGTAATTTTAGGCCATTTTGCATCAGACTTTGAACCAAGGCCATTCAAAATTGAAGCATCAAATGAAAATTCCACTCGGCCACAACAAATGGTCTTGTTTCAAGCTTCAAATCCATGTGTAGAACATCCCCATTGGATAAGAATTGAGAGAGTTATGGATGATCAAAGTTGAGGAAAACTTGGGCAAGAATGCAAGTCAGCTTGGACAAATTTCAGGTCACGCGCCATCATTTCTACAAACATGTGGTGGGCCAAATGTTTTGATCAAATACTCATGGTTAGAAGCCTCAAATGAAAAATCTTTCAACATGAAAGTTGTTCCTCTATGTGAGATCTTCAAAATTGGTGTTCATGATTTTTTCATTTGATCAAAGGTTAAGAAGTTATGTTGAGTCCAATTTGCTTTGATCATGCTGAAAACCCAGGTGCCAAGATGCCTTGCCAGCCAACCCTTTGCCTCGCCCATAACCAGTTCCCATACCTTTGTGTTCCAATCCATTTTTCAACCTATTCCAAGCCTTGTTTCAATTCAATTCTCATACCAAACATGTCCTCTTACATATCCTCTTTCAAATGAATCCAAAAACTCACCAAACCATCCATTGAGTAGAGAGAAAAACATCATCAAATCACCCTATATTCCACTGATGCATTGATGGCTTTGATGCACAATTTGGTTCAGACATCCATCAAATGATTCTTTCCCTTATTTAAACACACCATTGCCATTACAAACATTTGCTATAGCACGTGCCTTGCATGAAAGTGGAAAGAACAGACTTGTTGAGCAAGTTTCTGATACACCAGCTATGCCATTGCAAGTTCATTTTCATCTCCACCATAGCTCTCCATGAACCAGCTGTACCATATCATTGCTCTCCCTAACTAACTTGACTCAGTTAGTTAGGGATGACTCACCTAAACCACCATGACTCAATTAACCAACTTAGGTTAACCATGGTTAGAGCACACTATAAATCAAAACCTCACTCTCAAAATTCATTTCAACACTCATTTTTTCACACTTCACTCAGAAACTCTCTCTTCTTCTCTCTCAATCTCACCATTGTCATTGATTTTCGAAGCTCACTTTGTTCAATTCTCTCCAAAACTCTCCCTGATTATCTCTCAAGTTCTCAACATAGCAACTAGTTTTGAAGCTTGGATTTCAATTCTTCTCCACTGAATCATCATCAATTTCTTCATCTAAGCCTTTATTTGGGCAAGAGTAGCTCAAAGAGGAAGCAGAATCTCTGGTTTTCTAAAGAATATCTCAAGGTCACAAATCTTCAGGTATGAATTTCCACCATTATAGATATGATTTGAAGATGTTATCAGGTTCTTGAAGCTTTTTATAAGCTCAAGAACTTGTCTGGCTAGTTGATAGGCCTTTAGAGGCATAGTTGAAAAGTTAGGGCAAATCTTCTTCTGTTCGATTCTCTCATTTCATGAACTTTTTGTGCATTTTATCACTGGATCCGTGCTCTCCATTACTTCCTCTTCATTTTGGTATAATATTTGTGAAATTCTGGGAAACATGAAGTTGCAGACGGTGGTTGTTGACCGTAGAAGGTGACCGGAGGTCCCTCTCCGGCCGGTGATCATTATTCTAGGGTTTTTTCTCAAGTTTTAATCATGACCGTTGGAAGAGCCTGATCTGATGGCCAAAAACGTGCCAGCACATTAAAATGCACATGCACCTCACGTGTTTTATTTCTGATCTCACTTAATCAATGTGTGGTGCAGTGCATAGTAGTGTGTGTGGTCCTTCACGTGTGTGTTTTGGATTTGTGTACTTTGACTTTGGTGTTGACATGACTTGATCCAATGGCTTGGATTGCTTGAATTTTGTTTGACTGAGTGTGCACCATTGTTGGTATGGATTGCGTGTAATTGGACCTTGGACTACATTGCTGTTTGCACCCCATGTTTTAAAGCCCAAACCAATTTGAACTGGTTATTTGCTATGCATGCACCCCTCCCTTGATTTCCATTTCTTTTTATTTTCTCCATTTTATGCAAGTTTCATTTTTATTTTTTAAAAATACCAAAAAACATCATAAAATCCTAGAAAAATTCATGAACATTTTCAAGACATTTAAAAAATTTTTGATATTTTTATTTCATGATTTTATGACTTTTTTCCCCTGTTTAATAATTCTCTTTGAATTTTCATTTGTATGCATTCCAAATGTGATATATGAATTTGTATAATTTTTTTCTTGCTCATTACAAATTGTTTTGATTTGATTCTTTTTGCTTTGATTCACTAATACATTGAAGCATGTTATATATATATATATTTTTTTAGATCATTTTATGACATGTTTTGATGCTTATCTTTGCACCACTTTGTTTGATGTTTCAACTTGACCTAATTGCATTGTTTGAAGTCATTTTGCTTTGAATTTTGACATTCTATATTGATGTATGATTCACTTCTGATTTAGGCATTCCAATACCATGCTTGCCTAATTTTCATAGGTCCATTTGATTTTTTTTTATGCATTACATTTGAAGCATAATCCATGTTATATCATTTTAATTTTAGTGCATGTTTGCATGAATTTTTTTGTGTATATTTGAATGATCATTTGCATATTGCATGAGCTATGATATTATAGGTCATTGGTACATATTATAGGTCATCTTTGCATGTTCATTTCCATTTGAACTTTGTGCATCATTAACATGTATTGTGTGCACTTTCTTTTTGAACTTTCATTTCAAGTCTTCTTCTATTACTTCTTGAATGTCTTGATGGTTGATTCATGGATATTTTGAGATGTTTATAAACCATTTTCCATTTACTTTCAATTCTGATCCTTAGATTACATGTTCCATTTATGCATGTCCCTTTCCTTTCTTTTCATCTTTCATCTTCCTTTCTTATGAAAACATGTTTGAATGCTATGGATGATGATTGTTGCCTATTCATTGGAACTTGTATGATGATATTCACTTGTTGTCCATATGATGCACATTCTGGTTGTGACCTTAAGATTTGATTCTTCATCTTTTTCTTTGGAACTTTAATGTGTATTAAGTACTTTTCACTTCTTATGCATGTTTCCTTGTTTACTAACCATGTAGGGGCTTTGGTAAGTTGAAATTGAGTGTGGATAAGGAATCCACATTCAAACTTCTTTCCTTTCATCTTTTACAATTCAATCTTGTGTTTTGTTAAGTACTTATGTGCTTTCTTTGATTAACTCATTACTTTCCCTTTTGAGTTACAATTCATCTTCTACTTTAGAAGTGAATTGTTTAATTCATTCCTTCTTTAGACTTTAGGTTTTGCAACCTCACAAACCATTAGGATCACTCCCTTAACTAATCAATTAGGATTGAGTCTTAGTTCACATAGATTTCACCTTTCTTCTTTCTTGAGTCTTTCATCTTCTCATCTCAAAGAAAATTCAAAATATGTAATAAAGGTAGGCATTTATTGCATTTAGGCCTTTCATATAAAGAAAAGATTGTAAGGGGTCCTCTCTTATAATCTTAGAATGTGTAGCATATAGCCCATCTTGGGTCAATGTGTTAAACATTTGATCTTGTATGAGGGACTTAAATGCAATATTTGTTGAAGGTATAAACAATAAAAGACTTCTTCATTTCATAATCAACAAAAACACTTAATAAATACAAGTATGCTAGTGTGTTTGAACCTTAATAATTGGAACTAAGTGTGAGGGTCTTCTTCACCCTTAGTGTGCCTTCTTACTCATTCCACCTTGGAATGTGAGGATGTACACATTCCAATGATTAAGATTTAGATACACTATCATATGCAAACAAATAACAAAAACTCTTAAAAGACAAAAACAAACAATAATGTCTTTCCTTCGGGAATTCTTTTCTCACCTCATTCACTCTCAGCGTACGAACGTGCTTCTACTCGTTCTCTTGCAAGACGGTAACGCACTCGGACCAACGAGCCTGCAACACCTGAGCTAGAACGTTAGCCGTTCCTAAAAAACACAAACAACTTTCCCTTAGGTGAGGGGAACTACGTCGCTCTGATTCTCATGCTCCCGATGAGATACGTAGGCAGTGGGGTAGGGCCCATTCGAGCACTTCTTTTATTTTCCCAACATTTGTTTCTCTTTCTCTTTCTCTTTCTTTTCCAGTTCCTTTTCCAGCATCTTTCCTTACACCCTTTGATCGAGCAGCAAGCGTGGATCCCACCGGGTACGATGGACGTGAGGGGGTGCTAATACCTTCCTCTCGCGTAACCGACTCCCGAATCCAGTTCTCTTGGTCGCAAGACCATGCTCTATATGTTCCTTCAGGTTTACGCAGTGTTTCCTTTCCCTCTCTTGGGATAAATACACATTGCTGGCGACTCTGTTTTGTGCCACTTTCGCGTTTGTACTTGGATGAAAATCCCGGGGAGCGACAGCTGGCGACTCTGCTGGGGACAGGTTGACCTATTGCTGGTCCATCCTAAGCGAGTCAATCCTAGCGCTTGTCTGTTTTTCTTTCATTGGGTGTTTACTGTTGTGTTGTATTTACCGTTTTATTGTATGGTTACTAACTGCTTTACTGTACATTACTGTATTTACCGCATTTTAGCATTTTTATTTCATATGATATATTATGCTATATTGGACTGTGCTGGTTTTCTGTTTGGCGGGATGGGATTTCTGAGAGATGAGCTTAGTACACAGGCTAGAGTATACATTTAGACTTAGAGTGGAGAGTAGTCGGACCTACGTACCATCTGTGTACGTTGGGTAATCACGAAATTCACAGATAGACGAGGCTATCTTGGGATCCATCATGGCGTACGCATCTTGCGTATTCCAGGATGTCGATCTAGAGAGCTGTCGACTCTAGTGACCAATCATAAGGACCTTAGTGGAAACATCTCTCTTTAGCGGTGACAGTGGCAGACCACATTCTGTGGCAAACCCACTCGCACCCGAGGGCCCACTTTGGAACTTGCATAGGATGACCTTTATTTTCTAAGGTGAGTCAGTGGATGACCTCTTTGATTGGCATAACATTGTATCCTACGGGCTGAATGTGCTATCGCTTCTCAAACCTCCGAAGCTGACAAGCCTTGTTTTCTAGGAACCACATGTGAGTATGGGTGGGATGTTTACAGGTTTGCAGGTAACCCAGCCTCCTACATACCTTACTTGGAGATTCTAGGATTGTTACAGACAGTGTATCCTATGACAGTGGTTTGAGTATTCATCTCAGATATATTGCCGGATTCAGTACAGAGACACAGTGCACACAGTTCAACACAGACACAGACATCTGGATACTTGATCACATGACTTTTGCATTTGCATACCCATATCATAACAGGTTATATTTGTCATTTTCAGGTACCTACCATATTGTCTGATTCCAATCATGAGTTCCCAAGAGGTTGAGGTTAAAAGGAAGAATAATGTGTCGTATAAATTCCCTGATCCTAAGCTGGATTCATTGAACAAGATGATAAACATGGCTGGTTCTGGTGTTCTCAGCACTTTTCAGAAGGAATATGGAGAGCTGGTTAAAATGGTATGTGCATTCACAAAGTATGAGAAGGATGGGTTGCACACTTTCTTACAGTTCTATGAACCGTCAATGAGATGTTTCCTGTTCCCTGACTACATTTTGATGCCCACTTTGGAGGAATTCTCATTTATTTTGGGAATTCCAGTCACGTCTTCTATACCGTATTTTTCTGAAGATGCTTTTACCCCCAAAGTAATTGCTGCTGCTCTACATCTGGACCTATCTGTTGTGAAAAGTGGCCTGAGTAAGCTTAAAGAAGACGAAGGATTTCATTTGGAGTTTCTTTTCCACCAAGCTCAGGAAGATGCCAAGGCTAAAAATTGGACCACTTACAATGATGTGTTAGCTCTTTGTATCTATGGTTTGGTGCTTTTCCCCGGTCAACCTGACTTTGTTGATATGCAGGCGATGAAAGTGTTCGTTTCAAAGAATCCGATTCCTACCCTGCTAGGGGATTTTTATTACTCAGTACACTACAAAAATGAGAAGGGAAGAGGAAGTCTGGTTAGTTGCTGTACCCAATTGTTATGTCATTGGCTCTTCAAACATTTACCTCAAACTGGTGCTTTCGTAGAAACTATTGAGACAATGAAATGGTCCAAGAGATTGATAGGCTTGACTGCCAATAACATCATTTGGTTTGATCCCAAATTACTGACAATAGAGCTTACTGTTAAATGTGGAAGTTTTCCGAATGTGCCTCTACTTGGAAGAAGAGGTGGGATTAATTACAACCCGGTGTTGGCTGTTAGACAATTTGGTTATGCTTCGAGAAAGCCTCCAGCTAATGAAGAGATTAGTGCTTCTCTGTTTTTCGTGGGAACCAAGAATGAAAGAGTGCCAGAAGTAATAAATGCCTGGAAATTTAGGCAAAGAGAGGGAAAGTTGATTTTTGGCAAAGGAGACTGTAGATCATACCCTGATTACGATGCTTGGATTGAGATGAAGGTCAAAGAGCTGTTGCTACCCTTTTCAAGGGAGATTCTCTTATGTCCAAATCAACAATCCATGGTACCGGCTGACGAGTGCGAGAAATGGAAGAAAATGGTTAGAGAGTTGCAGATAGAGAACTCTGGGATGAGCAGATGTCTTCAGAAAGCTTTGGCTGACAACAAAGATTTGGAGAAAAGAGCACTGAAAGCGGAGAAAATCTTGGCAGACAAAGAAGAAGATTTTGATGATAGAGCCCGGTACTTCCGGAAACTTACTTTGGGAGCAGATGATAATAGTCAGGCTCACAAGGCTACAAAGCAGGCGCTAGCCCGAAGCAAGGATTCATTAGCTAAACTTCATCAAGCTTGGGATGAAGTTAGAATTGAAAACTCTGAATTGCTGACCCAGTTAAAAGATAAAGATGAAGAGCTGAAGAAAGCACATGTAGCAAGAAGAAAGTATCGAGAAGATCTTGGCAAAAATCAAGAGCAGGTAAAGAATGCTGAAGATAAGCTGAAAATTGCCAACAAAGAGCTTAAAGATGTCTCAGCAGAGCTGAAGCTGGTTAAAATTCAAGCTGGAATTAAGAGGCGCAAAGGAGCCGGTGAAGATGAAGCCTTGCTGATGCACATGGGCTCATTATCTGATGCATTGGAAAAAAGGGACGTCGTAATCAAAGAGCTGATTGAGAAGCCACATCATCAGCGTACCCGCATCCTGTTCGAAGAGATTAAGTATTCCAGTCAAAAGCTGAAGGACGTAAAGTTATCAGATTAATGATTTTTGTCATTTCTTTGTAATTTGCCATGGTTACCATCAGAATTGTTGATGGATCCATTTGACTGCTTGTTTCTTATGCTGTTGCTGAAACTATGACAAATGTGCTTGGAATTTTTTGGGAATTTGAATGAAATGAGCTATTTCTGTTCATAATTTCTGGTCTTCAGATATAAGTGATGTGATAAGATATTTGTACACTGGCACACTACAACATCACAATTTCTGGTCATCAGATATTTGCGATTGGTGTATATGAATATCTCTTCAAAACTCAATAATCATGATTTCTGGTCGTCAGGAATTCATGGTTACGATTGGAATCAGGATATGAAAAGTATCTTGAAATGACAAACATAACTGTGCATTTGCATTTGCATAGCATATCATTTTTGCATAACAGGTGTTGTTTTTGCAGGTGCCTGCTAACCTTTATTTAGTTTTCAGGCACGATAGCTGATACCCCAGTTCACCGATATTCTACCCGACGCAATCAAGCCAGAGTAATGGAACAAGTTCAGACTGAATTAGCTGATTTGAGAGGGAGGATGAAGCAGTTCATGAACCTGATGCAGGGGATTGCTCAAGGGCAGCAGGAGCTGAGGACCGGTTAGGAGACCATGAGGGTTGGTTAAGATGCTGTGAGAGTCACTATTCAGAGGCTGGAGACTGAAATCCCAAATCGCAATGTGTGCACTCCTCCTGTCGTCAACATCCCCACTGGTGGGGTACATCTGGGACTTGACAATAATGGCTTAGAGGATAATCAAGATGACCAGTTTACCGCATTCAACAATGACATGGGTTTCTACAATGAAGACCAGAAGTACGAAGGGTTAGATGAAAGACTCAAGGCTATTGAGAGCCAAAATCCTCTAGGGATTGATGTAGAAGACATGGGTCTCGTGCAAGGTGTGAAAATCCCTCCCAAGTTCAAGCTCCCTACATTGGATAAGTACAATGGCAGTACCTGTCCCAAAACACATTTGCAAGCTTACAATCGTAAGATTGCCGCTTATACTGAAGACCAAAAGCTCTGGATGTATTTTTTCCAGGATAGTCTGTCAGGCGCCTCCCTGGAATGGTACGTTAAGCTGGACAGGGTTCATATAAAGAGCTGGAAAGATTTGTGCGCTGCGTTTCTGAAGCAGTATCAATATAATTTGGATATGGCGCCCAATCGTACTCAACTGCAGAGTATGACTCAGGATCACAAGGAGGGCTTTAAACAGTACGCACAGAGATGGAGAGAATTGATTGCTCGAGTTCAACCACCTTTGGGTGATCGTGAGATGGCTGATATGTTCATGAGCACACTCCAAGGGCCGTATTTGGATAGATTGGCTGTGTGTCCTTCCACAGGGTTTGCTGACATTGTTGTTGCTGGGGAACGAATAGAGAGTCTACTGAAGTTGGGTAAGATTCAAGATGTCAGTGGGACTGGTGCTTCGAGTTCGAGGAAACCCTTTGCTAATGGATCAAGGAAAAGAGAAGGGGAGTCCAGTGCTGTGCATAGAGGAGGAAGCAGAGGTAGGACTCAGTCCTATCATCAGGTGGATGCTGTAACCATTCCGGTTCGAGCAGGACAACAAGCTCCAGATCAGCAAGCTAGACCCCGATTCCAGACTAATAGCCAAGGGACCGTAAGTTTGATCCCTTGCCTATGACATATGCTGCTTTGTTACCACAATTGCTCAAAGAGAAGTTGGTTGAACTATGGACTATGAGGCCGCTAGATACTGGAAAATTGCCTCAAGGTTATGAAGCTAATGCTCGATGTGAATTTCATTCTAGTGCGCAAGGCCACTCGATAGAGAAGTGCTGGGCCTTTCAACATAAGGTTCAGGACTTGATCGACGTAAAATCTATTAATTTCTCTAAGCCGCCGAATGTTCGTGATAATCCAATGCCTCATCATGGAGGTGCAGGCACGAATGCTATTTCTGATGGTGAGAAATTGAATCTGATTACTGATGTTAATTTGGTAAAGACTCCGTTGTTGCTGGTAAAAGAGCGTTTGTTAAGAGGAAAGGTATTTCCCGGATGTGGCTCTGATTGTGAGGATTGTTCAAGACAGATTAATGGCTGCAGTAAGTTGAAAGTTGGGCTGCAGGATCTTATGGACGAAGGAAGGCTTCAGTTTGATAAGATAGAGAAGGAAGAAGATGTTTCTGCCGTTACCATTTATTATAATCCAGTTGAAATACAGGTGCCTGTTGAAGATCCTGTTGCTATCATCGTGCCCGAGAGGCCGAGACCAGTTACGATTATAGTTCCTGAATTTGCTTCTTATTTGTCTAATAGGGCAGTTCCATGGCAGTATGGAACTAATACTCATCAAGGAGGAAGTCAACAGAAAGCAGAGGTTGTTGTTGGTACCAGTGTTGAGAATGTCAATGGACCTAGTGGTTTCACCAGGAGTGGTCGACTGTTTGCTCCCCAGACTCTAAGGAGTGATAAAGAAGCTGAAGCCGCTGCAAGAGCAAAAGGAAAACAAGTTGTTGATGATAAGGTGACTGTTCAGGAAGAGGACCCTAAAGTCAATTTTGATAATGATGTTGAGGAATTTATAAGGATTATCAAAAAGAGCGATTACAAGATCATTGATCAGCTCAATCAGACACCCTCTAAAATTTCAATATTATCCCTGTTAATGAGTTCAGATGCACACCGGGCTGCTTTGTTGAAGGTTCTGAATATGGCATATGTTCCCCAAGAGATTATGGTGAATCAGTTGGAGGGAGTAATTTCTAATGTCAACGTAAGCCACGGGTTGGGGTTTACAAATAAAGATTTGACTCCAGATGGACGTAATCACAACAAAGCGTTGCACATCACACTTGAATGTAAAGGAGCTGTTTTGTCGCATGTGCTGGTCGACACAGGTTCTTCCTTGAACGTGTTACCCAAAAAGGCCCTGATGAAAATTGAAGTAGATGGATTGATTCTTAGACCCAACGATCTGATTGTGAGAGCTTTCGATGGATCCCAAAGATCGGTGTTTGGAGAGGTAGAATTACCAATACAGGTTGGTCCACAGATATTCAAGACAATCTTTCATGTTATGGACATTCAGCCTGCTTATAGCTGTTTGTTAGGCCGACCGTGGATTCACGCAGCAGGCGCAGTTACCTCCACACTACATCAGAAGCTCAAATATGTGTTCGAGGGTCAAGTGGTTACCGTTTGCAGTGAGGAAGATATATTTGTGAGTCATCTATCCACTTTCAAGTATGTGGAAATGGATCGAGTGATTCATGAAACCCTGTGCCAGTCTTTTGAAGCCTTGAATATCAACAATTTCCCAGAATCTACTTCAGCATTAGTGGTGTCAAATGTGCCAGTTGGGCCGAGTGCATCAATTGCGTCCTACAAGCAGGACAGAGAAGTGGTTGAAAGCGGAAATGCCCAAGGTTGGGGTAAAGCTATTGACGTGTTTGTGAAAGAAGATAAGTTCGGCATTGGATACCAACCGGGCCGGACGCCAGTTCCCCGATTCCGTGGGCCAATCAATTTCAACAGTGGAGGAATTATCAACCCTAATCAGTCCTGCTCGGCAATAGAAGATGACGCTGAAAGCTCAGATTATCTGGACAGATGGGTGTATTCACTGGCTCCAGGAGAGGCATTGCAAAACTGGTATAGTGAAGAAATCATTCATGTTGTACATCATTCAGAGTAATAATTCTTGTCTTTCATAATGCATAAAATCCCACACTCTGCCCAAGGTGTGAGGATCCATTTGTAGGGCCACCATATTTTCTCATATAATGTTCAAACATCAATAAAGAGGACGTTTTTGTTTTCAAATTTGTGTTCCTTTATTCTTTCTATTTTTTATTTTTGCACAAAGAAAATAAAAATGATAATGCACTTTCTTTTGTTTTTAAGCAAAAATAATCTAAAATAAAGCATCAATCCAATCATGCAGACTTGATTTTGTGGATTCCTCTGAAAATGATTCTGTTATGCCCACGTATGATTTTGACAATCCGATTTATCAAGCTGAGGAGAAAAGTGATGAAGACTATGAACTCCCGGAAGAGTTGGCTAGGTTGTTGAAACAGGAAGAGAAGACCATTCAGCCTCATCAGGAAGCTCTTGAGATTATTAATATCGGTTCAGAAGAAAGCAAGAAAGAGATCAAGATTGGTGCAAGTCTGCGGGCTGATGTAAAGCAAGAGCTGATAGTCATGCTGCGTGAATACGTTGACATCTTTGCTTGGTCATATCAAGATATGCCAGGTTTAGATACAGACATAGTTGTGCATAGACTACCATTGAAAGAGGATTGTCCACCGGTCAAGCAAAAGCTGCGCAGAACGAAACCAAAAATGGCTTTGAAGATCAAGGAAGAAGTACAGAAGCAGTTGGATGCAGGTTTTCTGGCAGTAACCAACTATCCTCCCTGGGTGGCCAATATAGTACCGGTGCCGAAGAAAGATGGCAAAGTCAGAATGTGTGTGGATTACAGAGATCTCAATAGGGCGAGCCCTAAAGATGACTTTCCACTTCCTCATATTGATGTGCTGGTTGACAATACTGCTCAGTTTTCAGTGTTCTCATTTATGGATGGATTCTCCGGGTACAATCAGATAAAGATGGCGCCTGAAGACATGGAGAAGACGACATTCATTACCCCATGGGGTACCTTCTGTTACAAAGTAATGCCTTTTGGGTTGAAGAATGCAGGGGCAACTTATCAAAGAGCAATGGTGACGTTATTCCACGATCTAATTCATAAAGAGATCGAGTGCTATGTGGATGACATGATTGCGAAATCAAAGACAGAAGAGGGACATCTGATCAACTTGAAGAAATTGTTTGAGAGGTTGAGGAAATTCAGGTTGAGAGTGAATCCTAACAAGTGTACTTTTGGCGTGCGGTCCAGAAAATTGCTGGGTTTTATGGTCAGTGAAAAAGGAATAGAGGTTGATCCTACTAAAGTGAAAGCTATACAAGATACGCCTGTACCAAGAACTGAGAAAGAAGTTCGCGGCTTTCTAGGGAGATTGAACTACATTTTAAGGTTCATATCTCACCTAACTGCCACCTGCAAACCGATATTCAAAATGCTAAGAAAAGATCAAACGGTCAGGTGGAATGATGATTGTCAAAATGCATTCGATAAAATAAAAAGATATTTGCAGGAACCTCCGATTCTGATACCTCCAGTTCAAGGGAGACCACTAATTATGTATTTGACAGTGCTCGAAGGATCCATGGGTTGTGTTCTCGGTCAACACGACGAGGCAAGTAGGAAAGAACATGCTATCTACTACCTGAGCAAGAAGTTTACAGATTGTGAATCACATTATTCAATGCTTGAGAAGACATGATGTGCACTCGCATGGGCCGCCAAGCGATTGAGACAATATATGCTCACACATACTACCCTGTTGATCTAAAAAATGGATCCGATCAAGTATATTTTTGAGAAACCAGCGCTTACAGGCAGAGTTGCAAGGTGGCAGATGGTACTGACAGAGTACGATATTCAATATACTTCGCAAAAGGCAATCAAAGGAAGTATACTGTCAGATTATCTTGCGCAATAGCCTCTTGATGATTACCAACCCATGAAGTTTGATTTCCCTGATGAGGACATCATGTTTCTTAAAGCGAAAGACTGCGAGGAACCACTTCTGGAGGAGGGGCCTGACCCTGAATCCAAATGGAGTTTGATGTTTTACGGGGCAGTTAATATGAATGGGTGCGGAGTTGGTGCAGTTCTCGTTATGCCAGAAGGTGTTCACATGCCCTTCACTGCCCGAGTAACTTTCGGGTGTACCAACAATGAAGCAGAATACGAAGCTTGCATACTAGGGATTGATGAAGCTATTGATTTACGAATCAAGACCCTCGATATCTTTGGTGATTCAACCCTGGTAAACAATCAAGTAAAGGGAACTTGGCACACACATCAGCAGAATTTGATTCCGTATAGAGATTATACGAGGAGATTGCTGACATTCTTTACAACTGTCAAGTTGTACCATGTTCCCAGAGATGAAAATAAGTTTGCAGACGCCTTGGCCATTATATCTTCGATGATCAAAGTGCATGGTTGGAACTTTGTGCCCAGGATTGATGTGTCTCGTCTTGATAGACTTGCTTTTGTGTTTGATGTTGATGCAGTGTCTGACAACAAGCCTTGGTACCATGACATTAAATGCTTCTTGAAAAATCAAGAATACCCGCTTGGGGCATCTTCCAAAGACAAGAAGACATTAAGAAGGCTAGCCGGTAGTTTCTTCTTGAACAAAGATGGCGTGTTGTATAAGAGAAATTTTGACACGGTTCTGCTCAGATGCGTGGATAGACACGAAGCAGACCTGTTGATGATTGAAGTGCACGAAGGCTCTTTCGGTGCCCATGTCGGAGGACATGCGATGGCTAAGAAATTGTTGAGATTGGGGTATTATTGGTTGACAATGGAGTCAGATTGCTGCAAGTATGCCTGCAAGTGTCACAAATGCCAGATCTATGCAGACAAAGTACATGTTCCTCCAAATTTATTGAGTATCATGTCCTCTCCCTGGCCCTTTGCAATGTGGGGCATTGATATGATTGGGAAAATTGAGCCTACTACTTCAAACGGCCATCGTTTCATCTTGGTCGCCATTGATTACTTCACTAAATGGGTTGAAGCAGCATCTTATGCCAATGTCACTAAGCAAGTGGTAGCTCGTTTCTTGAAAAGAGATATTATTTGTCGATATGGAGTTCCCAAAATAATCATTACTGATAATGGTTCTAATTTGAATAATAAGATGATGGATGAGCTATGCCGGGACTTCAAAATCGAACACCACAATTCTTCTCCGTACCGCCCGAAGATGAATGGCGCAGTCGAAGCGGCCAACAAAAATATCAAGAAGATTGTGCAGAAGATGGTTGTCATGTACAAAGATTGGCATGAGATGTTACCATTGGCTTTGCATGGGTATCGAACATCAGTCCGCACGTCCACTGGGGCAACACCATACTCACTTGTATACGATATGGAGGCAGTTCTACCGGTTGAAGTTGAGATCCCCTCTCTCCGAGTGTTGATGGATGTTAAGCTAGATGAAGTTGAATGGGTACGAGCCAGATTTGATCAGCTGAGCCTTATTGAGGAGAAGCGATTAGCATCGATATGTCATGGCCAGCTATACCAGCGCAGAATGAAGAGGGCATTCGACCAAAAGGTTCGACCTCAAGTTTACAAGGTCGGAGATGTGGTAATCAAGCGAATACTTCCTCCGAGTACAGATCACAGGGGCAAGTGGACTCCTAATTATGAAGGTCCATTCATGGTTAAAAAGGTTTTCTCAGGTGGAGCCTTATTGCTGACAACCATGGATGGTGAAGACTTTTCATCCCTTGTTAATTCAGATGCAGTTAAAAAATACTTCGTATAAATAGACCCGCTGGATAAAAGAATAAAAAATCCAGGCAAAAAAGGGCATCCTGGCGAACCAAAAACAGAATAAAGGTTCGGGAAAAAATTAGGGATATAATCGAAAAGAATTGTACACCCGGTAAGTTGAAAACCCGAAAGGGCAACTTAGGCAAAAATGGGTATCCCGATGGATTGAAAACCTGAAAAGGCGATCCACGCAAAAGAGGGATTTAAGTGAATGACTGCAGTCTGAATTAATCTGTACGTTCTCTACTCTTCAACAAAGTAGCAAACTTTCCGAAGGAGGAATTGTTCCGACCACGAACTTCCGAAGGCGAAGATGATCAGGAGAGTTGGAGTACATACTGGCTATAACAGAATCAGAAATCAGTTGGAATCCAATTTCCGCATTATCATTAGGATAGATTTCTTTTCTCAATTTTATGGCAATCAACTCTTTCAGGGGTTTGCTTTCGATTGTAAATTCTCCAATTTTGGCATTTTATCAATAAAATTGAATATTCAGTCACAAGCTTTTATTTTCATTTTACTGTTTTGTTTGCAAAAACGTCCGATTTTTTATAATAAAACATTACTTTCAAAATATCATGGCCTTGCAAAACATGCACAAAAAAGACAATTAAAGTTACTTTGCTTGTTGGACGACCTTGGATGGTGGACTCAAAAAACCACGCAATATCCTGGGGCATGTGCATATATTCTTTCTGTTGCAGGTAATGAGTGCGATCGATCCAAGTAGCACTAAATTATCTCTCATCACCAACAGATATTTGCTATGACTTGATACAGTTGTATCTTATTAAGTCGATTCTCTTATTCAAGATTTCTCACCGGGTTTTGTGACGACAATAGTTGCCGAAGATTGAATTCTTCTGTGTTGATAACGGTTATTAAGGCAGTGAGCACTCCATGTCCATAACGAGTGCAAATCCTCCGGTACCTCGCAGACGATGTAAAGGGTAGTTCAAGACGGGGTGTTCATCTAAGAGTTTGAAAACGCTTGGTTTTCTATAAAATCCTCTTAAGAGACGAAGCTTCTCGCAGTAACATCCCCTGTGGCGTTTATTCTCGGCAGGATGTACCAGTAAGTGGTAGTGCCATATTTCCCGCAGGTTTCAGCATGTGAAATTTGTCAAAGAATAATCCCCAGCGGAGTTGTTGACCCTCCCGAACATGGGGCATGTTGAGTTTCCCCAGCAGGAGATGTTTCAGATCTATTATCCCCAGTAGAGTTTGAGGACGTTTAGTCTTCTGTAAAATCCTCTCAAAAGGCGTTCCCCAGCAGAGACGCTTTAAAGCGGTTTCCTCCAGCAGAGTTTGTTATAAACTCATCATCCCCAATGGAATCATCAAAAGGAAAGTTCGCCTAACATGGGGCATTGTGGTACTTATCCTAAGCTTGACATTCGTATTCCTCAACAGATTGTATTCCAACTAGGATTTGCATATCCCCGGCAGAGTAGCCCTGATTCCCAGCAAGATCATATCTCTGGTAATGGTATCCCCACAGAGTTCGACATTTTGACAGTAATTTCCCCAGCAAGGTCTAAATAGATCGAGGGAATCTCTTCTTCAGCAAAGTGTCAGCATATAATATTACCCAGCCGATTGTGTAATTCTCAGTATTGCTCATTTACAGCTCAAGTCCATCGACAGTATGGCAAGCCAGTAGTCGCCTGGCGTCGTTCAAAAAGACATTGTTGAAAGTCCAACGACAGATTGGCAGAAATCCAATACGAATTGGTAAAAGTCCAACGACAGTTTGGAAAAGCTGCAAAAGTGCATCTGAAGATGGAAAGTTTGAGATTCCAAAGCCGGTTTGGTAATCATTGAAGTCCAACGACAGTTTGGCAGAAATCCAACACGAGTTGGTAAAAGTCCAATGACAGATTGGCAGAAATCTGGCACAAATTGGTAAAAGTCCAACGACAGATTGGCAGAAATCCAATATGAATTGGTAAAAGTCCAACGACAGATTGGCAGAAATCCAATACAAATTGGTAAAAGTCCAACGACAGATTGGCAGAAATCCAATACAAATTGGTAAAAGTCCAACGACAGATTGGCAGAAATCCGACACGAATTGGTAAAAGTCCAACGACAGATTGGCAGAGAAGCTCAAGTCCATCGACAGTATGGCAAGCCAGTAGTCGCCTGGCGTCGTTCAAAAAGACATTGTTGAAAGTCCATCGACAGTATGGCAAGCAAGTAGTCGCCTGACGTCATTCAAAAAGACATTGTTGAAAGTCCATCGACAGTATGGCAAGCCTGTAGTCGCCTGGCGTTGTTCAAGAAGACATTGGTGAAAGTCCATCGACAGTATGGCAAGCCAGTAGTCGTTTAGCGTCGTTCAAAAAGACATTGTTGAAAGTCCATCGACAGTATGGCAAGCCAGTAGTCGTCTGGCGTCGTTCAAAAGACAGATCTCTCCGACAGCGTTTCATTAAAGCTTCAATCCAGCAGTCCTATTGGGTTTATATCCCTTTTGTTCTTCATCATCCAAAGCAAATTTTTGGTTATATTTGGTATTCAATCGCTATATACCTGGAAAGTCTGAAAGC
The DNA here is from genome assembly GCA_022829125.1 of Lathyrus tuberosus. NCBI lineage: Eukaryota > Viridiplantae > Streptophyta > Magnoliopsida > Fabales > Fabaceae > Lathyrus > Lathyrus tuberosus. The sequence continues at coordinate 10,804,611 of JALAZF010000104.1, forward strand.
AATCGCTTTCAGGAATTCAGGTCTACAGTGTTTGAATAGGGGCAGCAATAATACCCCAAAATTTGCTCTCTCTTTTGTCATCCTAGCATAGCATTATCATATATCATATTATATCCATCTCATTAGCATTACATTGCATCTTTAACACAGAAAAATGAAGCATAACATCCCTCTTACCATCAAGGCATGTGATCAGGGGAAAGATGGACAATCAAGGAATCATTCACAACACAAACGGTCAAACAAGTTGCCTCAAGGCAAGCCAAGAGGTCTTTCATGTCTCATACTATCTCAATTGATCATCCAAGACCTCAAGAGAGTGAGATTCAATAGGAGATTGAAGCACTACATCTTTCACTATGCAAGAGATCCAAAAAATGAAGGAAAACCCTCAAAAGAGATGGTTCATTAGTTCAAAAGCACCCTCAAGTGGCATATCTCATCATCCTTTAAGAGGATACACAACATACTCTGAGGAATTTGAAATTGAAGACTGCATATTTTTCTCCTAGGAGGTGGGTACCAAAACTAGGGTTTCCAATTAAATCAGGGTATCTTTGATTTTTTGGATAAAAATTGATGTCATGGTATTCTACATGTCCTTAAGTATATGAGTGTGGAAAATTGCCTCTCAATTGGTGTTAGGAGTGGTTCAATTGGATGAAAGATAAAAAATCAGGAAAATTGGGGCTAAGTCAAATAATCAGAGGAAAAAGTCAACTCTTGACTTTTGGAGGCCAAATTCATGAAATTCATGTTATATATGACCAATGTACAAAATTTTATCAAGAGACTCCAAAGGGATCATGAAAAAATCAAGATTTGGAAAGTTGCCATTTTTGGAAGAAGTAGGGTTTCCAAAAATAGTAATTTTAGGCCATTTTGCATCAGACTTTGAACCAAGGCCATTCATAATTGAAGCATCAAATGAAAATTCCACTCGGCCACAACAAAATGTCTTGTTTCAAGCTTCAAATCCATGTGTAGAACATCCCCATTGGATAAGAATTGAGAGAGTTATGGATGATCAAAGTTGAGGAAAACTTGGGCAAGAATGCAAGTCAGCTTGGACAAATTTCAGGTCACGCGCCATCGTTTCTACAAACATGTGGTGGGCCAAATGTTTTGATCAATTACTCATGGTTAGAGGCCTCAAATGAAAAATCTTTCAACATGAAAGTTGTTCCTCTATGTGAGATCTTCAAAATTGGTGTTCATGATTTTTTCATTTGATCAAAGGTTAAGAAGTTATGTTGAGTCCAATTTGCTTTGATCATGCTGAAAACCCAGGTGCCAAGATACCTTGCCAGCCAACCCTTTGCCTCGCCCATAACCAGTTCCCATACCTTTGTGTTCCAATCCATTTTTCAACCTATTCCAAGCCTTGTTTCAATTCAATTCTCATACCAAACATGTCCTTTTACATATCCTCTTTCAAATGAATCCAAAAACTCACCAAACAATCCATTGAGTAGAGAGAAAAACATCATCAAATCACCCTATATTCCACTGATGCATTGATGGCTTTGATGCACAATTTGGTTCAGACATCCATCAAATGATTCTTTCCCTTATTTGAACACACCATTGCCATTACAAACATTTGCTATAGTACGTGCCTTGCATGAAAGTGGAAAGAACAAACTTGTTGAGCAAGTTTCTGATACACCAGCTGTGCCATTGCAAGTTCATTTTCATCTCCACCTTAGCTCTCCATGAACCAGCTGTACCATATCATTGCTCTCCCTAACTAACTTGACTCAGTTAGTTAGGGATGACTCACCTAAACCACCATGACTCAATTAACCAACTCAGGTTAACAATGGTTAGAGCACACTATAAATCAAAACCTCACTCTCAAAATTCATTTCAACACTCATTTTTTCACACTTTCACTCAGAAACTCTCTCTTCTTCTCTCTCAATCTCACCATTGCCATTGATTTTCGAAGCTCACTTTGTTCAATTCTCTCCAAAACTCTCCCTGATTATCTCTCAAGTTCTCTACATAGCAACTGGTTTTGAAGCTTGGATTTCAATTCTTCTCCACTGAATCATCATCAATTTCTTCATCTAAGCCTTTATTTGGGCAAGAGTAGCTCAAAGAGGAAGCAGAATCTCTGGTTTTCTGAAGAATATCTCAAGGTCACAAATCTTCAGGTACGAATTTCCACCATTATAGATATGATTTGAAGATGTTATCAGGTTCTTGAAGCTTCTTATAAGCTCAAGAACTTGTCTGGCTAGTTGATAGGCCTTTAGAGGCATAGTTGAAAAGTTAGGGCAAATCTTCTTCTGTTCGATTCTCTCATTTCATGAACTTTTTGTGCATTTTATCACTGGATCCGTGCTCTCCATTACTTCCTCTTCATTTTGGTATAATATTTGTGAAATTCTGGGAAACATGAAGTTGCAGACGGTGGTTGTTGACCGGAGAAGGTGACCGGAGGTCCCTCTCCGGCCGGTGATCATTATTCTAGGGTTTTTTCTCAGGTTTTAATCATGACCGTTGGAAGAGCATGATCTGATGGCCAAAAACGTGCCAGCACATTAAAATGCACATGCACCTCACGTGTTTTATTTCTGATCTCAATTAATCAATGTGGGGTGCAGTGCATAGTAGTGTGTGTGGTCCTTCACGTGTGTGTTTGGGATTTGTGTACTTTGACTTTGGTGTTGACATGACTTGATCCAATGGTGTGGATTGCTTGACTTTTGGTTGACTGAGTGTGCACCATTGTTGGTATGGATTACGTGTAATTGGACCTTGGACTACATTGCTGTTTGCACCCCATGTTTTAAAGCCCAAACCAATTTGAACTGGTTATTTGCTATGCATGCACCCCTCCCTTGATTTCCATTTCTTTTTATTTTCTCCATTTTATGCACGTTTTTTTTTAATTTTTAAAAATACCAAACAACATCATAAAATCCTAGAAAAATTCATGAACATTTTCAAGAAATTTAGAAAATTTTTGATATTTTTATTTCATGAATTTATGACATTTTTTCCCCTGTTTCATAATTCTCTTTGAATTTTCATTTGTATGCATTCCAAATGTGATATATGAATTTGTATAATTTTGTTCTTGCTTATTACAAATTTTTTTGATTTGATTCTTTTTGGTTTGATTCAATAATACATTGAAGCATGTTAGATGATTTTTGTTTGATTTTTTAGATCATTTTATGACATGTTTTGATGCTTATCTTTGCACCACTTTGTTTGATGTTTCAACTTGACCTAATTGCATTGTTTGAAGTCATTTTACTTTGAATTTGGACATGCTATCTTGATGTATGATTCACTTATGATTTAGGAATTCCAATACCATGCTTGCCTAATTTTCATAGGTCCATTTGATTTTTTTTGATGCATTACATTTGAAGCATAATCCATGTTATATCATTTTAATTTTAGTGCATGTTTGCATGAATTTTTTTGTGTATATTTGAATGATCATTTGCATATTGCATGAGCTATGATATTATAGGTCATTGGTACATATTATAGGTCATCTTTGCATGTTCATTTCCATTTGAACTTTGTGCATCATTAACATGTATTGTGTGCACTTTCTTTTTGAACTTTCATTTCAAGTCTTCTTCTATTACTTCTTGAATGTCTTGATGGTTGATTCATGGATACTTTGAGATGTTTATAAACCATTTTCCATTTAGTTTCAATTCTGATCCTTAGATTACATGTTCCATTTATGCATGTCCCTTTCCTTTCTTTTCATCTTTCATCTTCCTTTCTTATGAAAACATGTTTGAATGCTATGGATGATGATTGTTGCCTATTCATTGGAACTTGTATGATGATATTCACTTGTTGTCCATATGATGCACATTCTGGTTGTGACCTTAAGATTTGATTCTTCATCTTTTTCTTTGGAACTTTAATGTGTATTAAGTACTTTTCACTTCTTATGCATGTTTCCTTGTTTACTAACCATGTAGGGGCTTTGGTAAGTTGAAATTGAGTGTGGATAAGGAATCCACATTCAAACTTCTTTCCTTTCATCTTTTACAATTCAATCTTGTATTTTGTTAAGCACTTATGTGCTTTCTTTGATTAACTCATTACTTTCCCTTTTGAGTTACAATTCATCTTCTACTTTAGAAGTGAATTGTTTAATTCATTCCTTCTTTAGACTTTAGGTTTTGCAACCTCACAAACCATTAGGATCACTCCCTTAACTAATCAATTAGGATTGAGTCTTAGTTCACATAGATTTTACCTTTCTTCTTTCTTGAGTCTTTCATATTCTCATCTCAAAGAAAATTCAAAATATGTAATAAAGGTAGGCATTTATTGCATTTAGGCCTTTCATATAAAGAAAAGATTGTAAGGGGTCTTCTCTTATAATCTTAGAATGTGTAGCATATAGCCCATCTTGGGTCAATGTGTTAAACATTTGATCTTGTATGAGGGACTTAAATGCAATATTTGTTGAAGGTATAAACAATAAAACACTTCTTCATTTCATAATCAACAAAAACACTTAATAAATACAAGTATGCTAGTGTGTTTGAACCTTAATAATTGGAACTAAGTGTGAGGGTCTTCTTCACCCTTAGTGTGCCTTCTTACTCATTCCATCTTGGAATGTGAGGATGTACACATTCCAATGATTAAGATTTAGATACACTATCATATGCAAACAAATAACAAAAACTCTTAAAAGACAAAAACAAACAATAATGTCTTTCCTTCGGGAATTCTTTTCTCACCTCATTCACTCTCAGCATACGAACGTGCTTCTACTCGTTCTCTTGCAAGACGGTAACGCACTCGGACCAGCGAGCCTGCAACACCTGAGCTAGAACGTTAGTCGTTCCTAAAAAACACAAACAACTTTCCCTTAGGTGAGGGGAACTACGTCGCTCTGATTCTCATGCTCCCGATGAGATACGTAGGCAGTGGGGTAGGGCCCATTCGAGCACTTCTTTTATTTTCCCTACATTTGTTTCTCTTTCTCTTTCTCTTTCTTTTCCAGTTCCTTTTCCAACATCTTTCTTTACACCCTTTGATCGAGCAGCAAGCATGGATCCCATCGGGTACGATGGACGCGAGGGGGTGCTAATACCTTCCTCTCGCGTAACCGATTCCCGAATCCAGTTCTCTTGGTTGCAAGACCATGCTATATCCGTTCCTTCAGGTTTACGCAGTGTTTCCTTTCCCTCTCTTGGGATAAATATACATTGCTGGCGACTCTGTTTTGTGCCACTTTCGCATTTGTACTTGGATGAAAATCCCAGGAGCGACAGCTGGCGACTCTGCTGGGGACAGGTTGACCTATTGCAGGTCCATCCTAAGCGAGTCAATCCTAGCGCTTGTCTGTTTTTCTTTCATTGGGTGTTTACTATTGTGTTGTATTTACCGTTTTATTGTATGGTTACTTACTGCTTTACTGTACATTATTGTATTTACCGCATTTTAGCATTTTTATTTCATATGATATATTATGCTATATTGGACTGTGCTGGTTTTCTGTTTGGCGGGATGGGATTTCTGAGAGATGAGCTCAGTACACAGGCTTGAGTATACATTTAGACTTAGAGTGGAGAGTAGTGGGACCTACGTGCCATCTGTGTACGTTGGGTAATCACGAAATTCACAGATAGACGAGGCTATCTTGGGACCCATCATGGCGTACGTATCTTGTGTATTCCAGGATGTCGATCTAGAGAGCTGTCGACTCTTGTGACCAATCATGAGGACCTTAGTGGAAACATCTCTCTTTAGCAGTGACAGTGGCAGACCACATTCTGTGGCAAACCCACTCGCACCCGAGGGCCTACTTTGGAACTTGCATAGGATGACCTTTATTTTCTAAGGTGAGTCAGTGGACGACCTCTTTGATTGGCATAGCATTGTATCCTACGGGCTGAATGTGCTATCGCTTCTCAAACCTCCGAGGCTGACAAGCCTTGTTTTCTAGGAACCACATGTGAGTATGGGTGGGATGTTTACAGGATTGCAGGTAACCCAACCTCCTACATACCTTACTTGGCGATTCTAGGATTGTTACAGACAGTGTATCCTATGACAGTGGTTTGAGTATTCATCTCAGATATATTGCCGGATTCAGTACAGAGACACAGTGCACACAGTTCAACACAGACACAGACATCTGGATACTTGATCACATGCCTTTTGCATTTGCATACCCATATCATAACAGGTTATGTTTGTCATTTTCAGGTACCTACCATATTGTCTGATTCCAATCATGAGTTCCCAAGAGGTTGGGGTTAAAAGGAAGAATAATGTGTCGTATAAATTCCCTGATCCTAAGCTGGATTCATTGAACAAGATGATAAACATGGCTGGTTCTGGTGTTCTCAGCACTTTTCAGAAGGAATATGGAGAGCTGGTTAAAATGGTATGTGCATTCACAAAGTATGAGAAGGATGGGTTGCACACTTTCTTACAGTTCTATGAACCGTCAATGAGATGTTTCCTGTTCCCTGACTACATTTTGATGCCCACTTTGGAGGAATTCTCATTTATTTTGGGAATTCCAGTCACGTCTTCTATACCGTATTTTTCTGAAGATGCTCTTACCCCCAAAGTAATTGCTGCTGCTCTACATCTGGACCTGTCTGTTGTGAAAAGTGGCCTGAGTAAGCTTAAAGAAGACGAAGGATTTCATTTGGAGTTTCTTTTCCACCAAGCTCAGGAAGCTGCCAAGGCTAAAAATTGGACCACTTACAATGCTGTGTTAGCTCTTTGTATCTATGGTTTGGTGATTTTCCCCGGTCAACCTGACTTTGTTGATATGCAGGCGATGAAAGTGTTCGTTTCGAAGAATCCGATTCCTACCCTGCTAGGGGATTTTTATTACTCAGTACACTACAAAAATGAGAAGGGAAGAGGAAGTCTGGTTAGTTGCTGTACCCAATTGTTATGTCATTGGCTCTTCAAACATTTACCTCGAACTGGTGCTTTCGTAGAAACTATTGAGACAATGAAATGGTCCAAGAGATTGATAGGTTTGACTGCCAATAACATCATTTGGTTTGATCCCAAATTACTGACAATAGAGCTTACTGTTAAATGTGGAAGTTTTCCGAATGTGCCTCTACTTGGAAGAAGAGGTGGGATTAATTACAACCCGGTGTTGGCTGTTAGACAATTTGGTTATGCTTCGAGAAAGCCTCCTGCTAATGTGCCACTTTCGCGTTTGTACTTAGAAATCAAGAAATCGATTCCCCGACTTTTCTAAACGCGATTAAATCGGGTAAGGGTGCGAAACTCGATTATCTTATCGTTGTGTATGATTATGTATGTGTGTTTGCATGTTGTATTGTCTCGTTCGATAGTTTTTCGGGTATAGGTCGAGAACGCGTAAACGAGTAGAAATCGATGTTTTCACGGACGGAAATCGATATAATTTGTGTTGTATGATCTCTATATGTTTATGAACCATTTCTATTAACGGTTTTGCTGATGGAAGTGATTTGGGGAAGAAAAATGGAATTTTTGGGTTATGGAACAGTGCATCACGAAGCAGAAATTCTGCTTCTGGTGTGAAGCGCCGGGCGATGTGCTTGTTTCGCCGGGCGGTTAGTTCTTTCGCCGGGCGGTTTTGAGAGGCGTAGAGGTTACAAGTTCCTGACTCTTTGAGTCATTTGGGTGGGATTAGTGTCGCCTGTGCTTCGCCAAGCGAAGTAGAGGCGAAGAGTGTTTCGCCGGGCGGTTGGCGTGTTTCGCCGGGCGGTTGGGAGATTTTTTTTCAAATAATACTTTTTCCTTAAAAATTCATAACTCTCGAACCGTATTTCCGATTTAAGTGTTATTTATATCGTTGGAAAGCTTATAAAATGTTCTTGCTTGTGACGATGGTTTTGAGATTGTTGGCCGATTAAATTATGTCGGAAATTTGGAATAGTGTCGGTTTGTCGACTTTTGTCGTTATAAGTGTGCGTAATTGAGGTGTATCGTGCAAAGTGTTGTTGTATGATGTAAATGCATGTGTTTAAATGGTGTTATGATGAGTTGTGGCGGTATGATAATTAAACGCATTGTTTTGGGCATAAGTGCAAGGTGTGATTTTGTTGATTGAGGTGAATGTATTTACGTGTGTGCATACTAAATGTCATGAGTCATTGTATGCCAAGCATCATGATATGCATTGTTGTGACGTCCTGAGTGACGGTTTGGTTCCAGAGGGAATCTGCTATAACATCGTGTGCCCGTGTGGGGACCTAAAGTGATGGTTATAGACGATCGTGTGCCCGTGTGGGGACCTAAAGCGATCGGATTGTGTGACCATGTGGGGACCTAAAGCAATCCATAAACGTCGTGTGCCCATGTGGGGACCTAAAGCGACGGGTGAACATCGTAGGCCCGACGGGGAGTTACACTAAGTAACGAGCAATGGTTCTAATAGTTCCTGAGTGAACTGGTGATGAGACATGAGAAACATTGGAAGTCGGTACCCGCATGGCATGTGCATAGAGTCGTTGTGTCGGTCTCTGTGCATTTGCATAATCATGGATTAAGTGTGTATGTTTAATTGTGAATGTGATTGTTGAGACGGAATATGTGTGATAGTATTGATGATGAGTGTAATGTGTATAATTGATGTGCCTTGGTGACGATTACCTGATATTTGTACTGTGTTGTGTTATATTGATTGTGGTGCATTTGTGGTGAGAATATTATACTTGTGCATTTCTGTGTTAATATATAATTTTATGCAACTGTATTATGATTGTTTTTCTCACCCTTCTGCTGTTTTATAATGCTCTATGAGGCATTGCAGATTAGAATTGCTGGAGGTCTTTTTATGAAGCTTTGCGTCTTCATTCTTTTGTCGGTCGGCTCTGATATGTGACACCGGGTAGTTAGGGAGGTCGTGTTGTAACTATTTATGAATTATGTATATATATCTTTTGGCTTGTGCATGTATAACTTGATGTATGACAAACTTTTCCGGTGATATATATATAAATGATATTCAGTTTTAGATTTTCCGCTTTTATTCTAAAATCTGAAATGTGGGTGTAAGGAACTAAGTTCCTCTGATGATTGCTACCCCACTGTTGCATATCTTTATGAGCAGGTGTTGTATGTTTGTTTATTTCAAATTGATGTGATGCTCCCTGTCTATGCCATGATAATTTAAATATACTCTGATGAAATTTTGATTTTTTTTCTTTTACCGCATTAATAGCTTGGGGGTATAGATTGGGGGTGTTACAGAATGCATCATCTTGAACATCATCATACTGACGGCCATGAACTACGCCAACACCAATACCACCTCCCCCAGCATTAGGAATCACAACATTTTCTCCTCCGCCCGGAGGAATCACAACACCAGCAACAGGAATACTTCCGCCCGGAGGGCCATTCTGAACATTGTTACCAGTAACACCAGTATGAACGACACCGTCCTCATCAACCCTTGCAATCAGTGGCTGAACGAGAGTCCTCAACTGCTCTTGGCCTTGAGCGACACCTTGCATTAATTCCATGAATTGGTTCATGCGAGTCCGCATCTCAATTATCTCATTCTGTAGCTGATCCATGAATCTCTTCTGATTTTGTCTGGTAGGATACCGGTGAATGTGCTGATCTACAATCCTGAGATTAGAATAAGATAAGAATTCAGGAGATAAACACCTGTTATGCAAAATGATCATGCAAAATGATTATGAATATGCAAATGCAAATGAACATGTTTGAATATTCGCAGGGCGATCCACCCCTTGATTCCAGTTTAACAACAATATAGAATGGAACTTCTGCTCATATATTAAGAAAACCAGAGGAAAACCAAATGTCAACAATCGCAAATCCAAGATAACAAGTCTGAACATAATAATCAAAGATCCCAACCAACAAGCCTGGCGGTGGTCCAAATAATGAAAGGAAAAAGAAAACTATGGCATATTGTAACACCCTGATTCTACTCAACGTAATTATATAATATCAGAGTATGAAATTATAACATACAGGATGTCACATTCATTTCAACTTTAACATATCATACAATCACCTATAATTCATACATAAATAATACAACTCTCCGGATAACTGATTCGAACCTGTTCAGTCTTTAAAATATAACAACTTTAACTTTCATGCAGCGGATTCATAAGTTCAACATAAAATTTTCTTAATTTTGAATTCAACAAAAACAACAACTTCCAATCAACAAGTCTTTACCATTCAAATAGTTAAAGCATCTTCATCCAACATAAAACAACTTCAAATGTAAGTTTTTAATAAAAACAATATAAAATTCAGCAACTTAAACATAATTCAATCAATAGGAAAAACACGCGATTATCCCCCCGAGTGCTACGTATCAGAGCGACAACCACCGACTCGAACTAATGAAGGTAGGCTTCCTTCATTCCGGATTACCTGCACGTTACCAATATAAAGGCAACGACAAAACAAAGAAAGGGTGAGATATCCAATAATATAATCAAAAGTATGATAATTAATATATTAGAATTAGAACCATACAAGTTTCACCACTTCACAACTAACAACCATATCACAGCCAATCAACATTCATCATAACAACAAATCCATTAATACGACTCAATGCGACTCAACTTATGCAGATGCATGTGGTACCATTCGGAGTAGAACTCCTAACTTAAACATATGCCAGAGTATCGAGGCAATTTTCAACTTAAACAGGTGCCATCAAGGGCCAACTTAATCAATGCCATCAAGGCCAACTTAATCAATGCAATGTATGCGACATATAAACGACATACAATCAACAACATCAACACAACAAATACAACTCAGCACAACATAAACAACTTTCAATTTTCGGCTATTTAAGCCTCCAACAAAACATGTCCATATTTTAGGACGAAAACCAATTCAATTAACTGTACCTGCAAATCCACGCATTCAACTTAATTTGACAAAAATAAACACCATTCACGTATCTACTCGTATATACGAACTTCCCCATAAATTTTCATTCGATTCCGGGCAACTAAATATACCGCTTAATTCTACCGGGCGACTAAAATTCCTACTGTTTTCAACTTCCAGCATCTTTTCAACAAAATAAATCAACCACACTGCCTACTAATTATTACGAACTTCCCAAAAAAATTTCATTCGATTCCGGGCAACTAAATATACCGCTTAATTTTGCTCTCGACACTGTTTTCTGTCCAGTTCTGCTACAACATTTATGCTACTAATTTTTATTGTCATCAAAATCAGCTCTGTTACCAAATTATCACTACCTGCTAAGGACCTGCTATCTATTATTGGTAATCAACAAAAAAAATTAACCAAAAGGCCATGCTACAACTCACCTGTAGCGCAAGAACACTACCAGTAGTGCTTGGAAATGAAAAGCTATGCTACACACTACTGTAGCGCAAGGAAAAGGAAGTAAGGTGGAGTTCCACCAATACCAATTGCGGGCCCCACGTGCCCAATATATATATATACAAATCGATTTTTTTTCTTCTTCTTTTGCCAATCACCAAGTGCAGCGCCCCCTTTCTACTAATATATATATATATATAAAAAATTCAATTTGTTTTCTTCATTCTCCTGGGAGTTCATGCGCTGCATCATGTGCCTATATATATATATTATCCACTAATCTATCTTTCCATCACATACTCCTAACCCCACTTCAATTATATATTAATTAACTAAAACATAAATTAAACAAAAGTATGCTACCTAATACCTGTAGCGCCTGGAAAAAGAGAAGAAAGTGGAGTCCCACCAAACAAGTGGCCGTCCACCCCCCCCCCCCCCCCCCCCCCCCCCCACATGTCTAACATATATATATCTACTGCGATTGCTCTATCAAATAATAATGGGTCTCTATAATAAACCAATTTCAATCCAAAAAATACCACCCAGTGAAAAATTATATAAACCCCAATTCCTACATACTAACTATCATTCTCCCGGTTATAAAATTCGAACCCCACCCTTACCTGATTGGATCGAAGGTAGCTCGAATTTCTTGATTTATGACACCGGTAGCAATTTCTCCTCTTCTTCTCCCTAACACTGTCGCAGCTTTTCTCTTCTCTGTTCTTTAGGTTTTAGTTTTTTTTTTCTTCCTCTTTGACAACACCACTTCTATTCTATTCCTCTTATTTTAATTTAATAGAATTATAAGCATTAGTTTCTAATTGGGCTTAAGTTCTCACACACCCTAATTGCTACTAAAAACCCCAATGTAGGCCCAATAGTACTATTTCTCACAAAATCAATTTAATAAAAATACAATATTAATCCTAGTGTTAATTTCTCGGCTAATTTTACCCGACTATCAACTTAACGACTTAAACCATATATTCGACATATTCATCAATTATTCGGGAATTACTTAATAATATTTTAATTATATTATTTCTAATATAATTCTACGACTAAACCAACTTAAATACCAACTTATCAATTAAACCTCCTCAACACAAAATTAACCGAATAATCACAAATAATTAATTAAATATTTAATTAAATAAATAATTAAATATTCGGGGCGTTACAACTCTCCCCTACTTAGAATATTTTCGTCCTCGAAAATTTACCTGATTCAAACAACTCGGGATAGGAGTCTCGCATCTTGCTCTCCAATTCCCATGTCATGCTTTCTCCAGCAGCTCCCAACCAGACAACTTTCACCAATGCAATTTCCTTTCCTCGCAGGGTCTTCATCTCACGTTCCGCAATTCGTACATGCATCGTTTCCACGGTAAGATTATCCCGTACTTGCACGTCATCCTTACTAACCACATGAGATGGATCTGAAATGTACTTCCGGAGTTGTGACACATGAAACACATCGTGCAAATTCAAAAGATTTGGCGGTAATGCCACCCGATAAGCAACTTTTCCAACTCTATCCAAAATCTGATATGGACCGATAAAACAAGGAGTGAGCTTCTTAGGCTTCAAAGCTCGTCCGACACCAGTCACAGGCGTGACTCTCAAAAATACATGGTCACCAGCTTGAAATTCTAAATCCTTCCTTCGCTTATCATGATAACTCTTCTGTCTACTTTGGGAAGCTTTCATCTTTTCTCGAATTAATTTCACCTTTTCAGTAGTCTCTCGAACAACCTCCGGTCCAAGCATTATACTTTCTCCGGATTCATGCCAACATAAAGGAGTCCTACATCTCCGACCATACAATGCTTCGAAAGGTGCCATTCCGATACTAGAATGGTAACTGTTGTTATAAGTGAACTCTATTAACGGTAGATGGGTATCCCACGAACATCCTTGCTCGAGAACACATGCTCGCAACAAATCCTCCAACGACTGAATAGTCCTCTTAGTTTGACCATCCGTCTGAGGGTGATATGCCGAACTCAACCTCAACTTAGAACCCAACGCTTCTTGCAAACTCTTCCAAAAATCGGAAGTAAACCTCGGATCTCTATCCGACACAATACTCAAAGGAACACCATGCAGCTTCACAATTACACGAATATAAATCTCTGCCAACTTCGACACTGGAAAAGTGATGTTAATAGGTATAAAATGAGCCGACTTCGTAAGCCTATCAACAATCACCCATATCGAATCATGTCCTCTTAAGGTATTAGGTAACCCTGTCACAAAGTCCATAGAAATGATGTACCATTTCCATTCTGGAATTTCCAACGGTTGCATCAACCCTGCAGGTTTCTGATGCTCAACTTTCGACTTCTGACAGGTTAAACACGCATACATAAATTGCGCCACATCGCGCTTCATCCCAGGCCACTAAAACAATTTCTTCAAGTCGTGATACATCTTTGTAGCTCCTAGATGAATACTCAAATTGCACCTGTGACCTTCCTCAAGAATCATCTTTTTCATATTCGCATCATCAGGAATACAAATCCGATCGCGGAATCTCAACACACCATGCATGTCCAACTTAAAATCATTATTCCCAGACGGATCGATTCCAACCATCGAATCTACCAATTTCACATCTAACTTCTGAGCTTCTCTGATACTGTCCAGAAAATCATTGTTAATCTTCAACATCCCCAGAGTAACACTCTGCGGCGTTACTTCGCAAACTAAACTCATATCTCTGAATTGTTCAATTAATTCCAATTCTTTAGCCATCATTGCTGACATATGTAACGTCTTTCAGCTTAAAGCATCAGCCACTACATTAGCTTTTCCTGGGTGATAGTTCAAACCGAAATCATAATCCTTTAGTAATTCCAACCACCTGCGCTGTCTCATATTCAACTCTTTCTGATCAAACAAATATTTTAAGCTCTTATGATCACTATAAACTTCAAATCTAGAGCCATAGAGATAATGCCTCCAAATCTTCAGCACAAAAACCACTGCGGCAAGTTCCAAATCATGCGTAGGATAATTCCTTTCATGAGTCCTCAACTGTCAAGACGCATAAGCAATTACTTTATTATTCTGCATAAGCACACCTCCTAGACCCATCAACGAAGCATCACAATAAACCACAAACGGTTCTCTTGGATTCGGTAATGTCAAAACCGGGGCCGACGTCAACCTCTTCTTCAACTCCGTAAAACTCTCTTCGCACAGAACATCCCACACAAAAGCTTTACTTTTACAAGTTAATCTAGTTAACAGAAGTGCCAACTTAGAAAACCCTTCAATAAACCGTCTATAATAACCAGCTAATCCCAAGAAACTTCTAATCTCGGTAGCTGACTTCGGAGTTTCCCATTCTAAAACAGCCTCTACTTTAGATGGATCCACAGCAATACCACTACCCGAAATCACATGACCAAGAAAGCTGACTTCTTTCAACCAGAACTCGCACTTGGACAGCTTCGCATACAACTTCTTGTCTTTCAAAACTTCCAATAATGTCCTCAAATGTTCTTTATGCTCTTCTTCTGACTTAGAATAAATCAGAATGTCATAAATGAATACAACCACAAAACGATCCAGATAAGTATGAAAAATACGGTTCATGTATTCCATGAATACTCCTGGCGCATTTGTAACACCGAAGGGCATCACCGAATACTCATAGTGTCCATACCGTGTTCGGAACGCCGTCTTCTGAATATCCTCATCTTTCACTTTAATCTGATGATAACCCGATCTCAGATCGATCTTGCTAAACACACGAGCACCTACCAATTGATCCATCAAATCATCTATTCTTGGAAGTGGGTACTTGTTCTTAATTGTCACTTTATTCAGCTGTCTATAATCAACACAAAGTCTCATACTTCCATCTTTCTTCTTTACTAACAACACTGGAGCTCCCCACGGCGATACACTTGGTCTCACAAATTTCTTTTTAAGTAACTCCTCCAATTGCTTCTTTAATTCAGCCAACTCGGATGCCGACATTCTGTACGGTGCCATCGAAACAGGTCTAGTACCAGGTACAAGATTAATTGCAAATTCAACCTCTCTCTCAGGTGGCACATCAGGAATTTCATCAGGGAAAACTTCAGGGAATTCATTCACCACTTGCAATTCTTCAATCTTTGCTTTACTCTCAATAGACAGCGTTGCCATCAATGAAAACATCTGAGCTTCCTCCTTCATCAATTTCTGCAACTCTCTGAAAGACAACAATCCAACTCCTTCCTCTTCTGGAGTAGAAAACCTCACCGACTTGCGATAACAGTTTATATGAACATAGTTATACTCTAACCAGTTCATACCTAGGATTACATCCATTCCGGTCAACGGCAAACAAACCAAATCAACATAAAAGTCTTTATCGAAGATCGATAAAGGACACCTTAAACACACAAGAGAAGTAGTCACCGATCCCTTAGCTGGAATCTCGACGATTAATTCTCCATTCATAGTAGACAATTTAAGACCCAATCTTTAAACACAATCAGCAGAAACAAAACAATGAGTAGCACCAGTGTCAATAATAGTAATTAAAGGAGTACTATTAATGAAACATGTACCTCTGATAAGTCTGTCCTCATTAGCTGTCTGAGTTCCTGCTAACGCGAACACTTTTTCGGTCTGAGCTTTCTTTGGCTTCGGACACTGATTACCAATATGCCCCTCTTCACCACAATTAAAACAGACCATCTCCGTATGCTTACATTCAGACATAGTATGTCCCATCTTACCACAACGAAAACATTTCTTCACCTCTTGATTGCACGCAATACTCTTATGGCCAGGTTTCCCGCAATTGAAACAAGTTATGCCAGCAGGAGCATCTCCCTTACTAGTCTTCTTGCCCTCAATCGCTCTCTGTTTACCTTTTCCAGCTGGAGCATCATAAGGCTTACCACGGTTCTGCTGTTGCTTGCCTCTTCTATCACTAACAATTTTGTAGTGAGCATTGTTGTCCTCTTCATAAATTCTGCAACTATCGACCAAATCAGAAAAGACACGAATCTTCTGATACCCAATAGCTTTCTTGATCTCAGAGCGCAACCCGCTCTCAAATTTGATGCATTTAGAAAACTCAGCATCATCACCGGTATAGTACGGATAAAACTTAGCCAGCTCAACAAACTTCGCAGCATAATCAGTAACCGACATAGTTCCTTGCTTCAGCTCAAGAAACTCAATCTGCTTCTTACCACGGACATCCTCTGGATAATACTTCCTCAAAAACTCCCTTCGGAACATATCCCAAGTGATAACTTCACCTATAGTCTCCAACCTCTGACGAGTCTCTAGCCACCAGTCATCAGCTTCGACTGCTAGCATATGAGTCCCATATCGAACCTTCTGCGCTGGAGTACAGTCCATCACCCGGAAGATGCTCTCAATCTCTTTCAACCAATCCAACGCTCCATCAGGATCATACTTGCCCTTGAAGGTAGGCGGATTCTCTCTCTGAAATGTCGCCAAGCTACGAGATCCATCATTCTCGCCAGTGTTCGGTAAATTCTGCACAGCTTAAGCCATTGCTTGCATTGTAGCAGCCATTGCAGCAGCCATTGCAGCATCGTTCCTTCCAGCCATCTCAACTTATCACTGCAACATAAACAACGATTAGGACTAATTAACAGTACTCGATTGATAAACTACACTACGACTCGACAACTTGGCCAGACGGACCGACCTGCTCTAATACCACTAATGTAACACCCTGATTCTACCCAACGTAATTATATAATATCAGAGTACGAAATTACAACATACAGGATGTCACATTCATTTCAACTTTAACATATCATACAATCACCTGTAATTCATACATAAATAATACAACTCTCCGGATAACTGATTCGAACCTGTTCAGTCTTTAAAATATAACAACTTTAACTTTCATGCAGCGGATTCATAAGTTCAACATAAAATTTTCTTAATTTTGAATTCAACAAAAACAACAACTTCCAATCAACAAGTCTTTACCATTCAAATAGTTAAAGCATCTTCATCCAACATAAAACAACTTCAAATGTAAGCTTTTAATAAAAACAATATAAAATTCAGCAACTTAAACATAATTCAATCAATAGGAAAAACACGCGATTATCCCCCTGAGTGCTACGTATCAGAGCGACAACCACCGACTCGAACTAATGAAGGTAGACTTCCTTCATTCCGGATTACCTGCATGTTACCAATATAAAGGCAACGGCAAAACAAAGAAAGGGTGAGATATCCAATAATATAATCAAAAGTATGATAATTAATATATTAGAATTAGAACCATACAAGTTTCACCACTTCACAACTAACAACCATATCACAACCAATCAACATTCATCATAACAACAAATCCATTAATACGACTCAATGCGACTCAACTTATGCAGATGCATGTGGTACCATTCGGAGTAGAACCCCCAACTTAAACATATGCCAGAGTATCGAGGCAATTTTCAACTTAAACATATACGAACTTCCCCATAAATTTTCATTCGATTTCGGGCAATTAAATATACCGCTTAATTCTACCGGGCGACTAAAATTCCTTATGTTTTCAACTTCCAGCATCTTTTCAACAAAATAAATCAACCACACTGCCTACTAATTATTACGAACTTCCCAAAAAAATTTCATTCGATTTCGGGCAACTAAATATACCGCTTAATTTTGCTATCGACACTGTTTTCTGTCCAGTTCTGCTACTAATTTATTTTTCTGCTACAACATTTATGCTACTAATTTTTATTGTCATCAAAATCAGCTCTGTTACCAAATTATCACTACCTGCTAAGGACCTGCTATCTATTATTGGTAATCAACTAAAAAAATTAACCAAAAGGCCATGCTACAACTCACCTGTAGCGCAAGAACACTACCAGTAGTGCTTGAAAATGAAAAGCTATGCTACACACTACTGTAGCGCAAGGAAAAGGAAGTAAGGTGGAGTTCCACCAATACCAATTGCGGGCCCCACGTGCCCAATATATATACAAATCGATTTTTTTTTCTTCTTCTTTTGCCAATCACCAAGTGCAGCGCCCCCTTTCTACTAATATATATATAAAAAAAATTCAATTTGTTTTCTTCATTCTCCTGGGAGTTCATGCGCTGCATCATGTGCCTATATATATATTATCCACTAATCTATCTTTCCATCACATACTCGTAACCCCACTTCAATTATATATTAATTAACTAAAACATAAATTAAACAAAAGTATGCTACCTAATACCTGTAGCGCCTGGAAAAAGAGAAGAAAGTGGAGTCCCACCAAACAAGTGGCCGTCCCCCCCCCCCCCCCCCCCCCTCCACGTCTAACATATATATATCTACTGCGATTGCTATATCAAATAATAATGGGTCTCTATAATAAACCAATTTCAATCCAATAAATACCACACAGTGAAAAATTATATAAACCCCAATTCCTACATACTAACTATCATTCTCCCGGTTATAAAATTCGAACCCCACCCTTACCTGATTGGATCGAAGGTAGCTCGAATTTCTTGATTTATGACACCGGTAGCAATTTCTCCTCTTCTTCTCCCTAACACTGTCGCAGCTTTTCTCTTCTCTGTTCTTTAGGTTTTAGTTTTTTTTTTCTTCCTCTTTGACAACACCACTTCTATTCTATTCCTCTTATTTTAATTTAATAGAATTATAAGCATTAGTTTCTAATTGGGCTTAAGTTCTCACACATCCTAATTGCTACTAAAAACCCCAATGTAGGCCCAATAGTACTATTTCTCACAAAATCAATTTAATAAAAATACAATATTAATCCTAGTGTTAATTTCTCGGCTAATTTTACCCGACTATCAACTTAACGACTTAAACCATATATTCGACATATTCATCAATTATTCGGGAATTACTTAATAATATTTTAATTATATTATTTCTAATATAATTCTACGACTAAACCAACTTAAATACCAACTTATCAATTAAATCTCCTCAACACAAAATTAACCGAATAATCACAGATAATTAATTAAATGAATAATTAAATATTCGGGGCGTTACACATATCATCAAAGTCTACAAGTGTCAATCCCCCCCATCCATTATGCTTCCTGCTCCAGTCTTGACTTTCTTTGAACAGCTTTCTGGTGTCAGGATGCTTTGGTCTCTGAATTAGCTCTTGAATGAGAACGTCTCTCCTATGCATGATCCCTTCCAAGTATCGGCAATGCAATTCCCAAGCGTCTTCTCCAGAAACACCATCCATGCTAGGTCCTTCATGTCTAGATCTCAGCGTCTTTCTTCTTAGACTCGAGAACCTTACTGATACCGTCTAGAGCTTGTTTCATACTTTGTCTGGATGTGACCATGTCAGCTAGCTCTTTTTCTGCCTTAGCAAGAAACTCTGTCTTCAACTTGGCGGTATGAACAGCTTCACCCCGCTCATGTTTTAACTGATAAATCTCTCTTTTTAGCTCGTTGTTTTCTTCTCGCAGCTTTTCCTTCTCAGCCCACAACTTGTTAAACTTCTCTATCTCAACTGTGGTAGGTGGCTCGATCGTCAAAGGATACAAAGGTGGCTCCACCGGGAAGGGAAGAAGCTCCTCTTCGGCTCTCTTCTTAATCCACTCTTTATAGGAAGGGAAAGCCCGATTGTTACATTTCCCGAATAAAGTTTTTCCCTTCTTGGTCACTTGCTTCCAAGCATTCACAACCTTCCTTATCATCTCTTGATCCTCAGTACCATTGAAGAATAAGGACTCTCTGACATCTCGCTCTTCAGGTGGACCTTTCAAAGGATAACCAAACTGCCTGATAACAAGGGAAGGATTATAGTTAATTCCACCTCTCCTCCCTATCAAGGGTACATTAGGGAATTCTCCGCACTTGCAAAAAATCTCCATTCCTAGCAAGTCATGGTTGAACCAAACAATGTTGTCAGCAGTCAAACCCATTAATCTCTTTGACCACTTCAGAGAATCTTTCGTATCAATGAAGGCGCCAGTTCGGGGAGATGGTTCAGAAACCAAGTAGATAAGAGCGGTGGACAACAACTCACGGTTTTTCCCCGCCTATTTTCATTCTTGTAGTGGACTGAGTGATACACATCACCTAGCAAGGTAGGTATATGATTCTTCGAAATAAAGATTCTGACAGCATACATATCCACCAGATCAGGAACATTGGGAAACAAAACAATCCCATAGATGCACATAGCCAGAATAGCTTGGAAGGCAGTCCAATTCTTCTCTTTAACATGTATGCAGGCTTGATCAAACAAGAACTTCAATAAGAAACCCTTAGCTCCTTGTTTTTCCTCAATATTACTGCTCAGAACGGACTCATCAATATGAAGAGCACTAGCCATTTCTTTTATCCCGGGGTGTTCTTCAGAAAAGAATACTATGTCATGCCTGATGGGAATTCCCAAAATAAATGAGAACTCCTCCAACGTTGGGGCCAAGATGTAGTCTGGGAAAGTGAAGCAACGAAAATACGGATCATAAAACTGAAGAAGTGTATGAATGGCATCCTTCTCATACTTGGAGATATTGTAGACAAACTTCAGAAGTCTCCCATACCCTCCACTGAACTCTGTACGAACTCCGGGGCCTGCCATACTAATCAGCTTGTGAATCAATGTCAAGGTCGGATCTAGGAACGAATAGGCAACAGTCTTCTTTCTCTGGACATCCATGTCAAGGCAACCTCAGAAAACCGGAATCAAGAGTAAGATGCAAGCCCTGAAAAATGTCAAACATGTCAGAATGCAAGAAAAATGATATGCTCATGCAAACATGGGATCAAGGCAGCATTGCTGGATGTGCTGTACTGTTAACTGAACGAGAACCACAACCCAGAAAACCAAAATTCCAAAATACCGAACCACTGAGATAACCAGGAACCCAGATAATCAAACATTGATGAGAAATCCAGAAAAACCGGGTAGGTTGAAGGTTTCAGTTACCTGCAAACCTGCAAACACCCATCCCCTCTCACGTGTGGGTACTAGGATGTTCAATATCCCAGGCTCTCAGGTCGAGAAATGATGATACGTTCACCATTTCTGGTTTGGCATCATCATCAGTCGAGGAGGCCTCAACTGATTCTCCAAAACGGAAGGTCCTCAGCTTCTGGCACTGAGGTCGAGAAACAATAGTACATTCATCCCTCGGGGTACAGTACTATCATCAATCGAGGAGTGCCTCCATTGATTCTCTTCAAAAGGTAGGGGCCATCCTATGCGAGTTCCAAAGTGGGCCCTCGGGTGCGAATGGGTTTGCCACAGGATGTGGTCTGCCACTGTCACCACTAAAGAGGGATGTTTCCACTAAGGTCCTCGACGATCGGTCACCAGAGTCGACATCTCTCTAGATTAACACCCTAACATGCGCAAGACACACACGTTAGAATGCGTCCCAAGATAGCCTCGTCTGGTTGTGAATTTCGTGAACACACAAACGTACCAAGTGGGCACGTAGGTCCCACTACTTTCCACTCTAGTCCTAGGGTGTACTCAAGCCTGGGTATTGGGCTTATCTCTCAGAACAACCCAACCTGCAAAACAGAAACAGCCAGCACAACACAACAATATCCAGTATGACAGTAATAAGGATGAAATGCAATGCGGAAAATGCGGTAAAAATAAAATACAACAAATAAAGCAAAACAAAAACAAAAACACCCAAAGAGAACAAAGACAAGCAAGCGCTAGGATTGACTCGCTTAGGGATGGACCAGCATAGGTCAACCAGATTCCCCAGCAGAGTCGCCAGCTGTCGCTCCTAGGATTTTCATCCAGGTACAAAGGCGAGAGTGGCGCGGAAAAACAGAGTCGCCAGCCGTGTAAATTTATCCCAAGAGAGGGAAAGGGAACACCGCATAAACCTGAGGAAGAGGGAAAGGAATGGTCATCGCAACCATAACCTGGGTTCGGGAGTCGGTTACGCTAGGGGAAGGTGCTAGCACCCCACGCGTCCATCGTACTCGATGGGATCCACGCTTGTTGTCTATTCTAAGGGTGAGTTATCCTATCATCTATGGCTGTGCTAAAACGGGGGAGGAAAAAACTAAGACAGACTCGGTAGGACGTCGACGTCCTAGGCCTACGTACTCCCTTTGTGCAATGGGAAATTCAGAGTCAACGTAGTTCGGACCAAGTTCTTTTTGTGTTTTTTATGAGTGGCGTTAAGTTCGCGTTCGGCAGTTAGGGTCGATGCCTGTTTGCGACTCAGATAGAAAGTAACGTGCCCTTTTTGAAAATAACCTCTAGTTTGACAATCCCGAAGGACAAAAAGGTTTGAAGTTTGTTTGTATTTTTTAGGACAGAAGTGACTTAAGTTAGTTCATAACTTGCATTGCACCAAAGTCCAGGGCACAGGGACGAATACTTAACGCATCGTCCCAAGACAGGACGCTCGCTAAGCACTCTAGAAAGATGAGAGGAAGCCCCTCATTTCTCATTTCCCACGCTTAAGGCTCGTGCGCAATACGCTTTATCCTTATTAAGTGTTTTCAAGAAGTTTTGAGATGAGAAGAGAGAAGACACAAAGGAAACTCTAAAGGGAAACCAAAAGTCCTAATGTTATCATGCATGGGTGACCTACGGTTAGTGAGGTTTGACGACAACCTAAGCCTAAAGAAAAGAAAAGACGAGAGACAGAAAGAGTGAGAGTGGACATGGATAACTATCCACACCCTCAAATAACTTACCTCAGCCTCTGCATAAAAGGTTAATTCAAAACAGACATAAGCAAAAGAAATGAGACAAATGGAACCCAAGCAATGACATATAATAGTGGTAACAATCCAAACATGAATTAAGAAGTCAAAGACACAATCCACAAAACAATGGCACAAGTGCCTTTTCAAACGAGGTAACCAGACGTGATCAGAAATATGCATACAAGAAGATTTCACATAAAGAGCAGTTAAACAATTAGCAAAACATGTTATAAAATCACCAAATAAATTATCAACATTGCTCAACCAGAAACAAACCAAATACCAAAAACTCCTGCAAAAATTCAAGATGTTAGTCACTCAAACAGTTATGCAAATCCAGATGAGAAATATGGCTCAACATGCAAAAGGCAAGGACTAAAATGCAACATGAAATGATTTTAAAAATGATAGAAAAATATTTTAATGCACTTCAGAGTGTTATCTAACAAATGCAAAAAGAATGGATTGAAAATGTTTTATGGATGCAGAGAAATAAAATAAACAAATTTAGGTATGCATGGGATGACTAATTCAAAAAGAAAATAAACCAATAATTATTTTAGATGATAAAAATAAAATAAAATGATAAAATAATTTTTGAGAAAATTTTATAAAATTATAAATATGATAGATGAATTTTTTGGGAATTTTTAATGCAATTGACTATTTTAAAAAAATTAAAATGAATTAATGCAAATAATTAAATAAAATAAAAGATGAAAATGCAAGGGGGTGCGTTCAGTAAATAAATACGTTGGAAAGATAATGGGCTGGAAAAGAGGGGGTGTCATTAGCGAGCCCAGTCAAAAAGTCCATCAAAAAATAAAAAAAATAAAAAAAGAAACACATGTGGACTTTAGTCAATATAATCAACCAGTATTCAAGATCAACGGTTTAGATCAAAAGACACATCACAATAATGATACACACACACGCACACGATTACCTGGCACACACTATGGACGCCCACGTGCACGGCACATGGTTATTTTAATTGGCTGGCATGATAAGGGCCGTCAGATGTATCGTGCGTATGGAATTAAGTCAATACAATAGAAAGTAAGTGAGATGAGGGCATGAGATCTGAAGGCACATAGTTACAATCGTGGGGTAATGTACACACAAGTAAATAAAATAAAAAAACAAAAAAGAACGCGTGGCCTCATGATGGCCACACGATGAAACTGATCAAGGGCCAAGATTGTGTCTTCTTCGTTGAAACCCTTCCTTCGCCGACCACCATAACCAGTCGCCGGAACTAGGGTTCCGGTCGACCCCTCTGTCACCTGCAACTCAAAACTTGCCCAGAAAACGCAAAGGAGTATATGTTCTTGACCAGAAAATCATGAGGAACTCAAATATTCAATCAAAAACCACAAACAACGCATAGATAAAGAGAATCGAAGGAAATACAATAAGGTTCAAAACTTTGAAACTCATAAAACAACCAATATACACGTCCATATTCAAAACAAAATACATCAGCATAACCAGTGGACATCACACATCAATATACATGTCAAAAAGAAGAGTTTTAGGATCATCAAAAAACCCACCAACCTGAGATCACGCCTCCTATATTCTTGCTTTTAGCTGCGAATGAGGGTTGATTCGTGCTCTAGGGATCCCAAGGGTTTTGATGGTGAAAGAATTTTTTGAAAAGACCTAATGGATTGAGAGATTCAATGAGAAAAAAGTTCTAGGGTTCAAGCTTTCTCCTCCTCCAAATATCACGTGTCCTTCCCTAACCAGTGCATGAATTGGCTTAAATACTCTAGGGTTTCTCACTGATAATGGTTTGGGCCTTGGAAATTCTCCACTTAATGAGTTTTGGACAAATTTGGAAATTTACATTATGTGAGATACACCTCCTTCCATGCATGTATATCCAAACATTCTATGATGGATCACCCATGTTTGAATTGCTAATTACACCTGAGTTTGATTTGGGCCTTGAAACCATTTGATTCATGAGTTTTCAATGACTTGGCAATTTTGAATAATGGAGAATAAGTGAAGAATATACCATGGATTCACTTGATTCAAAGGCCTAAAAATGATCCTTAAGGAGTGTCCTTTGATGTTAGCATGTGACATGAAGCAATGGAATTAATTATAGGTCACTATGCCAAAGTTGTGAAAATGGAATCATGAGAAACCCTAAAAAACCACTTTGCCTTCTTTTGATCATAACTTGAGTTTCACAAATGGTATGGAGACCCACTAGTACTTGTTGGAAAGAGGAGAAAAAGATCTTAAACTTTCATGTTGGAGGAAAATTCATTTGAAGCTTCTTTGATGATGAAAAGTCAAGGTGAATGTAGTGTAGGAACTTGCCCAAAAAAGGAAACTTTCAAATTATAGGTCATTTCCATATTTAGTAACTTTTGCACCAACCCTCGATTCTTGATAAATGGCATGAAAATTGACTCTTGAAGACCATATGAGGGTGTGATACCTTGAAAACCTTGGAGAGAACCTCAAAATTCCACAGTTGACTTCCCCTCTCACTGTTTGACTTTTCCCCAATTCACCTGCTCCCCAATCCATTGGCCAATTGAAATCCTCCTGAACCAAACTGATGGGCAGTCTTCCATTCCTAGATACATAGGGACCCAAGGAATACCATGGAATCAAGTCTTGCCCAAAAAATCAGAAATAAACTGACTTTATAGCAAACCCTAATTTTGGTACCCTCAGTCTAGGAGGAAATAGCACAGTCTCCAAATCCAAATTCCTCTGAATATGATGTGTATCCTCTCCAACAAAGATAAGATATGCCATTTGGTGATGATAAAAACCCAAGGAGCTTGCCCATTGGAGCAATAAACCCAAGAATCTCAAAACCCTAATTTCTGCACTGGTTAGGAGAAAGTGACCCACTTGAACTCTCTTGCTTGACCCTTTGAAGAACATCTTCTCCCCTTGAACTTGCCTCAGGCACCTTGACCCCATGCTAAGAACCAATGATATGCACACATGATAATGCAAAATGAGATGAAACATAAGCTAGTTAGTAATAAAGTAAGGAGGGCAAATTTTGGGGTGCAACAGCTGCCCCTATTCAATCAACTTGGTCCTGAGGGTATGATAGTGACGGCTTTCAGACGATCAGGATGCACGGATATTGAATACCAAAGAACCCGGAAATTTGCAATCTTCCACTGGAGAATTAGCCATAAATGTTGTATTGTCACAATACGGACGAGTGTCAGGTATACTGGATATAAAGTGAAACAAACTCTCCTAGATTATGTCATCTCTGCTGATAAAGAGATCTGACAAAGGAGTCTCGAACTATGCCATCCCTGCTGATAAAGGGAACTGGCGAAAGAAAATCTTCAAAAGACTGTTATCTCTGCTGATAAAGAGAACTAGCAACATAAATACCATCCCTGCTGATAAAGGGAACTGACGAAAGAAAATCTTCAACAGATTGCTATCTCTGCTGATAAAGAGAACTAGCAAACAAAAGCCATCCCTGCTGATAAAGGGAACTGACGAAAGAAAATCTTCAAAAGATTGCTATCTCTGCTGATGAAGAGAACTAGCAAAACAAATGCCATCCCTGTTGATAAAGGGAACTGACGAAAGAAAATCTTCAAAAGAATGCTATCTCTGCTGACAAAGAGAACTAGCAAAATAAATGTCACCCCTGCTGATAAAGTGAACTGACGAAGAAAATCTTCGAAAAATTGCTATCTCTGCTGATAAAGAGAACTAGCAAAACAAAAGCCATCCCTGTTGATAAAGGGAACTGACGGAAGAAAATATCCAAAAGATTGCCATCTCTGCTGATAAAGAGAACTAGCAAAACAAAGCCATCCCTGCTGATAAAGGGAACTGACGGAAGAAAATATCCAAAAGATTGTCATCTCTGCTAATAAAGAGAACTAGCAACATAAATGCCATCCCTGCTGATAAAGGGAACTGACGAAAGAAAATATCCGAAAGATTGCTATCTCTGCTGATAAAGAGAACTAGCAACATAAATGCCATCCCTGCTGATAAAGAGAACTAACGAAAGAAAATATCCGAAAGATTGCTATCTCTGCTGATAAAGATAACTAGCAACATAAATGCCATCCCTGCTGATAAAGGGAACTGACGGAGAAAATCTCTAAAAGATTGCTATCTCTGCTGATAAAGAGAACTAGCAAGACAAATGCCATCCCTGCTGATAAAGGGAACTGACGAAAGAAACTCTTCAAAATATTGCTATCTCTGCTGATAAAGAGAACTAGCCAAACAGATGCCATCCCTGCTGATAAAGGGAACTGACGGAAGAAATCTTTAAAAGATTGCTATCTCTGCTGATAAAGAGACCTAGCAAAATAAATTCCATCCCCGCTGATAAAGGGAACTGACGAAAGAAAATCTTCAAAAGATTGCTATCTCTGCTGATAAAGAGACCTAGCAAAATAAATGCCATCCCTGCTGATAAAGGGAACTGACGAAGAAGAATCTTCAAAAGATTGCTATCTCTGCTGATAAAGAGAACTAGCAAAATAAATGGCATCCCTGCTGATAAAGGGAACTGACGAAGGAGAATCTTCAAAAGATTGCTATCTCTGCTGATAAAGAGAACTAGCAAAACAAACTGCGACTTCACTGGGGATAACGTGAAACAAAACTTCTGGTTTAAACCCCCTCTGGCAAACAAAATATGTCAAGCGAGAACGGGATTTCCCAAAAGAGAAAGGCCAAACAAAGGCAAACTTCTAACAGACCCATGATCCACAGATAGGATGACTCCGCTGGGGGAAGGAGAAGTCTAAATAAAAGACTCTGCCGGGGAGCACACGTATGAGGAACGCATCCCTCCAAAATCTCCTGAGTTATGCCATCTCTGCTGAGAAAGAGAACTGGCAAGGAAAGCATCAAACCTGGGTTATGCTTCAAATGCAAATGTTTGAATAGTGGCGTAACGCTCCATACGAAATGGAAATGCTACGCGTTTGAGGATGCAATGTGAAATGCTTATGATATGCAAAAAGGGGTCCCTCCAGCAAAATAAATGCTGGAGAGAGAAGACCAATTCAGCTGGGGATGACAAAAACAATTTGTCCTCCGAATCCAGGAACTCTGCTGAGAAGGGTCGTACTGATCTACTCTTCGGATCAACAACTTCTGCTGGGGATGAAATCCCGAAAGAACTACCGGGGGCCACACCTATCTTTTATCCAAAACTTGAGATTTCTCCTCTGCTGGGGGAGTTGAGAAGGGATGCCAATAACGGAACCGGAAGTCTGTTATTAAGGATTGCCAATAACCAAATGGGCTCAGAACCTGCTGGAGGATGCCAGCCCATAACACCATCCTGCTTGGAGAAAACTGTCCGTAATACCATCCTGCTTGGGGATACTGCTGATCTTAGCCCGCTGATGGGGAGAATGGCTTTGCTCCCATCTTGGTGTGGATTAGAATATGACATCGTCGGTGAAAGCACGCTTCCTGACTGGATGAGGGAAGTGAGCACCTTGGTTCTGTGGGGAAATAACGTCTTGATCCGGAGAAAATACTTCCCAAGTCTCCTGCTGGGAAGGTCTGCTCTGCTGAGTAAAGTGCAATCTCAATGCTGGGGAAAGCAAACTGCTGGGGAAATCCAATCCTGTTGCCCTGCAAGTCAAACAACAAACAAAACAATATGCCACAACATGACTATTACCGTTAACGCCTAAGTAATTTCTATTGCTTTTCGTTATGCTCCGCAGAGCTCGAAGTTTTATATGCAATGTTTATCAAAAATATCTGACGTTTTTTGCAAACAAAACAGTAAAAGTAAAACAAACAACAGAAAGCTTTTTGAGTGAAATGAATATTTTATTGAGAAAA
The DNA here is from genome assembly GCA_022829125.1 of Lathyrus tuberosus. NCBI lineage: Eukaryota > Viridiplantae > Streptophyta > Magnoliopsida > Fabales > Fabaceae > Lathyrus > Lathyrus tuberosus. The sequence continues at coordinate 10,833,475 of JALAZF010000104.1, forward strand.
GTGGCCTGTAAATAGGCATTTACAATAGGAAGCAATTCCTAAAAAGAGGTAATTGCGCAAAAGCAAAAAGAAAATACACATGTCGGCAATGTGGGAACAGATATCCACCATGATTCGACTCAGCTATGACCCATATGTCTTGCTTATCCACAAATGTCTTGACCTTTGAAGAGACTAACTGTACTGATTCCTTTATTTCAGAATTTTCAGGTATTGAAAGTGTTCACAGATCGAACGCAGACCGTAGCCTTTCGCTTATAAATCCCTAACTTTTGCCTGGATCGCCCTTTTCGGGTTTTCAATCCATCGGGATACCCATTTTTGCCAAAGTCGCCTTTTCAGGTTTTCAACTTTGCGGGTTTACACATTTCTTTTTACATTTTATCCCTAACTTTTGCCCAAACCTTTTCGTTTTTTATGGTTCGCCGGGATGCCCCTTTTTTGCCTGGACTCTCTTTTTATGTCCAGCGGGTCTCTTTTATGCGAAGTATTTTTTGACTACGTCTGCGTTCACAGGGGATGTAAAATCTTCGCCATCCATAGTTGAAAGTAGTAAGGCTCCACCAGAGAAAACCTTTCTGACTACATACGGCCCTTCGTAGTTTGGAGTCCATTTTCCCCTGTGATCTGTCTGAGGAGGAAGGATCCTTTTCAAAACCAATTCGCCCGTCTGAAAACTCCGAGGACGCACTTTCTGGTCAAAGGCGTGCTTCATCCTACTCTGATACAACCGGCCATGTACGATGGATGCCAATATCTTTTCCTCAATAAGGTTCAACTGGTCCAATCTGGAGCACACCCACTCAGCTTCATCAAGCTTTACATCTGCCAGAACTCTCAAAGACAGAATCTCGACCTCTAAGGGTAACACTGCTTCCATACCATATACCAATGAGAAAGGGGTTGCCCCAGTTGACGTACGCACCGAAGTACGGTAACCATGTAGGGCAAGAGGTAGCATCTCGTGCCAGTCTTTATACGTTACCACCATCTTCTGCACAATCTTCTTGATATTCTTATTCGCCGCTTCAACAGCACCATTCATCTTCGGACGATATGGAGAGGAATTATGATGCTCGATCTTAAAACTCTGACATAGTTCCTTCATCATCTTGTTGTTCAAATTCGAGCCATTATCAGTAATGATTCTCTCTGGGACCCCATAACGACAGATGATATGCTTCTTTATAAATCGGGCTACCACTTGCTTAGTGACGTTGGCATACGAGGCCGCTTCCACCCACTTTGTGAAATAATCAATGGCAACCAAAATGAAACGATGCCCATTGGAAGCGGTGGGCTCAATCTTTCCAATCATATCTATGCCCCACATCGCAAAAGGCCAAGGAGATGACAACACATTTAGAGGCGTAGGCGGTACATGCATCTTATCTGCATAAATCTGGCATTTATGGCACTTTCGGGCGTACTTGAAACAATCAGCCTCCATAGTCATCCAGTAATATCCTGCCCTCAACAACTTTCTAGCCATGGTGTGTCCACTGGAATGAGTACCGAAAGAACCCTCGTGAACTTCCTCCATCAACAAACCTGCCTCGTGTTCATCAACACACCGTAGCAAGACCATATCGAAGTTCCTCTTATATAACACATCATCCTTGTTCAGAAAGAAGTTTCCTGCCAACCTCCTCAGAGTGTTCTTATCTTTGGTGGAGGCACCCTCTGGATACTCCCGTCTCTTTAGAAACACATACTTAATCGGATCCATCTTCGAAATCAACAAGGTTGTGTGGTTTAACATATACTGCCTCAGGCGCTTGGCTGCCCAAGAGAGTGCACAACATGTCTTTTCCAACATAGAGTATTTTGATTCGCAATCAGTGAACTTCTTACTCAGGTATTAAATGGCGTGCTCTTTCCTACCTGTCTCGTCGTGTTGACCGAGCACACAACCCATTGAATTCTCAAGAACTGTAAGGTACATAATCAACGGTCTCCTAGCCACCGGTGGCATAAGGACCGGAGGTTCCTGCAAATACGTCTTTATCCTTTCAAACGTCTCTCGACAATTTTCATTCCACCTAACCTCTTGATCCTTTCTTAACAACTTGAAAATTGGCTCGCACGTGGCTGTCAGATGAGAGATGAACCTAGAGATGTAATTCAACCTCCCCAGGAAACCACGAACCTCTTTCTCTATCCTTGGCTCAGGCATCTCTTGTATGGCTCTTATTTTTGCAGGATCGACCTCGATACCTCTTTCACTGACAATGAATCCCATCAATTTACCAGACCTCACGCCGAAAGTGCACTTGTTCGGATTCAATCTCAGTCTGAACTTCCTCAACCTTTCAAACAACTTCTGGAGGTTTCCCAAGTGTTCTTCCTCTGTCTGTGACTTCGCAATCATGTCATCAACATAAACTTCGATCTCCTTGTGAATCATATCATGAAAGAGAGTCACCATCGCCCGCTGGTAGGTTGCCCCAGCATTCTTCAATCCAAAGGGCATTACTTTGTAGCAAAATGTTCCCCACGGTGTTATGAACGTAGTCTTCTCCATGTCCTCTGGGGCCATTTTGATTTGGTTATACCCAGAGAAGCCATCCATGAAGGAAAACACAGAATATTGAGCAGTATTGTCCACCAACACGTCAATGTAAGGGAGCGGGAAATCATCCTTCGGGCTTGCCCTGTTCAAATCTAGGTAATCAACACACATCCTGACCTTCCCATCCTTCTTAGGTACAGGTACAATATTGGCAACCCACGGAGGATAATTTGTCACAGCAAGAAATCCGGTGTCCAACTGTTTCTGAACCTCTTCCTTGATCTTGACAGCCATATCTGGTTTCGTTCTTCTCAGTTTCTGCTTGACTGGAGTACAACCCTCTTTAAGCGGCAGTCTGTGTGAAACAATGTCAGTGTCAAGCCCGGGCATGTCTTGGTAAGACCAGGCGAAGATATCCACATACTCTCGAAGTAACTCAACCAATCTTCTCTTAACAGTGTCTTCTAAAGCAGCCCCAATCTTTCCTTCTCGTTTAACATCCTCGGTTCCCAGATTAACAGTCTCAACTTCCTCCTGATGAGGTAGAATAACCCTTCCCTCTTGTTTCAGTAGCCTGGCTAATTCTTCTGGTAAGTCACAGTCTTCGTCCGTCTCTTCTTCGGCCTGATAGATGGGATTGTCGAAGTCATATCGAGCCATAGCTAAGTCATGGGTGGAATCTGAACAAAGAAACCTGCATGATGGATGTTTTATGTTTATTATGAGTGCAACAAACAAGAAAACACATTGCCATTTTGATGTGGGTTAATGCAAAAAGTAAAAACAGAAAGACAGGGATCAAAATGTTTGAATGAAAAAAACGTCCTTTATTGATGATAAAAATAGCAAATAAACATCCAAGCCCTACAAATAAATATCACTACGTCTTGGGCAGAACGTAGGATTCAACATAACAGAAAACAAAAGTAAATTACTCCGGGCGCGTCACTTGGATGACTTTCTCGGAGGACCAGTTGCCTAAACTCTGACCAGGGGTGCAGGGACGGATCCACTCGTCCATGTCACAATCACTATCTCCTTCATCCTCAATAGCATTGACTCTGTTGAAGAAAACACCGGCACTGGTGAAACGAAATGGACCATAGAACTTGGGAGGCTCTTCAGAACGCCTAGGTGGCTTGTAACCCAGTCCATGAGTATCTTGCTTTCTTTTAACATCAATGACACTGCCCCACTTTTGCGAACCACCAGCTTCAACTATAGCACGCGCCTCCTTGAAAGAGGACATTGGAACTTCTGGTTGCCTGACGACTTCAGGTTGGGCAACCACCTCAGGCTGACTGACTGCCTTTAGAGGTTCCTCGGGAATCTTCACAGCTTCAAAGGCTTGGCACAAAGTTTCCTGTATCTCACCATCTACCTCTACATACTTGAAGGTCGATAAGTGACTCACCATGATATCTTCTTCACCACAAACAGTCACAACGTGGCCATCCACCATATACTTCAACTTCTGGTGCAGCGTAGAAGTTACTGCCCCAGAACCATGGATCCAAGGGCGACCCAACAAACAACTAAAGGCAGGATGAATATCCATTATGTAAAAGGTGGTGTTGGAAATCTCAGGACCCACCTTGATTGGCAGAACTAACTCTCCAAACACTGACCTCTTGGAGCCATCAAAAGCACGTACCACCAAGTCACTTGGTGTACAAATCAACCCACGAGTATCCAATTTCATCAAAGCCTTCTTCGGTAACACATTCAAAGACGACCCAGTATCAACTAACACATGCGACATTAAAGAGCCACGGCATTCCACTAAAATATGCAGAGCGTTGTTGTGATTCCTCCCAGCCGGAGTCAGATCTAAATCGGTGAAACCCAAACCATTACCAGCATTCACATAAGCCACAACCCCTTCTAACTGATTGACGGATATTTCCTGTGGTACATAAGCCATATTCAAAACCTTCAGCAATGCATTTCGGTGTGCCTCGGAGCACAACAGTAAGGATAGAATGGAAATCTTCGATGGAGTTTGGTGAAGTTGATCAACAATCTTGTAATCACTCTTCCTGATCAACCTCATAAACTCTTCTACATCTTCTGAGAAAGTATCCCCAACCTGCTTTGTCATAGAATTATTTGCTTCCTACCTCTGTCCAGACTCATCCATCATCTATTTACCTTTGTCTTATCTTAAACTGCCAGCTTGATCCTCGGACGGAATAAAGACTCTACCACTCCTAGTGATAGCTCCTGCTTCAACAAGATTTTCAACCCCTATATTCACAGCTGATGTCTCTTCCAACTCGTACTTCTTACCATTAACAAACACCTCGGCCCCATAATTCCATGGGATGGCCTTGGTACTCTCATACGGGACCGGTCCAGGAACAGTGATAGTGACCGGCGCTGGTCTCGCCGGCGCTGATATAGTTATTATCTTGAATGGAATTGTTATCGTGGCAACATCAATCTCTCTGTCAGGAACTTTATTCTACCTACAGCCCCTGTCAAACTGCAATATCCCTTCGCTGATCATTTTCTGAATACCTGCTTTCAATGAATCACAATCGCCTGGCTGCGACACACATCCTACACAACCTTCATCACAGCCTAGAAATACCCCTCCTTTCAACAGTCTTTCCTTCACCACACCCAAGGGAGTCTGGACTTCGTTCACATCTGAAATCATACTCAAGTCTCCACAGTCTTTAATAATAGCATTGACCCTCGGCTCACCGTGATTCGGCACCGGGTTCTGATTCACATTTGAAACATCATTGGAGAAATTGATGGCTTTGGAATCCACCAAATCTTGAACCTTATGCTTAAAAGCTTTACAGTTCTCAATATGATGTCCGGGTTCCCCAGAATGAAACTCGCAGTGGGCGTTGGCGTCATAGCTGGGAGGTGGATTACCAGTAGGTGGAGCCAATGTTCTCTTCTGAATTAACTGTAACTTTAACAAGTGCTGCAATAACTGAGCGTAGAGAAGAGGTGGAGTGTCAAAATGCCTATCACGCCTATTCAGAGGCTGCGATCGGTATGGAGCCTGACTTTGTTGTTGAGACACTGCTGGCTGCTGAGGTGCTGCTGGGATGGTTACAGAAGCCACCTGCTGATTGTAGTTCTGACGAGGTCCATCTCTACCACGATATGATGACACAGAGTTTGTATCTCCCTCCTTCTTCTTGTAACCACTAGCACAAGGCTTCTTACTTCCTCCAGATGAGGACCCATCACCGCCTGATATTTTTCCCGCCTTAATTCCGCTCTCCACCATCTCTCATACCAAGATCAAACCAGCAAACTTTCCAGTCATACACGGTACCAGCTTTTGATAGTAATGACCCTGCAAGGTAGCCATAAACTTGGTTATCATTTCACGTTCCAACATGGGAGGCTGAACCCTCGCTGCCAGTTTACGCCACCTTTGGGCGTACTCCTTGAAACTCTCATTATTCTTCTGTGACAAGTTCTGCAACTGTGTTCTGTTAGGAGCCATGTCAGTGTTATATTGATAGTGTCTAATAAATGCCCCTGCCAGATTTCTCCAACTACGCACATCCTTCCTCTCTAGTTGCATGTACCACTCCAGGGATGCCCCAGATAGGCTATCCTGGAAGCAATGCATCATCAGCTTCTCATTCTTCGCATGCGCAGCCATTTTACTCGCATATGCCCTCACGTGGGTCCTTGGGCAAGTCGTGCCATTATACTTCTCAAAAGTAGGAGTTTGAAACTTGTGCGGAATAACAACGCCTGGAACCAACCCCAAATCCTCTAGATCCATACCCAAAGCATCTTGATTCACAACACCCCTTAGCTGTTCCTCAATCAATCGGAGCCTTTGATCATTGTCAATCTGGGGACCAGCATCCCCACCTGGGATAGAGAATGTGTAACGCCCCAGTTTTAGTATTTTTATTTTAATTGAGTCGTTTGTGATTATTTTATTATTAAATTATTTTATTTTCGACTTTTATGTGAAAATATGTTATTTTTCAATGTTGTGATATTTTATCGGGCTTTGGGATCGTTTGCGAGATATTTGAGTGTGGGGGTATTTTGGTCATTTCCGGATATTTTCTTAAGTTAGATAGAATAGAAAATGGGAAGAGAGAAAAATAGAAAGAAAGAAAGAAAGAAAGAAAGAAAAAGAGAAGAAGGAAAAAGGAGAGAAAAGAGAAGAAGAGAAGAAAAAGTGGAAAAACTTAGAAATCAAGAAATTAATTCCCCGACTTTTCTAAACGCGATTAAATCGGGTAAGGGTGCGAAACTCGATTATCTTATCGTTGTGTATGATTATGTATGTGTGTTTGCATGTTGTATTGTCTCGTTCGATAGTTTTTCGGGTATAGGTCGAGAACGCGTAAACGAGTAGAAATCGATGTTTTCACGGACGGAAATCGATATAATTTGTGTTGTATGATCTCTATATGTTTATGAACCATTTCTATTAACGGTTTTGCTGATGGAAGTGATTTGGGGAAGAAAAATGGAATTTTTGGGTTATGGAACAGTGCATCACGAAGCAGAAATTCTGCTTCTGGTGTGAAGCGCGGGGCGATGTGCTTGTTTCGCCGGGCGGTTTTGAGAGGCGCAGAGGTTACAAGTTCCTGACTCTTTGAGTCATTTGGGTGGGATTAGTGTCGCTTGTGCTTCGTCGGGCGAAGTAGAGGCAAAGAGTGTTTCGCCGGGCGGTTGGCGTGTTTCGCCGGGCGGTTGGGAGATTTTTTTTCAAATAATACTTTTCCTTAAAAATTCATAACTCTCGAACCGTATTTCCGATTTAAGTGTTATTTATATCGTTGGAAAGCTTATAAAATGTTCTTGCTTGTGAAGATGGTTTTGAGATTGTTGGCCGATTAAATTATGTCGGAAATTTGGAATAGTGTCAGTTTGTCGACTTTTATCGTTATAAGTGTGCGTAATTGAGGTGTATCGTGCAAAGTGTTGTTGTATGATGTAAATGCATGTGTTTAAATGGTGTTGTGATGAGTTGTGGCGGTATGATAATTAAACACATTGTTTTGGGCATAAGTGCAAGGTGTGATTTTGTTGATTGAGGTGAATGTATTTACGTGCGTGCATACTAAATGTCATGAGTCATTGTATGCCAAGCATCATGATATGCATTGTTGTGACGTCCTGAGTGACGGTTTGGTTCCAGAGGGAATCGGCAATAACATCGTGTGCCCGTGTGGGGACCTAAAGTGATGGTTATAGACAATCGTGTGCCCGTGTGGGGACCTAAAGCGATCGGATTGTGTGCCCATGTGGGGACCTAAAGCAATCCATAAACGTCGTGTGCCCATGTGGGGACCTAAAGCGACGGGTGAACATCGTAGGCCCGACGGGGAGTTACACTAAGTAACGAGCGATGGTTCCAATAGTTCCTGAGTGAACTGGTGATGAGACATGAGAAACATTGGAAGTTGGTACCGCATGGCATGTGCATAGAGTCGTTGTGTCGGTCTCTGTGCATTTGCATAATCATGGATTAAGTGTGTATGTTTAATTGTGAATGTGATTGTTGAGACGGAATATGTGTGATAGTATTGATGATGAGTGTAATGTGTATAATTGATGTGCCTTGGTGACGATTACCTGATATTTGTACTGTGTTGTGTTATATTGATTATGGTGCATTTGTGGTGAGAATATTATACTTGTGCATTTCTGTGTTAATATAAAATTTTATGCAACTGTATTATGATTGTTTTTCTCACCCTTCTGCTATTTTATAATGCTCTATGAGGCATTGCAGATTAGAATTACTGGAGGTCTTTTTATGAAGCTTTGCGTCTTCATCCTTTTGTCGGTCGGCTCTGATATGTGACACCGGGTAGTTAGGTAGGCCGTGTTGTGACTATTTGTGAATTATGTATATATATCTTTTGGCTTGTGCATGTATAACTTTATGTATGACAAACTTTTCCGGTGATATATATATAAATGATATTCAGTTTTAGATTTCCCGCTTTTATTCTAAAATCTGAAATGTGGGTGTAAGGAACTAAGTTCCTCTGATGATTGTTACCCCACTGTTGCATATCTTTATGGGCAGGTGTTGTATGTTTGTTTATTTCAAATTGATGTGATGCTCCCTGTCTATGCCATGATAATTTAAATATACTCTGATGAAATTTTTATTTTTTTTCTTTTACCGCTTTAATAGCTTGGGGGTATAGATTGGGGATGTTACAGAATGCATCATCTTGAACATCATCATACTGACGGCCATGAACTACGCCAGCACCAATACCACCTCCCCCAGCATTAGGAATCACAACATTTTCTCCTCCGCCCGGAGGAATCACAACACCAGCAACAGGAATACTTCCGCCCGGAGGGCCATTCTGAACATTGTTACCAGTAACACCAGTATGAACGACGCCGTCCTCATCAACCCTTGCAATCAGTGGCTGAACGAGAGTCCTCAACTGCTCTTGGCCTTGAGCGACACCTTGCATTAATTCCATGAATTGGTTCATGCGAGTCCGCATCTCAATGATCTCATTCTGTAGCTGATCCATGAATCTCTTCTGATTTTGTCTGGTAGGATACCGGTGAATGTACTGATCTGCAATCCTGAGATTAGAACAAGATAAGAATACCGGAGATAAACACCTGTTATGCAAAATGATCATGCAAAATGATTATGAATATGCAAATGCAAATGAACATGTTTGAATATTCGCAGGGCGATCCACCCCTTGATTCCAGTTTAACAACAATATAGAATGGAACTTCTGCTCATATATTAAGAAAACCAGAGGAAAACCAAATGTCAACAATCGTAAATCCAAGATAACAAGTCTGAACATAATGTTCAAAGATCCCAACCAACAAGCCTGGCGGTGGTCCAAATAATGAAAGGAAAAAGAAAACTATGGCATATTGTAACACCCTGATTCTACCCAACGTAATTATATAATATCAGAGTATGAAATTACAACATACAGGATGTCACATTCATTTCAACTTTAACATATCATACAATCACCTGTAATTCATACATAATTAATACAACTCTCTGGATAACTGATTCGAACCTGTTCAGTCTTTAAAATATAACAACTTTAACTTTCATGCAGCGGATTCATAAGTTCAACATAAAATTTTCTTAATTTTGAATTCAACAAAAACAACAACTTCCAATCAACAAGTCTTTACCATTCAAATAGTTAAAGCATCTTCATCCAACATAAAACAACTTCAAATGTAAGCTTTTAATAAAAACAATATAAAATTCCGCAACTTAAACATAATTCAATCAATAGGAAAAACACACGATTATCCCCCCGAGTGCTACGTATCAGAGCGACAACCACCGACTCAAACTAATGAAGGTAGGCATCCTTCATTCCGGATTACCTGCACATTACCAATATAAAGGCAACGGCAAAACAAAGAAAGGGTGAGATATCCAATAATATAATCAAAAGTATGATAATTAATATATTAGAATTAGAACCATACAAGTTTCACCACTTCACAACTAACAACCATGTCACAACCAATCAACATTCATCATAACAACAAATCCATTAATACGACTCAATGCGACTCAACTTATGCAGATGCATGTGGTACCATTCGGCGTAGAACTCCCAACTTAAACATATGCCAGAGTATCGAGGCAATTTTCAACTTAAACTGGTGCCATCAAGGGCTAACTTAATCAATGCCATCAAGGCCCACTTAATCAATGTAATGTATGCGACATATGAACGACATACAATCAACAACATCAACCCAACAAATACAACTCAGCACAACATAAACAACTTTCAATTTTTGGCTATTTAAGCCTCCAACAAAACATGTCCATATTTTAGGACGAAAACCAATTCAATTAACTGTACCTGCAAATCCACGCATTCAACTTAATTTGACAAAAATAAACACCATTCACGTATCTACTCGTTTATACGAACTTCCCCATAAATTTTCATTCGATTCCGGGCAACTAAATATACCGCTTAATTCTACCGGGCGACTAAAATTCCTACTACTTTCAACTTCCAGCATTTTTTCAACAAAATAAATCAACCACACTGCCTACTAATTATTACGAACTTCCCCAAAAATTTTCATTCGATTCCGGGCAACTAAATATACCGCTTAATTTTGCTCTCGACACTGTTTTCTGTCCAGTTATGCTACTAATTTATTTTTCTGCTACAACATTTATGCTACTAATTTTTATTGTCATCAAAATCAACTCTGCTACCAAATTATCACTACCTGCTAAGGACCTGCTATCTATTATTGGTAATCAACTAAAAAAATTAACCAAAAGGCCATGCTACAACTCACCTGTAGCGCAAGAACACTACCAGTAGTGCTTGGAAATGAAAAGCTATGCTACACACTACTGTAGCGCAAGGAAAAGGAAGTAAGGTGGAGTTCCACCAATACCAATGCGGGCCCCACGTGCCCAATATATATATATATATATAGAAATCGATTTTTTTTTCTTCTTCTTTTGCCAATCACCAAGTGCAGCGCCCCCTTTCTACTAATATATATATAAAAAAAATTCAATTTGTTTTCTTCATTCTCCTGGGAGTTCATGCGCTGCATCATGTGCCTATATATATATATATATATATATATATATATATATATATATATATATATTATCCACTAATCTATCTTTCCATCACATACTCCTAACCCCACTTCAATTATATATTAATTAACTAAAACATAAATTAAACAAAAGTATGCTACCTAATACCTGTAGCGCCTGGTAAAAGAGAAGAAAGTGGAGTCCCACCAAACAAGTGGCCGTCCCCCCCCCCCCCCCCCCCCCCCCCCCCCCCACACGTCTAACATATATATATCTACTGCGATTGCTCTATCAAATAATAATGGGTCTCTATAATAAACCAAATTCAATCCAATAAATACCACACAGTGAAAAATTATATAAACCCCAATTCCTACATACTAACTATCATTCTCCCGGTTATAAAATTCTAACCCCACCCTTACCTGATTGGATCGAAGGTAGCTCGAATTTCTTGATTTATGACACCGGTAGCAATTTCTCCTCTTCTTCTCCCTAACACTATCGCAGCTTTTCTCTTCTCTGTTCTTTAGGTTTTAGTTTTTTTTTTCTTCCTCTTTGACAACACCACTTCTATTCTATTCCTCTTATTTTAATTTAATAGAATTATAAGCATTAGTTTCTAATTGGGCTTAAGTTCTCACACACCCTAATTGCTATTAAAAACCCCAATGTAGGCCCAATAGTACTATTTCTCACAAAATCAATTTAATAAAAATACAATATTAATCCTAGTGTTAATTTCTCGGCTAATTTTACCCGACTATCAACTTAACGACTTAAACCATATATTCGACATATTCATCAATTATTCGGGAATTACTTAATAATATTTTAATTATATTATTTCTAATATAATTCTACGACTAAACCAACTTAAATACCAACTTATCAATTAAATCTCGTCAACACAAAATTAACTGAATAATCACAGATAATTAATTAAATATTTAATTAAATAAATAATTAAATATTCGGGGCGTTACAACTCTCCCCTACGTTGAATATTTTCGTCCTCGAAAACTTACCTGATTCAAACAACTCGGGATACGAGTCTCACATCTTGCTCTCCAATTCCCATGTCATGCTTTCTCCAGCAGCTCCCAACCAGACAACTTTCACCAATACAATTTCGTTTCCTCGCAGGGTCTTCATCTCATGTTCCGCAATTCGTACAGGCATCATTTCCACGGTAAGATTATCCCGTACTTGCACGTCATCCATACTAACCACATGAGATGGATATGAAATGTACTTCCGGAGTTGTGACACATGAAACACATCGTGCAAATTCGAAAGATTTGGCGGTAATGCCACCCGATAAGCAACTTTTCCAACTCTATCCAAAATCTGATATGGACCGATAAAACGAGGAGTGAGCTTCTTAGACTTCAAAGCTCGTCAGACACCAGTCACAGGCGTGACTCTAAAAAATACATGGTCATCAGCTTGAAATTCTAAATCCTTCCTTCGCTTATCATGATAACTCTTCTGTCTACTTTGGGAAGCTTTCATCTTTTCTCGAATTAATTTCACCTTTTCAGTAGTCTCTCGAATAACCTCCGGTCCAAGCACTATACTTTCTCCGGATTCATGCCAACATAAAGGAGTCCTACATCTCCGACCATACAACGCTTCGAAAGGTGCCATTCCGATACTAGAATGGTAACTGTTGTTATAAGTGAACTCTATTAACGGTAGATGGGTATCCCACGAACCTCCTTGCTCGAGAACACATGCTCGCAACAAATCCTCCAACGACTGAATAGTCCTCTCAGTTTGACCATCCGTCTGAGGGTGATATGCCGAACTCAACCTCAACTTAGAACCCAACGCTTCTTGCAAACTCTTCCAAAAATCGGAAGTAAACCTCGGATCTCTATCCGACACAATACTCATAGGAACACCATGCAGCTTCACAATTACACGAATATAAATCTCCGCCAACTTCGACACTGGAAAAGTGATGTTAATAGGTATAAAATGAGCTGACTTCGTAAGCCTATCAACAATCACCCATATCGAATCATGTCCTCTTAAAGTATTAGGTAACCCTGTCACAAAGTCCATAGAAATGCTGTCCCATTTCCATTCTGGAATTTCCAACGGTTGCATCAACCCTACAGGTTTCTGATGCTCAACTTTCGACTTCTGACAGGTTAAACACGCATACACAAATTGCGCCACATCGCGCTTCATCCCAGGCCACCAAAACAATTTCTTCAAGTCGTGATACATCTTTGTAGCTCCTAGATGAATACTCAAATTGCTCCTGTGACCTTCCTCAAGAATCATCTTTTTCATATTCGCATCATTAGGAATACAAATCCGATCGCGGAATCTCAACACACCATGCATGTCCAACTTAAAATCATTATTCCCAGACGGATCGATTCCAACCATCGAATCTACCAATTTCACATCTAACTTCTGAGCTTCTCTGATACTGTCCAGAAAATCATTGTTAATCTTCAACATCCCCAGAGTAACACTCTGCGGCGTTACTTCGCAAACTAAACTCATATCTCTGATTTGTTTAATTAATTCCAATTCTTTAGCCATCATTGCTGACATATGTAACGCCTTTCGGCTTAAAGCATCAGCCACTACATTAGCTTTTCCTGGGTGATAGTTCAAACCGAAATCATAATCCTTTAGTAATTCCAACCACATGCGCTGTCTCATATTCAACTCTTTCTGATCAAACAAATATTTTAAGCTCTTATGATCACTATAAACTTCAAATCTAGAGCCATAGAGATAATGCCTCCAAATCTTCAGCACAAAAACCACTGCGGCAAGTTCCAAATCATGCGTAGGATAATTCCTTTCATGAGTCCTCAACTGTCGAGACGCATAAGCAATTACTTTATTATTCTGCATAAGCATACCTCCTAGACCCATCAATGAAGCATCACAATAAACCACAAACGGTTCTCCTGGATTCGGTAATGTCAAAACCGGGGCCGACGTCAACCTCTTCTTCAACTCCATAAAACTCTCTTCGCATTGAACATCCCACACAAAAGCTTTACTTTTACAAGTTAATCTAGTTAACGGAAGTGCCAACTTAGAAAACCCTTCAATAAACCGTCTATAATAACCAGCTAATCCCAAGAAACTTCTAATCTCGGTAGCTGACTTCGGAGTTTCCCATTCTAAAACAGTCTCTACTTTAGATGGATTCACAACAATACCACTACCCGAAATCACATGACCAAGAAAGCTGACTTCTTTCAACCAGAACTCGCACTTGGACAGCTTCGCATACAACTTCTTGTCTTTCAAAACTTCCAATACTGTTTTCAAATGTTCTTTATGCTCTTCTTCTGACTTAGAATAAATCAGAATGTCATAAATGAATACAACCACAAAACGATCCAGATAAGTATGAAAAATACGGTTCATGTATTCCATGAATACTCCTGGCGCATTTGTAACACCGAAGGGCATCACCGAATACTCATAGTGTCCATACCGTGTTCAGAACGCCGTCTTCTGAATATCCTCATCTTTCACTTTAATCTGATGATAACCCGATCTCAGATCGATCTTGCTAAACACGCGAGCACCTACCAATTGATCCAGCAAATCATCTATTCTTGGAAGTCGGTACTTGTTCTTAATTGTCACTTTATTCAGCTGTCTATAATTAACACAAAGTCTCATACTTCCATCTTTCTTCTTTACTAACAACACTGGAGCTCCCCACGGCGATACACTTGGTCTCACAAATTTCTTTTCAAGTAACTCCTCCAATTGCTTCTTTAATTCAGCCAACTCGGATGCCGACATTCTGTACGGTGCCATCGAAACAAGTCTAGTACCAGGTACAAGATCAATTGCAAATTCAACCTCTCTCTCAGGCGGCACATCAGGAATTTCATCAGGGAAAACTTCAAGGAATTCATTCACCACTTGCAATTCTTCAATCTTTGCTTTTCTCTCAATAGACAGCGTTGCCATCAATGAAAACATCTGAGCTTCCTCCTTCATCAATTTTTGCAACTCTCTGAAAGACAACAATCCAACTCCTTCCTCTTCTGGAGTAGAAAACCTCACCGACTTGCGATAACAGTTTATATGAACATAGTTATACTCTAACCAGTTCATACCTAGGATTACATCCATTCCGGTCAACGACAAACAAACAAAATCAACATAAAAGTCTTTATCGAAGATCGATAAAGGACACCTTAAACACACAAGAAAAGTAGTCACCGATCCCTTAGCTGGAATCTCGACGAAACAAAACAATGAGTAGTACCAGTGTCAATAATAGTAATTAAAGGAGTACTATTAATGAAACATGTACCTCTGATAAGTCTGTCCTCATTAGCTGTCTGAGTTCCTGCTAACGCGAACACTTTTCCGGTCTGAGCTTTCTTTGGCTTCGGACACTGATTACCAATATGCCCCTCTTCACCACAATTAAAACAGACCGTCTCCTTATGCTTACATTCAGACATAGTATGTCCCATCTTACCACAACGAAAACATTTCTTCACCTCTTGATTGCACGCAATACTCTTATGGCCAGGTTTCCCGCAATTGAAACAAGTTATGCCAACAGGAGCATCTCCCCTACTAGTCTTCTTGCCCTCAGTCGCTCTCTGTTTACGTTTTCCAGCTGGAGCATCATAAGGCTTACCACGGTTCTGCTGTTTCTTGCCTCTTCTATCACTAACAATTTTGTAGTGAGCATTGTTGTCCTCTTCATAAATTCTGCAACTATCGACCAAATAAGAAAAGACACGAATCTTCTGATACCCAATAGCTTTCTTGATCTCAGAGCGCAACCCGCTCTCAAATTTGATGCATTTAGAAAACTCAGCATCATCACCGGTATAGTACGGATAAAACTTAGCCAGCTCAATAAACTTCGCAGCATAATCAGTAACCGACATAGTTCCTTGCTTCAGCTCAAGAAACTCAATCTGCTTCTTACCACGGACATCCTCTGGATAATACTTCCTCAAAAACTCCCTTCGGAACACATCCCAAGTGATAACTTCACCTGTAGTCTCCAACCTCTAACGAGTCTCTAGCCACCAGTCATCAGCTTCGACTGCTAGCATATGAGTCCCATATCGAACCTTCTGCGCTGGAGTGCAGTCCATCACCTTGAAGATCCTCTCAATCTCTTTCAACCAATCCAACGCTCCATCAGGATCATACTTGCCCTTGAAGGTAGGCGGATTCTCTCTCTGAAATGTCGCCAAGCTACGAGATCCATCAATCTCGCCAGCGTTCGGTAAATTCTGCACAGCTTGAGCCATTGCTTGCATTGCAGCAGCCATTGCATCATCGTTCCTTCCAGCCATCCCAACTTATCACTGCAACATAAATAACGATTAGAACTAATTAACAGTACTCGATTGATAAACTACACTACGACTCGACAACTTGGCCGGACGGACCGACCTGCTCTGATACCACTAATGTAACACCCTGATTCTACCCAACGTAATTATATAATATCAGAGTATGAAATTACAACATACAGGATGTCACATTAATTTCAACTTTAACATATCATACAATCACCTGTAATTCATACATAAATAATACAACTCTCTGGATAACTGATTCGAACATGTTCAGTATTTAAAATATAACAACTTTAACTTTCATGCAGCGGATTCATAAGTTCAACATAAAATTTTCTTAATTTTGAATTCAACAAAAACAACAACTTCCAATCAACAAGTCTTTACCATTCAAATAGTTAAAGCATCTTCATCCAACATAAAACAACTTCAAATGTAAGCTTTTAATAAAAACAATATAAAATTCAGCAACTTAAACATAATTCAATCAATAGGAAAAACACGCGATTATCCCCCCGAGTGCTACGTATCAGAGCGACAACCACCGACTCGAACTAATGAAGGTAGGCTTCCTTCATTCCGGATTACCTGAACGTTACCAATATAAAGGCAACGACAAAACAAAGAAAGGGTGAGATATCCAATAATATAATCAAAAGTATGATAATTAATATATTAGAATTAGAACCATACAAGTTTCACCACTTCACAACTAACAACCATATCACAACCAATCAACATTCATCATAACAACAAATCCATTAATACGACTCAATGCGACTCAACTTATGCAGATGCATGTGGTACCATTCGGAGTAGAACTCCCAACTTAAACATATGCCAGAGTATCGAGACAATTTTCAACTTAAACAGGTGCCATCAAGGGCCAACTTAATCAATGCCATCAAGGCCAACATAATCAATGCAATGTATGCGACATATGAACGACATACAATCAACAACATCAACACAACAAATACAACTCAGCACAACATAAACAACTTTCAATTTTTGGCTATTTAAGCCTCCAACAAAACATGTCCATATTTTAGGACGAAAACCAATTCAATTAACTGTACCTGCAAATCCACGCATTCAACTTAATTTGACAAAAATAAACACCATTCACGTATCTACTCGTATATACAAACTTTCCCATAAATTTTCATTCGATTCCGGGCAACTAAATATACCGCTTAATTCTACCGGGCAACTAAAATTCCTATTGTTTTCAACTTCCAGCATCTTTTCAACAAAATAAATCAACCACACTGCCTACTAATTATTACGAACTTCCCCAAAAATTTTCATTCGATTTCGGGCAACTAAATATACCGCTTAATTTTGCTTTCGACATTGTTTTCTGTCCAGTTCTGCTACTAATTTATTTTTCTGCTACAACATTTATGCTACTAATTTTTATTGTCATCAAAATCAGCTCTGCTACCAAATTATCACTATTGGTAATCAACTAAAAAAATTAACCAAAAGGCCATGCTACAACTCACCTGTAGCGCAAGAACACTACCATTAGTGCTTGGAAATGAAAAGCTATGCTACACACTACTGTAGCGCAAGGAAAAGGACGTAAGGTGGAGTTCCACCAATACCAATTGCGGGCCCCACGTGCCCAATATATATATATATATATACAAATCGATTTTTTTTTCCTTCTTCTTTTGCCAATCACCAAGTGCAGCGCCCTGTTTCTACTAATATATATATAAAAAAAATTCAATTTG
This sequence comes from Lathyrus tuberosus, assembly GCA_022829125.1. Classification (NCBI taxonomy): domain Eukaryota; kingdom Viridiplantae; phylum Streptophyta; class Magnoliopsida; order Fabales; family Fabaceae; genus Lathyrus; species Lathyrus tuberosus. The sequence continues at coordinate 10,851,610 of JALAZF010000104.1, forward strand.
TTTTCTTCATTCTCCTGGGAGTTCATGCGCTGCATCATGTGCCTATATATATATTATACACTAATCTATCTTTCCATCACATACTCGTAACCCCATTTCAATTATATATTAATTAACTAAAACATAAATTAAACAAAAGTATGCTACCTAATACCTGTAGCCCCTGGAAAAAGAGAAGAAAGTGGAGTTCCACCAAACAAGTGGCAGTCCCCCCCCCCCCCCCCCTCCACGTCTAACATATATATATCTACTGCGATTGCTCTATCAAATAATAATGGGTCTCTATAATAAACCAATTTCAATCCAATAAATACCACACAGTGAAAAATTATATAAACCCCAATTCCTACATACTAACTATCATTCTCCCGGTTATAAAATTCGAACCCCACCCTTACCTGATTGGATCGAAGGTAGCTCGAATTTCTTGATTTATGACACCGGTAGCAATTTCTCCTCTTCTTCTCCCTAACACTGTCGCAGCTTTTCTCTTCTCTGTTCTTTAGGTTTTAGTTTTTTTTTTCTTCCTCTTTGACAACACCACTTCTATTCTATTCCTCTTATTTTAATTTAATAGAATTATAAGCATTAGTTTCTAATTGGGCTTAAGTTCTCACACACCCTAATTGCTACTAAAAACCCCAATGTAGGCCCGATAGTACTATTTCTCACAAAATCAATTTAATAAAAATACAATATTAATCCTAGTGTTAATTTCTCGGCTAATTTTACCCGACTATCAACTTAACGACTTAAACCATATATTCGACATATTCATCAATTATTCGGGAATTACTTAATAATATTTTAATTATATTATTTCTAATATAATTCTACGACTAAACCAACTTAAATACCAACTTATCAATTAAATCTCCTCAACACAAAATTAACCAAATAATCACAGATAATTAATTAAATATTTAATTAAATAAATAATTAAATATTCGGGGCGCTACACATATCATCAAAGTCTACAAGTGTCAATCCCCCGCATCCATTATGCTTCTTGCTCCAGTCTTGAATTTCTTTGAACAGCTTTCTGGCGTCGGGATGCTTCGGTCTTTGAATTAGCTCTTGAATGAGAACGTCTCTCCTATGCATGATCCCTTCCAAGTATCGGCAATGCAATTCCCAAGCGTCTTCTCCAGAAACACCATCCATGCTAGGTCCTTCATGTCTAGATCTCGTCACTTCAGCTTGGACCTTCAGTTCCTCTATGGAGGCTATGGCTTCATTGAGTCGACCCTCAACTGCTTGTCTCTTGAATACCCCTGACAAGATCTCAGCGTCTTTCTTCTCGAGCTTCGACGTTAACTCATCAATCTGAGCTAGATAACCGTCTTCTTTTTGCTTATTCTCAGCCATCGCAGTTTCTCGGTGAGCATTGAACCTGTGAATTTTTAACAAAGCCTTGTCCAACTCTTCCTTCTTAGACTCGAGAACCTTACTGATACCGTCTAGAGATTGTTTCATACTTTGTCTGGATGTGACCATGTCAGCTAGCTCTTTTTCTGCCTTAGCAAGAAACTCTGTCTTCAACTTGGCGGTATGAACAGCTTCACCCCGCTCATGTTTCAACTGATAAATCTCTCTTTTTAGCTCACTGTTTTCTTCTCGCAGCTTTTCCTTCTCAGCCCACAACTCGTTAAACTTCTCTATCTCAACTGTGGTAGGTGGCTCGATCATCAAAGGAAACAAAGGTGGCTCCACCGGGAAGGGAAGAAGCTCATCTTCGGCTCTCTTCTTAATCCACTCTTTATAGGAAGGGAAAGCCCGATTGTTACATTTCCCGAATAAAGTTTTTCCCTTCTTGGTCACTTGCTTCCAAGCATTCACAACCTTCCTTATCATTTCTTGATCCTCAGTACCATTGAAGAATAAGGACTCTCTGATATCTCGCTCTTCAGGTGGACCTTTCAAAGGATAACCAAACTGCCTGATAACAAGGGAAGGATTATAGTTAATTCCACCTCTCCTCCCTATCAAGGGTACATTAGGGAATTCTCCGCACTTGCAAATAATCTCCATTCCTAGCAAGTCATGGTTGAACCAAACAATGTTGTCAGCAGTCAAACCCATTAACCTCTTTGACCACTTCAGAGAATCTTTCGTATCAATGAAGGCGCCAGCTTCGGGGAGATGGTTCAGAAACCAAGTAGATAAGAGCGGTGGACAACAACTCATGATTTTTCCCCGCCTATTTTCATTCTTGTAGTGGACTGAGTGATACACATCACCTAGCAAGGTAGGTATATGCTTCTTCGAAATAAAGATTCTGACAGCATGCATATCCACCAGATCAGGAACATTGGGAAACAAAACAATCCCATAGATGCACATAGCCAGAATAGCTTGGAAGGCAGTCCAATTCTTCTCTTTAACATGTATGCAGGCTTGATCAAACAAGAACTTCAATAAGAAACCCTTAGCTCCTTGTTTTTCCTCAATATTACTGCTCAGAACGGACTCATCAATATGAAGAGCACTAGCCATTTCTTTTATCCCGGGGTGTTCGTCAGAAAAGAATACTATGTCATGCCTGATGGGAATTCCCAAAATAAATGAGAACTCCTCCAACGTTGGGGCCAAGATGTAGTCTGGGAAAGTTAAGCAACGCAAAGACGGATCATAAAACTGAAGAAGTGTATGAATGGCATCCTTCTCATACTTGGAGATATTGTAGACAAACTTCAGAAGTCTCCCATACCCTCCACTGAACTCTGTACGAACTCCGGGGCCTGCCATACTAATCAGCTTATGAATCAATGTCAAGGTCGGATCTGGGAACGAATAGGCAATAGTCTTCTTTCTCTGGACATCCATGTCAAGGCAACCTCAGAAAACCGGAATCAAGAGTAAGATGCAAGCCCTAAAAAATGTCAAACATGTCAGAATGCAAGAAAAATGATATGCTCATGCAAACATGGGATCAAGGCAGCACTGCTGGATGTGCTGTGTTGTTAACTGAACGAGAACCACAACCCAGAAAACCAGAATTCCAAAATACCGAACCACTGAGATAACCAGGAACCCAGATAATCAAACATTGATGAGAAATCCAGAAAAACCGGGTAGGTTGAAGGTTTCGGTTACCTGCAAACCTGCAAACACCTATCCCCTCTCACGTGTGGGTACTAGGATGTTCAGTATCCCGGGCTCTCAGGTCGAGAAATGATGATACGTTCACCATTTCTGGTTTGGCATCATCATCAATCAAGGAGGCCTCAACTGATTCTCCAAAACAGAAGGTCCTCAGCTTTTGGCACTGAGGTCGAGAAACAATAGTACATTCATCCCTCGGGGTACAGTACTATCGTCAATCGAGGAGTGCCTCCATTGATTCTCTTCAAAAGGTAGGGGCCATCCTATGTGAGTTCCAAAGTGGGCCCTCGGGTGCGAATGGGTTTGCCACAAGATGTGGTCTGCCACTGTCACCACTAAAGAGGGGTGTTTCCACTAAGGTCCTCGACGATCGGTCACCAGAGTCGACAGCTCTCTAGATCAACACCCTAACATGCGCAAGACACACACGTTAGAATGCGTCCCAAGATAGCCTCGTCTGGTTGTGAATTTTGTGAACACACAAACGTACCAAGCGGGGACGTAGGTCCCACTACTTTCCACTCTAGTCCTAGGGTGTACTCAAGCTTAGGTATTGGGCTTATCTCTCAGAATAACCCAACCTGCAGAATAGAAATAGCCAGCACAACACAACAATATCCAGTATGACAGTAATAAGGATGAAATGCAATGCGGAAAATGCGGTAAAAATAAAATACAACAAATAAAGCAAAACAAAAACAAAAACACCCAAAGAGAACAAAGACAAGCAAGCGCTAGGATTGACTCGCTTAGGGATGGACCAGCATAGGTCAACCAGATTCCCCAGCAGAGTCGCCAGTTGTCGCTCCCAGGATTTTCATCCAGGTACGAACGCGAGAGTGGCGCGGAAAAACAGAGTCGCCAGCCGTGTAAATTTATCCCAAGAGAGGGAAAGGGAACACCGCATAAACCTGAGGAAGAGGGAAAGGAATGGTCATCGCAACCATAACCTGGGTTCGGGAGTCGGTTACGCGAGGGGAAGGTGCTAGCATCCCACGCGTCCATCGTACTCGATGGGATCCACGATTGTTGTCTATTCTAAGGGTGAGTTATCCTATCATCTATGGATGTGCTAAAACGGGGGAGGAAAAAACTAAGACAGACTCGGTAGGACGTCGACGTCCTAGGCCTACGTACTCTCTTTGTGCAATGGGAAATTCAGAGTCAACGTAGTTCGGACCAAGTTCTTTTTGTGTTTTTTATGAGCGGCGTTAAGTTCGTGTCCGGCAGTTAGGGTCGATGCCTGTTTGCGACTCAGACGGAAAGTAACGTGCCCTTTTTGAAAATAACCTTTAGTTTGACAATCCCGAAGGACAAAAAGGTTTGAAGTTTGTTTGTAATTTTTAGGACAGAAGTGACTTAAGTTAGTTCATAACTTGCATTGCACTAAAGTCTAGGGCACAGGGACGAATACTTAACGCATCGTCCCAAGACAGGACGCTCGCTAAGCACTCTAGAAAGATGAGAGGAAGCCCCTCATTTCTCATTCCCACGCTTAAGGCTCGTGCGCAATACGCTTTATCCTTATTAAGTGTTTTCAAGAAGTTTTGAGATGAGAAGAGAGAAGACACAAAGGAAACTCTAAAGGGAAACCAAAAGTCCTAATGTTATCATGCATGGGTGACCTACGGTTAGTGAGGTTTGACGACAACCTAAGCCTAAAGAAAAGAAAAGACGAGAGACAGAAAGAGTGAGAGTGGACATGGATAACTATCCACACCCTTAAATAACTTACCTCAGCCTCTGCATAAAAGGTTAATACAAAACAGACATAAGCAAAAGAAATGAGACAAATGGAACCCAAGCAATGACATATAATAATGGTAACAATCCAAACATGAATTAAGAAGTCAAAGACACCATCCCCAAAACAATGGCACAAGTGCCTTTTCAAACAAGGTAACCAGACGTGATCAGAAATATGCATACAAGAAGATTTCACATAAAGAGCAGTTAAACAATTAGCAAAACATGTTATAAAATCACCAAATAAATTATCAACATTGCTCAACCAGAAACAAACCAAATACCAAAAACTCCTGCAAAAATTCAAGATGTTAGTCACTCAAACAGTTATGCAAATCCAGATGAGAAATATGGCTCAACATGCAAAAGGAAAGGACTAAAATGCAACATGAAATGATTTTAAAAATGATAGAAAAATATTTTAATGCACTTCAGAGTGTTATCTAACAAATGCAAAAAGAATGGATCGAAAATGTTTTATGGATGCAGAGAAATAAAATAAACAAATTTAGGTATGCATGGGATGACTAATTCAAAAAGAAAATAAACCAATAATTATTTTAGATGATAAAAATAAAATAAAATGATAAAATAATTTTTGAGAAAATTTTATAAAATTATAAATATGATAGATGAATTTTTTGGGAATTTTTAATGCAATTGACTATTTTAAAAAAATTAAAATGAATTAATGCAAATAATAAAATAAAATAAAAGATGAAAATGCAAGGGGGTGCGTTCAGTAAATAATCACGTTGGAAAGATAATGGGCTGGAAAAGAGGGGGTGTCATTAGCGAGCCCAGTCAAAAAGTCCATCAAAAAATAAAAAAAAAATAAAAAAAGAAACACATGTGGACTTTAGTCAACCAGTTGAGTGCGTACCTGCCCTTAGATTGATCTCACGTGCCTTATTAAGTTAATATAATCAACCAGTATTCAAGATCAACGGTTTAGATCAAAAGACACATCACAATAATGATACACACACACGCACACGATTACCTGGCACACACTATGGACGCCCACGTACACGGCACATGGTTATTTTAATTGGCTGGCATGATAAGGGCCGTCAGATGTATCGTGCGTATGGAATTAAGTCAACACAATAGAAAGTAAGTGAGATGAGGGCATGAGATCTGAAGGCACATAGTTACAATCGTGGGGTAATGTACACACAATTAAATAAAATAAAATAACAAAAAAGAACGCGTGGCCTCATGATGGCCACACGATGAAACTAATCAAGGGCCAGGATTGTGTCTTCTTCGTTGAAACCCTTCCTTCGCCAGCCACCATAACCAGTCGCCGGAACTAGGGTTTCGGTCGACCCCTCCGTCACTTGCAACTCAAAACTTGCCCAGAAAACGCAAAGGAGTATATGTTCTTGACCAGAAAATCATGAGGAACTCAAATATTCAATCAAAAACCACAAACAACGCATAGATAAAGAGAATCGAAGGAAATACAATAAGGTTCAAAACTTTGAAACTCATAAAACAACCAATATACACGTCCATATTCAAAACAAAATACATCAGCATAACCAGTGGACATCACACATCAATATACATGTCAAAAAGAAGAGTTTTAGGATCATCAAAAAACCCACCAACCTGAGATCACGCCTCCTATATTCTTGCTTTTAGCTGCGAATGAGGGTTGATTCGTGCTCTAGGGATCCCAAGGGTTCTGATGGTGAAAGAATTTTTTGAAAAGACCTAATGGATTGAGAGATTCAATGAGAAAAAAGTTCTAGGGTTCAAGCTTTCTCCTCCTCCAAATATCACGTGTCCTTCCCTAACCAGTGCATGAATTGGCTTAAATACTCTAGGGTTTCTCACTGATAATGGTTTGGGCCTTGGAAATTCTCCACTTAATGAGTTTTGGACAAATTTGGAAATTTACATTATGTGAGATACACCTCCTTCCATGCATGTTTATCCAAACATTCTATGATGGATCACCCATGTTTGAATTGCTAATTACACCTGAGTTTGATTTGGGCCTTGAAATCATTTGATTCATGAGTTTTCAATGACTTGGCAATTTTGAATAATGGAGAATAAGTGAAGAATATACCATGGATTCACTTGATTCAAAGGCCTAAAAATGATCCTTAAGGAGTGTCCATTGATGTTAGCATGTGACATGAAGCAATGGAATTAATTATAGGTCACTATGCCAAAGTTGTGAAAATGGAATCATGAGAAACCCTAAAAAACCACTTTGCCTTCTTTTGATCATAACTTGAGTTTCACAAATGGTATGGAGACCCACTAGTACTTGTTGGAAAGAGGAGAAAAAGATCTTAAACTTTCATGTTGGAGGAAAATTCATTTGAAGCTTCTTTGATGATGAAAAGTCAAGGTGAATGTAGTGTAGGAACTTGCCCAAAAAGGAAACTTTCAAATTATAGGTCATTTCCATATTTAGTAACTTTTGCACCAACCCTCAATTCTTGATAAATGGCATGAAAATTGACTCTTGAAGACCATATGAGGGTGTGATACCTTGAAAACCTTGGAGAGAACCTCAAAATTCCACAGTTGACTTCCCCTCTCACTGTTTGACTTTTCCCCTATTCACCTGCTCCCCAATCCATTGGCCAATTGAAATCCTCCTGAACCAAACTGATGGGCAGTCTTCCATTCCTAGATACATAGGGACCCAAGGAATACCATGGAATCAAGTCTTGCCCAAAAAATCAGAAATAAACTGACTTTATAGCAAACCCTAATTTTGGTACCCTCAGTCTAGGAGGAAATATCACAGTCTCCAAATCCAAATTCCTCTGAATATGATGTGTATCCTCTCCAACAAAGATAAGATATGCCATTTGGTGATGATAAAAACCCAAAGAGCTTGCCCATTGGAGCAATAAACCCAAGAATCTCAAAACCCTAATTTCTGCACTAGTTAGGAGAAAGTGACCCACTTGAACTCTCTTGCTTGACCCTTTGAAGAACATCTTCTCCCCTTGAACTTGCCTCAGGCACCTTGACCCCATGCTAAGAGCCAATGATATGTACACATGATAATGCAAAATGAGATGAAACATAAGCCAGTTAGTAATAAAGTAAGGAGGGCAAATTTTGGGGTGCAACAGCTGCCCCTATTCAATCAACTTGGTCCTGAGGGTATGATAGTGACGGCTTTCAGACGATCAGGATGCACGGAGATTGAATACCAAAGAACCCGGAAATTTGCAATCCTCCACTGGAGAATTAGCCATAAATGTTGTATTGTCACAATACGGACGAGTGTCAGGTATACTGGGTATAAAGTGAAACAAACTCTCCTAGATTATGTCATCTCTGCTGATAAAGAGATCTGACAAAGGAGTCTCGAACTATGCCATCCCTGCTGATAAAGGGAACTGAGGAAAGAAAATCTTCAAAAGACTGCTATCTTTGCTGATAAAGAGAACTAGCAACATAAATGCCATCCCTGCTGATAAAGGGAACTGACGAAAGAAAATCTTCAACAGATTGCTATCTCTGCTGATAAAGAGAACTAGCAAACAAAAGCCATCCCTGCTGATAAAGGGAACTGACGAAAGAAAATCTTCAAAAGATTGCTATCTCTGCTGATGAAGAGAACTAGCAAAACAAATGCCATCCCTGCTGATAAAGGGAACTGACGAAAGAAAATCTTCAAAAGATTGCTATCTCTGCTGACAAAGAGAACTAGCAAAATAAATGTCACCCCTGCTGATAAAGTGAACTGACGAAGAAAATCTTCGAAAAATTGCTATCTTTGCTGATAAAGAGAACTAGCAAAACAAAAGCCATCCCTACTGAAAAAGGGAACTGACGGAAGAAAATATCCAAAAGATTGCCATCTCTACTGATAAAGAGAACTAGCAAAACAAAGCCATCCCTGCTGATAAAGGGAACTGACTGAAGAAAATATCCAAGAGATTGCCATCTCTGCTGATAAAGAGAACTAGCAACATAAATGCCATCCTTGCTGATAAAGGGAACTGACGAAAGAAAATATCCGAAAGATTGCTATCTCTGCTGATAAAGAGAACTAGCAACATAAATGCCATCCCTGCTGATAAAGAGAACTGACGAAAGAAAATATCCGAAAGATTGCTATCTCTGCTGATAAAGAGAACTAGTAACATAAATGCCATCCCTGCTGATAAAGGGAACTGACGAAGAAAATCTCCAAAAGATTGCTATCTCTGCTGATAAAGAGAACTAGCAAGACAAATGCCATCCCTGCTGATAAAGGGAACTGACGAAAGAAACTCTTTAAAATATTGCCATCTCTGCTGATAAAGAGAACTAGCCAAACAAATGCCATCCCTGCTGATAAGGGGAACTGACGGAAGAAATCTTCAAAAGATTGCTATCTCTGCTGATAAAGAGACCTAGCAAAATAAATGCCATCCCTGCTGATAAAGGGAACTGACGAAAGAAAATCTTCAAAAGATTGCTATCTCTGCTGATAAAGAGACCTAGCAAAATAAATGCCATCCCTGCTGATAAAGGGAACTGACGAAGGAGAATCTTCAAAAGATTGCTATCTCTGCTGATAAAGAGAACTAGCAAAATAAATGGCATCCCTGCTGATAAAGGGAACTGACGAAGGAGAATCTTCAAAAGATTGCTATCTCTGCTGATAAAGAGAACTAGCAAAACAAACGGCAACTTCACTGGGGATAACGTGAAATAAAACTTCTGGTTTAAACCCCCTCTGGCAAACAAAATATGTCAAGCGAGAACGGGATTTCACAAAAGAGAAAGGCCAAACAAAGGCAAACTTCTAACGGACCCATGATCCACAGATAGGATGACTCCGATGGGGGAAGGAGAAGTCTAAATAAAAGACTCTGCTGGGGAGCACACGTATGAGGAACGCATCCCTCCAAAATCTCCTAAGTTATGCCATCTCTGCTGAGAAAGAGAACTGGCAAGGAAAGCATCAAACCTGGCTTATGCTTCAAATGCAAATGTTTGAATAGTGGCGTAACGCTCCATACGAAATGGAAATGCTACGCGTTTGAGAATGCAATGCAAAATGCTTATGATATGCAAAAAGGGGTCCCTCCAGCAAAATAAATGCTGGAGAGAGAAGACCAATTCAGCTGGGGATGACAAAAACAAATTATCCTCCAAATCCAGGAACTCTGCTGAGAAGGGTCGTACCGATCTACTCTTCGGATCAACAACTTCTGCTGGGGATGAAATCCCGAAAGAACTACCGGGGGCAACACCTATCTTTTATCCAAAACTTGAGATTTCTCCTCTGCTGGGGGAGTTGAGAAGGGATGCCAATAACGGAACCGGAAGTCTGTTATTGAGGATTGCCAATAACCAAACGGGCTCAGAAACTGCTGGAGGATGCCAGCCCATAACACCATCCTGCTTGGAGAAAATTGTCCGTAATACCATCCTGCTTGGGGATACTGCTGATCTTAGCCCGCTGATGGGGAGAATGGCTTTGCTCCCATCTTGGTGTGGATTAGAATATGACATCGTCGGTGAAAGCACGCTTCCTGACTGGATGGGGGAAGTGAGCACCTTGGTTCTATGGGGAAATAACGTCTTGATCCGGAGAAAATACTTCCCAAGTCTCCTGCTGGGAAGGTCTGCTCTGCTGAGTAAAGTGTAATCTCAATGCTGGGGAAAGCAAACTGCTGGGGAAATCCAATCCTGTTGCCCTGCAAGTCAAACAACAAACAAAAGAATATGCCACAACATGACTATTACCGTTAACGCCTAAGTAATTTCTATTGCTTTTCGTTATGCTCCGCAGAGCTCGAAGTTTTATATGCAATGTTTATAAAAAATATCGGACGTTTTTTGCAAACAAAACAGTAAAAGTAAAACAAACAACAGAAAGCTCTTTGAGTGAAATGAATATTTTATTGAGAAAAGTGGCCTGTAAATAGGCATTTACAATAGGAAGCAATTCCTAAATAGAGGTAATTGCGCAAAAGCAAAAAAAAAATACACATGTCGGCAATGTGGGAAAGATATCCACCATGATTCGACTCAGCTATGACCCATATGTCTTGCTTATCCTCAAATGTCTTGACCTTTGAAGAGACTAACTGTGCTGATTCCTTTCTTTCAGAATTTCCATTTATTGAAAGTGTTCACAGATCGAACGCAGACCGTAGCCTTTCGCTTATAAATCCCTAACTTTTGCCTGGATTGCCCTTTTCGGGTTTTCAATCCATCGGGATACCCATTTTTGCCAAAGTCGCCTTTTCAGGTTTTCAACTTTGCGGGTTTACACATTTCTTTTTACATTTTATCCCTGACTTTTGCCCGAACCTTTTCGTTTTTTATGGTTCGCCGGGATACCCCTTTTTTGCCTGGACTCTCTTTTTATGTCCAGCGGGTCTCTTTTATGCGAAGTATTTTTTGACTACGTCTGCGTTCACAGGGGATGTAAAATCTTCGCCATCCATAGTTGAAAGTAGTAAGGCTCCACCAGAGAAAACCTTTCTGACTACATACGGCCCTTCGTAGTTTGGAGTCCATTTGCCCCTGTGATCTGTCTGAGGAGGAAGGATCTTTTTCAAAACCAATTCGCCCATCTGAAAACTCCGAGGACGCACATTCTGGTCAAAGGCGTGCTTCATCCTACTCTGATACAACCGGCCATGTGCGATGGCTGCCAATCTCTTTTCCTCAATAAGGTTCAACTGGTCCAATCTGGAGCGCACCCACTCAGCTTCATCAAGCTTTACATCTGCCAGAACTCTCAAATACGGAATCTCGACCTCTAAGGGTAACACTGCTTCCATACCATATACCAATGAGAAAGGGGTTGCCCCAGTTGACGTACGCACCAAAGTACGGTAACCATGTAGGGCATAAGGTAGCATCTCGTGCCAGTCTTTATACCTTACCACCATCTTCTGCACAATCTTCTTGATATTCTTATTCGCCGCTTCAACAGCACCATTCATCTTCGGACGATATGGAGAGGAATTATGATGCTCGATCTTAAAACTCTGACATAGTTCCTTCATCATCTTGTTGTTCAAATTCGAGCCATTATCAGTAATGATTCTCTCCGGGACCCAATAATGACAGATGCTATCCTTCTTTATTAACCGGGCTACCACTTGCTTAGTGACGTTGGCATACGAGGCCGCTTCCACCCACTTTGTGAAATAATCAATGGCAACCAAAATGAAATGATGCCCATTGGGAGCGGTGGGCTCAATCTTTCCAATCATATCTATGCCCCACATCGCAAAAGGCCAAGGAGATGACAACACATTTAGAGGCGTAGGCAGTACATGCATCTTATCTGCATAAATCTGGCATTTATGGCACTTTCGGGCGTACTTGAAACAATCAGCCTCCATAGTCATCCAGTAATATCCAGCCCTCAACAACTTTCTAGCCATGGTGTGTCCACTAGAATGAGTACCGAAAGAACCCTTGTGAACTTCCTCCATCAACAAACCTGCCTCGTGTTCATCAACACACCGTAGCAAGACCATATCGAAGTTCCTCTTATATAACACATCATCCTTGTTCAGAAAGAAGTTTCCTGCCAACCTCCTCAGAGTCTTCTTATCTTTGGTGGAGGCACCATCTGGATACTCCCGTCTCTTCAGAAAGACCTTAATATGATGATACCATGGTTTGCCATCTGAGACATCTTCAATTGCAAACACGAAAGCTGGTCTATCCAAACGCATAATTCTAATCGAAGGTGTTTCATTCCAACGGTTCACCTTATACATGGATGCCAATGTCGCTAACGCATCAGCCATCTGATTCTCAGCTCGGGGCACATGATGAAAATCCACCTTGTCAAAGAACGGTAACAACCTTCTGGCGTAGTTGTTATAAGGCACCAGATTTTCCTGACGAGTCTCCCATTCTCCTGTAATCTGATTAACTACCAACGTAGAATCACCATAGACATCGAGGTTCTTAATTCTCAAATCAATTGCTTCTTCTAACCCCATGATGCATGCTTCATACTCTGCCTCGTTGTTGGTACACACGAATGCTAATCGGGCAGTGAAAGGTATATGAGAACCCTTCGGGGTCGTAATGATTGCCCCAATTCCATTACCATATGAATTGACAGCCCCATCAAAGATCATCTTCCATTGAGACCCAATCTGAGGTCCTTCGTCAGGCAGAGGCTCTTTACAATCTTTCATTTTCAGAAACATAACATGGTCGTCTGGAAACTCAAACTTCATAGGCTGATAATCCTCGACTGGCTGTTCAGCAAGATATTCTGACAGAACACTTCCCTTAATGGCCTTCTGAGAAACTTACTGAATATCATACTCTGTCAAAACCATCTGCCAACAAGTTATCCTTCCAGAAAGTGCTTGCTTCTCAAACACGTACTTAATCGGATCCATCTTCGAAATCAACAAGGTTGTGTGGTTTAACATATACTGCCTCAGGCGTTTGGCTACCCAAGCGAGTGCACAACATGTCTTTTCCAACATAGAGTATCTTGATTTGCAATCAGTGAACTTCTTACTCAGGTAGTAAATGGCGTGCTCTTTCCTACCTGTCTCGTCGTGTTGACTGAGCACACAACCCATTGAATTCTCAAGAACCGTAAGGTACATAATCAACGGTCTCCTAGCCACCGGTGGCATAAGGACCGGAGGTTCCTGCAAATACGTCTTTATCCTTTTAAATGCCTCTCGACAATTTTCATTCCACCTGACCTCTTGATCCTTTCTTAACAACTTGAAAATTGGCTCGCACGTGGCTGTCAGATGAGAGATGAACCTAGCGATGTAATTCAACCTCCCCAGGAAACCACGAACCTCTTTCTCTGTCCTTGGCTCAGGCATCTCTTGTATGGCTCTTATTTTTGCAGGATCGACCTCGATACCTCTTTCACTAACAATGAATCCCAGCAATTTACCAGACCTCACGCCGAAAGTGCACTTGTTCGGATTCAATCTCAGTCTGAACTTCCTCAACCTTTCAAACAACTTCTGGAGGTTTACCAAGTGTTCTTCCTCTGTCTGTGACTTCGCAATCATGTCATCAACATAAACTTCGATCTCCTTGTGAATCATATCATGAAAGAGAGTCACCATCGCCCGCTGATAGGTTGCCCCAACATTCTTCAATCCAAAGGGCATTACTTTGTAGCAAAATGTTCCCCACGGTGTTAAGAACGTAGTCTTCTCCATGTCCTCTGGGGCCATTTTGATTTGGTTATACCCAGAGAAGCCATCCATGAAGGAAAACACAGAATATTGAGCAGTATTATCCACCAACACGTCAATGTGAGGGAGCGGGAAATCATCCTTCGGGCTTGCCCTGTTCAAATCTCGGTAATCAACACACATCCTGACCTTCCCATCCTTCTTAGGTACAGGTACAATATTGGCAACCCACGGAGGATAATTTGTCACAGCAAGAAATCCGGCGTCCAACTGTTTCTGAACCTCTTCCTTGATCTTGACAGCCATATCTGGTTTTGTTCTTCTCAGTTTCTGCTTGACTGGAGTACAACCCTCTTTAAGCGGCAGTCTTTGTGAAACAATGTCAGTGTCAAGCCCGGGCATGTCTTGGTAAGACCAGGCGAAGATATCCACATACTCTCGAAGTAACTCAACCAATCTTCTCTTAAGAGTGTCTTCTAAAGCAGCCCCAATCTTTACTTCTCGTTTAACAACCTCGGTTCCCAGATTAACAGTCTCAACTTCCTCCTGATGAGGTAGAATAACCCTTTCCTCTTGTTTCAGTAGCCTGGCTAATTCTTCTGGTAAGTCACAGTCTTCGTCCGTCTCTTCTTCGGCCTAATAGATGGGATTGTCGAAGTCATATCGAGCCATAGCTAAGTCATGGGTGGAATCTGAACAAAGAAACCTGCATGATGGATGTTTTATGTTTATTATGAGTGCAACAAACAAGAAAACACATTGCCATTTTGATGTGGGTTAATGCAAAAAGTAAAAACAGAAAGACAGGGATCAAAATGTTTGAATGAAAAAAACGTCCTTTATTGATGATAAAAATAGAAAATAAACATCCAAGCCCTACAAATAAATATCACTACGTCTTGGGCAGAACGTAGGATTCAACATAACAGAAAACAAAAGTAAATTACTCCGGGCGCGTCACTTGGATGACTTTCTCGGAGGACCAGTTGCCTAAACTCTGACCAGGGGTGCAGGGACGGATCCACTCGTCCATGTCACAATCACTATCTCCTTCATCCTTAATGGCATTGACTCTGTCGAAGAAAACACCGGCACTGGTGAAACGGACTGGACCATAGAACTTGGGAGGCTCTTCAGAACGCCTAGGTGGCTTGTAACCCAGTCCATGAGTATCTTGCTTTCTTTTAACATCAATGACACTGCCCCACTTTTGTGAACCACCAGCTTCAACTATAGCACGCGCCTCCTTGAAAGAGGACATTGGAACTTCTGGTTGCCTAACGACTTCAGGTTGGGCAACCATCTCAGGCTGACTGACTGCCTTTGGAGGTTCCTCGGGAATCTTCACAGCTTCAAAGGCTTGGCACAAAGTTTCCTGTATCTCACCATCTACCTCTACATACTTGAAGGTCGATAAGTGACTCACCATGATATCTTCTTCACCACAAACAGTCACAACGTGGCCATCCACCATATACTTCAACTTCTGGTGCAGCGTAGAAGTTACTGCACCAGAACCATGGATCCAAGGGTGACCCAACAAACAACTATAGGCAGGCTGAATATCCATTATGTAAAAGGTGGTGTTGGAAATCTCAGGACCCACCTTGATTGGCAGAACTAACTCTCCAAACACTGACCTCTTGGAGCCATCAAAAGCACGTACCACCAAGTCACTTGGTGTACAAATCAACCCACGAGTATCCAATTTCATCAAAGCCTTCTTCGGTAACACATTCAAAGACGACCCAGTATCAACTAACACATGCGACATTAAAGAGCCACGACATTCCACTAAAATATGCAGAGCGTTGTTGTGATTCCTCCCAGCCGGAGTCAGATCTAAATCGGTGAAACCCAAACCATTACCAACATTCACATGAGCCACAACCCTTTCTAACTGATTGACGGATATTTCCTATGGTACATAAGCCATATTCAAAACCTTCAGCAATGCATTTCGGTGTGCCTCGGAGCACAACAGTAAGGATAGAATGGAAATCTTCGATGGAGTTTGGTGAAGTTGATCAAAAATCTTGTAATCACTCTTCCTGATCAACCTCATAAACTCTTCTACATCTTCTGAGAAAGTATCCCCAACCTGCTTTGTCATAGAATTATTTGCTTCCTGCCTCTGTACAGACTCATCCATCATCTGTTTACCTTTGTCTTGTCTTGAACTGCCTGCTTGATCCTCGGACGGAATAGAGACTCTACCACTCCTAGTGATAGCTCCTGCTTCAACAAGATTTTCAACCCCTGTATTCACAGCTGATGTCTCTTCCAACTCCTACTTCTTACCATTAACAAACACCTCGGCCCCATAATTCCATGGGATGGCCTTGGTACTCTCATACGGGACCGGTCCAGGAACAGTGATAGTGACCGGTGCTGGTCTCGCCGGCGCTGATATAGTTATTATCTTGAATGGAATTGTTATCGTGGCAACATCAATCTCTCTGTCAGTAACTTTATTCTGCCTACAGCCCCTGACAAACTGCAATATCCCTTCGCTAATCATTTTCTGAATACCTGCTTTCAATGAATCACAACCGCCTGGCTGCGACACACATCCTACACAACCTTCATCACAGCCTGGAAATACCCCTCCTTTCAACAGTCTTTCCTTCACCACACCCAAGGGATTCTGGACTTCGTTCACATCTAAAATCATACTCAAGTCTCCACAGTCTTTAATAATAGCATTGACCCTCGGCTCACCGTGATTCGGCATCGGGTTCTTATTCACATTTGGAACATCATTGGAGAAATTGATGGCTTTGGAATCCACAAAATTTTGAACCTTATGCTTAAAAGCTTTACAGTTCTCAATATGATGTCCGGGTGCCCCAGAATGAAACTCGCAGTGGGCGTTGGCGTCATAGCCGGGAGGTGGATTACCAGTAGGTGGAGCCAATGTTCTCTTCTTAATTAACTGTAGCTTTAACAAGTGCTGCAATAACTGAGCGTAGGGAAGAGGTGGAGTGTCAAAATGCCTATCCCGCCTATTCAGAGGTTGCGATCGGTATGGAGCCTGACTTTGTTGTTGAGACACTGCTGGCTGCTGAGGTGCTGCTGGGATGGTTACAGAAGCCACCTGCTGATTGTAGTTCTGATGAGGTCCATCTCTACCACGATATGATGACACAGAGTTTGTATCTCCCTCCTTCTTCTTGTAACCACTAGCACAAGGCTTCTTACTTCCTCCAGATGAGGACCCATCACCGTCTGATATTTTTCCCGCCTTAATTCCGCTCTCCACCAACTCTCCTACCAAGATCAAACCAGCAAACTTTCCAGTCATACACGGTACCAGCTTTTCATAGTAATGACCCTGCAAGTTAGCCATAAACATGGTTATCATTTCACGTTCCAACATGGGAGGCTGAACCCTCGCTGCCAGTTCACGCCACCTTTGGGCGTACTCCTTGAAACTCTCATTGTTCTTCTGTGACAAGTTCTGCAACTGTGTTCTGTTAGGAGCCATGTCAGTGTTATATTGATAGTGTCTAATAAATGCCCCTTCCAGATCTCTCCAACTACGCACATCCTTCCTCTCTAGTTGCATGTACCACTCCAGGGATGCCCCAGATAGGCTATCCTAGAAGTAATGCATCATTAGCTTCTCATTCTTCGCATGCGCAGCCATTTTACTCGCATATGCCCTCACGTGGGTCCTTGGGTAAGTCGTGCCATTATACTTCTCAAAAGTAGGAGTTTGAAACTTGTACGGAATAACAACGCATGGAACCAACCCCAAATCCTCTAGATCTATACCCAAAGCATCCTGATTCACAACACCCCTTAGCTGTTCCTCAATCAACCAGAGCCTTTGATCTTTGTCAATCTGGGGACCAGCATCCCCACCTGGGATAGAGAATGTGTAACGCCCCAGTTTTAGTATTTTTATTTTAATTGAGTCGTTTGTGATTATTTTATTATTAAATTATTTTATTTTCGACTTTTATGTGAAAATATGTTATTTTTCAAAGTTGTGATATTTTATCGGGTTTTGGGATCGTTTGCGAGATATTTGAGTGTGGGGGTATTTTGGTCATTTTTGGATATTTTCTTAAGTTAGATAGAATAGAAAATGGGAAGAGAGAAAAATAGAAAGAAAGAAAGAAAAAGAGAAGAAGTCAAAAGGAGAGAAAAGAGAAGAAGAGAAGAAAAAGTGGAAAAACTTAGAAATCAAGAAATCAATTCCCCGACTTTTCTAAACGCGATTAAATCGGGTAAGGGTGCGAAACTCGATTATCTTATCATTGTGTATGATTATGTATGTGTGTTTGCATGTTGTATTGTCTCGTTCGATAGTTTTTCGGGTATAGGTCGAGAACGCGTAAACGAGTAGAAATTGATGTTTTCACTGACGGAAATCGATATAATTTCTGTTGTATGATCTCTATATGTTTATGAACCATTGCTATTAACGGTTTTGCTGATGGAAGTGATTTGGGGAAGAAAAATGGAATTTTTGGGTTATGGAACAGTGCATCACGAAGCAGAAATTCTGCTTCTGGTGTGAAGCGCGGGGCGATGTGCTTGTTTCGCCGGGCGGTTCGTTCTTTCGCCGGGCGGTTTTGAGAGGCGCAGAGGTTACAAGTTCCTGACTCTTTGAGTCATTTAGGTGGGATTAGTGTCTCCTGTGCTTCGCCGGGCGAAGTAGAGGCGAAGAGTGTTTCGCCGGGCGGTTGGGAGATTTTTTTTCAAATAATACTTTTCCTTAAAAATTCATAACTCTCGAACCGTATTTCCGATTTAAGTGTTATTTATATCGTTGGAAAGCTTATAAAATGTTCTTGCTTGTGATGATGGTTTTGAGATTGTTGGCCGATTAAATTATGTCAGAAATTTGGAATAGTGTCAGTTTGTCGACTTTTGTCGTTATAAGTGTGCGTAATTGAGGTGTATCGTGCAAAGTGTTGTTGTATAATGTAAATGCATGTGTTTAAATGGTGTTGTGATGAGTTATGGCGGTATGATAATTAAACGCATTGTTTTGGGCATAAGTGCAAGGTGTGATTTTGTTGATTGAGGTGAATGTATTTACGTGCGTGCATACTAAATGTCATAAGTCATTGTATGCCAAGCATCATGATATGCATTGTTGTGACGTCCTGAGTGACGGTTTGGTTCCAGAGGGAATCTGCTATAACATCGTGTGCCCGTGTGGGGACCTAAAGTGATGGTTATAGACGATCGTGTGCCCGTGTGGGGACCTAAAGTGATCGGATTGTGTGCCCATGTGGGGACCTAAAGCAATCCATAAACGGCGTGTGCCCATGTGGGGACCTAAAGCGACGGGTGAACATCGTAGGCCCGACGGGGAGTTACACTAAGTAACGAGCGATGGTTCCAATAGTTCCTGAGTAAACTGGTATGAGACATGAGAAACATTGGAAGTCGTTACAGCATGGCATGTGCATAGAGTCGTTGTGTCGGTCTCTGTGCATTTGCATAATCATGGATTAAGTGTGTATGTTTAATTGTGAATGTGATTGTTGAGACGGAATATGTGTGATAGTATTGATGATGAGTGTAATGTGTATAATTGATGTGCCTTGGTGACGATTACCTGATATTTGTAATGTGTTGTGTTATATTGATTATGGTGCATTTGTGGTGAGAATCTTATACTTGTGCATTTCTGTGTTAATATATAATTTTATGCAACTGTATTATGATTGTTTTTCTCACCCTTCTGCTGTTTTATAATGCTCTATGAGGCATTGCAGATTAGAATTGCTGGAGGTCTTTTTATGAAGCTTTGCGTCTTCATCCTTTTGTCGGTCGGCTCTGATATGTGACACCGGGTAGTTAGGGAGGCCGTGTTGTGACTATTTGTGAATTATGTATATATATCTTTTGGCTTGTGCATGTATAACTTGATGTATGACAAACTTTTCCGGTGATATATATATAAATGATATTCAGTTTTAGATTTTCCGCTTTTATTCTAAAATCTGATATGTGGGTGTAAGGAACTAAGTTCCTCTGATGATTGCTACCCCACTGTTGCATATCTTTATGAGCAGGTGTTGTATGTTTATTTATTTCAAATTGATGTGATGCTCCCTGTCTATGCCATGATAATTTAAATATACTCTGATGAAATTTTGATTTTTTTTTCTTTTACCGCTTTAATAGCTTGGGGGTATAGATTGGGGATGTTACAGAATGCATCATCTTGAACATCATCATACTGACGGCCATGAACTACGCCAGCACCAATACCACCTCCCCCAGCATTAGGAATCACAACATTTTCTCCTCCGCTCAGAGGAATCACAACACCAGCAACAGGAGTACTTCCGCCTGGAGGGCCATTCTGAATATTGTTACTAGTAACACCAGTATGAACGACACCGTCCTCATCAACCCTTGCAATCAGTGGCTGAACGAGAGTCCTCAACTGCTCTTGGCCTTGAGCGACACCTTGTATTAATTCCTTGAATTGGTTCATGCGAGTCCGCATCTCAATGATCTCATTCTGTAGCTGATCCATGAATCTCTTCTGATTTTGTCTGGTAGGATACCGGTGAATATACTGATCTGCAATCTTGAGATTAGAACAAGATAAGAATACCGGAGATAAACACCTGTTATGCAAAATGATCATGCAAAATGATTATGAATATGCAAATGCAAATGAACATGTTTGAATATTCGCAGGGCGATCCACCCCTTGATTCCAGTTTAACAACAATATAGAATGGAACTTCTGCTCATATATTAAGAAAACCAGAGGAAAACCAAATGTCAACAATCGCAAATCCAAGATAACAAGTCTGAACATAATAATCAAAGATCCCAACCAACAAGCCTGGCGGTGGTCCAAATAATGAAAGGAAAAAGAAAACTATGGCATATTGTAACACCCTGATTCTACCCAACGTAATTATATAATATCCGAGTATGAAATTACAACATACAGGATGTCACATTCATTTCAACTTTAACATATCATACAATCACCTGTAATTCATACATAAATAATACAACTCTCCGGATAACTGATTCGAACCTGTTCAGTCTTTAAAATATAACAACTTTAACTTTCATGCAGCGGATTCATAAGTTCAACATAAAATTTTCTTAATTTTGAATTCAACAAAAACAACAAATTCCAATCAACAAGTCTTTACCATTCAAATAGTTAAAGCATCTTCATCCAACATAAAACAACTTCAAATGTAAGCTTTTAATAAAAACAATATAAAATTCAGCAACTTAAACATAATTCAATCAATAGGAAAAACACGCGATTATCCCCCCGAGTGCTACGTATCAGAGCGACAACCACCGACTCGAACTAATGAAGGTAGGCTTCCTTCATTCCGGATTACCTGCACGTTACCAATATAAAGGCAACGGCAAAACAAAGAAAGGGTGAGATATCCAATAATATAATCAAAAGTATGATAATTAATATATTAGAATTAGAACCATACAAGTTTCACCACTTCACAACTAATAACCATATCACAACCAATCAACATTCATCATAACAACAAATCCATTAATACGACTCAATGCGACTCAACTTATACAGATGCATGTGGTACCATTCGGAGTAGAACTCCCAACTTAAACATATGCCAGAGTATCGAGGCAATTTTCAACTTAAACAGGTGCCATTAAGGGCTAACTTAATCAATGCCATCAAGGCCAACTTAATCAATGCAATGTATGCGACATATGAACGACATACAATCAACAACATCAACACAACAAATACAACTCAGCACAACATAAACAACTTTCAATTTTTGGCTATTTAAGCCTCCAACAAAACATGTCCATATTTTAGGACGAAAACCAATTCAATTAACTGTACCTGCAAATCCACGCATTCAACTTAATTTGACAAAAATAAACACCATTCACGTATCTACTCGTATATACGAACTTCCCCATAAATTTTCATTCGATTCCGGGCAACTAAATATACTGCTTAATTCTACCGAGCGACTAAAATTCCTACTGTTTTCAACTTCCAGCATCTTTTCAACAAAATAAATCAACCACAATGCCTACTAATTATTACGAACTTCCCCAAAAATTTCCATTCGATTCCGGGCAACTAAATATACCGCTTAATTTTGCTCTCGACATTGTTTTCTGTCTAGTTCTGCTACTAATTTATTTTTCTGCTACAACATTTATGCTACTAATTTTTATTGTCATCAAAATCAGCTTTGCTACCAAATTATCACTACCTGCTAAGGACCTGCTATCTATTATTGGTAATCAACTAAAAAAATTAACCAAAAGGCCATGCTACAACTCACCTGTAGCGCAAGAACACTACCCGTAGTGCTTGGAAATGAAAAGCTATGCTACACACTACTGTAGCGCAAGGAAAAGGAAGTAAGGTGGAGTTCCACCAATACCAATTGCGGGCCCCACCTGCCCAATATATATATATACAAATCGAATTTTTTTTCTTCTTCTTTTGCCAATCACCAAGTGCAGCGCCCCCTTTCTACTAATATATATATATAAAAAAATTCAATTTGTTTTCTTCATTCTCCTCGGAGTTCATGCGCTGCATCATGTGCCTATATATATATTATCCACTAATCTATCTTTCCATCACATACTCCTAACCACACTTCAATTATATATTAATTAACTAAAACATAAATTAAACAAAAGTATGCTACCTAATACCTGTAGCGCCTGGAAAAAGAGAAGAAAGTGGAGTCACACCAAACAAGTGGCCATCCCCCCCCCCCCCCCCCACACGTCTAACATATATATATCTACTGCGATTGCTCTATCAAATAATAATGGGTCTCTATAATAAACCAATTTCAATCCAATAAATACCACACAGTGAAAAATTATATAAACCCCAATTCCTACATACTAACTATCATTCTCCCGGTTATAAAATTCGAACCCCACCCTTACCTGATTGGATCGAAGGTAGCTCAAATTTCTTGATTTATGACACCAGTAGCAATTTCTCCTCTTCTTCTCCCTAACACTGTCGCAGCTTTTCTCTTCTCTGTTCTTTAGGTTTTAGTTTTTTTTTCTTCCTCTTTGACAACACCACTTCTATTCTATTCCTCTTATTTTAATTTAATAGAATTATAGGCATTAGTTTCTAATTGGGCTTAAGTTCTCACACACCCTAATTGCTACTAAAAACCCCAATGTAGGCCCAATAGTACTATTTCTCACAAAATCAATTTAATAAAAATACAATATTAATCCTAGTGTTAATTTCTCGGCTAATTTTACCCGACTATCAACTTAACGACTTAAACCATATATTCGACATATTCATCAATTATTCGGGAATTACTTAATAATATTTTAATTATATTATTTCTAATATAATTCTACGACTAAACCAACTTAAATACCAACTTATCAATTAAATCTCCTCAACACAAAATTAACCGAATAATCACAGATAATTAATTAAATATTTAATTAAATAAATAATTAAATATTCGGGGCGTTACAACTCTCCCCTACTTAGAATATTTTCGTCCTCGAAAATTTACCTGATTCAAACAACTCGGGATAGGAGTCTCGCATCTTGCTCTCCAATTCCCATGTCATGCTTTCTCCAGCAGCTCCCAACCAGACAACTTTCACCAATGCAATTTCCTTTCCTCGCAGGGTCTTCATCTCACATTCCGCAATTTGTACAGGCATCGTTTCCACGGTAAGATTATCCCGTACTTGTACGTCATCCATACTAACCACATGAGATGGATCTGAAATGTACTTCTGGAGTTGTGACACATAAAACACATAGTGCAAATTCGAAAGATTTGGCGGTAATGCCACCCGATAAGCAACTTTTCCAACTCTATCCAAAATCTGATATGGACCGATAAAACGAGGAGTGAGCTTCTTAGACTTCAAAGCTCGTCCGACACCAGTCACATGCGTGACTCTAAAAAATACATGGTCACCAGCTTGAAATTCTAAATCCTTCCTTCGCTTATCATGATAACTCTTCTGTCTACTTTGGGAAGCTTTCATCTTTTCTCGGATTAATTTCACCTTTTCAGTAGTCTCTCGAACAACCTCCGGTCCAAGCACTATACTTTCTCCGAATTCATGCCAACATAAAGGAGTCCTACATCTCCGACCATACAACGCTTCGAAAGGTGCCATTTCGATACTAGAATGGTAACTGTTGTTATAAGTGAACTCTATTAACGGTAGATGGGTATCCCACGAACCTCCTTGCTCGAGAACACATGCTCGCAACAAATCCTCCAACGACTGAATAGTCCTCTCAGTTTGACCATCCGTCTGAGGGTGATATGTCGAACTCAACCTTAACTTAGAACCCAACGCTTCTTGCAAACTCTTCCAAAAATCGGAAGTAAACCTCAGATCTCTATCCGACACAATACTCATAGGAACACCATGCAGCTTCACAATTACACGAATATAAATCTCCGCCAACTTCGACACTGGAAAAGTGATGTTAATAGGTATAAAATGAGCTGACTTCGTAAGCCTATCAACAATCACCCATATCGAATCATGTCCTCTTAAGGTATTAGGTAACCCTGTCACAAAGTCCATAGAAATGCTGTCCCATTTCCATTATGGAATTTCCAACGGTTGCATCAACCCTGCAGGTTTCTGATGCTCAACTTTTGACTTCTGACAGGTTAAACACGCATACACAAATTACGCCACATCGCGCTTCATCCCAGGCCACCAAAACAATTTCTTCAATTCGAGATACATCTTTGTAGCTCCTGGATGAATACTCAAATTGCTCCTGTGACCTTCCTCAAGAATCATCTTTTTCATATTCGCATCATCAGGAATACAAATACGATCGCGGAATCTCAACACACCATGCATGTCCAACTTAAAATCATCATTCCCAGACGGATCGATTCTAACCATCGAATCTACCAATTTCACATCTAACTTCTGAGCTTCTCTGATACTGTCCAGAAAATCATTGTTAATCTTCAACATCCCCAGAGTAACACTCTGCGGCATTACTTCGCAAACTAAACTCATATCTCTGAATTGTTCAATTAATTCCAATTCTTTAGCCATCATTGCTGACATATGTAACGTCTTTCGGCTTAAAGCATCAGCCACTACATTAGCTTTTCCTGGGTGATAGTTCAAACCGAAATCATAATCCTTTAGTAATTCCAACCACCTGCGCTGTCTCATATTCAACTCTTTCTGATCAAACAAATATTTTAAGCTCTTATGATCACTGTAAACTTCAAATCTAGAGCCATAGAGATAATGCCTCCAAATCTTCAGCACAAAAACCACTGCGGCAAGTTCCAAATCATGCGTAGGATAATTCCTTTCATGAGTCCTCAACTGTCGAGACGCATAAGCAATTACTTTATTATTCTGCATAAGCACACCTCCTAGACCCATCAACGAAGCATCACAATAAACCACAAACGGTTCTCCTGGATTCGGTAATGTCAAAACCGGGGCCGACGTCAACCTCTTCTTCAACTCCGTAAAACTCTCTTCGCATTGAACATCCCACACAAAAGCTTTACTTTTACAAGTTAATCTAGTTAACGGAAGTGCCAACTTAGAAAACCCTTCAATAAACCGTCTATAATAACCAGCTAATCCCAAGAAACTTCTAATCTTGGTAGCTGACTTCGGAGTTTCCCATTCTAAAACAGCCTCTACTTTAGATGGATCCACAGCAATACCACTACCCGAAATCACGTGACCAAGAAAGCTGACTTCTTTCAACCAGAACTCGCACTTGGACAGCTTCGCATACAACTTCTTGTCTTTCAAAACTTCCAATACTGTTCTCAAATGTTCTTTATGCTCTTCTTCTGACTTAGAATAATCAGAATGTCATCAATGAATACAACCATAAAATAATCCAGATAAGTATGAAAAATACGGTTCATGTATTCCATGAATACTCCTGGCGCATTTGTAACACCGAAGGGCATCACCGAATACTCATAGTGTCCATACCGTGTTCGGAACGCCGTCTTCTGAATATCCTCATCTTTCACTTTAATCTAATGATAACCCGATCTCAGATCGATCTTATTAAACACGCGAGCACCTACCAATTGATCCATCAAATCATCTATTCTTGGAAGTGGGTACTTGTTCTTAATTGTCACTTTATTCAGTTGTCTATAATCAACACAAAGTCTCATACTTCCATCTTTCTTCTTTACTAACAACACTAGAGCTCCCCACGGCGATACACTTGGTCTCACAAATTTCTTTTCAAGTAACTCCTCCAATTGCTTCTTTAATTCAGCCAACTCAGATGCCGACATTCTGTATGGTGCCATCGAAATAGGTCTAGTACCAGGTACAAGATCAATTGCAAATTCAACCTCTCTCTCAGGCGGTACATCAGCAATTTCATCAGGGAAAACTTCAGGGAATTCATTCACCACTTGCAATTCTTCAATCTTTGCTTTACTCTCAATAGACAGCGTTGACATCAATGAAAACATCTGAGCTTCCTCCTTCATCAATTTCTGCAACTCTCTGAAAGACAACAATCCAACTCCTTCCTCTTCTGGAGTAGAAAACCTCACTGACTTGCGATAACAGTTTATATGAACATAGTTATACTCTAACCAGTTCATACCTAGGATTACATCCATTTTGGTCAATGGCAAACAAACCAAATCAACATAAAAGTCTTTATCGAAGATCGATAAAGGACACCTTAAACACACAAGAGAAGTAGTCACCGATCCCTTAGCTGGAATCTCGACGATTAATTCTCCATTCATAGTAGACAATTTAAGACCCAATCTTTAAACACAATCAGCATAAACAAAACAATGAGTAGCACCAGTGTCAATAATAGTAATTAAAGGAGTACTATTAATGAAACATGTACCTCTGATAAGTCTGTCCTCATTAGCTGTCTGAGTTCCTGCTAACGCGAACACTTTTCCGGTCTGAGCTTTCTTTGGTTTCGGACACTGATTACCAATATGCCCCTCTTCACCACAATTAAAACAGACCATCTCCTTATGCTTACATTCAGACATAGTATGTCCCATCTTACCACAACGAAAACATTTCTTCACCTCTTGATTGCACGCAATACTCTTATGGCCAGGTTTCCCGCAATTGAAACAAATTATGCCAGCAGGAGCATCTCCCCTACTAGTCTTCTTGCCCTCAGTCGCTCTCTGTTTACCTTTTCCAGCTGGAGCATCATAAGGCTTACCACGGTTCTGCTGTTGCTTGCCTCTTCTATCACTAACAATTTTGTAGTGAGCATTGTTGTCCTCTTCATAAATTCTGCAACTATCGACCAAATCAGAAAAGACACAAATCTTCTGATACCCAATAGCTTTCTTGATCTCAGAGCGCAACCCGCTCTCAAATTTGATGCATTTAGAAAATTCAGCATCATCACCGGTATAGTACGGATAAAACTTCGCCAGCTCAACAAACTTCGCAGCATAATCAGTAACCGACATAGTTCCTTGCTTCAGCTCAAGAAACTCAATCTGCTTCTTACCACGGACATCCTCTGGATAATACTTCCTCAGAAACTCCCTTCGGAACACATCCCAAGTGATAACTTCACCTGTAGTCTCCAACCTTTGACGTGTCTCTAGCCACCAGTCATCAGCTTCGACTGCTAGCATATGAGTCCCATATCGAACCTTCTGCGCTGGAGTGCAGTCCATCACCCGGAAGATCCTCTCAATCTCTTTCAACCAATCCAACGCTCCATCAGGATCATACTTGCCCTTGAAGGTAGGCGAATTCTCTCTCTGAAATGTCGCCAAGCTACGAGATCCATCATTCTCGCCAGCGTTCGGTAAATTCTGCACAGCTTGAGCCATTGCTTACATTGCAGCAGCCATTGCAGCATCGTTCCTTCCAGCCATCTCAACTTATCACTGCAACATAAACAACGATTAGAACTAATTAACAGTACTCGATTGATAAACTACACTACGACTCGACAACTTGGCCGGACGGACCGACCTGCTCTGATACCACTAATGTAACACCCTGATTCTAACCAAAGTAATTATATAATATCAGAGTATGAAATTACAACATACAGGATGGCACATTCATTTCAACTTTAACATATCATACAATCACCTGTAATTCATACATAAATAATACAACTCTCCGGATAACTGATTCGAACCTGTTCACTCTTTAAAATATAACAACTTTAACTTTCATGCAGCGGATTCATAAGTTCAACATAAAATTTTCTTAATTTTGAATTCAACAAAAACAACAACTTCCAATCAACAAGTCTTTACCATTCAAATAGTTAAAGCATCTTCATCCAACATAAAACAACTTCAAATGTAAGCTTTTAATAAAAACAATATAAAATTCAGCAACTTAAACATAATTCAATCAATAGGAAAAACACGCGATTATCCCCCCGAGTGCTATGTATCAGAGCGACAACCACCGACTCGAACTAATGAAGGTAGGCTTCCTTCATTCCGGATTACCTGCACGTTACCAATATAAAGGCAACGGCAAAACAAAGAAAGGGTGAGATATCCAATAATATAATCAAAAGTATGATAATTAATATATTAGAATTAGAACCATACAAGTTTCACCACTTCACAACTAACAACCATATGACAACCAATCAACATTCATCATATAAACAAATCCATTAATATGACTCAATGCGACTTAACTTATGCAGATGCATGTGGTACCATTCGGAGTAGAACTCACAACTTAAACATATGCCAGAGTATCGAGGCAATTTTCAACTTAAACAGGTGCCATCAAGGGCCAACTTAATCAATGCCATCAAGGCCAACTTAATCAATGCAATGTATGCGACATATGAACGACATACAATCAACAACATCAACACAACAAATACAACTCAGCACAACATAAATAACTTTCAATTTTTGGCTATTTAAGCCTCCAACAAAACATGTCCATATTTTATGACGAAAACCAATTCAATTAACTTTACCTGCAAATCCACGCATTCAACTTAATTTGACAAAAATAAACACCATTCACGTATCTACTCGTATATACGAACTTCCCCATAAATTTTCATTCGATTCCGGGCAACTAAATATACCTCTTAATTCTACCGGGCGACTAAAATTCCTATTGTTTTCAACTTCTAGCATCTTTTCAACAAAATAAATCAACCACACTGCCTACTAATTATTACGAACTTCCCCAAAAATTTTCATTCGATTCCGGGCAACTAAATATACCGCTTAATTTTGCTCTCGACACTGTTTTCTGTCCAGTTCTGCTACTAATTTATTTTTCTGCTACAACATTTATGCTACTAATTTTTATTGTGATCAAAATCAGCTCTGCTACCAAATTATCACTACCTGCTAAGGACCTGCTATCTATTATTGGTAATCAACTAAAAAAATTAACCAAAAGGCCATGCTACAACTCACCTGTAGCGCAAGAACACTACCAGTAGTGCTTGGAAATGAAAAGCTATGCTACACACTACTGTAGCGCAAGGAAAAGGAAGTAAGGTGGAGTTCCACCAATACCAATTGCGGGCCCCACGTGCCCAATATATATATATATATATATATATACAAATCGATTTTTTTTCTTCTTCTTTTGCCAATCACCAAGTGCAGCGCCCCCTTTCTACTAATATATATTTAAAAAAAATTCAATTTGTTTTCTTCATTCTCCTAGGAGTTCATGCGCTGCATCATGTGCCTATATATATATTATCCACTAATCTATCTTTCCATCACATACTCCTAACCCCACTTCAATTATATATTAATTAACTAAAACATAAATTAAACAAAAGTATGCTACCTAATACCTGTAGCGCCTGGAAAAAGAGAAGAAAGTGGAGTCCCACCAAACAAGTGCCCGTCCCCCCCCCCCCCCCCCCCCCCCGCACGTCTAACATATATATATCTACTGCGATTGCTCTATCAATTTCAATCCAATAAATACCACACAGTGAACAATTATATAAACCCCAATTCCTACATACTGTAATACCCCAAATTTTGACCACTAAAGTTTCCCATCATTGTGCAAATCATCATCACAATATGGATGAATCATCATGCCTCAAGGAATTGTTGAGCATTCACTACAATCAGAATTAGGGTTTCAAGCCCTCTCTGAGTGCTTAGACAAAGGATCAATCAAGGAATGACATGATCTTCAATTTGTCTAGCCTCTCAGACATCCACAATGGATCAAAAGGACTCCCACTTCAAGGATTAAGCACAAGGTTGCTCCCTTCTAGGTGGATTAAGTCTCAAGATTGACAGTGTCACTAAATTAGGGTTTTGGTCGACCAGGGCCTCCAGATGGAAATTTTCATCTGGGAACAAGCCAATGATCCAAAACACAACCTAATATACTCCATGGAACCACATGGACCCAATCATCAAGTCAATTTGGCCTCAGGGGATGCATACCTCAAAAATCAGGAATTAGGGTTTCTTGACCTAATTCACCCCTAAGTTGACTTTTGGGGCAAATCATGAGCTAAGACCTCAAGAGAGGGTTTGAGGGTCTCAAATTAACTACATTGATCCATTTGGAACAATGGATTAATCCAAGAAGCTTGAGCAACAAGTCTCATTTTCATCTGCACCACAATTAGGGTTTTAAGGAAAAAGTCAACTGTAACTTTGACTTTTGACCAGGACATGCTCCCAAACCCTAGGACATGCCTCAATATACCCTATGACACCCATGGAACATGTCCACCAAGTTTGATTTAGGTCAAGGACATGATTTCCTGAAGAATTGCACAGTTTGGAATTCATCTGATAAAAAGTCAACTATGCACAAAAGTCAACTTTGACTTTTTGAGATTTTTCACCAAAATGGATTTTTAACCCTAAAATGATGTTAATGTATGATTTGAATCATCATTCATCAAGAAAAACCAAAGAAAGTGGGATAACTTGTAAAAGGGGTAACCATAAAACTTAGAAATTTTTCTAAGTTATGGAAAAAGTACCACTAATACACTAACTTTGGAGGATCATAACTCCTAAACCACATGGCCATTTTTTCTCATCCAAAGATGGATTTGTAGCCCTCATTACCCTCTACAAAAACTTCAACTAGACCTAAGTCTAATTCATTAAGGATTTTGAGTTATGGAGTGATCAAAATCAAGAAATCACACTTTGTTCCAACACTTAGTGAAAATCTCACTAAGTCAGATTTTGCTTCACTTTTTGCCAAATGTAGAGGGATTTTTCACTTGGAATCAAAAGAGATCAAAACCAAACTTGTTAAAACAGTTGTTGTATCATGTAAGGGCTTTCCAAAATGGTCAAGAGCATTACCAAATTCAACTTACACCATGAGATATGACATTGGCAAGTTGCCTTGCTGAAATCTGTCAAAGGCAAGGCAGAACTTGCAATTTTGCTCGATTTGCCAAAATCAGCCAAATTCAAATGCTCCTATCCACTTGGACACATCTGAGGATTGAATCTAAAGGGGACAATCACTGAGCCAAGCCTCCAAAGTCCATGGAACAAGAAATAACATGTTGAACCTAGAATGGCCAAAATAGGGACAAGACTCCAAATTTGGATTGAAGCATTCAATGGAAGCATCAAGGTGGCATGGACTGAGCCATTCTCATCTGAAATCAGTCAAGACTTATCCAAGACCAAGGGAACCAAAGCTCTGTGCCCTAACCTCTAGTCAATGGCTAGAGGAGACTTGGATTTTCATTTGCCAACATTGGCCAAACCTACTTACCAGCTGCCATTCACTATTCCTTGCAAAACAAACTTGCTCTACTATAAATAGAGCTCAATTGTGATCAGTTTGAGTACACCAAAGCCATCTAACAGATGCTTTCCTCAAAATCTCTTTCTCTTGGCAAAAATGCCTTTCTTAGCAAGGTAGCTATCGGGTTTTGAGTTTGAGAGCAATTCCAATCAAACCAATCACTCACACACCTCATATACATCACATATGAGCTGATCAAACACTTAGATCACTTCTGAAACACCAATTTTACAAAATCACCAGCTGGTTGCTCAAATTTTCAAACAAGTTGCAGCTGAGGTACCACAAAGTGATCCAGCCAATTTCCATCAAGTCCAACCATTCAAACACACTCCATAGGGTGTAGGGAAGTTGTTCAGATCATCACCACTCATCTGTAACACCTCCAAATCAAAAATCACCTTGCACTTGCTGTCACGGCTTGGAGGTAAGCACATACTTAGTCATCTCTCAATCTATGCATATTTCCTCGCACAATAATTTGGCCATATGTTCATAATCATGCATGGAATGTTTTCCCTCAATTAATTGCATTGTTTGAATCGTGTATCAAAAATCCTAGCCTTCATGCAAAAATTAGGGTTCTTGAGGTTTCTTCGTGATTTCATGTTTTATGTTTAATTTAAATGAAATTAAGTGTTATAAACATGAGCGTGAGGTTGAGACGAGCATAATGATATGTGGATTGCATGATATGATTAAGTATTTAGTGAGATTGGAGAGAAAATGCAAATATGAGAATCCAAGAACACGCGCGTGTTCTTCAGCTTGTTCTTGGCGCCATTTTTAGAAATTTGAATATTTGAATTTTGTGATTTTGTTTAATTGATTCAAAAATTAATTTCTCTCTGAGTTTTAATGATTTTGAGTTGATTCCTTTTTTAATAATTCACAAAAATGTTAAAATATTTTATTTTATCAAAAAATCCCAAAAATATTATTGATATTTTTGCAAAGAATTAATATTTTAATTGTTTTTGACATTTTAAATATTTTTTCTACATTGATTTTGTAACTTTTAATGCTTTCTAATTATTTTGTAGGTCAATACTTAATTTTTGAAGCATTAATCCAAAATCACAATTTGTTTTTCACATGTTAAACAATTTTGATCATTTTAATTGAATTTTTATTCAATTAAATACATTTTTGAAAACAAATTAGGGTTTTTGGATTAATTCAACCCTCATAAATCATTTTCAAAACACTTTCGGCCTCTAATAGAGTGTAAGACCCAATCCTTTCTTGACCAAAACATTTTTTGGGCCTCAGTGTATTGTATAAGTCCCGATCGTCGCCTTTTGAAAAATAACCTTGGGCCTCTCCTCGAGCTATAAGACCCATTCAAAACATTTTGGGCCTCTAATAGAGTGTAAGACCCAATCCCCTTTTAACCAAAATCATTTTGGGCCTCACTTATTGTATAAGTCCCTCCGCGTTAAAAGAAAATCTCGGCGCAATCGCCATTTTTAAACGAAAAAATCAATTGGGCCTACCCTCGTGTTATAAGCCCCACTCTTTTTCTTTAAACTTTTTGGGCCTCTTGAGAGAGTGTAAGACCCATCCCTTTGTACAGAAAACAATTTTTGGGCCACAGTCACTTGTATAAGTCCCTCTGTACAAATTCAAATAGTGCGCTCACTGATAAAACCCTGGGCCTCTCCTTGAGCTGTAAGCCCCAAATCTATCTTTTCCAAAGCATTTTCTCCTTTGATTTTGAATATACTGTTGTTTTCAATCTTTCTTTGTTGAACAACTAACCAAACAGCATGGAAGCTCTACAACCGAGTAAGTGTTTATACGCTTTCATTTACCGCTTTCACATATATATATATAACTGTACTGTGGGGCTGTTTCACTGTAAGTATTCTTTCATAAACTCATATCAACTGTGTAATAATAGTATAGATATTTCGAGTTTCCCCGGCAACTACGTCTAGAACTAGGTGACGCCGTTTCGTTTGTTCGTAGAAATAGACAATTAGATCCCCAATAGGATCACCAGATACAGTCTTCTCTTCGGCGGTCCTCATTAGGAATTGTCAAGAAATTCTATTCCCCAGAGATGAATTATTCTCGGTGAAACTTCTCTTGAATTTCTTCAAACCTCAGAACTGTTCACTAAATGAATTATTCTCGGTGAAACTTTTCTTGAACGTTTCTTTGGTTTGGGACCCACGGGCTTCTTAAAAGCATCGGCCTCCTCTTGGGCATCGTACAAGGACCCACAGGCTTCTTAAAAGCAACCCCGCCTCCTCTTGGGCTTAGTACAAGGACCCTACGGCTTCTTAGAAGTAATCACAGCCTCCTCTTAGGCTTCGTATAATGATCTCTTCCTCCGGGAATGATAGCCTTCTCTTGGGCATCGTACAAGGACCCGTCGGCTTCTTAAAAGTTTCCAGCCTCCTCTGGGGCTTCATACAAATTGTCTCGACGACCTCCTAGAGGTATAGGAAAAGAACCTAGTCATCTTAAATAGAACAGTCCTTTCAAAGAGTCTACTACTGTTTCGTAAAGCATAGTACAAAGGATGACACTCTAGACTTGGACAGTCTAATTCCCTTGAGTCTCAAAGACATTCTCAAGCACCCCTTCGTTAAATAGGAAGGAAACCCGCAGACTCGGACAGTCTCAATACCCTTCGGATTTCCCTTAAAGAACAGGAATAACCCGGATCCTTGAATCAAATCCTTGAGTACAGTGTTGCTCATATAAGAACTGATTTTCTTTTTTAAAATAAGTATACTGGACCTGTCACTCGACTGAAACAGTGACCCTAGCCTCTCTCTCGGGCTTTGTACGAGACACATAAAAGATTCCCTCGTTGAGTCAAAAACCTTTTCGCCTCCATCTCGGGCTTCGTACGAGATACAAAAACTCTCTTGTTAAATAGCCTCCATCTCGGGCTTTATACGAGATACCAAACGACTCCATCGTCGGGTCACAACCTTTTAGCCTCTCTCTCGGGCTTTGTACGAGACACATATTCGCCTCCTCTTAGGCTTTGTATAAGAAAACCACTGGTTGATCCAATCAACCTTTTAGCATCAAAGCTGTGCCTTGATCACAGTACGCAAACATCCATCTAATCGCTGAAAGCGGCAAGCCTCTGGATCGTCTACATCCATGCCACTGTCCCTCTTTTAGCATGAGAAATTCCTAAGGAAAGATAGCATTGCTCTACACTGAGTTAAAGTCTTCTCCTTCAGGTTAAAACCCCCTATAAAGGAAATTATGGCATTGCTAGGATCCGCGTATCCCGGTTGAAGTAATTCTCCTCAAACCCTTCTTTAGAGATGACAAATTCTCTCTAAAGTCGAGGTCCTTCAGCTTCACATCTTGGGCTTTGAACAAGATACAAATAAACCCTTCAGATTCACATCTTGGGCTTTGATCAAGATATAAACCACCTTTCGCTTCACATCTTGGGCTTTGAACAAGACACCAAAAACCCATTTCCTCCCATTCCCATAGAATAGGAGGAACTACGAACGCTCTGATTTCCCTGTTCCGGTAAACGGGAATACGTAGGCATAAGATTGAAAGAAAAATCTTAGCGAGCACACTAAACAAAAAAACCAAATCCCATATCTCCATCAATCAAAAGCAGTAATTCAAAACATCAGTCCTAACATCCTAATCCTTGTTCCCCGCCAGAAACCTTCTGTCTGGATAAAAAGAAAGAAACTGTATTGGCGAAAATACAAATAACCAGTACAAAGGCCCCCCCCACATTGATAGCATTCGTAACCTAACAGACCGCTGTTCAAGCTCAGTATGCAAAGCAGGGTTAATTGGAGACATCTATTTCCCTTCCTTATTCAGCTCACAATAGGATAAAAAATGAATCGACCTGTAGTTTAAGCCCAAACCGCAGAGAGCGACCAACGCTTAAGAACCGCGTCCAAAATCGCTCGCTACAGAAAAAATGGCGCCCACCGTGG
This sequence comes from Lathyrus tuberosus, assembly GCA_022829125.1. Classification (NCBI taxonomy): domain Eukaryota; kingdom Viridiplantae; phylum Streptophyta; class Magnoliopsida; order Fabales; family Fabaceae; genus Lathyrus; species Lathyrus tuberosus. The sequence continues at coordinate 10,887,299 of JALAZF010000104.1, forward strand.
GCCCGGGTCTTTCAAAAACTTTTTTTCCCCTTTTTTCTCTTCACTTATGTGAAAACCACAGATTGGGGCTTCCGCCGGGGAACCCATTTTCTATCAGGAACTTAGGATTCATAGCTTTAAAGGTCTAGGATGTTTAGGACAAATATATATATATATATTGCTTTTCCTAATTGCTATACGTGTTTATTTTTCTGCTAATGGGAATGCGGGTGATGCCGTATGTGGAAAGATTGAGTATACACTTAAGATAAGTGATGGCGACGGGGTCGACCATCAACCTCAGTGGAGGCTTACCAACGCAACCCATTCACTCTTATAGCCAATGGGCCGGTTGTTAAGTCTGAGAAGCTGAGGAGCCAAACCCTTTCATAGTGCGGAAACTATCAGAAATAGTTGTTACGCGATACTACCCTCATTTGAGGCTAGTGATCTATTCTCGGTGAATGGCACTTACTCTAAGATTGCACACAACTCGCTGGCGATCCGCTTGTTGTCTGCCTTCCTGGGAGGAGCTGATGATAATGAGTACAGGTACAAAAATCACCCTAGTATAAACCTTTGGGGATGGGTAGAGCCTTGACTTCATGACGAAGACCCTTTGACCCCATGTTTTTTCTATGTTTTTGTGTGCTGCATTCATGCATTAATTTAATAAAACATTAAAACATTAAAAAAACTTCTCTTCTAGTCTCTCTATTTTTCAAATTAAACTAAGACTGTGATTGTAAATATCAGAGAAGAGGATTACGCTAATGGATTTCGGTAGAAGGAGAACTCACCAGTATACCTTCAAGGTTCCAAAGTTAGGGGATTTGAGAAGGTTAGCAAGGATGATCACTAGCCCTGAGGCTTTTAGAGCCAAGCACGGAGGTCTTCTACCACTGTTAAGAGTCCATGTGATTGAGGGAATCATGGATGCGCTCATTCAATTCTACGATTCGGTTTATCACTGTTTCACATTCCCGGATTACCAGCTAGCACCAACGCTGGAGGAGTATTCTCATCTGATCGATCTACATATCACAGATCGAGCTCCATTTTCTGGACTGGAAGAAATTCCAAAGAATCAGACCATTGCAAGAGCAATTCATTTGGACGAGTCTGAGGTCAAGACTCACATGACTACTAAGGGTGGCATCCAAGGTTTGCCAGCCCAGTTCTTAACAAAGAAAGCTCTGTACTTTGCTAGTATAGGGAACGGGACTGCTTTTGAAAGCATCTTTGTTTTACTCACCTACGGATTATTTTTGTTTCCCAACATCAATAACTTCGTCGATATCAACGCCATTAAGGTTTTTCTCATTGGAAACCCTGTGTCGACTTTGCTCGCGGATGCATATCATTCTGTACACTTGGGAAATTTGTACAGCGGAGGGGAGATCACATGCTGTGTACCTCTGCTTTACAAATGGTTTATCTCTCACTTGCCCAAGTCTGCTGCTTTTTGGGATTCCAAGAGTGTCTTACGTTGGTCGCAGAAGATCATGTCTCTTACCAACTCTGATATAGATTGGTGTAATAGGATTTTTGAGGGAATCAGAATCATTGATCGTTGTGGAAACTTCCCCAACGTACCCCTCATAGGAACTAAAGGAGGAATCAACTATCATCCGATATTGGTTCGTCGTCAATTTGGATACCCGATGAGACACATCCCGCTGGGTGTTCATCTGGAAGGTCTTTTCTTCAAAGAAGGAGAAAACGACAGAGCACTAAAGATGGAAATAGTGCACGCTTGGAAACACGTTCATAAGAAAGGATGAGAGTCTCTGGGAAAACCAGACTGTGTCTCGGTGGAGCCTTATCTCCACTGGGTACAAACTAGAGCTCTCAAGCTGAAGATGCCTTATCCTCGTTACAGAATTATTCTGCCAAAGGAATCTATCATGTACTTCATGACTGAGACTAAAAAGCTTCAGGTTACTCTCAACAAAGTCCAGAAGGAGAGAAGGTCTTGGAAGAACAAGTACCGCACCCTCGACATAGAGTGCATCAAAATACAGCAACTACTGAAAGAGAAAGATGCTCTGATCGAGATTTTGGAGCAACATGCTGTAGAGAATCAAGATGACCAAAGGAATTTGCTCGCTCCTTTCGCCTGGCAAAGGAGTGACAACCCGACAACGGCCTAAGAGACCCGGTCAAAGAAAAGGAAGATACCAGAATCAACACCCGATTTCTCTTCAGAGAGGACTCGGGACCCATTAGCCTAGGTTTCTGTTTCTGCACCTTGTAATCTACTGTATTTCCATTTCTGTAATCCTTTGAAACTCAATAAAAAGGGGTTTCCCCACCGTTTGATATTTGCAATCTAATTGTCGAAGTTTATTTTAAACCTTAAACAATTAATATAATCATTGCATTCATCATTCTCACATCGCGTATTCTTCTTACCTACGAATCTCACGTTTGTGTCTCGGTTCTAGAGTCAAACTGTCTCATTCGTATAACACTCGGGCCAATCGTCAGAAAAAGATGGATGATCTTGAGGAAGAAAACAGAGAGTTCAAAGAAGAGATCGACGCTCTGAGAGAGGATATGAGAAAGCTTCGTAACGACATGCAAGCCATGGCAGAAGCTCAGCTACAAAGGACTGTGATCTCAGAGATCACCTCAACGCCCATAGTGGAGAAGTATGATCCTAGGTATCAGATACCGAAAGATCGCCCTTGGGGTATTCCTGTTAACTATATCCCGGAAGGATATGTTCCGCCGATCACTGAGGATCAGGGAATCACAACAGAAGCCGCTGGGCATGAAGGTTACACACTTCGGGAAAGCGAAGATGCCAGGGGCATACTGAAGACTCCTGAAGGTTACAAACTTTGGGAAATGCCAAGATTCACCGCCGTAGTCACGGTACCACCCCTTGTGGTGCACACTGTCCCGGAAGGACAGATTCCGCCAACACCTTTTGGTAAGAAGGAAATTATGTTCGATAGAATGGATGAATTCCAGGAATAGTTCCTGGAGATGCAGAAGGAACTGTAAGCCATTCGCGGTCAGGATCTATTTGGGAAAGACGCCGCAGACCTTTGCTTGGTCCCCAATGTGAAAGTCCCGCACAAATTTCAGGTGCCCGACTTTGAAAAATACAAGGGTAACTCTTGCCCTCAAAGTCACTTGACAATGTACGCTCGACGAATGTCAGCTCAGACGGAAAATCAGGACCTGCTGATTCACTACTTTCAGGATAGTTTAACCGGTGCCGCACTCAAATGGTACATGGGTTTAAACCGTGCTACGATCAGCACTTTCAGAGATCTTGGCAAAGCCTTCGTCCAATAATACAAATACAATTTAGACATGGCACCCGACAGAGATCAACTCAGATCGATGTCACAAAAGGACAAGGAAACCTTTAAGGAGTACGCTCAAAGATGGCGTGAAATTGCCGCTCAAATATGTCCACCTCTTGAGGAAAAATAGATGACAAAGATCTTCTTAAAGACCTTAAGCTTATTTTACTATGACCGAATGGTTGCCAGTGCGCCCAGTGATTTCACCGAAATGGTCGGCATGGGCGTACGTCTTGAGGAAGCCATCCGAGAAGGACGTTTGGTAAAAGACACTGGATCGACGAGCGGTACTAAAAAATATGGTAGTGCTCTCCCTAAGAAAAAAGAGCAAGATATTGGGAATATCTCTCTCGGAAAGCAAAGGCGACGTTATCAACCAGTAGCAGCTGTAATTCCTGCTATCGGCCCTACGCCTATTCCTACGTATCAACCTCAAGTTGCGCAAAGCCAACCTAATCAGCAAAGGACACAACAACCTCTTCAGCAGGCTCGTCCTCCCTATAACAGCAACCGTACAACACGACTATCAGGGTTTGATCCTATACCCATGTTGTACGCAAAACTATTTCTGTTACTACTAGCTAAGGGGCACATCCAGACTAAGTCTCCTCTTATAGTACCGGAAAATCCGCCTTTTTGGTTTAAGGTGGATCAAACATGCCCTTATCATCAAGGAGGTTCAGGGCATAACATAGAGACTTGTCTCAATTTCAAGTCCGACGTGCAAAAGCTTGTTAGGAGCGGGCTCTTATCTTTTAAGGATACGAATCCCAATGTTCTTACGAACCCGCTGCCTCAACATGACAAGGCTGCAGTCAATTTGATAGAAGGAGAGACTAACAACGTCTATCAAATTCACGATGTACTCTTGTTGAAAACCAATCTGGTCAAGATGCATTGTAGACAGAGTGGATATGGCCATGTGCCACCTCATAACTATCATCAGTGTGATATCTGCTCTAAAGATAACCAAGGATGTTCTGTGGTGCAAGCAGCTCTGCAGGAACAGATGGATCTCGGATGGATCCAAGAGCACCGGGTTCGTGGAGTTAACATGGTTTACACGAATTCTATCGTCATTCAGAACCACGATATCCGTGCAATGAATGTCAACTTGGTGGCGATGCACTCAAGGCAAAGCCAGTATCATAATCTGCCACGGCATGATTACAGTTCCTGTCTGATTTGCTCGGTAAACAAACAGGGATGCTCTTTCATACAAGAGGCCCTCCAGCATCAGATAGACCTTGGATGGATCCAAGACTACCATGATAGGAACCCTTATCAAATCAACATGGTTCAGATCTTCGATATTCGCGTGATGAATACCAACCTGGTGGAGTTACATGCTGACTAGGTCCGACTCGGATTCTTAATATCACATGACTATCAAAGCTGTAAAGCGGGTTGCGAAAATGATCGAGGTTGTACCCTGGTCCAGGAGGCACTTCAGCACTTGTTAAATCATTGGTGGATGCCAATCTATATGGATGAAGATACTCGATAAATCAGTATCAATAACAGAAACCCCACTCGGCATCAGAGTCAGGATGTCCGATCTGTGGAAGCTAACCTAGTGAGGTTACATTGTATTCAAAGTGGGCGTGGCCAGGTGCCACCACACAACTATGAACGTTGCGGCGTCTGTTCGGAAAGTAACCAAGGGTGTTACCTTGTGAGAGTAGCTCTTCAGGGTCAGGTCGATCGTGGAGGAATTCATCCATATCCGGGTTCTGGACCCATTAACTGGACGCCAAACTACCTTGCCGAGCAAGTTGAGGAGGTTGTCACGATCGCTGGTCATCACAGGACCAGGGATGTTTTTGCCATTATCCCCCTACTTGACGAATCTAAGGTTCCCAACCGGGAACGGATCGAGATTACTTATGATGGTCAGAAAAATCAGAAGGTTCCCATAGTCATTTATCTACCGGGACCACTACCGTATGAATCAACTAAGGCTATCCCTTACAAATACGGTGCAACAACCATTGAAAATGGAAAGGAAATTCCAGTACCCTCCATCGTGAATATTGCAGACATCAGTCGTGTAACACGGAGTGGTAGAATCTTCAACCGAGGAGTTGGAGAACTTAACAAGGAAAAGGAACTTCAGTCTGAAACTCCTGATCCACCAGTCGGTCAATCCGGTAATCCCGACCTTTCGAAAGATAATGATGAGATGCTGAAGCTCATCCAAAGGAGTGAATACAACATTGTGGATCAACTGTTACAGACTCCTTCAAAGATCTCAGTGTTATCACTGTTACTCAGTTCAGAAGCCCACAGGGAGGCTCTACAGAAAGTCTTGGAGCAAGTCTTTGTGGAACAGGATGTAACAATCAGACAGTTCGATAGCATTGTCTCTAACATCACTTCTTGTAATAATTTGGGATTTAGTGATGAGGAATTACCTGAAGAGGGTCGCCGTCATAACATGGCGCTCAATATCACAGTCAACTACCAGGACGATGCTTTAGCCAGCGTACTGGTAGACACAGGGTCAGCCCTGAATGTTATGCCGGAGTCTACTTTGATGCAGTTGTCATTCAAAGGCCCTCCGATGAGAGTCAGCGAGGTCGTCGTCAAAGCGTTCGACGGATCCAGAAAAATGGTTATCGGCGAAGTTGATCTTCCCATAACTATCGGTCCTCATACTTTCCAAATCACTTTCCAGGTCATGGACATCCGGGCAACATACAGTTGTTTATTAGGAAGACCTTGGATACATCAGGCTGGGGCGGTTACTTCCACCCTCCACCAAAAGCTAAAGTTCGTCCAGAACGGCCAACTCATCACAGTCTGTGGAGAACAAGCTTTGCTTGTGAGTAACTTATCATCATCTGCTTGTGTAGAACCTGAGGAGGTTATTGGAACGCAGTTCCAAGCACTGTCGGTAAGCAAAGACAATCATTTCAAAGGAGGAACCTCGATTTCCTCATACAAAGATGCTATCAAAGCGGTCGAGAGTACCGATACAACAGGATGGGGATAGCTTGTCATTCCTACTGACAATAAAACAAAGAAGGGTCTTGGTTTTTCTGTGACCTGTACCCAGACAGCTGCTAACGATGAAAGTCTTCATCCCCTTCAAAACTTCTTCCATAGTGGAGGTTTCCTTCACCCATTGTCTCAGACAGTTTACGCTATTAATGAGGAAGATCCCTCTGACACGGATGAAGAGTGGAGGTCCTACCTTAACAAGGACGGTTATATGTCTCAGGAAGAGGTGCCTATGCCTTTTTGCTTTCCTACAAAAAGTCCGAGATTTATACCAAGATCAGACATCGAAATGATATATGGAGATTGTGATCCGGAAGGATGTCGTGCTCCACCAAACTCATTAGAGGAGGACACTCTGATGAAAGACCAATTTTACTACAATTACTATGGCCCAATGGATGGTCTGCCAATGTGGCAGGCTTACCCAGGAAACTTGGGGCAAGAAAGTCAGCCGAGTAATGAAAATCAGCTGACCATCATTGAACAGAATACCTGTGTCCCCACCATGTCATGGGATCAACACTCAGGTCATTCAGAAACTACTCAACATGAAGATGAATTCGCAACATTTGCAGGACTTGAATTCATCAATTATGCTTTTCCCGAGGTCAATGTCATTGAGATGGATGAGTCTTCCAGTTCCAAAGAAGTTTGGGACACTCTGGGAGAACCAAGTGGAAAATACGACTTCATGGTCAAGTACACCGCTCCCGAAAGTTCTCGTATCAGGCTCGAAGATATCCAGCCTACTGGATGGAGATATACAGCTGAGAGCACAACTACTCTGCAAATTGCAACAGAGGAATTCTCCTACGACAATTCTGCCTGGGAGACAGATTCCAATGATCCTGCTCCACCAGAAATCAGCGTCATTTCTAAAGACAAATCAAGGAAGGTGCCAGACTTTGTGATTCACCGAGGAGTTTTTCGCCAATGGGTTGCCGTCGAGGTTCCGAAGGTCGTTCATCAGTCAAAGTAATTGTCGTCTTTTAACCTTTCACCCTGCCCAGGTGAAACAGATGTTTTGATAGGGCTCGCTTTCTGTAAATTTCCCTCTTCGCTTTGCCCGAAGCGATAGAGTTTTGTTTTATAGGGTTGTAGTTTCAAGAATCGACTTGTTCATTAATAAAATAACGTCGTTCTGTAATTTCCGCATTTATTGTTGTTTTCTCTTTTTGCATTTTCAGAAAATGGTAATCCTAAAAAACAATTCAAATAAAAACAAGCAGTAAAACAAATACACTGCACACACTTGCATTTTCCTCTATCTCTTCTAAACACGAATCATCACGTCATGCAGATTGCTTGTTTTAAACCCAGTTGAAACATACGATCCGATGCCTTCTCCCAACTTTGAGTTCCCGGTATTCGAGGCTGAAGAAGAAAATGACAACGAAATTCCAGAAGAGATCTCCCGACTACTCAGACAAGAGGAAAGGTCCATTGAACCTCGCAAAGAACCGTTGGAAACGGTAAACTTGGGTTCAGAGCAAGAGAGAAAAGAAATCAGGATTGGGGCACTGCTCGGTCCAACTGTCAAAGAAAGTTTGATAAAGCTTCTCAAAGAATTCCCCGATGTATTCGCTTGGTCCTATCAGGATATGCCAGGGTTGGATACCAGCATCGTGGAACATCATTTACCGTTAAGATCGGAATGTTCGCCAGTAAAGCAAAGGTTGAGACGGACTCACCCGGACATGGCCATCAAAATCAAAGAGGAGGTACAAAAACAGATTGACGCGGGTTTCCTCGCCACATCAGAATATCCTCAATGGTTAGCCAACATCGTACCCGTTCAGAAAAAGGACGGAAAGGTCAGAATGTGTGTCGACTACAGAGATCTAAACAAGGCAAGTCCAAAGGACGACTTTCCTTTACGACACATTGACATGCTGATAGACAGTACAACAAAGTTCAAAGTTTTCTCCTTCATGGATGGATTCTCGGGCTATAACCAGATCAAAATGGCGCCGAAAGACATGGAGAAAACTTCGTTCGTTACCCCATGGGGTACCTTTTGTTACAAGGTAATGTCGCTCGGTTTGAAGAACGCCGGGGCAACCTATCAAAGGGCCATGACTACTCTGTTTCATGACATGATACACAAAGAAATCGAGGTATATGTCGATGATATGATTGCAAAATAAAAAACAGAGAGTGAGCACATTGAACATCTGTCAAAATTGTTCGAACGTCTAAGAAGATTCAAGCTCCGCTTGAATCCCAACAAGTGCACCTTCGGTGTCCGTTCAGGGAAACTCTTAGGGTTCATCGTCAGCCAGAAAGGAATTGAAGTTGATCCTGACAAAGTCAAGGGCATTCGAGAAATGCCTTCTCCGAAAACTGAAAAACAAGTCAGAGGATTCCTGGGACGTTTGAACTACATCTCCAGATTCATATTCCTTATGACCGCCACGTGTGCGCTGATTTTCAAATTATTGAAAAAGAACCAGGATTGCGTTTGGTCAGAAGATTGCCAAACTGCTTTCGACAGCATTAAGGAATATCTGTTGAATCCTCCGATTCTATCACCTCCAGTGGAAGGAAGACCACTGATCATCTACCTCACAGTCTTGGAAGACTCAATTGGGTGTGTACTTGGGCAACAAGACGAAACTAAAAGAAAAGAGTCTGCCATCTACTATTTGATCAAGAAATTTACCGACTGCGAAACTCGGTACACGATGCTTGAGAAAACTTGTTGCGCTTTGGCTTGGGCAGCCAAACGTCTTCGCCAATACATGATTCGGCATACTACTTGGTTGGTCTCCGAAATGGATCCAATCAAGTACGTTTTCGAAAAACCTGCTCTTACGGGAAGAATTGCCCGTTGGCAGATGTTGTTATCAGAATATGACATAGAATACCACGCTCAAAAAAGCCGTTAAGGGGAGTATTTTAGCCGATCATTTGGCTCATCAACCGATTGACGATCAGGAATCAATCGGGTTTGACTTCCTAGACGAAGATGTCATGTATCTAAAAATGAAAGATTGCGATGAACCGTTACCCAGTGAAGGGCCAGAACCAGGTTCCCAATGGGGACTTATCTTTGACGAAGCAGTTAATCATTATGGAAACGGAATTAGGGCAATCATTGTTACCCCTCAGGGGACCCACATTCCTTTCACTGCCAGACTTACGTTCAAGTGTACAAATAACGAGGCCGAATACGAAGCATGTATCCTGGGTCTCGAAGAAGCGATTGATTTAAGGATCAAAAACTTGGAGGTATACGGCGACTCAGCCCTGGTTATCAATCAGATAAAAGGAGATTGGAACACATACCAATCAGGGTTGATTCCTTACAAAGACTATGCAAGAAGGTTGCTGCCTTTCTTCAACAGAGTTGAGTTTCCTCACATCCCTCGTGATGAGAATCACATGGCTGATGCATTAGCCACTATCTCATCCATGATTAGTGTAGGTCAATGGAATGACATACCTAAGATTGACATAATGCGCCTTGAACGGCCCGCTTACATCTTTACGATTGAAGCAGTCATAGACGACAAACCTTGGTATCACGATATCAATTGCTTCCTTCAGAAACAAGAGTACCCACCCAGGGCACTCAGAAAAGACAGGAAAACCCTCAGAAGATTGGCTGGAAACTTCTTCCTGAGCGGTGACACTCTCTATAAGAGAAATTTTGACATGGTTTTGCTCCGATGCGTCGACAGACCAGAAGCAGACATGCTTATGAAAGAAATTCATGAAGGATCCTTTGGCACTCATGCCAACGGACACACAATGGCGAGAAAAATTCTCAGAGCAGGGTACTACTGGTTGACCATGGAATCCAACTGCTACAAGTACATGAGGAGGTGTCACAAGTGTCAGATATACTCCGACAAAATCCATGTACCACCAACGCATCTCAAAGTTCTTTCTTCCCCGTGGCCTATTTCCATATGGGGAATCGACGTTATTGGCATGATTGAACCTAAGGCTTCAAACGGACATCGGTTCATCCTGGTAGCCATTGATTACTTCACCAAGTGGGTCGAAGCAGCATCATTCGCCAATGTAACCCGACAAGTGGTGGTCCGATTTATCAAAAACAATATCATCTGCCGTTATGGTGTTCCAGGCGAGATCATTACTGATAATGGATCTAACTTGAATAATAAGATGATAAAAGAGTTATGTGATGAGTTCAAGATCGAACACCATAACTCATCTCCCTACTGACCCAAGATGAACGGAGCGGTAGAAGCGGCTAACAAGAATATCAAGAAGATCATTCAAAAGATGGTTGTAACCTACAAAGACTGGCACGAAATGCTACCCTTTGCTCTTCACGGTTATCGCACATCTGTCCGCACTTCAACAGGGGCTACCCCTTTCTCTCTAGTGTATGGCATAGAAGCAGTGCTCCCCATAGAAGTAGAGATCCTGTCAATCCGAGTATTGATGGAAGCGAAGCTCACCGAAGCTGAATGGTGTCAAAGTCGACACGACGAATTGAATCTGATCGAAGAAAAGAGAATCACGGCACTATGCCACGGTCAGTTGTATCAACAAAGAATGAAGAGGGCATTTGACAAAAAGGTCCGGCCTCGCATCTTCAGGAAAAGAGACCTCGTGCTCAAGAAGATACAATCTTTTCTAACTGATTCGCGAGGCAAGTGGACTCCGAATTATGATGGCCCCTATGTGGTCACGAAAGCTTTCTCAGGCGGTGCCTTGAGACTTGCAACCATGGACGGAGAGGAATTTTCCTACCCCACGAATGTTGATGTAGTCAAGAAATACTTCGCCTAAACTAAAAAAAAACGTCTCGGTGGATTGAAAACCCGAAAGGGCGGTCCAGGCAAAAGTTAGAGACAAGAAAAAAAATCATCCCGATGGATTGGAAATCTCATAGTACAATCCAGGCAAAAATTAGGGATAATGGCAAGTAACTATGTTCAGCAGAGGCAAATCCCTCAGCAGCAGTTACATCATCTGTCAGAAAACTCCAGTCAAGGTCATCTTCGACAGAAGCTCAGGATGCCCCGAATTCAAAGTTGGTGGAAGGATAGTGGTCGTTATGTTTCAACGTAGCCCTTTTCCCTGTAACTTACCATTTTCTAACTTTGTATATACTCTGTGGAATCACGCGTTTGGCTGATCTCCATCTTATCAATAAAATTTAAGCCCTTGTGCTTTTGTTTGTATTTCTTATTTGTTTTAGCTTTATAGAACGACGTTGTTAACATGATTAACGATTCTTGAAATGAAACAAAAATGAATTTACTTGGTAAAACTTTTTCTGCTTTTAAAGATGGCATTTCTTTTGACTGGTGAACATCAGAAGAACATCGGCCGCTTCTTCAGAAGTGGGCGAACTTCAAAGTGCAGAATCAAAGTACTCCTTCTAAGCCAGTACGCTTGAATGAAGGATCAACTATGTCAGAGACCTTGTTTCGTCTGACCCGCCTCGGCCGAGTTCTCATCTCCTAAGCCCGACCAACAGTAGCTCCCCAACAGGGATTATCTCTCCTAAGCAAGGTGGAATTGCTATTTTGAACCAGCGATATTTTTACACGCCCCGCGATGGCCGAGTATCCAGTCATGTTCACATGTCAGTTTGTATGTCGCGTCAGTTTTGTCTGCATATACATACATACATCATGCATTATTGATTTGCATTCACATTCATATTGCATGACTATCACTCCAGTCGGTCTTGTCCCCTAGTGGTAGAAGTCCTCTGAATCGAGTTGTCAGTTCTTGCCTCGTCAGGAAATGCTGCGTCTGAACAACCTCGCTTCCAGTTTATTTCTGAAAAAGAAGTTGGTCCTTGACCACTTTGATAACTTGAACCTCTGAAAAACCAGAGAAACCTTCAACCAATATCACTCTTCACCATTAAAGATGATATCCTTGCTTTCCCGGATTAAGGAAAATCCTCAGAGAAAGCCTCTTAAACAGAGATTCGGCGACATGCCAGTTTCGCTCCGAAAAATTCGCTGATGAAAAGGTCATCGGTACCTCAAAATTGGACCCCATCATATGGCATTTCTCCGGGAAAATCCCGAGAGAAGTATGATGTAAGATCCTAAGCGACAACAGTCTCTCAAGAGACTCGCATTCCCCCAGTAGAATCGATAAATGGCGTCTCCAACAGAGAAGTTTGTGCAACTCTACAATTCAGACGAATGGGTTCCCCAGCAAGTCTGACGTCGAAGCTTTTTCCATCAAATGGCATCTCTCCAAGAAAATTCGGCGAGAAGTTTGAAGAAAATCTGCTACTAACAGCGTTCCTTGTCAAGAAAGTTTATTGACAAAAGAAACTGAGACCAGGTCCTTGGTAGGAAACCAGGATCGAGGGGAAGTTTATATCAGAAACTGAGACCAGGTCCTTGGTAGGAAACCAGGATCGAGGGGAAGTTTATATCAGAAACTGAGACCAGGTCCTTGGTAGGAAACCAGGATCGAGGGGAAGTTCATTTCAGCAACTGAGACCAGGTCCTTGGTAGGAAACCATGATCGAGGGGAAGTTTATTTTAGCAACTAAGACCAGGTCCTCGGTAGGAAACCAGGATCGAGGGGAAGTTTACCTTTTCTAAGCATCATCGCTTAGCTAAAGACGATGAATGCACAAGCTACCATTCATAACCGCCATCAAAATTTCGGGTATTCCGATATTTAATCCTCTTGCACCCCGAATGCCCGAATACCTTCGCCATTCACACCTTCGTGTCCAAGAAGATTAAATAGGGGCATCTGTAATACCCCAAATTTTGACCACTGAAGTTTCCCATCATTGTGCAAATCATCATCACAATATGGATGAATCATCATGCCTCATCAAATGCCTCAAGGAATTGTTGAGCATTCACTACAATCAGAATTAGGGTTTCAAGCCCTCTCTGAGTGCTTAGACAAAGGATCAATCAAGGAATGACATGATCTTCAATTTTTCTAGCCTCTCAGATATCCACAATGGATCAAAAGGACTCCCACTTCAAGGATTAAGCACAAGGTTGCTCCCTTCTGGGTGGATTAAGTCTCAAGATTGACAGTGTCACCAAATTAGGGTTTTGGTCGACCAGGGCCTCCAGATGGAAATTTTCATCTGGGCACAAGCCAATGATCCAAAACACAACCTAATATACTCCATGGAACCACATGGACCCAATCATCAAGTCAATTTGGCCTCAGGGGATGCATACCTCAAAAATCAGGAATTAGGGTTTCTTGACCTAATTCACCCCTAAGTTGACTTTTGGGGCAAATCATGAGCTAAGACCTCAAGAGAGGGTTTGAGGGTCTCAAATGAACTATATTGATCCATTTGGAACAATGGGTCAATCCAAGAAGCTTGAGCAACAAGTCTCAATTTCATCTGCAACACAGTTAGGGTTTTAAGGAAAAAGTCAACTGTAACTTTGACTTTTGACCAGGACATGCTCCCAAACCCTAGGAAATGCCTCAATATACCCTATGACACCCATGGAACATGTCCACCAAGTTTGATTTAGGTCAAGGACATGATTTCCTGAAGAATTGAACAGTTTGGAATTCATCTGATAAAAAGTCAACTGTGCACAAAAGTCAACTTTGACTTTTTGAGATTTTTCACCAAAATGGATTTTTAACCCTAAAATGATGTTAATGTATGATTTGAATCATCATTCATCAAGAAAAACCAAAGAAAGTGGGATAACTTGTAAAAGGGGTAACCATAAAACTTAGAAATTTTTCTAAGTTATGGAAAAAGTACCACTAATACACTAACTTTGGAGGATCATAACTCCTAAACCACATGGCCATTTTTTCTCATCCAAAGATGGATTTGTATCCCTCATTACCCTCTACAAAAACTTCAACTAGACCTAAGTCCAATTCATTAAGCATTTTGAGTTATGGAGTGATCAAAATCAAGAAATCACACTTTGTTCCAACACTAAGTGAAAATTTCACTAAGTCAGATTTTGCTTCACTTTTTGCCAAATGTAGAGGGATTTTTCACTTGGAATCAAAAGAGATGAAAACCAAACTTGTTGAAACAGTTGTTGTATCATGTAAGGGCTTTCCAAAATGGTCAAGAGCATTACCAAATTCAACTTACACCATGAGATATGACATTGGCAAGTTGCCTTGCTGAAATCTGTCTAAGGCAAGGCAGAATTTGCAATTTTGCTCGATTTACCAAAATCAGCCAAATTCAAATGCTCCTATCCACTTGGACACATCTGAGGATTGAATCTAAAGGGGACAATCACTGAGTCAAGCCTCCAAAGTCCATGGAACAAGAAATAGCATGTTGAACCTAGAATGGCCAAAATAGGGACAAGACTCCAAATTTGGATTGAAGCATTCAATGGAAGCATTAAGGTGGCATGGACTGAGCCATTCTCATCTGAAATCAGTCAAGACTTATCCAAGACCAAGGGAACCAAAGCTCTGTGCCCTAACCTCTAGTCAATGGCTAGAGGAGACTTGGATTTTCATTTGCCAACATTGGCCAAACCTACTTACCAGCTGCCATTCACTATTCCTTGCAAAACAAACTTGCTCTACTATAAATAGAGCTCAATTATGATCAGTTTGAGTACACCAAAGCCATCTAACAGATGCTTTCCTCAAAATCTCTTTCTCTTGGCAAAAATGCCTTTCTTAGCAAGGTAGCTATCGGGTTTTGAGTTTGAGAGCAATTCCAATCAAACCAATCACTCACACACCTCATATACATCACATATGAGCTGATCAAACACTTAGATCACTTCTGAAACACCAATTTCACAAAATCACCAGCTGGTTGCTCAAATTTTCAAACAAGTTGCAGCTGAGGTACCACAAAGTGATCCAGCCAATTTCCATCAAGTCCAACCATTCAAACACACTCCATAGGGTGTAGGGAAGCTGTTCAGATCATCACCACTCATCTGTAACACCTCCAAATCAAAAATCACCTTGCACTTGCTGTCACGGCTTGGAGGTAAGCACATACTTGGTCATCTCTCAATCTATGCATATTTCCTCGCACAATAATTTGGCCATATGCTCATAATCATGCATGGAATGTTTTCCCTCAATTAATTGCATTGTTTGAATCGTGTATCAAAAATCCTAGCCTTCATGCAAAAATTAGGGTTCTTGAGGTTTCTTCGTGATTTCATGTTTTATGTTTAATTTAAATGAAATTAAGTGTTATAAACATGATCGTGAGGTTGAGACGAGCATAATGATATGTGGATTGCATGATATGATTAAGTATTCAGTGAGATTGGAGAGAAAATGCAAATCTGAGAATCTAAGAACACGCGCGTGTTCTTCACCTTGTTCTTGGCGCCATTTTTAGAAATTTGAATATTTGAATTTTGTGATTTTGTTTAATTGATTCAAAAATTAATTTCTCTCTGAGTTTTAATGATTTTGAGTTGATTCCTTTTTTAATAATTCAAAAAAATGTTAAAATATTTTATTTTATCAAAAAATCCCAAAAATATTATTGATATTTTTGCAAAGAATTAATATTTTAATTGTTTTTGACATTTTAAATATTTTTTCTACATTGATTTTGTAACTTTTAATGCTTTCTAATTATTTTGTAGGTCAATACTTAATTTTTGAAGCATTAATCCAAAATCACAATTTGTTTTTCACATGTTAAACAATTTTATTCATTTTAATTGAATTTTTATTCAATTAAATACATTTTTGAAAACAAATTAGGGTTTTTGGATTAATTCAACCCTCATAAATCATTTTCAAAACACTTTGGGCCTCTAATAGAGTGTAAGACCCAATCCTTTCTTGACCAAAACATTTTTTGGGCCTCAGTGTATTGTATAAGTCCCGATACCGTCAAAAAACGAACGGCGCGATCGTCGCCTTTTGAAAAATAACCTTGGGCCTCTCCTCGAGCTATAAGACCCATTCAAATCATTTTGGGCCTCTAATAGAGTGTAAGACCCAATCCCCTTTTAACCAAAATCATTTTGGGCCTCACTTATTGTATAAGTCCCTCCGCATTAAAAGAAAATCTCGGCGCAATCGCCATTTTTAAACGAAAAAATCAATTGGGCCTACCCTCGTGTTATAAGCCCCACTCCTTTTCTTTAAACTTTTTGGGCCTCTTGAGAGAGTGTAAGACCCATCCCTTTGTACAGAAAACAATTTTTGGGCCACAGTCACTTGTATAAGTCCCTCTGTACAAATTCAAATAGTGCGCTCACTGATAAAACCCTGGGCCTCTCCTTGAGCTGTAAGCCCCAAATCTTTCTTTTCCAAAGCATTTTCTCCTTTGATTTTGAATATACTATTGTTTTCAATCTTTCTTTGTTGAACAACTAACCAAACAGCATGGAAGCTCTACAACCGAGTAAGTGTTTATACGCTTTCATTTACCGCTTTCACATATATATATAATTGTACTGTGGGGCTGTTTCACTGTAAGTATTCTTTCATAAACTCATATCAACTGTGTAATAATAGTATAGATATTTCGAGTTTCCCCGGCAACTACGTCTAGAACTAGGTGACGCCGTTTCGTTTGTTCGTAGAGATAGACAACTAGATCCCCAATAGGATCACCAGATACAGTCTTCTCTTCGGCTGTCCTCATTAGGAATTGTCAAGAAATTCTACTCCCCAGAGATGAATTATTCTCGGTGAAACTTCTCTTGAATTTCTTCAAACCTCAGAACTGTTCACTAAATGAATTATTCTCGGTGAAACTTTTCTTGAACGTTTCTTTGGTTTGGGACCCACGGGCTTCTTAAAAGCATCGTCCTCCTCTTGGGCATCGTACAAGGACCCACAGGCTTCTTAAAAGCAACCCCGCCTCCTCTTGGGCTTAGTACAAGGACCCTACGGCTTCTTAGAAGTAATCACAGCCTCCTCTTAGGCTTCGTATAATGATCTCTTCCTCCGGGAATGATAGCCTTCTCTTGGGCATCGTACAAGGACCCGTCGGCTTCTTAAAAGTTTCCAGCCTCCTCTAGGGCTTCATACAAATTGTCCCGACGACCTCCTAGAGGTATAGGAACAAAACCTAGTCATCTTAAATAGAACAGTCCTTTCAAAGAGTCTACTACTGTTTCTCAAAGCATAGTACAAAGGATGACACTCTAGACTTGGACAGTCTAATTCCCTTGAGTCTCAAAGACATTCTCAAGCACCCCTTCGTTAAATAGGAAGGAAACCCGCAGACTCGAACAGTCTCAATACCCTTCGGATTTCCCGTTTCCTTAAAGAACAGGAATAACCCAGATCCTCGAATCAAATCCTTGAGTACAGTGTTGCTCATATAAGAACTGATTTTCTCTTTTAAAATCAGTATACTGGACCTGTCACTCGACTGAAACAGTAACCCTAGCCTCTCTCTCGGGCTTTGTACGAGACACATAAAAGATTCCCTCGTTGAGTCAAAAACCTTTTCGCCTCCATCTCGGGCTTCGTACGAGATACAAAAACTCTCTTGTTAAATAGCCTCTATCTCGGGCTTTATACGAGATACCAAACGACTCCATCGTCGGGTTACAACCTTTTAGCCTCTCTCTCGGGCTTTGTACGAGACACATATTCGCCTCCTCTTAGGCTTTGTATAAGAAAACCACTGGTTGATCTAATCAACCTTTTAGCATCAAAGCTGTGCCTTGATCACAGTATGCAAACATCCATCTAATTGCTGTAAGTGGCAAGCCTCTGGATCGTCTACATCCATGCCACTGTCCCTCTTTTAGCATGAGAAATTCCTAAGGAAAGATAGCATTGCTCTACACTGAGTTAAAGTCTTCTCCTTCAGGTTAAAACCCCCTATAAAGGAAATTATGGCATTGCTAGGATCCGCGTATCCCGGTTAAAGTAATTCTCCTCAAACCCTTCTTTAGAGATGGCAAATTCTCTCTAAAGTCGAGGTCCTTCAGCTTCACATCTTGGGCTTTGAACAAGATACAAATAAACCCTTCAGCTTCACATCTTGGGATTTGATCAAGATATAAACCACCTTTCGCTTCACGTCTTGGGCTTTGAACAAGACACCAAAAACCCATTTCCTCCCATTCCCATAGAATAGGAGGAACTACGAACGCTCTGATTTCCCTGTTTCGGTAAACGGGAATACGTAGGCATAAGATTGAAAGAAAAATCTTAGCGAGCACACTAAACAAAAAAACCAAATCCCATATCTCCATCAATCAAAAGCAGTAATTCAAAACATCAGTCCTAACATCCTAATCCTTGTTCCCCGCCAGAAACCTTCTGTATGGATAAAAAGAAAGAAATTGTATTGGCGAAAATACAAATAACCAGTACAAAGGCCCCCCCCATATTGATAGCATTCGTAACCTAACAGACCGCTGTTCAAGCTCAGTATGCAAAGCATGGTTAATTGGAGACATCTATTTCCCTTCCTTATTCAGCTCACAATAGGATAAAAAATGAATCGACCTGTAGTTTAAGCCCAAACCGCAGAGAGCGACCAGCGCTTAAGAACCGCGTCCAAAATCGCACGCTACACATACTAACTATCATTCTCCCGGTTATAAAATTCGAACCCCACCCTTACCTGATTGGATCGAAGGAAGCTCAAATTTCTTGATTTATGACACCGGTAGCAATTTCTCCTCTTCTTCTCCCTAACACTGTCGCAACTTTTCTCTTCTCTGTTCTTTAGGTTTTAGTTTTTTTTTCTTCCTCTTTGACAACACCACTTCTATTCTATTCCTCTTATTTTAATTTAATAGAATTATAAGCATTAGTTTCTAATTGGGCTTAAGTTCTCACACACCCTAATTGCTACTAAAAACCCCAATGTAGGCCCAATAGTACTATTTCTCACAAAATCAATTTAATAAAAATACAATATTAATCCTAGTGTTAATTTCTCGGCTAATTTTACCCGACTATCAACTTAGCGACTTAAACCATATATTCGACATATTCATCAATTATTCGGGAATTACTTAGTCATATTTTAATTATATTATTTCTAATATAATTCTACGACTAAACCAACTTAAATACCAACTTATCAATTAAATCTCCTCAACACAAAATTAACCGAATAATCACAGATAATTAATTAAATATTTAATTAAATAAATAATTAAATATTCGGGGCGTTTCACATATCATCAATGTCTACACGTGTCAATCCCCCCCATCCATTATGCTTCTTGCTCCAGTCTTGAATTTCTTTGAACAACTTTCTGGTGTCGGGATGCTTCGGTCTCTGAATTAGCTCTTGAATGAGAACGTCTCTCCTATGCATAATCCCTTCCAAGTATCGGCAATGCAATTCCCAAGCGTCTTCTCCAGAAACACCATCCATGCTAGGTCCTTCATGTCTAGATCTCTTCACTTCAACTTGGACCTTCAGTTCCTCTATGGAGGCTATGGCTTCATTGAGTCGACCCTCAACTGCTTGTCTCTTGAATACCCCTGACAAGATCTCAGCGTCTTTCTTCTCGAGCTTCGACTTTAACTCATCAATCTGAGCTAGATAACCGTCTTCTTTTTGCTTATTCTCAGCCATTGCAGTTTCTCGGTGAGCATTGAACCTGTGAATTTTTAACAAAGCCTTGTCCAACTCTTCCTTCTTAGACTCGAGAACCTTACTGATACCGTCTAGAGCTTGTTTCATACTTTGTCTGGATATGACCATGTCAGCTAGCTCTTTTTCTGCCTTAGCAAGAAACTCTGTCTTCAACTTGGCGGTATGAACAACTTCACCCCGCTCATGTTTCAACTGATAAATCTCTCTTTTTAGCTCACTGTTTTCTTCTCGCAGCTTTTCCTTCTCAGCCCACAACTTGTTAAACTTCTCTATCTCAACTGTGGTAGGTGGCTCGATCGTCAAAGGATACAAAGGTGGCTCCACCGGGAAGGGAAGAAGCTCCTCTTTGGCTCTCTTCTTAATCCACTCTTTATAGGAAGGGAAAGCCCGATTGTTACATTTCCCGAATGAAGTTTTTCCCTTCTTGGTCACATGCTTCCAAGCATTCACAACCTTCCTTATCATCTCTTGATCCTCAGTACCATTGAAGAATAAGGACTCTCTGACATCTCACTCTTCAGGTGGACCTGTCAAAGGATAACCAAACTGCCTGATAACAAGGGAAGGATTATAGTTAATTCCACCTCTCCTCCCTATCAAGGGTACATTAGGGAATTCTCCGCACTTGCAAATAATCTCCATTCCTAGCAAGTCATGGTTGAACCAAACAATGTTGTCAGCAGTCAAACCCATTAACCTCTTTGACCACTTCAGAGAATCTTTCGTATCAATGAAGGCGCCAGCTTCGGGGAGATGGTTCAGAAGCCAAGTAGATAAGAGCGGTGGACAACAACTCACGGTTTTTCCCCGCCTATTTTCATTCTTGTAGTGGACTGAGTGATACACATCACCTAGCAAGGTAGGTATAGGATTCTTCGAAATAAAGATTCTGACAGCATGCATATCCACCAGATCAGGAACATTGGGAAACAAAACAATCCCATAGATGCACATAGCCAGAATAGCTTGGAAGGCAGTCCAATTCTTCTCTTTAACATGTATGCAGGCTTGATCAAACAAGAACTTCAATAAGAAACCCTTAGCTCCTTGTTTTTCCTCAATATTACTGCTCAGAACGGACTCATCAATATGAAGAGCACTAGCCATTTCTTTTATCCCGGGGTGTTCTTCAGAAAAGAATACTATGTCATACCTGATGGGAATTCCCAAAATAAATGAGAACTCCTCCAACGTTGGGGCCAAGATGTAGTCTGGGAAAGTGAAGCAACGCAAAGACGGATCATAAAACTAAAGAAGTGTATGAATGGCATCCTTCTCATACTTGGAGATATTGTAGACAAACTTCAGAAGTCTCCCATACCCTCCACTGAACTCTGTACGAACTCTGGGGCCTGCCATACTAATCAGCTTGTGAATCAATGTCAAGGTCGGATCTGGGAACGAATAGGCAATAGTCTTCTTTCTCTGGACATCCATGTCAAGGCAACCTCAGAAAACCGGAATCAAGAGTAAGATGCAAGCCCTGAAAAATGTCAAACATGTCAGAATGCAAGAAAAATGATATGCTCATGCAAACATGGGATCAAGGCAGCACTGCTGGATGTGCTGTGCTGTTAACTGAACGAGAACCACAACCCAGAAAACCAGAATTCCAAAATACCGAACCACTGAGATAACCAGGAACCCAGATAATCAAACATTAATGAGAAATCTAGAAAAACCGGGTAGGTTGAAGGTTTCGGTTACCTGCAAACCTGCAAACACCTATCCCCTCTCACGTGTGGGTACTAGGATGTTCAGTATCCCGGGTTCTCAGGTCGAGAAATGATGATACGTTCACCATTTCTGGTTTGGCATCATCATCAATCGAGGTGGCCTCAACTGATTCTCCAAAACGGAAGGTCCTCAGCTTCTGGCACTGAGGTCGAGAAACAATAGTACATTCATCCCTTGGGGTACAGTACTATCATCAATCGAGGAGTGCCTCCATTGATTCTCTTCAAAAGGTAGGGGCCATCCTATGCGAGTTCCAAAGTGGGCCCTCGGGTGCGAATGGTTTGCCACAGGATGTGGTCTGCCACTGTCACCACTAAAGAGGGGTGTTTCCACTAAGGTCCTCGACGATCGGTCACCAGAGTCGACAGCTCTCTAGATCAACACCCTAACATGCGCAAGACACACAGGTTAGAATGCGTCCCAAGATAGCCTCGTCTGGTTGTGAATTTCGTGAACACACAAACGTACCAAGCGGGCACGTAGGTCCCACTACTTTCCACTCTAGTCCTAGGGTGTACTCAAGCCTGGGTATTGGGCTTATCTCTCAGAACAACCCAACTTGCAAAACAGAAACAGCCAGCACAACACAACAATATCCAGTATGACAGTAATAAGGATGAAATGCAATGCGGAAAATGCGGTAAAAATAAAATACAACAAATAAAGCAAAACAAAAACAAAAACACCCAAAGAGAACAAAGACAAGCAAGCGCTAGCTGTCGCTCCCAGGATTTTCATCCAGGTACAAACGCGAGACTGGCGCGGAAAAACAGAGTCGCCAGCCGTGTAAATTTATCCCAAGAGAGGGAAAGGGAACACCGCATAAACCTGAGGAAGAGGGAAAGGAATGGTCATCGCAACCATAACCTGGGTTCGGGAGTCGGTTACGCGAGGGGAAGGTGCTAGCACCCCACGCATCCATCGTACTCGATGGGATCCACGCTTGTTGTCTATTCTAAGGGTGAGTTATCCTATCATCTATGGCTGTGCTAAAACGGGGGAGGAAAAAACTAAGACAGACTCGGTAGGACGTCGACGTCCTAGGCCTACGTACTTCCTTTGTGCAATGGGAAATTCAGAGTCAACGTAGTTCGGACCAAGTTCTTTTTGTGTTTTTTATGAGCGGCGTTAAGTTCGCGTCCGGCAGTTAGGGTCGATGCCTGTTTGCGACTCAGACGGAAAGTAACGTGCCCTTTTTGAAAATAGTCTTTAGTTTGACAATCCCGAAGGACAAAAAGGTTTGAAGTTTGTTTGTATTTTTTAGGACAGAAGTGACTTAAGTTAGTTCATAACTTGCATTGCACCAAAGTCTAGGGCACAGGGACGAATAATTAACGCATCGTCCCAAGACAGGACGCTCGCTAAGCACTCTAGAAAGATGAGAGGAAGCCCCTCATTTCTCATTCCCCACGCTTAAGGCTCGTGCGCAATACGCTTTATCCTTATTAAGTGTTTTCAAGAAGTTTTGAGATGAGAAGAGAGAAGACACAAAGGAAACTCTAAAGGGAAACCAAAAGTCCTAATGTTATCATGCATGGGTGACCTACGGTTAGTGAGGTTTGACGACAACCTAAGCCTAAAGAAAATAAAAGACGAGAGACAGAAAGAGTGAGAGTGGACATGGATAACTATCCACACCCTCAAATAACTTACCTCAGCCTCTGCATAAAAGGTTAATACAAAACAGACATAAGCAAAAGAAATGAGACAAATGGAACCCAAGCAATGACATATAATAGTGGTAACAATTCAAACATGAATTAAGAAGTCAAAGACACAATCCCCAAAACAATGGCACAAGTGCCTTTTCAAACAAGGTAACCAGACGTGATCAGAAATATGCATACAAGAAGATTTCACATAAAGAGCAGTTAAACAATTAGCAAAACATGTTATAAAATCACCAAATAAATTATCAACATTGCTCAACCAGAAACAAACCAAATACCAAAAACTCCTTCAAAAATTCAAGATGTTAGTCACTCAAACAGTTATGCAAATCCAGATGAGAAATATGGCTCAACATGCAAAAGGCAAGGACTAAAATGCAACATGAAATGATTTTAAAAATGATAGAAAAATATTTTAATGTACTTAAGAGTGTTATCTAACAAATGCAAAAAGAATGGATTGAAAATGTTTTATGGATGCAGAGAAATAAAATAAACAAATTTAGGTATGCATGGGATGACTAATTCAAAAAGAAAATAAACCAATAATTATTTTAGATGATAAAAATAAAATAAAATGATAAAATAAAATTTGAGAAAATTTTATAAAATTATAAATATGATAGATGAATTTTTTGGGAATTTTTTAATGCAATTGACTATTTTAAAAAAATTAAAATGAATTAATGCAAATAATTAAATAAAATAAAAGATGAAAATGCAAGGGGGTGCGTTAAGTAAATAATCACGTTGGAAAGATAATGGGATGGAAAAGAGGGGGTGTCATTAGCGAGCCCAATCAAAAAGTCCATCAGAAAATAAAAAAAATAAAAAAAGAAACACATGTGGACTTTAGTCAACCAGTTGACTGTGTACCTGCCCTTAGATTGATCTCACGCGCCTTATTAAGTCAATATAATCAACCAGTATTCAAGATCAACGGTTTAGATCAAAAGACACATCACAATAATGATACACACACACGCACACGATTACCTGGCACACACTATGGACGCCCACGTGCACGGCACATGGTTATTTTAATTGGCTGGCATGATAAGGGCCATCAGATGTATCGTGCGTATGGAATTAAGTCAACACAATAGAAAGTAAGTGAGATGAGGGCATGAGATCTAAAGGCACATAGTAACAATCGTGGGGTAATGTACACACAAGTAAATAAAATAAAAAAACAAAAAAGAACGCGTGGCCTCATGATGGCCACACGATGAAACTAATCAAGGGCCAGGATTGTGTCTTCTTCGTTGAAACCCTTCCTTCGCCGGCCACCATAACCAGTTGCGGTCGACCCCTCCGTCACCTGCAACTCAAAACTTGCCCAGAAAACGCAAAGGAGTATATGTTCTTGACCAGAAAATCATGAGGAACTCAAATATTCAATCAAAAACCACAAACAACGCATAGATAAAGAGAATCAAAGGAAATACAATAAGGTTCAAAACTTTGAAACTCATAAAACAACCAATATGCACGTCCATATTCAAAACAAAATACATTAGCATAACCAGTGGACATCACACATCAATATACATGTCAAAAAGAAGAGTTTTAGGATCATCAAAAAACCCACCAACCTGAGATCACGCCTCCTATATCCTTGCTTTTAGCTGCGAATGAGGGTTGATTCGTGCTCTAGGGATCCCAAGGGTTCTGATGGTGAAAGAATTTTTTGAAAAGACCTAATGGATTGAGAGATTCAATGAGAAAAAAGTTCTAGGGTTCAAGCTTTCTCCTCCTCCAAATATCACGTGTCCTTCCCTAACCAGTGCATGAATTGGCTTAAATACTCTAGGGTTTCTCACTGATAATGGTTTGGGCCTTGGAAATTCTCCACTTAATGAGTTTTGGACAAATTTGGAAATTTACATTATGTGAGATACACCTCCTTCCATGCATGTATATCCAAACATTCTATGATGGATCACCCATGTTTGAATTGCTAATTACACCTGAGTTTGATTTGGGCCTTGAAACCATTTGATTCATGAGTTTTCAATGACTTGGCAATTTTGAATAATGGAGAATAAGTGAAGAATATACCATGGATTCACTTGATTCAAAGGCCTAAAAATGATCCTTTAGGAGTGTCCTTTGATGTTAGCATGTGACATGAAGCAATGGAATTAATTATAGGTCACTATGCCAAAGTTGTGAAAATGGAATCATGAGAAACCCTAAAAAACCACTTTGCCTTCTTTTGATCATAACTTGAGTTTCACAAATGGTATGGAGACCCACTAGTACTTGTTGGAAAGAGGAGAAAAATAAATTCAACTTTCATGTTGGAGGAAAATTCATTTGAAGCTTCTTTGATGATGAAAAGTCAAGGTGAATGTAGTGTAGGAACTTGCCCAAAAAGGAAACTTTCAAATTATAGGTCATTTCCATATTTAGTAACTTTTGCACCAACCCTCGATTCTTGATAAATGGCATGAAACTTGACTCTTGAAGACCATATGAGGGTGTGAGACCTTGAAAACCTTGGAGAGAACCTCAAAATTCCACAGTTGACTTCCCCTCTCACTGTTTGACTTTTCCCCAATTCACCTACTCCCCAATCCATTGGCCAATTGAAATCCTCCTGAACCAAACTGATGGGCAGTCTTCCATTCCTAGATACATAGGGACCCAAGGAATACCATGGAATCAAGTCTTGCCCAAAAAATCAGAAATAAACTGACTTTATAGCAAACCCTAATTTTGGTACCCTCAATCTAGGAGGAAATAGCACAGTCTCCAAATCCCAATTCCTCTGAATATGATGTGTATCCTCTCCAACAAAGATAAGATATGCCATTTGGTGATGATAAAAACCCAAGGAGCTTGCCCATTGGAGCAATAAACCCAAGAATCTTAAAACCCTAATTTCTGCACTGGTTAGGAGAAAGTGACCCACTTGAACTCTCTTGCTTGACCCTTTGAAGAACATATTCTCCCCTTGAACTTGCCTCAGGCACCTTGACCCCATGCTAAGAACCAATGATATGCACGCATGATAATGCAAAATGAGATGAAACATAAGCCAGTTAGTAATAAAGTAAGGAGGGCAAATTTTGGGGTGCAACACTAAAGAACAAGAGGAAATGATCCATGACATAATATTTTTCCATCCTTGTTTAGCATACTGACAATTGCATAAATGATGGAAACTTGTTTTTGGACAATTACAGTATACACAACTTAAGTTGGAATTTTGTAGTGTTATACCTCATTTAGACAACACATCACGAGTTGGCATTCTCATTAGCATGATTTTCCACCCCCAGCAGGTGTACCTTTGATGGTACTTTTGGATTTCCATAGCCGCTTCGTTGCTTTGTTTCTTTGCTCTTGCTTAAGTTACCACCCTTAGGAATAAGAGAATTCCTTTGAAATTCGTGTGTCGATTCTTAGGAAAATGTCAAAAAATGTTTCTCAATGACATTTTAGGTTACTTACATAAGGTAAATGTGGGGGCTTACTTATTGATCTTTCCACATGATCATGAATTATTTATATAGTATGCTACCAAAGGTTACATGCAAAGTTAGTCTTTCCAAAGAGGTAATTGGACGAGAAATGGAATAAACAGGTTAATGGACTGAAATGTTTAAACTCAATACTTGGACTAGAGAATGACTTTTTGATTGATGGTTGAAGATTTTATCGCTTATGATGCACTTGTTGCTAAAGAGTAAGAATATTGGATTAGTTAGAAGAATATTGCATATGTTTAAGAGTTGAAAAAAATGATTGGTTTCATTATTTTGATAGTTTATCAGATCCTTTGGAAAGATTTGACAAGTGTGGTGATATGATAGTTAGATTGTGTCTTGATACACTAAGATTAAGTTGTGGGGCATTGTAACACCTCAAAATTTTCCCTCCTATTTATACCCAATGGGTGGCTTATGCATCATACTTCATTTACATTTAGGTCATGAACATTGCATACATCATTTGAGCTCCTCAAGGCATGGTATCAAGGGTGTCACCATCATTATATTGTGCAAGGCAAGTGTAGCGAGCGATTTTGGACGCGGTTCTTAAGCGCTGGTCGCTCTCTGCGGTTTGGGCTTAAACTACAGGTCGATTCATTTTTTATCCTATTGTGAGCTGAATAAGGAAGGGAAATAGATGTCTCCAATTAACCCTGCTTTGCATACTGAGCTTGAACAGCGGTCTGTTAGGTTACGAATGCTATCAATGTGGGGGGGCCTTTGTACTGGTTATTTGTATTTTCGCCAATACAGTTTCTTTCTTTTTATCTAGACAGAAGGTTTCTGGCGGGGAACAAGGATTAGGATGTTAGGACTGGTGTTTTGAATTACTGCTTTTGATTAATGGAGATATGGGATTTGGTTTTTTTGTTTAGTGTGCTCGCTAAGATTTTTCTTTCAATCTTATGCCTACGTATTCCCGTTTACCGAAACAGGGAAATCAGAGCGTTCGTAGTTCCTCCTATTCTATGGGAGGAAATGGGTTTTTGGTGTCTTGTTCAAAGCCCAAGACGTGAAGCGAAAGGTGGTTTATATCTTGATCAAAGCCCAAGATGTGAATCTGAAGGGTTTTTTTGTATCTTGTTCGAAGCCCAAGATGTGAAGCTGAAGGACCTCGACTTTAGAGAGAATTTGTCATCTCTAAAGAAGGGTTTGACGAGAATTGCTTTAACCGGGATACGTGGATCCTAGCAATGCCATAATTTCCTTTATAGGGGGTTTTAACCTGAAGGAGAAGACTTTAACTCAGTGTAGAGCAATGCTATCTTTCCTTAGGAATTTCTCATGCTAAAAGAGGGACAATGATTAGATGGATGTTTGCGTACTGTGATCAAGGCACAGCTTTGATGCTAAAAGGTTGATTGGATCAACCAGTGGTTTTCTTATACAAAACCTAAGAGGAGGCTAATATGTGTCTCGTACAAAGCCCGAGAGAGAGGCTAAAAGGTTGTGACCCGACGATGGAGTCATTTGGTATCTCGTATAAAGCCCGAGATGGAGGCTATTTGACTCAACAAGAGAGTTTTTGTATCTCGTACAAAGCCCGAGATGGAGGCTAAAAGTTTGACTCAACAAGAGAGTCTTTGTATCTCGTACGAAGCCCGAGATGGAGGCTAAAAGTTTGATTCAACAAGAGAGTCTTTGTATCTCGTACGAAGCCCGAGATGGAGGCGAAAAGGTTTTTGACTCAACGAGGGAATCTTTTATGTGTCTCATACAAAGCCCGAGAGAGAGGCTAGGGTTACTGTTTCAGTCGAGTGACAGGTCCAGTATACTGATTTTAAAAGAGAAAATCAGTTCTTATATGAGCAACACTGTACTCAAGGATTTGATTCGAGGATCCGGGTTATTCCTGTTCTTTAAGGAAATGGGAAATCCGAAGGGTATTGAGACTATCCGAGTTTGCGGGTTTCCTTCCTATTTAACGAAGGGGTGCTTGAGAATGTCTTTGAGACTCAAGGGAATTAGACTGTCCAAGTCTAGAGTGTCATCTTTTGTACTATGCTTTGAGAAACAGTAGTAGACTCTTTGAAAGGACTGTTCTATTAAGATGACTAGGTTCTGTTCCTATACCTCTAGGAGGTCGTCGGGACAATTTGTATGAAGCCCAAGAGGAGGCTGGAAACTTTTAAGAAGCCGACGGGTCCTTGTACGTTGCCCAAGAGAAGGCTATCATTCCCGGAGGAAGAGATCATTATACGAAGCCTAAGAGGAGGTTGTGATTACTTCTAAGAAGCCGTAGGGTCCTTGTACTAAGCCCAAGAGGAGGCGGGGTTGCTTTTAGGAAGCCTGTGGGTCCTTGTACAATGCCCAATAGGAGGCTTATGCTTTTAAGAAGCCTGTGGGTCCCAAACCAAAGAAACGTTCAAGAAAAGTTTCACCGAGAATAATTCATTTAGTGAACAGTTCTGAGGTTTGAAGAAATTCAAGAGAAGTTTCACCGAGAATAATTCATCTCTGGGGAATAGAATTTCTTGACAATTCCTAATGAGGACAGCCGAAGAGAAGACTGTATCTGGTGATCCTATTGGGGATCTAGTTGTCTATTTCTACGAACAAACGAAACGGCGTCACCTAGTTCTAGACGTAGTTGCCTGGGAAACTCGAAATATCTATACTATTATTACACAGTTGATATGAGTTTATGAAAGGAGACTTACAGCGAAACAGCCCCACAATACAGTTATATATATATGAAAGCGGTAAATGAAAGCGGGTAAACACTTACTCAGTTGTAGAGCTTCCATGCTGTTTGGTTAGTTGTTCAACAAAGAAATATTGAAAACAACAGTATATTCAAAATCAAAGGAGAAAATGCTTTGAAAAAGAAAGATTTGGGGCTTACAGCTCAAGGAGAGGCCCAGGGTTTTATCTGTGAGCGCACTGTTGAATTTGTACAGAGGGACTTATACAAGTGATTGTGGCCCAAAAATTGTTTTCTGTACAAAGGGATGGGTCTTACACTCTCTCAAGAGGCCCAAAAAGTTTAAAGAAAAAGTGTGGGGCTTATAACACGAGGGTAGGCCCAATTGATTTTTTCGTTTAAAAATGGCGATCGCGCCCAGATTTTCTTTTAACGCGGAGGGACTTATACAATAAGTGAGGCCCAAAATGATTTTGGTTAAAAGGGGATTGGGTCTTACACTCTATTAGAGGCCCAAAATGATTTGAATGGGTCTTATAGCTCGAGGAGAGGCCCAAGGTTATTTTTCAAAAGGCGACGATCGCACCGTTCGTTTTTTGACGGTATCGGGACTTATACAATACACTGAGGCCCAAAAATGTTTTGGTCAAGAAAGGATTGGGTCTTACACTCTATTAGAGGCCCAAAGTGTTTTGAAAATGATTTATGAGGGTTGAATTAATCCAAAAACCCTAATTTGTTTTCAAAAATGTATTTAATTGAATAAAAATTCAATTAAAATGATCAAAATTGTTTAACATGTGAAAAACAAATTGTGATTTTGGATTAATGCTTCAAAAATTAAGTATTGACCTACAAAATAATTAGAAAGCATTAAAAGTTACAAAATCAATGTAGAAAAAATATTTAAAATGTCAAAAACAATTAAAATATTAATCCTTTGCAAAAATATCAATTATACAAAATAAATAATATTTTTGGGATTTTTTGATAAAATAAAATATTTTAACATTTTTGTGAATTATTAAAAAAAGAATCAACTCAAAATCATTAAAACTCAGAGAGAAATTAATTTTTGAATCAATTAAACAAAATCACAAAATTCAAATATTCAAATTTCTAAAAATGGCGCCAAGAACAAGCTGAAGAACACGCGCGTGTTCTTGGATTCTCAGATTTGCATTTTCTCTCCAATCTCACTGAATACTTAATCATATCATGCAATCCACATATCATTATGCTCGTCTCAACCTCACGATCATGTTTATAACACTTAATTTCATTTAAATTAAACATAAAACATGAAATCACGAAGAAACCTCAAGAACCCTAATTTTTGCATGAAGGCTAGGATTTTTGATACACGATTCAAACAATGCAATTAATTGAGGGAAAACATTCCATGCATGATTATGAACATAAGGCCAAATTATTGTGCGAGGAAATATGCATAGATTGAGAGATGACCAAGTATGTGCTTACCTCCAAGCCGTGACAGCAAGTGCAAGGTGATTTTTGATTTGGAGGTGTTACAGATGAGTGGTGATGATCTGAACAGCTTCCCTACACCCTATGGAGTGTGTTTGAATGGTTGGACTTGATGGAAATTGGCTGGATCACTTTGTGGTACCTTAGCAGCAACTTGTTTGAAAATTTGAGCAACCAGCTGGTGATTTTGTGAAATTGGTGTTTCAGAAGTGATCTAAGTGTTTGATCAGCTCATATGTGATGTATATGAGGTGTGAGAGTGATTGGTTTGATTGGAATTGCTCTCAAACTCAAAACCCGATAGCTACCTTGCTAAGAAAGGCATTTTTGCCAAGAGAAAGAGATTTTGAGGAAAGCATCTGTTAGATGGCTTTGGTGTACTCAAACTGATCACAATTTTATAGTAGAGCAAGTTTGTTTTGCAAGGAATAGTGAATGGCAGCTGGTAAGTAGGTTTGGCCAATGTTGGCAAATGAAAATCCAAGTCTCCTCTAGCCATTGACTAGAGGTTAGGGCACAGAGCTTTGGTTCCCTTGGTCTTGGATAAGTCTTGACTGATTTCAGATGAGAATGGCTCAGTCCATGCCACCTTGATGCTTCCATTGAATCCTTCAATCCAAATTTAGAGTCTTGTCCCTATTTTGGCCATTCTAGGTTCAACATGCTATTTCTTGTTCCATGGACTTTGGAGGCATGGCTCAGTGATTGTCCCCTTTAGATTCAATCCTCAGATGTGTCCAAGTGGATAGGAGCATTTGAATTTGACTGATTTTGGTAAATCGAGTAAAATTGCAAATTCTGCCTTGCCTTTGACAGATTTCAGCAAGGCAACTTGCCAATGTCATATCTCATGGTGTAAGTTGAATTTGGTAATGCTCTTGACCATTTTGGAAAGCCCTTACATGATACAACAACTGTTTGAACAAGTTTGGTTTTGATCTCTTTTGATTCCAAGTGAAAAATCCCTCTACATTTGGCAAAAAGTGAAGCAAAATCTGACTTAGTGAAATTTTCACTAAGTGTTGGAACAAAGTGTGATTTCTTGATTTTGATCACTCCATAACTCAAAATGCTTAATGAATTGGACTTAGGTCTAGTTGAAGTTTTTGTAGAGGGTAATGAGGGATACAAATCCATCTTTGGATGAGAAAAAATGGCCATGTGGTTTAGGAGTTATGATCCTCCAAAGTTAGTGTATTAGTGGTACTTTTTCCATAACTTAGAAAAATTTCTAAGTTTTATGGTTACCCCTTTTACAAGTTATCCCACTTTCTTTGGTTTTTCTTGATGAATGATGATTCAAATCATACATTAACATCATTTTAGGGTTAAAAATCCATTTTGGTGAAAAATCTCAAAAAGTCAAAGTTGACTTTTGTGCACAGTTGACTTTTTATCAGATGAATTCCAAACTGTTCAATTCTTCAGGAAATCATGTCCTTGACCTAAATCAAACTTGGTGGACATGTTCCATGGGTGTCATAGGGTATATTGAGGCATTTCCTAGGGTTTGGGAGCATGTCCTGGTCAAAAGTCAAAGTTACAGTTGACTTTTTCCTTAAAACCCTAACTGTGGTGCAGATGAAATTGAGACTTGTTGCTCAAGCTTCTTGGATTGACCCATTGTTCCAAATGGATCAATATAGTTCATTTGAGACCCTCAAACCCTCTCTTGAGGTCTTAGCTCATGATTTGCCCCAAAAGTCAACTTAGGGGTGAATTAGGTCAAGAAACCCTAATTCCTGATTTTTGAGGTATGCATCCCCTGAGGCCAAATTGACTTGATGATTGGGTCCATGTGGTTCCATGGAGTATATTAGGTTGTGTTTTGGATCATTGGCTTGTGCCCAGATGAAAATTTCCATCTGGAGGCCCTGGTCGACCAAAACCCTAATTTGGTGACACTGTCAATCTTGAGACTTAATCCACCTAGAAGGGAGCAACCTTGTGCTTAATCCTTGAAGTGGGAGTCCTTTTGATCCATTGTGGATATCTGAGAGGCTAGAAAATTGAAGATCATGTCATTCCTTGATTTATCTTTTGTCTAAGCTCTCAGAGAAGGCTTGAAACCCTAATTCTGATTGTAGTGAATGCTCAACAATTCCTTGAGGCATTTGATGAGGCATGATGATTCATCCATATTGTGATGATGATTTGTACAATGATGGGAAACTTTAGTGGTCAAAATTTGGGGTATTACAGATGCCCCTATTTAATCTTCTTGGACACGAAGGTGTGAATGGCGAAGGTATTCGGGCATTCGGGGTGCAGGAGGATTAAATATCGGAATACCCGAAATTTTGATGGTGGTTATGAATTGTAGCTTGCGTATTCATCTTCTTTAGCTAAGCGATGATGCTTAGAAAAGGTAAACTTCCCCTCGATCCTGGTTTCCTACCGAGGACCTGGTCTTAGTTGCTGAAATAAACTTCCCCTCGATCCTGGTTTCCTACCAAGGACCTGGTCTCAGTTTCTTTTATCAATAAACTTTCTTGACAAGGAACGCTGTTAGTAGCGGATTTTCTTCAAACTTCTCGCCGAATTTTCCTGGAGAGATTCCATTTGACGGAAAAAGCTTCGACGTCAGACTTGCTGGGGAACCCATTCGTCTGAATTGTAGAGTTGCACAAACTTCTCTGTTGGAGATGCCATTTGTCGATTCTACTAGGGGAATGCGAGTCTCTTGAGAGACTGTTATCGCTTAGGATCTTACATCATACTTTTCTCGGGATCTTCCCGGAGAAATGCCATATGATGGGGTCCAATTTTGAGGTATCGATGACCTTTTCATCAGCGAATTTTTTGGAGCGAAACTGGCATGCCGCCGAATCTCTGATTAAGAGGCTTTCTCTGAGGATTTTCCTTAATCCGGGAAAGCAAGGATATCATCTTCAATGGCGAAGAGTGATATTGGTTGAAGGTTTCTTTGGTTTTTCAGAGGTTCAAGTTATCAAAGCGGTCAAGGACCAACTTCTTTTTCAGAAATAAACTAGAAGCGAGGTTGTTCAGACGCATCATTTCCTGACGAGGCAAGAACTGACAACTCGATTGAGAGGACTTCTACCACTAGGGGACAAGACCGACTGGAGTGATAGTGATGCAATATGAATGTGAATGCAAATCAATAATGCATGATGTATGTATGTATATGCTGACCAAACTGACGCGACATAGAAACTGACAGATGAACATGACTGGATACTCGGCCATCGCGGGGCGCGTAAAAATATCGCTGGTTCAAAATAGCAATTCCACCTTGCTTAAGAGAGATAGTCCCTGTTGGGGAGCTACCGTTGGTCGGGCTTAGGAGATGAGAACTCGGCCGAGGCGGGTCAGACGAAACAAGGTCCCTGACATAGTTGATCCTTCATTCAAGCACACTGGCTTAGAAGGAGTACTTTGATTCTGCACTTTGAAGTTCGCCCACTTCGGAAGAAGCGGCCGATGTTCTTCTGATGTTCAACAGTCAAAAGAAATTGCCATCTTTAAAAGCAGAAAAAGTTTTAACAAGTAAATTCATTTTGTTTTATTTCAAGAATCGTTAATTAAGTTAAACAACGTCGTTCTGTAAAGCTAAAACAAATGAGAATTATAAACAAAAGCACAAGGGCTCAAATTTTATTGATAAGATGGAGATCAGCCAAACGCGTGATTCCACGGAGTATATACAAAGTTAGAAAATGGTAAGTTACAGGGAAAAGGGCTACGTTGAAACATAACAACCGTTATCCTTCTACCAACTTTGAATTCGGGGCATCCTGAGCTTCTGTCGAAGATGACCTTGACTGGAGTTTTCTGACAGATGATGTAACTGCTGCTGAGGGATTTGCCTCTGCTGAACATAGTTACTTGCCATTATCCCTAATTTTTGCATGGATTGTACTATGAGATTTCCAATCCATCGGGATGATTTTTTTCATGTCTCTAAATTTTGCCTGGACCGCCCTTTCGGGTTTTCAATCCACCGAGACATTTTTTTTTTTTAGGCGAAGTATTTCTTGACTACATCAACATTCGTGGGGTAGGCAAATTCCTCTCCATCCATGGTTGCAAGTCTCAAGGCACCGCCTGAGAAAGCTTTCGTGACCACATAGGGGCCATCATAATTCGGAGTCCATTTGCCTCGCGAATCAGTGAGAAAAAATTGTATCTTCTTGAGCATGAGGTCTCCTTTCCTGAAGATGCGAGGCCGGACCTTTTTGTCAAACGCCCTCTTCATTCTTTGTTGATACAACTGACCGCGACATAGTGCCGTGATTCTCTTTTCTTCGATCAGATTCAATTCGTCGTGTCGACTTTGACACCATTCAGCTTCGGTGAGCTTCGCTTCCATCAATACTCGGATTGACGGGATCTCTACTTCTATGGGGAGCACTGCTTCCATGCTATACACTAGAGAGAAAGGGGTAGCCCCTGTTGAAGTGCGGACAGATGTGCGATAACCGTGAAGAGCAAAGGGTAGCATTTCGTGCCAGTCTTTGTAGGTTACAACCATCTTTTGAATGATCTTCTTGATATTCTTGTTAGCCGCTTCTACCGCTCCGTTCATCTTTGGTCGGTAGGGAGATGAGTTATGGTGTTCGATCTTGAACTCATCACACAACTCTTTTATCATCTTATTGTTCAAGTTAGATCCATTATCAGTAATGATCTCGCTTGGAACACCATAACGGCAGATGATATTGTTTTTGATAAATCGGACCACCACTTGTCGGGTTACATTGGCGAATGATGCTGCTTCGACCCACTTGGTGAAGTAATCAATGGCTACCAGGATGAACCGATGTCCGTTTGAAGCCTTAGGTTCAATCATGCCAATAACGTCGATTCCCCATATGGAAAAAGGCCACGGGGAAGAAAGAACTTTGAGATGCGTTGGCGGTACATGGATTTTGTCGGAGTATATCTGACACTTGTGACACCTGACACCTCCTCATGTACTTGTAGCAGTCGGATTCCATGGTCAACCAGTAGTACCCTGCTCTGAGAATTTTTCTCGCCATTGTGTGTCCGTTGGCATGAGTGCCAAAGGATCCTTCATGAATTTCTTTCATAAGCATGTCTGCTTCTGGTCTGTCGACTCATCGGAGCAAAACCATGTCAAAATTTCTCTTATATAGAGTGTCACCGCTCAGGAAGAAGTTTCCAGCCAATCTTCTGAGGGTTTTCCTGTCTTTTCTGAGTTCCCCAGGTGGGTACTCTTGTTTCTGAAGGAAGCATTTGATATCGTGATACCAAGGTTTGTCGTCTATGACTGCTTCAATCGTGAAGATGTAAGCGGGCCGTTCAAGGCGCATTATGTCAATCTTAGGTATGTCATTCCATTGACCTACACTAATCATGGACGAGATAGTGGCTAATGCATCAGCCATGTGATTCTCATCACGAGGGATGTGATGAAACTCAACTCTGTTGAAGAAAGGCAGCAACCTTCTTGCATAGTCTTTGTAAGGAATCAACCCTGATTGGTATGTGTTCCAATCTCCTTTTATCTGATTGATAACCAAGGCTGAGTTGCAGTATACGTCCAAGTTTTTGATCCTTAAATCAATCGCTTCTTCGAGACCCATGATACATGCTTCGTATTCGGCCTCGTTATTTGTACACTTGAACGTAAGTCTGGCAGTGAAAGGAATGTGGGTACCCTGAGGGGTAACAATGATTGCCCCAATTCCGTTTCCATAATAATTAACTGCTTCGTCAAAGATAAGTCCCCATTGGGAACCTGGTTCTGGCCCTTCACTGGGTAACGGTTCATCGCAATCTTTCATTTTTAGATACATGACATCTTCGTCTGGGAAGTCAAACCCGATTGATTCCTGATCGTCAATCGGTTGATAAGCCAAATGATCAGCTAAAATACTCCCCTTAACGGCTTTTTGAGCGTGGTATTCTATGTCATATTCTGATAACAACATCTGCCAACGGGCGATTCTTCCCGTAAGAGCAGGTTTTTCGAAAACGTACTTGATTGGATCCATTTTGGAGACCAGCCAAGTAGTATGACGAATCATGTATTGGCGAAGACGTTTGGCTGCCCAAGCCAAAGCACAACAAGTTTTCTCAAGCATCGTGTACCGATTTTCACAGTCGGTGAATTTCTTGCTCAAATAGTAGATGGCAGACTCTTTCCTTTTGGTTTCGTCTTGTTGGCCAAGTACACACCCCATTGAGTCCTCTAGAACTGTGAGGTAAATGATCAGTGGTCTTCTTTCCACTGGAGGTGATAGAATCGGAGGATTCAACAGATATTCCTTAATGCTGTCGAAGGCAGTTTGGCAATCTTCTGACCAAACGCAATCCTGGTTCTTTTTCAATAATTTGAAAATCGGCGCACACGTGGCGGTCATAAGGAATATGAATCTGGAGATGTAGTTCAAACGTCCCAGGAATCCTCTGACTTGTTTTTCAGTTTTCGGAGAAGGCATTTCTCGAATGGCCCTGACTTTGTCAGGATCAACTTCAATTCCTTTCTGGCTGACGATGAACCCTAAGAGTTTCCCTGAACGGACACCGAAGATGCACTTGTTGGGATTCAAGCAGAGCTTGAATCTTCTTAGACGTTCGAACAATTTTGACAGATGTTCAACGTGCTCACTCTCTGTTTTAGATTTTGCAATCATATCATCGACATATACCTCGATTTCTTTGTGTATCATGTCATGAAATAGAGTAGTCATGGCCCTTTGATAGGTTGCCCCGACGTTCTTTAAACCGAACGGCATTACCTTGTAACAAAAGGTACCCCATGGGGTAATGAACGAAGTTTTCTCCATGTCTTTCGGCGCCATTTTGATCTGGTTATAGCCCGAGAATCCATCCATGAAGGAGAAAACTTTGAACTTTGCTGTACTGTCTACCAGCATGTCAATGTGTGGTAATGGAAAGTCGTCCTTTGGACTAGCCTTGTTTAGATCCCTGTAGTCGACACACATTCTGACCTTTCCGTCCTTTTTGGGAATGGGTACGATGTTGGCTAACCATTGAGGATATTCTGATGTAGCGAGGAAACCCGCGTCAACCTGTTTCTGCACCTCCTCTTTGATTTTGACAGCCATGTCCGGGTGAGTGCGTCTCAACCTTTGCTTTACTGGCGGACATTCCGATCTTAACGGTAAATGATGTTCCACGATGCTGGTATCCAACCCTGGCATATCCTGATAGGACCAAGCGAATACATCGGGGAATTCTTTGAGAAGCTTTATCAAACTCTCTCTGGCAGTTGGATTGAGCAGTGCCCCAATCCTGATTTCTTTTCTCTCTTGCTCTGAACCCAAGTTTACTGTTTCCAACAGCTCTTTGTGAGGTTCAATGGACCTTTCCTCTTGTCTGTGTAGTCGGGAGATCTCTTCTGGAATTTTGTTGTCATTTTCTTCTTCAGCCTCGAATACCGGGAACTCAAAGTTGGGAGAAGGCATCGGATCGTATGTTTCAATTGGGTTTAAAACAAGCAATCTGCATGACGTGATGATTCGTGTTTATAAGAGATAGAGGAAAATGCAAGTGTGTGCAGTGTATTTGTTTTACTGCTTGTTTTTATTTGAATTGTTTTTTAGGATTACCATTTTCTGAAAAAGCAAAAAGAGAAAACAACAATAAATGCGGAAATTACAGAACGACGTTATTTTATTAATGAATAAGTCGATTCTTGAAACTACAGCCCTATAAAACAAAACTCTGTCGCTTCGGGCAAAGCGAAGAGGGAAATTTACAGAAAGCGAGCCCTATCAAAACATTTGTTTCACCTGGGCAGGGTGAAAGGTTAAAAGACGGCAATTACTTTGATTGATGAACGACCTTCGGAACCTCGACGACAACCCATTGGCGGCGAACTCCTCGGTGAACCACAAAGTCTGGCACCTTCCCTGATTTGTCTTCAGAAATGACGCTGATTTCTGGCAGAGCAGGATCATTAGAATCTGTCTCCCAGGAAGAATTGTCGTAGGAGAATTCCTCTGTTGCATTTTGCAGAGTAGTTGTGCTCTCAGCTGTATCTCCCCATCCAGTTGGCTGGATATCTTCGAGCCTGATACGAGAACTTTCGGGAGTGGTGTACTTAACCATGAAGTCGTATTTTCCACTTGGTTCTCCCAGAGTGTCCCAAACTTCTTTGGAACTGGAGGAGTCATCCCTCTTAATGACATTGACCTCGGGAAAAGCATAGTTGATGAATTCAAGTCCTGCAAATGTTGCGAATTCATCTTCATGTTGAGTAGTTTCTGAATGACCTGAGTGTTGATCCCATGACATGGTGGGGACACAGGTATTCTGTTCAATGATGGTCAGCTGATTTTCATTACTCGGCTGACTTTCTTTCCCCATGTTTCCTGGGTAAGGCTGCCACATTGGCAGGCCATCCATTGGGCCATAGTAATTGTAGTCAAAATTGTCTTTCATCGGAGTGTCTTCCTCTAATGAATTTGGCGGAGCACGGCATCCTTCCGGATCACAATCTCCATATATCATTTCGACGTCTGATCTTGGTATAAATCTCGGATTTTCTGTAGGAAAGCAAAAAGGCATAGGCACCTCTTCCTGAGACATATAACCGTCCTTGTTAAGGTAGGACCTCCACTCTTCATCCGTGTCAGAGGGATCTTCCTCATTAATAGCGTGAACTGTCTGAGACACTGGGTGAAGGAAACTTCCACTGCGGAAGAGATTTTGAAGGGGGCGAAGACTTTCATCGCCGGCAGCTATCTGGGTACAGGTCGCAGAAAAACCAAGACCCTTCTTTGTTTTATTGTCAGTAGGAATGACAAGCTGTCCCCATCCTGTTGTATCGGTACTCTCGACCGCTTTAATAGCATCTTTGTATGAGGAAATCGAGGTTCCTCCTTTGAAATGATTGTCTTTGCTTACCGACAGTGCTTAGAACTGCGTTCCAATAACCTCCTCAGGTCTACACAAGCAGATGATGATAAGTTACTCACAAGCAAAGCC
This sequence comes from Lathyrus tuberosus, assembly GCA_022829125.1. Lineage (NCBI taxonomy): Eukaryota > Viridiplantae > Streptophyta > Magnoliopsida > Fabales > Fabaceae > Lathyrus > Lathyrus tuberosus. The sequence goes on from JALAZF010000104.1 coordinate 10,927,078, forward strand.
TATTCTCCACAGGCTGTGACAAGTTGATCGTTCTTGACGAACTTTAGCTTTTGGTGGAGGGTGGAAGTAACCGCCCCAGCCTGATGTATCCAAGGTCTTCCTAATAAACAACTGTATGTTGCCCGGATGTCCATGACCTGGAAAGTGACTTGGAAAGTATGAGGACCGATAGTTATGGGAAGATCAACTTCGCCGATAACCATTTTTCTGGATCTGTCGAATGCTTTGACGACAACTTCGCTGACTCTCATCGAAGGGCCTTTGAATGATAACTGCATCAAAGTAGACTTCGGCATAACATTCAGGGCTGACCCTGTGTCTACCAGTACACTGGCTAAAGCATCGTCCTGGTAGTTGACTATGATATTGAGCGCCATGTTATGACGGCGACCCTCTTCAGGTAATTCCTCATCACTAAATCCCAAATTGTTGCAAGAAGTGATGTTAGAGACAATGCTATCGAACTGTTTGATTGTCACATCCTGTTCCATAAAGACTTGCTCCAAGACTTTCTGTAGAGCCTCCCTGTGGACTTCTGAACTGAGTAACAGTGATAACACCGAGATCTTTGAAGGAGTCTGTAACAGTTGATCAACAATGTTGTATTCACTCCTTTGGATGAGCTTCAGCATCTCATCATTATCTTTCGAAAGGTCGGGATTACCGGATTGACCGACTGGTGGATCAGGAGTTTCAGACTGAAGTTCCTTTTCCTTGTTAAGTTCTCCGACTACTCGGTTGAAGATTCTACCACTCCGTGTTACACGACTGATGTCTGCAATATTCACGACGGAGGGTAATGGAATTTCCTTTCCATTTTCAATGGTTGTTGCACCGTATTTGTAAGGGATAGCCTTAGTTGATTCATACGGTAGTGGTCCCGGTAGATAAATGACTATGGGAACCTTCTGATTTTTCTGACCATCATAAGTAATCTCGATCTGTTCTCGGTTGGGAACCTTAGATTCGTCGAGTGGGGGGATAATGGCAAAAACATCCCTGGTCCTGTGATGACCAGCGATCGTGACAACATCCTCAACTTGCTCGGCAAGGTAGTTTGGCGTCCAGGTGATGGGTCCAGAACCCGGATATGGACGAATTCCTCCATGTTCGACCTGACCCTGAAGAGCTGCTCTCACAAGGTAACACCCTTGGTTACTTTTCGAACAGACGCCGCAACGTTCATAGTTATGTGGTGGCACCTGGCCACGCCCACTTTGAATACAATGTAACCTCACTAGGTTAGCTTCCACAGATCGGACATCCTGACTCTGACGCCGAGTGGGGTTTCTGTTATTGATACTGATTTGTCGAGTATCTTCATCCATATAGATTGGCATCCACCAGTGATTTAACAAGTGCTGAAGTGCCTCCTGGACCAGGGTACAACCTCGATCGTTTTCGCAACCCTCTTTACAACTTTGATAGTCATGTGATATTAAGAATCCGAGTCGGACCTGCTCAGTATGTAACTCCACCAGGTTGGTATTCATCACGCGAATATCGAAGATCTGAACCATGTTGATTTGATAAGGGTTTCTATCATGGTAGTCTTGGATCCATCCAAGGTCCATCTAACGTTGGAGGGCCTCTTGTATGAAAGAGCAGCCCTGTTTGTTTACCGAGCAAATCAGACAGGAACTGTAATCATGCCGTGGCAGATTATGATATTGGCTTTGCCTTGAGTGCATCGCCACCAAGTTGACATTCATTGCACGGATATCGTGGTTCTGAATGACGTTAGAATTTGTGTAAACCATGTTAACTCCACGAACTCGGTGCTCTTGGATCCATCCGAGATCCATCTGTTCCTACAGAGCTACTTGCACCACAGAACATCCTTGGTTGTCTTTAGAGCAGATATCACACTGACGATAGTTATGAGGTGGCACATGGCCATATCCACTCTGTCTATAATGCATCTTGACCAGATTGGTTTTCAACAAGAGTACATCGTGAATTTGATAGACGTTGTTAGTCTCTCCTTCTATCAAATTGACTACAGCCTTGTCATGTTGAGGCAGCGGGTTCGTAAGAACATTGGGATTCGTATCCTTGAATGATAAGAGCCCGCTCCTAACAAGCTTTTGCACGTCGGACTTGAAATTGAGACAAGTCTCTATGTTATGCCCTGAACCTCCTTGATGATAAGGGCATGTTTGATCCACCTTAAACCAAAAAGGCAGATTTTCCGGTACTGTAAGAGGAGACTTAGTCTGGATGTGCCCCTTAGCTAGTAGTAACGGAAATAGTTCTGCGTACAACATGGGTATAGGATCAAACCCTGATGGTCGTGTTGTACGGTTGCTGTTATATGGAGGACGAGCCTGCTGAAGAGACTTTTGTGTCCTTTGCTGATTAGGTTGGCTTTGCGCAACCTGAGGTTGATACGTAAGAATAGGCGCAGGGCCGATAGCAGGAATTACAGCTGCTACTGGTTGATAACGTCGCCTTTGCTTTCCGAGAGAGATATTCCCAATATCTTACTCTTTTTTCTTAGGGAGAGCACTACCATATTTTTTAGTACCGCTCGTCGATCCAGTGTCTTTTACCAAACGTCCTTCTCGGATGGCTTCCTCAAGACGTACGCCCATGCCGACCATTTCGGTGAAATCACTGGGCGCACTGGCAACCATTCGGTCATAGTAAAATGAGCTTAAGGTCTTTAAGAAGATCTTTGTCATCTCTTTTTCCTCAAGAGGTGGACAAATTTGAGCGGCAATTTCACGCCATCTTTGAGCATACTCCTTAAAGGTTTCCTTGTCCTTTTGCGACATCGATCTGAGTTGATCTCTGTCGGGTACCATGTCCAAATTGTATTTGTATTGTTGGACGAAGGCTTTGCCAAGATCTCTGAAAGTGCTGATCGTAGCACGGTTTAAACCCATGTACCATTTGAGTGCGGCACCGGTTAAACTATCCTGAAAGTAGTGAATCAGTAGGTCCTGATTTTCCGTCTGAGCTAACATTCGTCGAGCGTACATTGTCAAGTGACTTTGAGGGCAAGAGTTACCCTTGTATTTTTCAAAGTCGGGCACCTGAAATTTGTGCGGGACTTTCACATTGGGGACCAAGCAGAGGTCTGCGGCGTCCTTCCCAAATAGATCCTGACCGCGAATGGCTTGCAGTTCCTTCTGCATCTCCAGGAACTGTTCCTGGAATTCATCCATTCTATCGAACATAATTTCCTTCTTACCATAAGGTGTCGGCGAAATCTGTCCTCCCGGGATAGTGTGCACCACAGGGGGTGGTACCGTGACTACGGCGGTGAATCTTGGCGTTTCCCGAAGTTTGTAACCTTCAGGAGTCTTCAGTATGCCCCTGGCATCTTCGCTTTCCCGAAGTTTGTAACCTTCAGGCCCAGCGGCTTCTGTTGTGATTCCCTGATCCTCAGTGATCGGCGGAACATATCCTTCTGGGATATAGTTAACAGGCATACCCCAAGGGCGATCTTTCGGTATCTGATACCTAGGATCATACTTCTCCACTATGGGTGTTGAGGTGATCTCTGAGATCACAGTCCTTTGTAGTTGAGCTTCTGCCATGGCTTGCATGTCGTTACGAAGCTTTCTCATATCCTCTCTCAGAGCGTCAATCTCTTCTTTCAACTCTCTGTTTTCTTCCTCAAGATCATCCATCTTTTTCTGACGATTGGCCCGAGTGTTATACGAATGAGACAGTTTGACTCTAGAATCGAGATACAAAACGTGAGATTCGTAGGTAAGAAGAATACGTGATGTGAGAATGATGAATGCAATGATTATATTAATTGTTTAAGGTTTAATCAAAATAAATTTTGACAATTAGATTGCAAATATCAAACAGTGGGGAAACCCCTTTTTATTGAATTTCAAAGGATTACAGAAATGGAAATACAGTAGATTACAAGGTGTAGAAATAGAAACCTAGGCTAATGGGTCCCGAGTCCTCTCTGAAGAGAAATCGGGTGCTGATTCTGGTATCTTCCTTTTCTTTGACCGGGGCTCTTGGGCCGTTGTCGGGTTGTCATTCCTTTGCCAGGCGAAAGGAGCGAGCAAATTCCTTTAGTCATCTTGATTCTCTACAGCATGTTGCTCCAAAATCTCAATCAGAGCATCTTTCTCTTTCAGTAGTTGCTGTATTTTGATGCACTCTATGTCGAGGGTGCAGTACTTGTTCTTCCAAGACCCTCTCTCCTTCTGGACTTTGTTGAGAGTAACCTGAAGCTTTTCGGTCTCAGTCATGAAGTACATGATAGATTCCTTTGGCGGAAGAATTCCGTAACGAGGATAAGGCATCTTCAGCTTGAGAGCTCTAGTTTGTACCCAGTGGAGATAAGGCTCCACCGAGACACAGTCTGGTTTTCCCAGAGACTCTCGTCCTTTCTTATGAACGTGTTTCCAAGCGTGCACTATTTCCATCTTTAGTGCTCTGTCGTTTTCCCCTTCTTTGAAGAAAAGACCTTCCGGATGAACACCCAGCGGGATGTGTCTCGTCGGGTATCCAAATTGACGACGAACCAATATCGGATGATAGTTGATTCCTCCTTTAGTTCCTATGAGGGGTACGTTGGGGAAGTTTCCACAACGATCAATGATTCTGATTCCCTCAAAAATCCTATTACACCAATCTATATCAGAGTTGGTAAGAGACATGATCTTCTGCGACCAACGTAAGACACTCTTGCAATCCCAAACAGCAACAGACTTGGGCAAGTGAGAGATAAACCATTTGTAAAGCAGAGGTACACAACATGTGATCTCCCCTCCGCTGTACAAATTTCCCAAGTGTACAGAATGATACGCATCCGTGAGCAAAGTCGGCACAGGGTTTCCAATGAGAAAAACCTTAATGGCGTTGATATCGACGAAGTTATTGATGTTGGGAAACAAAAATAATCCGTAGGTGAGTAAAACAAAGATGCTTTCAAAAGCAGTCCCGTTCCCTATACTAGCAAAGTACAGAGCTTTCTTTGTTAAGAACTGGGCTGGCAAACCTTGGATGCCACCCTTAGTAGTCATGTGAGTCCTGACCTCAGACTCGTCCAAATGAATTGCTCTTGCAATGGTCTGATTCTTTGGAATTTCTTCCAGTCCAGAAAATGGAGCTCGATCTGTGATGTGTAGATCGATCAGATGAGAATACTCCTCCAGCGTTGGTGCTAGCTGGTAATCCAGGAATGTGAAACAGTGATAAACCGGATCGTAGAATTGGATGAGCGCATCCATGATTCCCTCAATCACATGGACTCTTAACAGTGGTAGCAGACCTCCGTGCTTGGCTCTAAAAGCCTCAGGGCTAGTGATCATCCTTGCTAACCTTCTCAAATCTCCTAACTTTGGAACCTTGAAGGTATACTGGTGAGTTTTCCTTCTACAGAAATCCATTAGCGTAATCCTCTTCTCTGATATTTGCAATCACAGTCTTAGTTTAATTTGAAAAACAGAGAGACTAGAAGAGAAGTTTTTTGAATGTTTTAATGTTTTATTAAATGAATGCATGAATGCAGCACACAAAAACATAGAAAAAACATGGGGTCAAAGAGTCGTTGTCATGAAGTCAAGGCTCTACCCATCCACAAAGGTTTATACTAGGGTGATTTTTGTACCTGTACTCATTATCATCAGCTCCTCCCAGGAAGGCAGACAACAAGCGGATCGCCAGTGAGTTGTGTGCAATCTTAGAGTAAGTGTCATTCGCCGAGAATAGATCACCAGCCATAAATGAGGGTAGTATCACGTAACAACTATTTTCGATAGTTTTCGCACTACGAAAGGGTTTGGCTCCTCAGCTTCTCAGACTTAACAATTGGCCCATTGGCAATAAGAGTGAATGGGTTGCGTTGGTCAGCCTCCACTGAGGTTGATGGTCGACCCCGTCGCCATCACTTATCTTAAGTGTATACTCAATCTTTCCACATACGGCATCACCCGCATTCCCATTAGCAGAAAAATAAACACGTATAGCAATTAGGAAAAGCAGTATATATATTTGTCCTAAACATCCTAGACCTTTAAAGCTATGAATCCTAAGTTCCTGACAGAAAATGGGTTCCCCGGCGGAAGCCCCAATCTGTGGTTTTCACACAAGTGAAGAGAAAAAAGGAAAAAAAAGATGGGCCCCACGGTGGGCGCCATTTTTTCTGTTGGCGGCCACCGCCATGAAAATGACTTACCCAAGGTTTAAATTGTAAGAAAGAAAGAACGGGCCCCACGGTGGGCGCAATTTTTTTCTGTAGCGAGCGATTTTGGACGCGGTTCTTAAGCGCTGGTCGCTCTCTGCGGTTTGGGCTTAAACTACAGGTCGATTCATTTTTTATCCTATTGTGAGCTGAATAAGGAAGGGAAATAGATGTCTCCAATTAACCCTGCTTTGCATACTGAGCTTGAACAGCGGCCTGTTAGGTTACGAATGCTATCAATGTGGGGGGGCCTTTGTACTGGTTATTTGTATTTTCGCCAATAAAGTTTCTTTCTTTTTATCTAGACAGAAGGTTTCTGGCGGGGAACAAGGATTAGGATGTTAGGACTGATGTTTTGAATTACTGCTTTTGATTAATGGAGATATGGGATTTGGTTTTTTTGTTTAGTGTGCTCGCTAAGATTTTTCTTTCAATCTTATGCCTAAGTATTCCCGGTTACCGAAACAGGGAAATCAGAGCGTTCGTAGTTCCTCCTATTCTATGGGAGGAAATGGGTTTTTGGTGTCTTGTTCAAAGCCCAAGACGTGAAGCGAAAGGTGGTTTATATCTTGATCAAAGCCCAAGATGTGAAGCTGAAGGGTTTATTTGTATCTTGTTCGAAGCCCAAGATGTGAAGCTGAAGGACCTCGACTTTAGAGAGAATTTGTCATCTCTAAAGAAGGGTTTGAGGAGAATTACTTTAACCGGGATACGCGGATCCTAGCAATGCCATAATTTCCTTTATAGGGGGTTTTAACCTGAAGGAGAAGACTTTAACTCAGTGTAGAGCAATGCTATCTTTCCTTAGGAATTTCTCATGCTAAAAGAGGGACAGTGATTAGATGGATGTTTGTGTACTGTGATCAAGGCACAACTTTGATGCTAAAAGGTTTATTGGATCAACCAGTGGTTTTCTTATACAAAGCCTAAGAGGAGGCTAATATGTGTCTCGTACAAAGCCCGAGAGAGAGGCTAAAAGGTTGTGACCCGACGATGGAGTCATTTGGTATCTCGTATAAAGCCCGAGATGGAGGCTATTTGACTCAACAAGAGAGTTTTTGTATATTGTACAAAGCCCGAGATGGAGGCTAAAAGTTTGACTCAACAAGAGAGTCTTTGTATCTCGTACGAAGCCCGAGATGGAGGCTAAAAGTTTGATTCAACAAGAGAGTCTTTGTATCTCGTACGAAGCCCGAGATGGAGGCGAAAAGGTTTTTGACTCAACGAGGGAATCTTTTATGTGTCTCGTACAAAGCCCGAGAGAGAGGCTAGGGTTACTGTTTCAGTCGAGTGACAGGTCCAGTATACTGATTTTAAAAGAGAAAATCAGTTCTTATATGAGCAACACTGTACTCAAGGATTTGATTCGAGGATCCGGGTTATTCCTGTTCTTTAAGGAAATGGGAAATCCGAAGGGTATTGAGACTATCCAAGTTTGCGGGTTTCCTTCCTATTTAATGAAGGGGTGCTTGAGAATGTCTTTGAGACTCAAGGGAATTAGACTGTCCAAGTCTAGAGTGTCATCTTTTGTACTATGCTTTGAGAAACAGTAGTAGACTCTTTGAAAGGACTGTTCTATTAAGATGACTAGGTTCTGTTCCTATACCTCTAGGAGGTCGCCGGGACAATTTGTATGAAGCCCAAGAGGAGGCTGGAAACTTTTAAGAAGCCGACGGGTCCTTGTACGATGCCCAAGAGAAGGCTATCATTCCCGGAGGAAGAGATCATTATACGAAGCCTAAGAGGAGGCTGTGATTACTTCTAAGAAGTCGTAGGGTCCTTGTACTAAGCCCAAGAGGAGGCGGGGTTGCTTTTAGGAAGCCTGTGGGTCCTTGTACAATGCCCAATAGGAGGCTGATGCTTTTAAGAAGCCCGTGGGTCCCAAACCAAAGAAACGTTCAAGAAAAGTTTCACCGAGAATAATTCATTTAGTGAACAGTTCTGAGGTTTGAAGAAATTCAAGAGAAGTTTCACCGAGAATAATTCATCTCTGGGAAATAGAATTTCTTGACAATTCCTAATGAGGACAGCCGAAGAGAAGACTGTATCTGGTGATCCTATTGGGGATCTAGTTGTCTATTTCTACGAACAAACGAAACGGCGTCACCTAGTTCTAGACGTAGTTGCCTGGGAAACTCAAAATATCTATACTATTATTACACAGTTGATATGAGTTTATGAAAGGAGACTTACAGCGAAACAGCCCCACAATACAGTTATATATATATGAAAGCGGTAAATGAAAGCGGGTAAACACTTACTCAGTTGTAGAGCTTCCATGCTGTTTGGTTAGTTGTTCAACAAAGAAAGATTGAAAACAACAGTATATTCAAAATCAAAGGAGAAAATGCTTTGAAAAAGAAAGATTTGGGGCTTACAGCTCAAGGAGAGGCCCAGGGTTTTATCTGTGAGCGCACTGTTGAATTTGTACAGAGGGACTTATACAAGTGATTGTGGCCCAAAAATTGTTTTCTGTACAAAGGGATGGGTCTTACACTCTCTCAAGAGGCCCAAAAAGTTTAAAGAAAAAGAGTGGGGCTTATAACACGAGGGTAGGCCCAATTGATTTTTTCGTTTAAAAATGGCGATCGCGCCCAGATTTTCTTTTAACGCGGAGGGACTTATACAATAAGTGAGGCCCAAAATGATTTTGGTTAAAAGGGGATTGGGTCTTACACTCTATTAGAGGCCCAAAATGATTTGAATGGGTCTTATAGCTCGAGGAGAGGCCCAAGGTTATTTTTCAAAAGGCGACGATCGCACCGTTCATTTTTTGACGGTATCGGGACTTATACAATACACTGAGGCCCAAAAATGTTTTGGTCAAGAAAGGATTGGGTCTTACACTCTATTAGAGGCCCAAAGTGTTTTGAAAATGATTTATGAGGGTTGAATTAATCCAAAAACCCTAATTTGTTTTCAAAAATGTATTTAATTGAATAAAAATTCAATTAAAATGATCAAAATTGTTTAACATGTGAAAAACAAATTGTGATTTTGGATTAATGCTTCAAAAATTAAGTATTGACCTACAAAATAATTAGAAAGCATTAAAAGTTACAAAATCAATGTAGAAAAAATATTTAAAATGTCAAAAACAATTAAAATATTAATCCTTTGCAAAAATATCAATTATACAAAATAAATAATATTTTTGGGATTTTTTGATAAAATAAAATATTTTAACATTTTTGTGAATTATTAAAAAGAGAATCAACTCAAAATCATTAAAACTCAGAGAGAAATTAATTTTTGAATCAATTAAACAAAATCACAAAATTCAAATATTCAAATTTCTAAAAATGGCGCCAAGAACAAGCTGAAGAACACGCGCGTGTTCTTGGATTCTCAGATTTGCATTTTCTCTCCAATCTCACTGAATACTTAATCATATCATGCAATCCACATATCATTATGCTCGTCTCAACCTCACGATCATGTTTATAACACTTAATTTCATTTAAATTAAACATAAAACATGAAATCACGAAGAAACCTCAAGAACCCTAATTTTTGCATGAAGGCTAGGATTTTTGATACACGATTCAAACAATGCAATTAATTGAGGGAAAACATTCCATGCATGATTATGAACATAAGGCCAAATTATTGTGCGAGGAAATATGCATAGATTGAGAGATGACCAAGTATGTGCTTACCTCCAAGCCGTGACAGCAAGTGCAAGGTGATTTTTGATTTGGAGGTGTTACAGATGAGTGGTGATGATCTGAACAGCTTCCCTACACCCTATGGAGTGTGTTTGAATGGTTGGACTTGATGGAAATTGGCTGGATCACTTTGTGGTACCTTAGCAGCAACTTGTTTGAAAATTTGAGCAACCAGCTGGTGATTTTGTGAAATTGGTGTTTCAGAAGTGATCTAAGTGTTTGATCAGCTCATATGTGATGTATATGAGGTGTGAGAGTGATTGGTTTGATTGGAATTGCTCTCAAACTCAAAACCCGATAGCTACCTTGCTAAGAAAGGCATTTTTGCCAAGAGAAAGAGATTTTGAGGAAAGCATCTGTTAGATGGCTTTGGTGTACTCAAACTGATCACAATTTTATAGTAGAGCAAGTTTGTTTTGTAAGGAATAGTGAATGGCAGCTGGTAAGTAGGTTTGGCCAATGTTGGCAAATGAAAATCCAAGTCTCCTCTAGCCATTGACTAGAGGTTAGGGCACAGAGCTTTGGTTCCCTTGGTCTTGGATAAGTCTTGACTGATTTCAGATGAGAATGGCTCAGTCCATGCCACCTTGATGCTTCCATTGAATGCTTCAATCCAAATTTGGAGTCTTGTCCCTATTTTGGCCATTCTAGGTTCAACATGCTATTTCTTGTTCCATGGACTTTGGAGGCATGGGTCAGTGATTGTCCCCTTTAGATTCAATCCTCAGATGTGTCCAAGTGGATAGGAGCATTTGAATTTGGCTGATTTTGGCAAATCGAGCAAAATTGCAAATTTTGCCTTGCCTTTGACAGATTTCAGCAAGGCAGCTTGCCAATGTCATATCTCATGGTGTAAGTTGAATTTGGTAATGCTCTTGACCATTTTGGAAATCCCTTACATGATACAACAACTGTTTGAACAAGTTTCATTTTGATCTCTTTTGATTCCAAGTGAAAAATCCCTCTACATTTGGCAAAAAGTGAAGCAAAATCTGACTTAGTGAAATTTTCACTAAGTGTTGGAACAAAGTGTGATTTCTTGATTTTGATCACTCCATAACTCAAAATCCTTAATGAATTGGACTTAGGTCTAGTTAAAGTTTTTGTAGAGGGTAATGAGGGATACAAATCCATCTTTGGATGAGAAAAAATGGCCATGTGGTTTAGGAGTTATGATCCTCCAAAGTTAGTGTATTAGTGGTACTTTTTCCATAACTTAGAAAAATTTCTAAGTTTTATGGTTACCCCTTTTACAAGTTATCCCACTTTCTTTGGTTTTTCTTGATGAATGATGATTCAAATCATACATTAACATCATTTTAGGGTTAAAAATCCATTTTGGTGAAAAATCTCAAAAAGTCAAAGTTGACTTTTGTGCACAGTTGACTTTTTATCAGATGAATTCCAAACTGTTCAATTCTTCAGGAAATCATGTCCTTGACCTAAATCAAATTAGGTGGACATGTTCCATGGGTGTCATCGGGTATATTGAGGCATGTCCTAGGGTTTGGGAGCATGTCCTGGTCAAAAGTCAAAGTTACAGTTGACTTTTTCCTTAAAACCCTAACTGTGGTGCAGATGAAATTAAGACTTGTTGCTCAAGCTTCTTGGATTGACCCATTGTTCCAAATGGATCAATATAGTTCATTTGAGACCCTCAAACCCTCTCTTGAGGTCTTAGCTCATGATTTGCCCCAAAAGTCAACTTAGGGGTGAATTAGGTCAAGAAACCCTAATTCCTGATTTTTGAGGTATGCATCCCCTTAGGCCAAATTGACTTGATGATTGGGTCCATGTGGTTCCATGGAGTATATTAGGTTGTGTTTTGGATCATTGGCTTGTACCCAGATGAAAATTTACATCTGGAGGCCCTGGTCGACCAAAACCCTAATTTGGTGACACTGTCAATCTTGAGACTTAATCCACCTAGAAGGGAGCAACCTTGTGCTTAATCCTTGAAGTGGGAGTCCTTTTGATCCATTGTGGATGTCTGAGAGGCTAGACAAATTGAAGATCATGTCATTCCTTGATTGATCCTTTGTCTAAGCACTCAGAGAGGGCTTGAAACCCTAATTCTGATTGTAGTGAATGCTCAACAGTTCCTTGAGGCATTTGATGAGGCATGATGATTCATCCATATTGTGATGATGATTTGCACAATGATGGGAAACTTTAGTGGTCAAAATTTGGGGTATTACAGCAAGAGGATTTAAATATGTCAAATAATCAAGACACAAAGGTCCATCACACCTCAAAGACATTTCATATAGTCCACCATGTCACCAAGAGATTAAAATTGGCAAGTGAACTGAGGAGAATCAAGCTCCTGACTATTGATCCCCAATTAGGGTTTTGACCATCTGAGCTTGAGACACCCCATAAGCAAGGAGCTTGGGCCTTTAACATTATCTCATCACATAAATTATCTTGGTTTGAGGCAATCTACATCATAGTCAGAGGAATTTGAGTTTTGAAGATCAACCATTTTCTCTTGACTTTTGGGGACCAAATTAGGGTTTTGCATAAAAGGCAGTTTCTTTCTGATTTTTAGGCAAGACTTGATTCTATGATATTCCAAATGTTCCCAAGTGTCTATGAATGGAATTTGAGCCATCAATTGCATTCATAAGGGTTTCAATTGGAGGATTGATTGAAAGTCAAGAAAATTGGGGAAAAAGTCAATTAGTTAGGGAAAAAGTCAACTCTTGACTTTTTAAGATCAAAATCATGTTCCTCATGTCAAACATGGCCTATGGGTGAAATTTAATCAAGAAATGTCAATAGAATCATGAAAAATCAAGAAGTGTGAGAGTTACTATTTTGGAAAATTAGGGTTTTTTTGAGACTTTCCATTTTGGGAAACTTCTCACCCTTTTCAGCCATTTTCAAGCTCAGTTTTCTTTATGTTGCAAGCATCTTTTTAAAAATCCTTTAAAATGAAAGTTGTCGAGTGTTCCTCAAGATTTCCAACCATATGTGATTCATCTCCATTGGATCATTATTGAAGGAGTTATGCTCACGCAAAGATCATGGTTTCAAAGTTGCTCAACATGAAAGTAACTTAGAAAATTTTCAGGTTCTTGGCAGCTCGTGTATGATCATGTTCTATCCAAGATTTCACCACGATTAAAGCCCCTAATGCACTTGATGTCAACATGAAAAGTGTAGTTTGAAGCATTCCCTTTAAAATGAGTACAAGAACCATACCTTTTGGATCAAAAATCATGGAGAACCATCCTTCTAAAAACCCAAGAAATCATCCCTTTTAAGAAACTCATGTTAAGCTCATACAAGCTCTTGCATGGCAGCTTTGGCACCCCTAACTTCAACCTCATTTTTCTTCGTATAAGAGACTATGTTTCAACTTGCCATGAACATCAATCTTGTCCTATTAAACATCACCTTTCCAAATCCACCAAAACCTTGTCATTTGGTCCCTTAATCACCAAGGTACAATACTTCAAAGTCACCCTCATGAATACACTTTCAAATGTTCCAAGCCATGCCATTACACCTCAAATTGCAACCAAATTCATGTCATTCTTGCTGCAGCATGCCATGCGCATCATGTCACCACCCTTACCTCATTTTTCCATACAAACTCTTCCAAACCATGCATCACCATCACACTTACTTCATATGTCATGAAAGAAAATTAAAACTTATCTAGCAAGTTGTTTTATTGCACCAACTGATTATACCAGCACACATCATCATCTTTATCATTGTAGTACACTCCATGACAATAACCATACACGCATGCATAAAACCAACCCATGACAAAGCTAAACCTTCATTCTCATTTTTCAATTCTCATTAACCATGCCTTAACCAATTTTCCTTTTCCACTCTTCCATAACTATCCCTAACAAACTCAAACAAATCTAACAAACTATATAAGAGCTACTCATCATTAAGTTAGGGGGGAGATTCATTTCACACGCAAGGCAAGGATAGAGAGAGAGAGAGAGAGAGAGAGAGAGAGAGAAGAGCTCCAAGAACTGCAGAAAACCTCCATTGAAGAAAAAGCTACAGAGCTTCGAATAAGCCTGTTCTATGAAGTATTCTACAAATTCTCTCCATATTTTTCATCACCAACACCTGTTCCTTCTTCTGTATGCAAAATATAGCATTTGGGAGTTACTTCACATCACACCCGTGTGCAACAATTTCAATGTTTGGGGGCGTTTTTCTTCAAGAATAAAAGGGAATTAACATTTATTTTGCTCCCATATTGTTGATCTGAAGTGTTGCACGAAGAATCCTGGGTTTCTGAACCATTGAATTTGCTTCTTGAACAGGTATGTCACCCTAATTATTTGATTCTTCTAGGCTTAATTTAAGACTTTTAAGTGCGTCAGGGTTTGGTATTGGAAGTCCTCTGAATAGAGGCATAATTTGCTGGTAAATTTGGGGCTGAATCTTGAGGTTTTACATTTTCAGATCCAAACTTGGATCCTTCGAAAATCATTGTACCATGTTTGTTTATGATTTTTAATAGCGTATTATGAATCAGCATGAGATTTGGAACAGAATGGTGTTGAGTTCTTGCATTTCTGGGTTTGTTCCCCACAGGCACGGTGGAGCTCCCACCGGAGAAGACGACCGGAGTCTTCTCCGGCCACCGCCTGCAAACCCTAACTCATGATTCAGGCCAAGCTTCATGATTTAATTGTGTTAGTTGATTGATCAAGATCTAACGCATGAGATTGTGACAACGCATTAAAAACGCACCATCTCTCTCACGTGCCTCTTTTTTCTTTTTCTTTTCTTTTCTTTTTTATTTATTATTATTTTCTAAATAATTTAATTTCTGAAATAAAAAAGGGAATTTTTGTTGGTTTAGGCCTAACGCAAGTGCTCTTGGCACCCCCTCTTTCTGGCCCATTGAGAATACAACTGCGCTTTTGCTATCACTGCACCCCCCACATCTTTTCCTTGTTTTTAATATTTTCTTTTTGTACATGTTACAAAATTGAATTGTAAAAATACCAAATGATGCCAAAAATTTCCAAATTAATTCCTGAACACTCTCAATACCTTAGTTAATTTTTGGAAATTTTTCATTCCAATTTCAAGCTGGTTTGGTATTTTTCATGAATTTTGGAAACATTGTGTGTTCTAAGTGTTACCTTGTGATGTAAGCTTCCAAAAGGGGCCTTCCATCAGTCTTTTGGCCCTAATTTTTTACTTGTTTCTTGCTAATTGGATACTTGACATGTTGATGGCTGCTTTGTGCATAGCTCATGTGTTTGAATTGGGTTTTTTAGCATTATTTTGTGACTTGTGCTTACATAATCATCAGTACGGACATGCTTGATCTTTACATTTATTTGAGCACTTTTAATACATCTTTTTGGTTCAATCTCTTGTATGAAAGTACCTACTGACTTAGGGATAGCATGATTAATTGACCCCAATTTTTAAAAGCCTTTCTCATATTTTTCACCCATTTGTCAAGTTGAACATGTGTATATGAACATACTTTGGATTAGGCCATAGTTTGAGATTTGTATGAGGCTCCTTAAGGCCAACTTTGGAATGATTTAGAGCACTCACATGAGGTTATTTTGGGGCTCAATTGGGACATGTTTAATGGTGCATTTATTCATGGTTCATATGCTTTAAATGCACTTAATATGAATGCTTAATGTTGCTTAATGTTTGGTGTAATACTTTAGACTACTCATGCCTCTATACATCCTTCCTTTGGGACCTCTTGTGCTCATTTCCATGCTTGTTATAACATGACATAGGGCCTGCCCACTTGTATTGGTAGGCCATCTCTTATGCACTTGGTTGGTGTTTGTTTGTGAATAACAATAAGAATGATGCTTCCTAATGCCTATTGTTTGTGCTCAATTGTTTGGATGCCTTTGTACACTTGTTTTAGGATTCAATTGAGATGCTTTATAGGGTCATTCACCTCTGGCCTAGACCCTTGGATACCACTTTTTCATGCCTTCTCTTCCCTTTTGCTTGTATGCTAAGTAACATGCTTATAAGATTAATTTTACTTGCATATTTTGAATGAACTTTGAAAGAGCATTTGTTGAAACTTGTATGACATTTCAATGATGATTTGAAGCTCTTGTTTATATCATTTCACCTCTGACCTTGATGCCTACACATTCTTACATGGCTTATATGTTGCACCTTTTACTTTATTTGCAAGTTACAAGTTCCTAAAAGATGTTTGGTGTTGGTTTGGCACCTTAATTGTTGTAACTTCCACAAGTACAATAGCTTGAACACTTTCATGAGGAGTTGAAATCACTTGTGAACCATTAAACCTGCATTCATATCTGATTTGATGCTTACTTCTATGTTTGTTTATGCTTGGTGTGAAGGAAGATGCTTGTTGTATCATAAGTAAACTAAGTACAAACTTGTGCAAAATTGTGCAACTTTTCAAGACATTTTAACATGACCTTTCCATGACTACTTAAAGTCATTTGCATACCTTAAATACATGTTGTAGGTTCTGGTCCTTATTATTTACATGCTTATATCACTCTTGTATCACTTCTACTTCATCTCTTACTTCTTTCTTCCCCTTTTGAATCTTAAGACTTGTTTAAGTCTTAGATTTACTTTTGCACATTCCCTTAGGCTTCCCTAATCCAACTTAATCTTTGGATTAGGATAGACATTAGAAGTTAATCCATGTATGCTAACATTAGGTAGAATTCCCTTTCTTAACCTTAACCATAAGGCCATCATTGTATGATAACATTAGGACATAGTCTCCCCTTAGCATTTTCTTTCAACTTTGAGTCTCTCTTCTCTCATCTCAAAACCAAATAAAAAACATGTTATAAAGACAACAAGTATTGTACGCCGTGAGCCTTAAGTACATGGGAAATGGAAGGCGGAGGGTCTCCCTTCATCTTCCTAGAACGTTTAGCATACGTCCCATTGGGGGCGACCATGCGACACATTCGCTCCTATGTCATAGACTTTAGTGCAATATGAGTTACAAACATAAGTAATCAAAATACTTTCTTCTAAAAGACAAAAACAAACAATTAACTTCTCTTATCACCTCCCTCACTCCATTCATAAAGGATGTGTCATTTCCGTTCTACCTCAAACAGGTAAACGCGTAAGACTCCACACAACGAGCGGCAACACCTTAACTGCAAGAGCACGAACGTTGACATTTTCCACTTAAAAAACACAAAACAAAAAGACCCTGTTAGGTCGAACTACGACTGCTCTGACTTTCTCCTTCCGGTAAGATTGAGGATACGTAGGCACGAAACGCGACGTCTTAGCGAGCAAACTTCCCCCACAAAACCGTAGTCCTTCGAACTACGTCGACTTTGATTCTTCGTTCGTCCACGAAGATACGTAGGCATAGGATTACAATGATCCTTGCGAGTCCTCTTTTTCCTTTTTTCCCTTCTCTCCCCGTTTCTCCTTTTTCCCGTTCCGTTTCCAGTTGGTTGTTGAGCTTCAGATACCCTACACCCTTTGATCAATAACAACAAGCGTGAATCCCATCGAGTACGATGGACGCGAGGGGGTGCTAATACCTTCCTCTCGCATAACCGACTCCTGAACCCAGGCGATGGTTGCGATGACCATTCCTTTCCCTTTGTTGAGATTTTTTTCGATCATTTCCTTTCCCTGCATCGAGATAAATAATATTCGATGGCGACACTTCTGTTCCTTTCCACTGGTTGATTTTTGCAGATGCGACAGCTGGCGACTCTGCTGGGGACTTTCCCATCCCTAAGCGAGTCAATCCTAGCGCCTGTTTGTTTTCTATTATAGGGTGTTTGTCTGTATGCTTTACGTGCTTTATTTATGGCTTTATCGCATTGTTTATTGCTTTACCGTATTTACTTGATTTACGATTACTGTTGCCATATATACTGGATTGTGATGCACTGTATGTTTTCTGTTTGGCAGGCAGGGTGATCTGAGAGATAAGCCCACTACCCAGGCTTGAGTATACACACAGGATTTAGAGTGGATAGTCGTGTTGCTCGCGTGGTGTTGACCACGTGTAGTGTTCACGAGACCCACAACCAGACGAGGTTCCTCTAGGAGATATCCGATACTGCATGTTGATGCAGGCCATTGGATGTCCTCTGGATGAGCTGTCGAGTCTGGTGACCATTCTCGAGGACTCAGTTAAGGCATTCCTCCCAAGGGGTGATAATGGCAGACCAGAAATGGAAAACCCATTACGCTTCTTGATCTGAGGACCCGAAGCTGAGAACTTTCCATAGGATGACCTTTTAGGAGAATCAGTTGAGATCTCCTCGATTAGTGATGATGCCAAACCATAAATGGTGAACGTATCATCATTTCTCGATCTGAGAGTCCAGGATACTGAGGACCCTTAGTCTTAGAACCCACATGTGAGAGGGGCGGGATGTTTACAGGTTTGCAGGTAGCTTTGACTTCCAACATACCCGGTTCCCTGGTTTTCTTATAGAAGTCGACGGTTTATCCTGTTATATTCAGTTGATTATTACTCACAGTTTGACACTATTCACAGATCTACACTGACACTATTCACATAGTTCAGCACAGACACATCCAGTCATATGTGGCACTCTGATATCACGCCTTTGTATTGCATTATCATATCCTAACATACATGTTTATTCATTTCCAGGTTCATATTCTACCTTCGATTCCAGTCAGTGGGTCTTTTTGGGATGGATACCGAGAAGAAGAAAAAGAATATTATCATCTACAGGTTCATAAAGCCGGGTATAGGTCCTATTGACAATTTGAAAGTTATGGCTAATCCAGATATGTTGGGATCCTTCAGAGAAAAGTATGGGCGGATTCTGTCTTTTGCTCAAAACGTCAGTGACTATGAATGCAGAGGTCTTCATACTTTGATGCAATTCTACGATCCTTCTCTGAGATGCTTTGTATTTCCAGATTATGTGTTGGCCTCTACCTTGGAAGAGTATTCGAACATCTTGGGGATCCCTATTAAAGAGGAGACACCATTCTTCGGTTCTAAAAAGGATCCAGATTTTGGGGATGTGGCTGCTGCTCTTTATTTGAGCAAATCAGTATTGGAGGCCAATATCACCAACAAGGGAGAGTTCCGAGGTGTTGTACCCCAAACTTTACCCTCAGATTCTGATCGTTTACATATCATAATGAGTCGGTCTCTGTTTTCGCATTTTTAGTTAGACATCTTTAATCATGTATTTTTTTAGTCTATTTTATCATTCCAGGCCTTTTTGTCTTTTTCATTATTTTTATAGATTATCAAATTAATTTAGTTCATTTTAAGTTTGGCTTATATTTAGTTAATATATTTAATTTAGTTTTTTATTTAGTTTATATTTAATATAGTTTAAATTTTTCTAACTTATTTATTTTAATTTCAACTTTATTTTAGCCCTTTTTTACTTTTAGTTTAGTTTAAATTAATTTAATTTAGCTTTATTTTATTTTTAGTCTAAATTTTAATTTAATTAGTTTAAGTTCATTAATTTAGTTTCAATTTATTTAGTAATTTTATTACCTATTTCATTACTATTATTATCTTATTATTTTTATTTATTAATTAGTTCATATTATTTTTTAACATAATTTTTATCATTATTTTATCATCACAAGACAAAACTCATCCCAAAATCCACAATAAACCAAACCGTGCCATGCTTCACACAATACCCCAAAATGTCCTGCTAGCTTCCAACCACCAAAACTTGCGAAGAAAAACCATATCTGGCATCAAGGACATATGAGCCAAAGACCTGCAATTTACACAATATTATGTTGTAGTTTTCTGCTGTAAAACCTGATCCCTATACTCCAAAACAAGTCCCTACCACCTGCTATCATCAGCATCAACAACGACCACATGTACATACACGAAACAAGACCTGCACATCACCCTGCTCTCACTGCGACCAAAACAGCATCATAAAAAAGGCACACGACTTGCAACTCTGCGCACAACTTTGACCACAGCCAACTCAATTTCACAAACACAACCAAACAACAATTGCATCAGAGACCTTGCGTAAGCCAGAGACCTATCGCACAACAATGACATCTCTTGACAAACCAATGCAACATTCTGTAGCCATAAGACAACAAAGAAAAATTCAAAAATAAGAAGGGATAAAGAGAGAGGGAGATTGATATACATTTTTGAGAGTTCTTACATATACTGCAATCTCACTACATATACACACAACAGCAGGAGAAAAAGTTCAGATAGACACAACAATAACCACTCATCATCTCTAATTTCCTTTCCATAAACCTTCAACAAAACCTTTAACTCTCTTCAATAATAACTCAGTAACAATCCATAACCAAATAAAAAATTCATCATCAAATTCATCACCATTTTTTTTAGAAACCAAAAGAAACTTACCTCAACCTTCACCACCATTCGAACCTCTCAAACCTTCGCCGAAACCTCCGCCATCTCCCACCACCCTTTCAACCAAAAACAGCCAGTCAAACCACCCTCTTTTGCATAGACACCAACTTCTCAAAACACCATCACAAAACCTTTCATCAACCAATCAACAACAATCCCCCGTGACAAAGAAAAAATAGAGCGAGATCGATTGAACGTGACAGAGAAGCAGATAAATAGCCACAGCCGGAGACGAGCCGCTGCGGAAAAAGCTACGAACCGGTATACTTTCTCGCCATTTTCTTCATGTAACTGTGTTCTAAGACATATTTTAATTGAACCGCTTTTTGTAAGACACTGATACAATGTGAATCAAAGAGATCGTGGTGAGAAATCGGGTTTCGCACAGGGATGGGGGTGGAGTCGGGTGAGAATCGCTCGTAGAGAGAGAGACCGCGCGGATTGAGCTTGTTGAGAGAGGGAGAGAAATTTAATCGTGCAAGAAAGAAGATGAGTTTGAGGATGGTGGTGATGGCGATCGTATTGGGAGAGAAGGAAGTGGAAGATCGCTCCTGACTCTGTTTCTGCTTGTTCCATAGCCGTGTTTCTTTGTTTTTAGATTTAGGTTTTCTGTTCTTCTTAAGACCAAATTGAACCGACCCAACATAGATAACCCGCCCCAAACCTCATAATCTGGGCCCTTGATCCAGTTTTTCCTGGCCCGTTGTTACTTTCAGTTTATACCCTTTGATTTTGTTTAGTTTTTAGATTTCAGATTATTTTTCTAATTAGATTTAAAGTTTGAAGTTAGATTTTCATAACTAGATTTTATTTTCTAATTAGAAATTAGGTTAATTAGTTTTAGTTAGGAATTAGTTTTAATTAGAAACTTAGTTTAATTAGTTAACTAGTTTTCTATTAGATTTAATTAGTAATTTAGTTTTAATTAGGTTTTAGTAAATTAGATTTCAATTAGAATTTAATTAATTTATTTATTTAATTTTAATTTTATTAGTTTCAATTAGAATTTATTTTTAGTTAGAAATTAATTAGGTTTTAATTTAAATTAGGTTTTAGTTAGGATTATCTAGCTTTTGAGAAAAATTTGTTTTGTCGTGAATTTTGTCTATTTAGATCTTTAATTCTTAATTTTTATTGTGACATTTCCTAAATATTCTTTTTTCATTTAACTCTCATTGCACTTGCTGTATATTCCTATTTTGATTCTTGATACGCACTGTATATATGTTGCTATTCATTTCACTCTTGACATTCGAGATTTCCTCATTGTTCCTCTTTATCTGTCCCTCATTCCAAAGGAAAGGACCCTATAATTGACTGCCGTGTCATTTAGGATAGCCTTTTCCATCATTCCCTTTTCTCACGCCGCTGTGCGATCGATACTTGCTTTCCCTTTTATAACCTAGCCTTAGGTTTGGAGTCGCCGCACTCCACGTAGGTGTCTTGCTGTCAGACCCTACTTTCCCTTGGAACCTTGACCACAGTTAAGAGTTCTTTCACCCCCATTGAGGGGAACTACGATTGCTCTGATTTATCAAGTTTACCTTGAGAATACGTAGGCATAGGATTGCGAGATCCTAGCGAGCCACCTTTTTCTTTTTCCACCTTTTCCCTTTACATCCAATGCTTTCTTCGATTCTACCTTTTTCTTTTTCTACCTTTTTCCTTTACATCCAAGGCCTTCTTGGATTTCACCTGGTTTCTTTACATCCAATGCCTTCTTGGATTTCACCCCTTTTTACCTTTACATCCGATGCCTTCTCGGATTCCACCCTTTCTTTTTACACCCTTTTACCCCGTATTGAGGGGAACTACGAATGCTCTGATTCCATTCCCGTCAGGATACGTAGGAACGAGATGCGATGTCTTGGCGAGCATACTTAGTGTATATACCCTTAGGTATTTCTTTACCTTAGCACATTTCCCTTAGCAAGCAAACATTAACATAACACATACTAACAAGAGGTTCCTGTAGAGTACTACAGATACTTAGGGTGCTAATACCTTCCCTTTGTATAACCAACCCCCGAACCTAGATTCTCTTTTTAGGGTTTTCGTTCTTTACCCTTTCCTTTGGATAAATCAAAGCTCGGTGGTGAATTTCAAAGATTTGTGATTCAAGTTAATTAATAGCTTGTTATCCGATTCTCACCGCAACACGAGGTTACCATCTGGAGTATCTGACGAAGTTAGCTCAGGAGGCTGCTAAGGACAAAAAGTGGATTGTTTTCAATGCCATATTAGCTCTCTGCGTGTATGACATTGTTCTGTTTCCGAATTTGACAAACTTTGTTGATGTTGACGCTCTCAGAATATTTACCACACAGAACCCGGTGCTGACTTTATTGGGAGATCTTTACCATTTAGTCCATAACAGAAATGAGAAGAGAATAGGAGGTTTCGTTCACTGCCGTGCACCTCTATTTTACAAATGGTTCGCGAACCGTCTGCCTCGCTCAGGCGCTTTCGTATATACTAAAGATTCTCTTGAATGGAGCCGACGACTGATGGGTTTATCTGCCAAAGATATTGTTTGGGTAGATCACGGGTTGCTTTGCAAGGACGTTATCCATAGTTGCGGTGGATTTTCGAATGTTCCATTGATAGGAAGGAAATGAGGGATCAACGATAATCCTTCTTTAGCCATCATATAGTTCGGGTATGCTCTAACAGGTCCACCCGCCGACAGAGATGTGAAGGAGTTGTTATATTTTCAAACAACGGATGGTCTAGAGATAGCACAGAAGGCTTCAGAAGCTTGGTCCAGTATACGGAGAAGGGGTAAGACTGTCCTGGGAAAGGCTAACAACCGAGCTCATTCTCCCTATGAAGAGTGGGTAAAGAAGAGGGTTAGAGACTTCTACTTGCCATTTGATCATGCTCCTCCTTTGTATCCGGAGATCGTGGATGAAAGGACTACTGTGGCCATCGAGGAGTTCAATAAGTTGCAAGCTCTAGTGCATGAGCTTCGGGTTGAAAATTCAGACCTTAGTAGTCGTCTTCAAGACGCATTGCACACCAATGCAGGCTTGGAATGTAAGGCTAAGGACGCGACGAAGCTTCTGATGGAGAGAGAGAAAGAATTTGCAGACAGAGCTTGCTTCTATCAAAAATCCAAGTTGGCTGCAGAAGCCTCTGCCAGTGCTCACTAGACAACTAAGCAACTTCTGTCTGATGCAAATATCAAGTTGGATAAGGCTAAGAACAGGTGGGTTGAAGCCATGGATGAAAATGAGGAGCTAAAGGAGAGACTCCAAAAGATGAAAAAGCGCTTCTCCGACAAACTGAAGGGAGCTCAGACGGAGATCGCAGAACTCAAGGTTGAGGCAGGAATCAAGAGGTCAAAGCTCAGGGACGTCTTCGGGGATGATGATAGTGCATAGTGTAACACCCCAAATTTCGTAAGAATATTTATTTAAATTATTTAAATATTATATTCGTGAATTTCTGTGAATTTTGGTGATTCATGTTGGTGTCGGTGATTTTGTGGAATTTTAGTTATTTAATTAAGTAATAGTATATGTTATGGAATATAATGTATTACTATTTAATTTAAATAATATTAGAGGAATTAAGGGTAAGACGGACTTTTGAGGAGGATTAGTGAGGGTATTATGGAGAAAGCCCATTTTAGAGGCCCACGAGTTAGGTTTAACAAAAAGGAGGATTTGAGAATAGGGTTCATTTTGTTAGACCGTGAAAAGAAGGAAAGAGAGTGAGAGCTCTGAGGAAAAAGGAAAGACGAGGATTCGAGAAGGTTTCCAAAGACTCAATAAAGAAGGCTTCAAATCGACAATCTAAGGTATGGGGAGTATTGCCTGTCATTTGTTTCAATATAGGGATTCGATGTATTTAAAGTGGATTTTGAGGTTTATGAGGGTTTATGGGTTTTATGATGAATTGATGATTTAAGGGTATTATGTGAGTCGATTGTTAAGGGTTGAATTGAATCGGATAAAATAGACCTTGAGGTTGATTTCCCTGTCGATGTTGTTTCGACCTTGTGGTGAAAGGGAGTTATGGGGTTTATGAGAAGCTTGAGAGTTTGTGAAGGTTTAGGTGATTTGAGGTTTCCCATAGTGTCATGAATCGACCTAATAGACGTAGATTTTATGCCTTTGATTTCCATGATGCCTTAGGAATGTTGTAGGGATGTTTTTGGGGTAATTGGGGTTGAAATCGTAAAGGTTTTTGGAGCTGTGGTGCTACTGATGCATAGCAGCGATTCCTTAAAATCGTAGGTTCGCAAAGCGAACCATTCCTTCGCAAGGCGAACACTCGCCCTAGACTCGCAAAGCGAGTAGCGCAGCGAATGCGCGATGAGTTGTTGCTGATACTGGAATGAAATTCTGGGATGTGATTGTGGGCTCGCAAAGCGAATTCCCCAGCGAAGGGCTTCACAAAGCAAATAGAGGTAGCGAGGAGAGGCAGAATGGGGAACTCTCTGGTTTTTGTATGGGATCGGGGATTCTCTATCAGCTTTGCAAAGCGAATGTCCCAGCGAGTAGGTTCGCACAACGAACTTTGTAGCGAACGGCTGCTGTTCGCGAACTTTGTTTTATGCTTCTTGTGTTGTCTTGACGTATGAGCTGTGATTTATTCTGATGATTTACCATGATGTTATTGATGATTATGAGATGATGATGTTGTAATGTGTGATGAGTAATTTGATGATCTGAATTACTATGAGTTTATTGATGACTATGAACCATATATACATGATTTTGAAGGTTAATTGATGATATGAATTACCATGATGTATATTGACGTTATGAGCTGCGTGTATGTGATGTTCGATGATTAAATGACGATGTGAATGACTATGAGTATATTGATGGTGAGATGATGATGCACGACTATTTTGATATGAATTTCCATGAGTTGTATTGATGATTATAAGATGATGATGCATGATGTTTTGATGAATGAATGACGATATGATGAGATTGTGATGAATGATGATGCACGTAATGACATGTGTTGATGATGATGATTATGACGTTGTGTATCATGCATTCATAGCATTTCTGTGACGATGTAAACTTCATTCCCATTGTGCAGATATGAGATAATTTTGACGTGCTCCGGTTCTTGTGTGGGACCGATCCTATTGACGGGGATCTTTTGAGGGTGATGGCCTAGTGTCCATCAATTGTGACGATTGGTACCACATGCATGAGTCTTGTTGTGTATTGCATTTAATTGGCATTGATGTGATTTATGATATCGTGATTTTTGATGTTTTCCTTGTGATAACCCTGAAGATGTTGTATATGATGATGACGCCATTTTATACATATCCTATTTTTATATTGATTATAATGAATTGTGATTACTCACCCTGCCTGTTTGAATATTGCCTCCACGTGGGTAACGTGCAGATGACCAGGCTTAGCTGTGGATGCCTTCGAGGACTTTTGGAGTTTATTTGCTTTTGGTCGATGTAGAGGGTCTTGCTCTGATAGTGTAACATCGGGTTGGGGTCGTTGAGTCGAACCATGTTGAGTTGTTATTTTGTTGTTACTTGTTGATTATGGTTTTATTTTGAAAACCTTTTTAATTGGAATTATTGTGGTTATGGTGGTTCCACTGCTGTTTGATTGCTTTTGATTTATTTTGAGGAAAAACTCGTTGTTTAAGGAGCAAATGTGTTATTTTGAGTTTATTGAGAAATGTTCACTCTTCTGAGATGATTTTACTCTGATAATTTTGTGTATTTTGCCGTGTATATTTGTGGGGTTGAAAAGGGTGTTACACTAGTGGTATTAGAGCAGGTCGGTCCGTCCGGCCAGGTTGTCTAATGTTGTTTATTCCCTAGTGTGCGACATGTGTGTGAAAACACTGTCGATGCTTGTTTTGTTTTCCATTTGCAGGATGGGAATGAAACAAGTGAGGGAGAGGATGGTGCTTCTCCAAGATGCTTCAAGTGTGGAGCGATGGCTAAGTGGGGTGTTGGACGCTACGATAGTTTGGTATAGATAGTTTGTACCGCCTCATGATAGTCGGCTGTTATTGACAAATTGAGGAACTGATCACCCTTAATCTCTTGTTGATAATAGACGGGATCATGTGGGATGGGATAGACGTGTCTTGCGAGCTTAAGTGGTGTGCGTAGTGAATTGTTTGGAGTTAAGCCAAGTGCTTACAGATTGTTTTGATGAGTCGATGCAGGATGGTGCTGAGATGATTATGTTGAGGGCAACTTTGAGTATTAGTGAAGATGGAGAAGTTGGTGTTTTTCCTTTTGCTTGTGAAATTTCAAAAGTGTTCCCTGATGACGTAAGTGATTTGCCTCTAGAGCGTGAGGTAGAGGTTGCGGCGGATTCGATACCAGGTACGAGTCTAGTGTCAATGGCTCCTTATCGGATATCAGCTTCTGAGTTAAGTGAATTGAAGAAACAACTGGAAGAATTTCTTGAGAAGAGGTTTGTTCGACCGAGTGTTTCTCCGTGGGGTGCTCTTGTGCTATTAGTGAAGAAGAAAGATGGTAGCATGAGGCTGTGTGTTGATTATTGGCAGTTGAATAAGGTGACCATTAAGAATAAGTATCCACTTCTGAGAATTGACAATTTGATGGATCAGCTGGTAGGCGCTTGTGTGTTCAGTAAGATTGATTTGAGGTTGGGTTATCATCATATTCGAGTTAAGCCTGACGATATTCCGAAGACGGCTTTCAGGACGAGGTATGGTCACTATGAATAAACTCTGATGCCGTTTGGTGTATCCAATGCACCTGGTGTGTTCATGGAGTAGATTAATCGGATTTTTCACGAGTATTTAGATAAGTTTGTGGTGGTGTTTATTGATGATATCTTGATATATTCTAGATCTGAAGAAGAACATGCCGAGCATTTGAGAACTGTGTTGCAAGTACTGAAGGATAAGAAGTTGTATGCCAAGCTGTCGAAGTGTGAGTTCTGGTTGAAGGAAGTGAGTTTTCTTGGCATGTGATTTCGAGTGGTGGAATTGCTGTTGATCATTCTAAGATTGATGTTGTGTTACAGTGGGAGACTCCGAAGTCTGCTACTGAGATACGAAGTTTTCTGGGATTGGCGGGTTATTACCGTAAGTTTATTGAAGGCTTTTCTAAGTTGGCATTACCTTTGAATCAGTTGACTCGAAAGGGTCAAGCTTTTGTGTGGGATGTAGCTTGTGAAGAGAGTTTTATGGAATTGAAGAAGAGGTTGACAACCGCTCCAGTGTTGATTTTGCCTAATCCGAGTGAATCTTTTGTGGTGTATTGTGATGCGTCAAAGATGAGTCTCGGTGGAGTATTGATGCAGAATGGACAAGTTGTTGCCTATGCTTCGTGACAATTGCGAGTTCATGAGAGGAATTGTTCTACGCATGACTTAGAATTGGTCGCTTGGTGTTTGTGTTGAAGATTTGGAGACATTATCTATTTGGCTCTAAGTTTGAAGTGTTCAGTGATCATAAAAGTATGAAGTACTTATTTGATCAGAAAGAATATGAGGCAGAGAATGTGGTTGGAACTGTTGAAGGATTTCGATTTTGATTTTAGTTATCATTCGGGCAAAGAAAATGTAGTGGCCGATACATTGAGTAGAAAGTCATTGTATATGTCGATGCTTATGGTGAAGGAGTTAGAATTAATTGAGCAATTATGAGATTTGAGTTTGGTATGTGAAGAGACCTCTGACAGTGTGAAGTTGGGAATGTTGAAGTTGACTAGTGGTATTCTGGAAGAGATCAGAGTGGGGCAGCAATCTGATTTAAAGTTGGTTGACCAGTTGACTTTAATTAACCAAGATAACAAAGGTGACTTCCGGATTGATGAGAATGGTGTGATGAGGTTTCGAGATAGAGTATGTGTTCCACATGTTCCCAAAATCAAGAAGAGTATTCTAGAAGAAGAACATCGAAGTACGTTGAGTATTCATCCCGGTGCTACGAAGATGTACAAGGATTTGAAGAAGTTGTTTTGGTGGCCGGGTATGAAGAAGGATATTGCAGAGTTTGTTTATGCGTGTTGACATGTCAAAAATCGAAGATTGAGCATCCGAAGCCTTTAGGTATGATGCGGCCGTTGAATATTCTAGAATGGAAATGGGATAGTATTTCCATGGATTTTGTGTCGGGATTACCGAGAACTGCTAAGGGGAATGATTCAATTTGGGTGATCATGGATATATTAACTAAGTCGGCTCATTTCTTGCCGATGAAGATTAATCATTCTATGCAAAAGTTGGCTGAGATGTACATTGAGGAGATTGTGAAGTTGCATGGGATACCTTCGAGTATTGTGTCAGATAGAGATCTGAGATTTCCATCGAGGTTCTGGAAGAGTTTGCAAGAGGCTTTGGGTACTAAGCTGAGGATGAGTTCTGCCTATCATCTGCAGATGGATGGTCAGACAGAAAGGACTATCCAATATTTAGACGATTTGTTGAGGGCTTGTGTGTTGGATAACGGAGGATCTTGGGATAGCCATTTACCGCTGATTGAGTTCACGTACAATAATAGTTTTCATGCTAGTATTGGGATGGCGCCCTATGAAGCTTTGTATGGGAGAAGGTGTAGGACTCCTTTGCGTTGGTATGAGTCGGGCGAGAGTGTTGTGTCTCAGTTGCGAATTGCATGACGTCTTCCATGTGTCTCAGTTGAGGAAGTACATTACAGATCTGTCGCATCTAGTTCAGACGGATGATGTACAAGTGAGGGATAACCTGACAGTGGAAGCATTACCTGTGCGGGTTGATGGTCGAGAGATGAACCAATTGTGGGGTAAAGACATAACTTTGGTGAAGGTGTTGTGGGGTGGACCAGCTGGCGAAAGTTGGACTTGGGAACGTGAAGATCAGATGAGGGAGTCGTATCCGACTCTATTTCCTTGAGGTAATTTTCGAGGGCGAAAATTCTTTAAGTGGGGGAGAGTTGTAACACCCCAAATTTCGTAAGAATATTTATTTAAATTATTTAAATATTATATTCGTGAATTTATGTGAATTTTGGTGATTCATGTTGGTGTCGGTGATTTTGTGGAATTTTAGTTATTTAATTAAAGAATAGTATATGTTATGGAATATAATGTATTATTATTTATTTTAAATAATATTAGAGGAATTAAGGGTAAGACGTACTTTTGAGGAGGATTAGTGAAGGTATTATGGAGAAAGCCCATTTAAGAGGCCCATGAGTTAGGTTTAACAAGAAGGAGTGTCGCTCCCGGGATTTTCATCCAGGTACAAACGCGAAAGTGGCGCGAAAACAGAGTCGCCAGCAATGTGTATTTATCCCAAGAGAGGGAAAGGAAACACTGCGTAAACCTGAGGGAAGGAAAAAGCATGGTCTCGCGACTAAGAGAAAAGGGTAAGGGAGTCGGTTACACGATGGGAAGGTATTAGCACCCCCACGCGTCCATCGTACTCGATGGGATCCACGCTTGTTGTCTCGATCAAAGGGTGTTGTCATCTGGAGCTCCACTGCTACTGGAAAGAAAAAGGAACGGGAACGGAAAATAATGGAGAAACAAGGGAGAAAAGAAAAAGAAGTGACTCGGTAGGACATCGCTCGTCATATGCCTACGTATTCCCTCGTGCAATGGGAAAGTCAAAGTCAACGTAGTTCAGACATGAACTAAGGGGGGAGGTTGCTCGCCAAGACATCGCCATCTTGTGTCTACGTATCGTCAATCGGACTAGAGAGAGGAAATCAAAGCAGTCGTAGTTCAACCTAACGAGATCTTACTATTTTTTATGAGCGACATTAAGTTCGCGTCCGACAGTTAGGGTCGATGCCTGTTTGCGACGAGACGGAAAATAACGTGCCCTTTTCTGAAAATGGTTTGAAACTTAGTGATCCCGAAGGATGAAAAAGGTTTGAATTTGTTTTTGTATTTTTTAGACAGAAGTGGATTGAGTTAGTTCGTAACTTACATTGCACCAAAGTCTACCATGCGGGAACGAGTGAGTCGCATGGTCGCCCCCAAATGGGACGTATGCTACACACTCTAGAAGAGGAGGGGAGACCCCTCGTTCTTCATTTCCTACACTTAAGGCTCGAGCGCAATATACTTAACCTTTATTACGTGTCTTAGAAAGATTATGAGATGAGAAGAGAAGACTCAAGTCGAAAAGAAAACACTAAGGGGAAACTAATCCTAATGTTGTCATGCAAAGGTGGCCCTATAGTTGAGGTAAAGGGGAAACATCTTCCTAAGTTAGCATGCAAAACGAAAGCCTAATGCTAATCCTACTCCAAGCTTAATCGGAAATTAAGTTGGACTAGGTAGCTCTAAGGGAGCAAATCCAAGACTTAAACAAGTCTTGAGATTCAAGGGAAGAGAAGAAGTGAAAGAGACGAAGGAGGAAAAGAGGCGAATAAACAAAAATAACAGCTACCACAATGCATCTACACCAACACAGCAGTAAAAGGCAGCACTCAAACAAGACAACTTATAACAGCACACAATTCAACACAAGAAGAGGTGCAAAAGGCCAAACAACAGCACATATAACAGCATGTATGCACATAGACAACTGTAAAAAATCAGGGCAACATGCATTCAAAAATGATTCATTCATGGAAAAGCAAACATGCATCAAGCATTACATATTCTTCAATCAAACATGATCACAATCATACCACAAACCATGGTAAATAACCCTTGAAATCATCATGAAAGAATGCATATCATGAAAGGATACACATCATTAAGCATATGAACAAGTCAAGTTAAAACATGCATCTCATGAAGCTAAGTGCAAGTAATCATGTTCAAAACAAAAACTCCAGCAACACCAACAATAAGTCCTAATCAACATGCTCAAGAAGTGTGTGCAACGTGTTCATAGCATTGGGAACGCAACAACGCAAACATGATCATAAACGATAAAAATCCAAGAGTCGCATGTCGGAAAATTGTGTGCATACAATGGTGTGAGGTGCAACAGTATAAAAACAGTCCTTAAACATGTATCATATCAATCCATGAAGATTAGAAATGAAACGGGATCGAAACATGCTCAAAAATACACAAAAACACACTCTACAACAGTGTTAATCGGTTAACCAAGTGTGTTAATCGATTAACAGCTCCAAAATCAGCAGAAACAGCAAAATACACTAGTTAACCGATTAACCAACTTGTATTTCAATTGGTTAATTGGTTAACCCTGTTACAGCAGCAATAATTAATTTAAAAAATCACTTCCAGCAGCAAAATCACTTATGCAAACATCTCCAATGATCATGTAATCAACAATGCACGAAAATTACATCAAGTATCAGTAATCAAACATAAATTAGATCCAAAAATCATCAACATCAAGAATCAAATTCAAGCAAATGGATCAAAACACATCAAAAGTCATGGATCTACATTGCATAAGTTAAAATTAAGCTAAATCAAGTATGGATATGAAATTAACCAACCTATAAAGCTGAGAATTGCTTTGGTAAGATGTGTGAACGAAAATTGGTGGATCCAAACAAGAAAACCAGAGATCTATGAAGCTTTACCAAGAAACTTGAAGATCCAAGCAAGATAACTTCAATTAAGCAAAAGCTCCTCCAAAAGTGATTCCAACAACTTAATTCAAGATCTTAACCAGTAGCTACTGCAGAATTGAACCAAGAATGAGGATGTGATGGAGGTTTAGCTCAAGAATTCACAAATTCTAATGAAGAATTTGTGAATCTATGAATATGGAGCTTTGAGTGTGGTTGAAGATGAAGATGGAGAATGAAAAAGTGAGAGAGAATTGAGAGCAAATTCTGAAAAATGAGAGTGAAAAATGATCTAGGTTTTTTAGAGGTTTGGAATTGATGAGATTAAATAACCCCTAGGTTAGGAGTTAAGTTTGGGTTTGGAGTGAGGTTAAGTGGGTGGAAATTGGAGTGAAAGGTGACTTAGGAAAGGAAATGAGGAATTGGAGTGGAAAGAATTTAAATTTTTGAATGGAAAATCATACTCTCTAGATCCGTCTACTGATGTGTAGCACCAAAATGTGTGATTAAAGTTGGAATAAAAAGATGCAGTGCTGAAAAATGAGGTGTTTGGGCAAATTTCGCCTTGGTTAATCGGTTAACCAAAGTGTTAATCGGTTAACACAAGGAAAATTTGAATTCTTGCGCTTTTTGGAGGGAAACTTGGAGAATGGCTTGGTTCCACCTGTTCTGAGCCATATTAAACCTCTGAAATTTGTCCTTGGATATCACCACCGAAACACTCTTGAAATATGCTGTGAAATGTGTTTTGCACTCGGAATAAACTGCTGAAAGCAACTGTCTGGTGCTGACTAACTGATCAAAAATTGACTGCCGGAGTTTCTGATCATCAAATCATCTAATGAGCAAAATAAATGCTCAAAAAGACTTTGAAAGCTATCTGCTTGGCTCTGAACACTATTGAAAATTATACTGGAACTGATGACGCCCTGAGCTGCTAGAAAATACCTTGATCCCATGCCCGAAAGAAACATGCAAATGCAGAAATGACGATGCAAAAATGAAAATGAAACATAAGCCAGTTAGAGTTAAAACATGAGGGAAAATTTTGGGGTGCTACAAGGAGGATTTGAGAATAGGGATCATTTTGTTAGACCGTGAAAAGAAGGAAAGAAGGTGAGAGCTCTGAGGAAAAAGGAAAGACGAGGATTCGAGAAGGTTTCCAAAGACTCAATAGAGAAGGCTTTGAATCGACAATTAAGGTATGGGGAGTATTGCCTTTCATTGTTTTCAATATAGGGATTCAATGTATTTAAAGTGGATTTTGATGTTTATGAGGGTTTATGGGTTTTATGATGAATTGATGATTTAAGAGTATTTAGTGAGTCGATTGTTAAGGGTTGAATTGAATCGGATAAAATAGACCTTGAGGTTGATTTCCCTGTCGATGTTGTTTCGACCTTGTGGTGAAAGGGAGTTATGGGGTTTATGAGAAGCTTGAGAGTTTGTGAAGGTTTAGGTGATTTGAGGTTTCCTAGAGTGTCATGAATCGACCTAATAGATGTAGGTTTTATGCCTTTGATTTCCATGATGCCTTAGGAATGTTGTAGGGATGTTTTTGGGGTAATTGGGGTTGAAATCGTAAAGGTTTTTGGAGTTGTGGTGCTACTGATGCGTAGCAGCGATTCCTTGAAATCGCAGGTTGGCAAAGTGAACCATTCCTTCGCAAGGCGAACACTCGCCCTAGACTCGCAAAGTGAGTAGCGCAGCGAATACGCGATGAGTTGTTGCTTATACTGGAATGAAATTCTGGGATGTGATTTTGTGCTCGCAAAGCGAATGCCCCAGCGAAGGGCTTCACAAGGCGAATAGAGGTAGTGAGGAGAGGCATAATGCGGAACTCTCTGGCTTTAGTATGGGATTGTGGATTCACTGGCAGCTTCACAAAGCGAATGTCCCAGTGAGCAGGTTCGCACAACAAACTTTGTAGCGAACGGCTGCTGTTCGCGAACTTTGTTTTATGCTTCTTGTGCTGTCTTGACGTTTGAGGTGTGATTTATTCTAATGATTTACCATGATGTTATTGATGATTATGAGATGATGATTTTGTAATGTGTGATGAGTAATTTGATGATCTAAAATACTATGAGTTTATTGATGACTATAAACCATATATACATGATTTTGATGGTTAATTGATGATATGAATTACCATGATGTATATTGATGTTATGAGCTGCGTATATGTGATGTTCGATGATTAAATGATGATGTAAATGACTATGAGTATATTGATGGTGAGATGATGATGCACGACTATTTTGATGTGAATTTCCATGAGTTGTATTGATGATTATAAGATGATGATGCATGATGTTTTGATGAATGAATGACAATATGATGAGATTGTGATGAATGATGATGCACATAATGACTTGTGTTGATGATGATGATTATAACATTGTGTATCATACATTCATAGCATTTTTGTGACGATGTAGACTTT
Organism: Lathyrus tuberosus; assembly: GCA_022829125.1. Taxonomy (NCBI): domain Eukaryota; kingdom Viridiplantae; phylum Streptophyta; class Magnoliopsida; order Fabales; family Fabaceae; genus Lathyrus; species Lathyrus tuberosus. Next base: position 10,961,199 of record JALAZF010000104.1, read on the forward strand.
ATTCCCATTGTGCAGATATGAGGTAATTTTGACGTGCTTCGGTTCTTGTGTGGGACCGATCCTATTGACGGGGGATCTTTGGAGGGTGATGGCCTAGTGTCCATCGATTGTGATGATTGGTACCACATGCATGAGTCTTGTTGTGCATTGCATTTAATTGTCATTGATGTGATTTATGATATCGTGATTTTTGATGTTTTCCTTATGATAACCCTGAAGATGTTGTATATGATGATGACGCCATTTTATACATATCCTATTTTTATATTGATTAAAATGAATTGTGATTACTCACCCTGCCTGTTTGAATGTTGCCTCCACTTGGATAACGTGCAGATGATCAGGCTTAGCTATGGATACCTTCGAGGACTTTTGGAGTTTATTTGCTTTTGGTCGATGTAGAGGGTCTTGCTCTGATAGTGTAACATCGGGTTGGGGTTGTTGAGTCGAACCATGTTGAGTTGTTATTTTGTTGTTACTTGTTGATTATGGTTTTATTTTGAAAACCTTTTTAATTGGAATTATTGTGGTTATGGTGGTTCCGCTGCTGTTTGATGGCTTTTGATTTATTTTGAGGAAAAACCCGTTGTTTACGGAGCAAATGTGTCATTTTGAGTTTATTGAGAAATGTGCACCCTTCTGAGGTGATTTTACTCTGATAATTTTGTGTATTTTGCCGTGTATATTTGTGGGGTAGAAAAGGGTGTTACACAGAGCATATCGCCAGGCTGAATCAAGACGTCGGAAAAAGGAACAAGCTAGTCAAAGCACTGCTAGAACGACCAACTCATCCAGACACAACAGCCCTCCTTGAAGAAGTCAGGACCAGTCTGTTGGGGATTGATCTATTCATATGTCTCTGTATGCTTTTGTAGTGATTACCATCAGGCCTGTTGATGGATTCACCCTTGGGTTGTATTTGTATGACTTTCAGTAATGATATATGAGGATGTGGTTGTTTCTACTTTATTGTTTCAGTGGTACTCTCCACAATGTTATCTCAGCTGTATATTTCTGTAATATCTATCTGTTTTTGTGATATCTTCCTAAGCAACGTATCCAGTCCCTCGCCTGATTAATACTGGAATCACTGTAGATATAACTTAGAAATGATTAAACATGTCATTTGCATGCATTCATACATATCATTTATCATTTTTCATAACATGCATTTATCTATGGGTTTCCTAACCTTATGTGATTTACAGGAAGAATTGTTAACTCTCAGATCCACCGATACTCAACACGTCAGAACCAACAATGAATCATGGAAAAATTGCATGCAGAGATGGTCGAGATGAGGGCCAGGATGAATCAATTCATGGATCTGATGCAAGGGGTAGCCCAAGGTCAACAAAAGCTGAGAGCAATGGTCTAGAGACCCGAAGTGGAAATCCCTCATGTTGATCCACCGGTGGGAGATGGTGTCCCTGTGGGTAGAGTTGCCGATGTTATTCCTGTTGCTGGGGTCGTTGGTGGTACTCCTAATGGTCAGGTTGCTGGGGGAGCTATCCCTATTCCTGTTCTTGTTCCTCATGTGGAGGATAATAACTATGACCAGTTCTCTTTGATGAATGTTGATGGGCTGTAACAACGATGGAGGAGACCGAAGGTATGAGCTGCTTGCTGAGAAAGTCAGAGCTATAGAATGCCAGAATACTCTGGGCATTTACTTGGCGGATATGGGATTGGTTCAGGGAGTAAGGATCCCTCCTAAGTTCAAGGCTCCATATTTTGATAAGTACAACAAAAATTCATGCCCCAAAACCCACTTGCAAGCCTACTTCCGGAAAATTTCTGCTTATACTGCTGATGAAAAGTTATGGATGTATTTTTTTCAAGACAGTTTGTCGGGTGCGTCTCTTGAATGGTACATGAAGCTGGAAAGAGCAAGTGTGGGGAATTGGAAAGATCTAGGTGAAACATTTCCTAAAGCAGTACCAGTACAACATTGATATGGCACCTAATCATACTCAGCTGCAGAGTATGACACAGAAAAGTAAAGAAAGTTTCAAAGAATATGCCTAGCGGTGGCGTGAATTGGCTGGTCGGGTGCAACCACCATTGCTGGAAAGAGAGATGGCTGACATGTTCATGGGAACACTACAAGGTCCATTCCTAGAACGTTTAGCTGGGAGTACTTCGTCTGGTTTTTTCGATATCGTCGTTGATGGGGAACGGATTGAAAATTTGCTCATGCTAGGTAAAATACAAGACAGTGTTGGGTCGTCTTCGGGTGTAAGGAAGCCTTTTGCTGGTGATAGTAAGAAGCGTGAAGGGGAGACTAATGTTGTGTCTTCTCAGAAAGGTGGAAACAGAGGTTATCAGGCTCCATACCATCAGACCGCTGCCGTAACCATTCCCGTTGTTACACAACAACAGAATCAACAACAACAACAGGCCCCAAGGAAGGCCTATCAACAGGGGCAGAGAACAGTTGATCGACATTTTGATCCTTTACCGATGTCTTACGCTATGTTGTTCTAATAATTGCTCAATTTAAATCTAGTGGAACCCCGTACTATGGGTCCCCCTCCGGCAAAGCTCCCAGCAGGGTACGATGCGAATGCCCAATGTGACTTTCACTCAGGTGGCCCTGGACACACTATTGAGAAGTGCAGAGCTTTTCATTATAAGGTTCAGGAATTGATAGATTCCAAAGCCATTAACTTTTCACCTCCTGCTATTCCAAATGTCATTCAAAATCCGATGCCTCCTCATTTGGGGGAAACTGTAAACGTTGTTGAAGAAGACAATGGTTGGATGCTGGTATCTGATGCAGAGGCTATTAAAACATCATTACTGGTGGTGAAGGATCATTTGTTGAAGGGAGGTGTATTCCCCGGTTGTGATGCAGACTGTCCAGATTGTTTGGTTCTTGAGAATGGTTGTGATAAGTTGAGGGGCTGTATTCAAAACTTGATGATTGAGGGTTGTTTACAATTCACTCAAGTTGCTAGTGCTAATAATGATGTTTCAACTATTACCATCCCTTTTACTCCAGTTCAAGTTCCAGTGCCTGCAAGGCGAGCTCCGGTTACTATCACGGTGCCTGGACCAATCCCATTTAAAAGTGAAAAGGCAATCCCATGGCACTATGGTGATGAGGTATATTACAACGGTCAAAAGCAAGAGGTTGATACCCCATCTGCAGTTGATCAGAAAGTTGATAACGTAGGGGTCGGTGGTTTTACTAGAAGCGGCAGACTGTTTGCGCCGCAAACTCTTTGAAATGACAACGCAGATGCCTTGGAAAAGACCAAAGGCAAGCAAGTAGTGAGAGAAGAGCCTGTGCAGAGGGCTGAGCCTGGTATCTCTTTCGAAAAAGATGTTGAAGAATTTATGAAAATCATTAAGAGGAGCGATTACAAGATAGTAGATCACCTCCACCAAACTCCATCGAAGATATCCATTTTGTCTCTGTTGTTGTGTTCTGAGGCACACCGCAATGCCTTGTTAAAGATCCCGAATACAGCGTACGCGCCTCAGGAAATCTCAGTCAACCAACTAGAAGGGGTAATTTCCAATGTTAATGCCAGTCGTGGGCTAGGCTTCACTGACTTTGATTTGACTCCGGATGGCCGAAATCACAACAAAGCACTCCATATTTCCATGGAATGCAAAGGAGTCTTTCTTTCTCATGTGTTGGTGGACACTGGGTCCTCACTTAATGTGCTTCCTAAAAAAACACTTATTAAGCTGGACGTGGCAGGAGTGATACTCAGACCGAGCAACTTGGTAGTTCGGGCATTTGACGGGTCAAAGCAGTCGGTTTTCGGAGAATTAGAATTACCGATCAAGGTGGGACCTCAGATTTTTAACACTACCTTCTATGTAATGGATATTCAGCTTGCATACAGCTGTCTGTTGGGGCGTCCATGGATTCATGGTGCCGGAGCTGTGTCATCAACCCTCCACCAGAAGTTTAAGCTTGTGGTAGATGGACAAGTGGTCACCGTCTAAGGTGAGGAGGACATCTTTGTAAGCCACCTATCTTCATTCAAGTACGTCGAAATGGATGGTGAAATTCATGAAACATTGTGTCAAGCGTTCGAAACAGTAAATGTGCAAGAAGTCTCTCCTTCATCAGAGAAGAAGCCAGAAGTTTCTATTACCTCCTACAAGCAAGCCCAAGCTGTCGTGCAATCTGGTAATTTCGGAGGTTGGGGCCAAGCGATTAAAGCGCCTCTCAAAGAAAACAGATTCGAAATTGGTTACAGAGGACCAAAGTTTCAAGGTCGTCAGGGACCGATCACATTCTCTAGTGCTGGAGTTATTAATCCTGGTCAAATTTTCGCACTGAGCGATGAAGACGGAGACAGTGACTACGACATCAGCAACTGGATACGCCCAGCTGTCCCAGGTCAAGATCTTCACAACTGGTCGGCGGAAGGCTTCATCCAAGTCATTCTTCGCGAAGAGTAATTTTTCTTGTTTTCATGTTAAATCCTGCGCCTCGCCCAGGGCGTAGAGATTCTTTGTAGGGCTTATGTTGTTAAACATTCAAATTTTATCATTAATAAAGGACGTTCTTTTTGCATTCAAATATTATGCTCTCTGTCTTTCTCTTTTTTATTTTTTAATAATGAATGTCAATGTTGTCTTTTTGCACTCATAAAGCGTGAATAATCATTCATGCAGATGCATTTCATCTGATTCCATTGATAATGATTATGCGATGGCTCATTATGACTTTGACAATCCGATTTACCAAGCCGAAGAGGATGGCGAAGAAGAGTGTTAACTTCCTGAGGAATTCGCCAGGATGTTGAAACAGGAGGAAAGGGTCATTCAACCGCATGAAGAGGCACTGGAAGTTATTAATCTGGGAACCGAGGACGCCAAGAAAGAAATTAATATCGAGGATGCCTTGAATGAGAATGTAAAGAAAGGGCTGATCGAAATGTTGCACGAGTATGTTGACATCTTCGCTTGGTTGTATCAAGATATGCCAGGGCTTGATACTGATATTGTTATGCACAGATTGCCTCTCAGAGAGGGTTGTTCTCCTGTCAAGCAGAAGCTTAGAAGGACAAAACCAGAAATGGCAATCAAGATCAAGGAAGAAGTTCATAAGCAGTGGGATGCAGGTTTCTTAGCTGTCACCAGTTATCCACCATGGGTTGCAAATATCGTGCCGGTACCTAAGAAAGATGGCAAGGTCCGGATGTGTGTTGATTACCGTGATCTAAACAGAGCAAGTCTGAAAGACGACTTCCCATTACCTCACATTGATGTTTTGGTTGACAATACAACTCAGTTCTCGGTATTTTCTTTCATGGATGGCTTCTCCGGCTACAATCAGATTAAGATGGCACCGGAAGACATGGAGAAAACAGCATTCATTACCCCAATGGGGAACATTCTATTATAAAGTGATGCCCTTCGGTTTAAAGAACACAGGGACACCTACCAATGCGCAATGGTGACTCTCTTTCATGATATGATTCATAAGGTGATTGAAGTCTACGTTGATGACATGATCGCAAAGTCACAAACCGAAGAGGAACACTTGGTGAATTTGCAAAACCTATTTGAACGGTTGAGAAAGTTCAGATTGAGGCTGAATCCGAATAAGTGCACCTTCGGGGTACGGTCTGGAAAATTGTTGGGCTTCATCGCCAGTGAAAAAGGGATCGAGGTTTATCCAGCCAAAGTAAAAGCAATTCAAGAAATGCCTGAGCCTAGAACGAAAAAGCAGGTTTGTGGTTTCCTAGGGAGGTTGAACCACATTGCTAGATTCATCTCATCTTACAGCCACTTGTGAACTGATTTTTAAGCTGCTAAGAAAAGATCAGATTGTCAGTGGAATGATGATTGACAAAGGGCATTTGAAAAGATAAAAGAGTATCTTCAACAACCTCTGATCCTTATGCCTCTCGTTCCAGGGAGGCCACTGATAATGTATTTGACAATACTTAAAAACTCAATGGGTTGTGTACTCGGTCAACACGACGAGACAGGTAGGAAAGAGCACGCCATCTACTACCTGAGCAAGAAATTTAACGATTGCGAGTCAAGATACTCAATGCTTAAGAAGACATGTTGTGCACTTGCATGGGCTGCTAAGCGACTGAGACAATACATGCTGACTCACACAACTCTGATAATATCCAAGATGGATCCAGTCAAGTACATATTTGAGAAGCCAGCTCTCACCGGAAGGGTTGCGCGTTGGCAAATGGTCCTGGAAGAATATGACATTCAGTATACTTCCCAGAAAGCCATCAAGGGTAGTGTCCTGTTCGACTATCTTGCTCAACAGCCGCTCGACGATTATCAGCCAATGAAATCTGAGTTCCCTGATGAAGACATCATGTATTTGAAAATGAAGGACTGCGAAGAACCGTTAGTTGACGAAGGGCCGGATCCTGATTCTAAATGGTGTTTGATGTTCGACGGGGCCATTAATATGAATGGTAGTGGAGTTGGGGAAGTTATTATCACTCCGAAAGGTTCTAATATACCTTTCACCGCCAGATTAACTTTCGAATGCACCAATAATGAAGCCGAGTATGAAGCTTGCATCATGGGTATCGAAGAGGCTATTGATTTGAGGATTAAAACTCTTGACATATTTTGGGATTCTGCTTTGGTGATCAATCAGGTCAACGGAGATTGGAATATGCACCAGCCTAATTTGATTCCATACAGAGATTGTACAAGGAGATTGTTGACTTTCTTTAATATTGTGAAGCTTTATCATATACCCCGTGATGAAAATCAGATGGCAGACGCTCTGGCAACATTATCCTCCATGATCAAAGTGAATTGGTGGAACCATGTGCCTAAGATTGATGTGACGTGCCTTGATAGGCCCACGTATGTGTTTGCAGCCGATACAGTTGTGGATGATAAACCTTGGTATCATGATATCAAGTGCTTTCTGAAGAGTCAAGAGTACCCGACTGGGGCACCCAACAATGATAAGAAGACTCTGAGAAGATTGGCTGGCAGTTTCTTCTTGAATGAGGATGACGTGTTGTACAAACGAAATTTTGACATGGTCTTGCTCAGATGCGTGGATAGACACGAAGCAGTCATGTTAATGCAAGAAGTGCACGAAGGTTCCTTTGGTACCCATGCCAATGGACATGCTATGGCAAAGAAGTTGTTGAGGGCCGGTTACTTCTGGATGACCATGGAATCTGATTGTTTCAAATACACCCGAAAGTGCCACAAATTCCAGATTTATGCTGACAAAGTGCATGTGCCTCCGAATCCGGTGAATGTTATAACTTCTATGTGGCCCTTTTCTATGTGAGGCATTGATATGATAGGCAAGATCGAGCCCACTGCTTCCAATGGGCACCGTTTCATTCTAGTTGCCATCGATTATTTTACCAAGTGGGCTGAGGCCGCTTCCTTTGCAAACATCACTAAACAGGTGGTTGCCCGGTTTATCAAGAAAGAGATCATTTGTCGTTATGGGGTTCCTGAAAGAATCATCACTGATAATGGTTCTAACCTCAACAACAAAATGATGCAAGAGTTGTGCCAGAGCTTTAAGATTGAACACCACAATTCTTCTCCGTATCGTCCAAAGATGAACGGTGCTGTTGAAGCAGCCAACAAGAACATTAAAAATATTATGCAAAAGATGGTTGTCACGTACAAAGATTGTCATGAGATGTTGCCTTTCGCATTACATGGGTACCGTACTTCTGTACGTACGTCGACCGGTGCAACTTCGTTATCACTTGTGTATGCTATGGAAGCAGTCCTGCCAGTTGAAGTTGAGATTCATTCTTTGAGGGTAATGATGGATGTGAAGCTAAACGAAGCTGAATGTGTCCGGACCAGATTCAATGAGCTAAGCCTCATTGAAGAAAGAAGAATGGCAGCGGTATGCCACAGGCAGTTGTATCAGAGGAGGGTGAAGACGGCATTTGATCAGAAAGTGCATCCTTGTTGTTTCCAGACTGGTGATTTAGTGTTGAAACAGATTCTTCCTCCACAGACAGATCACAGGGGCAAATGGACCCCGAACTATGAAGCCCATACGTTGTTAAGATGGCTTTCTCTGGCAGAGCCTTGATGCTTTCAACTATGGACAGTGAAGATTTATGTCCCCTGTGAACTCAAACGCAGTTAAAAAATACTTCGATAAAAGTGACCCGCTGGACAGCAAAAAGAATAAGTCCAGGCAAAAATGGGGCATCTCGACGAACCATAAAAAAGAAAAAAGGTTCGGGCAAAAATTAGGGATATATAAAAAAAATGAGTAAACCCACTAAGTCGAAAACCTGAAAAGGCAACTTAGGCAAAAATGGGTATCCCGGTGGATTGAAAACCCGTAAAGGGCGATCCAGGAAAAAGTTAGGGATTAAAGCAAAAGGCTGCGATCTGAGTAGTCCATACATCATCTCGTTCCAATAATTAGGAATCTCCAAGGGAAGGAATCAGTCCAATCAACCTCCTCGAAAAGTAAAGTATCTGGAGCGTTTCGAAGACATACAAGTCATAGCAGAATTGAAACTCAATGTGGATCCGTCTTAACATTGCCACAAATATAGTTTTTTCTTTTTATGCAATTAACTCTTTCTAGGAATTGCTTCCTGATGTAAATTCCTATTTACAGGCTCATTCAATCAATAAATTCATTTTTTACTCAAATGGCTTCTCTTTGATTTTCATTTTACTATTTTGTTTGCAAAAGACGTCCGAATTATTTGATAAACATTGCATGTGAAAACAATGAGGCCTAGCAAAAACATGTGTGAAAACATTTAATATTGCTTTGAATGTTGAGTGTCCTCGGGTGGTGAATTCAGACTGTATAATGCCCAGGGGCACACGTGTGTATCTTTTTGTGTCTGCAGGCACATGCATTCGTACTCAAAGGCCAGTGTGCAAGTCAAATACCATTTTCTTCTCACAGCACTGGAGACATGGTCCGGATATGAAAGTGAATGTCTCCCCAATAGAAGTATCAAAGAAGAGGCCTTGTCCTCTTATTATGCTCCCCCAGCCAAGGGAGCATACCCTTCCACAGCAGGGGCTTAATTGATCTCACTTCCCCAGCAGCCAGGTCAGAAGGTTGTCATTCTCCAGCGGGGTCCTATAGTTACAGGCTCTCCTCAAGCAGGACTGGTTCAGGTGATGTCTTCCCAACAAAGTCGTCACTCCCCATGATTCAGAGTCCATATGTATCAATAGTCCTCCCATCCAAGTCGTTGATCTGTTTCCCCAAAGAGTCAGAAGATCGAATCAGCAATCACTTCCTCAGCAAAGTTGCTAATTACCATCCCCGACAGACTCCAAGCCCGATGGTTGTTGCCACCGTTCCCGTATCGGATCTTTGGGTTCCATCATCAGTTGACATTCCCGATCCCCAACGGAGTGGAAGTTCTCTTCAGGTTTCATCTGGAAGGTCGTTCAGTTTGTCCTCCTCAGCACGGTTTGTGACCCTGAGGATAATTTAGTTTGTCATCCCCAATGGAATTGCCTTCGTATCCTCAACATTCATTTTGCGGAGGACTCCTTTTGCATCTTGCATGTAGTAATCATTGCATCCTCAAAACGCGTAGCATTTCTATTTCGCATGGAGCATTATGCCATAGAAAAATTCAAACATATGCATTTGAAGCATAAGCCAGGTTTGGATATTCTTGCTGCCAGACGGTTCCCCGATAGAAAGTTGCTTAGTCCAGGAGGACTAGTCTTACCCTATCCCCGGTGAAGTTGCCAATGAACTTGTTCATTCTACTTGTATTCCCCTGCAGAGTTGTCTGTTCTGACTCCTCTTATCCCCAGCAGAAACAATGTAACTGTAGCCCTCCAACAGGCACCTTAACCAATCACTAGGGTAGTAGATCGGCCACTCATCCCTTTTTGGTTTTTATCCCCTAGCAGAATTGTCTGACTAAGATTCCAGTATACCCTTAATCCTTTTGATACTGGACAATATCATAGGTCGATGCCGAAAAGTGTCTCCATTTCATTCTTTCTTTTGATGCCAGAAAGCATCATGTTCCGATGCCGGTAAGTGTCGTAATCTCAATCCACCTTGCGATGCCGAAAAATGTCATTTACTCAGTATGCTCCTTCGTATCATTTCCCTGTTGATGCCGGAAAGCATCATTTTTCGATGCCGGTAAGTGTCATCATCTCAATTCATTCTTCGACCCCGGTAAGTGTCGTCATTTCAATTCATCTTTTGATATCGGTAAGTGTCGTCACCTCGTTTCATATCTCGATGCCGGTAAGTATTGTCTTCCCAATACACTCATTCATGTGCCTTTTGATACTGGATAGTATCATCATTTTGCGATGCCGGAAAGTGTTGTCATTTCATTCCTCCTTTTGATGCCGAATAGCATCATTCTTCGATGCCGGAAAGTGTCATCATTTCATTCCCCCTTTTGATGCCGGATAGCATCATTTTGCGATGCCGGAAAGTGTCGTCATTTCATTCCTCCTTTTGATGCCGGATAGCATCATTTTTTTATACCAGAAAGTGTCGTCATTTCATTGCTCCTTTTGATGCCGGATAACATCATCTCTCAATGCCGGATAGCATCATCTTTCAATGTCGGATAGCATTATCTTTCGATGCCGGAAAGTGTTGTCATTTCATTCCTTCTTTCGATATCGAAAAGTCTCGTCATTTCATTCCTTCTTTCGATACCGGAAAGTGTCGTCATTTCATTCCGTCTCGCGATACCGAAAAGTGTCGTCATTTCATTCCTTCTCTCGATATCGGAAAGTGTCGTCATTTCATTCCTTCTTTCAATGCCGGAAAGTGTCGTCATTTCATTCCTTCTTTAGATGCCGAAAAGTGTCGTCATTTCATTCCTTCTCTCGATGCCGGAAAGCATCATCTTTCAATGCCGGTAAGTGTCGTCGATCCAGCACACGTGTTCGTGTCTGCATCATCCTCCCTTTTGATACCGGTGAGCGTAAGCCTCTGATACCCATCCTACCTCGTGATTTTAGACACCGGTCTGTGTCATGTCTTATACATACCATATTTTCCAATCTCACATATTCCCTGTTACCCCAATAGAGTCTCACATTCATCAGATCTTCTACCCTAGTTTATACCCCCAGGGTGCAAATTTTCAGTTTCTGTTGGTATTCAATCCCAATTTACCTCGAATTTTTGAAAGCGCTGCTCTCATCCCTTCAGGTCCACAGTCGATTGAATAGGGGCAGCTGTAACACCTCAAAATTTTCCCTCCTATTTATACCCAATGGGTGGCTTATGCTTCATACTTCATTTGCATTTAGGTCATGAACATTGCATGCATCATTTGAGCTTCTCAAGGAATGGTATCAAGGGTGTCACCATCATTATATTGTGCAAGGCAAGAGGATTGAAATATGTCAAATAATCAAGACACAAAGTTCCATCACACCTCAAAGACATTTCATATAGTCCACCATGTCACCAAGAGATTAAAATTAGCAAGTGAACTGAGGAGAATCAAGCTCCTGACTATTGATCCCCAATTAGGGTTTTGACCATCCGAGCTTGAGACACCCCATAAGCAAGGAGCTTGGGCATTTAACATCTTCTCATCACATAAATTATCTTAGTTTGAGGCAATCTACATCATAGTCAGAGGAATTTGAGTTTTGAAGATCAACCATTATCTCCTAACTTTTGGGGACCAAATTAGGGTTTTGCATAAAAGGCAGTTTCTTTCTGATTTTTGGGCAAGACTTGATTCTATGATATTTGAGCCATCAATTGCATTCATAAGGGTTTCAATTGAAGGATTGATTGAAAGTCAAGAAAATTGGGGAAAAAGTCAATTAGTCAGGGAAAAAGTTAACTCTTGACATTTTAAGATCAAAATCATGTTCCTCATGTTAAACATGGCCTATGGGTGAAATTTAATCAAGAAATGTCAAGAGAATCATGAAAAATCAAGAAGTGTGACAGTTACTATTTTGGGAAATTAGGGTTTTTTTGAGACTTTCCATTTTGGGAAAGTTCTCACCCTTTTCAGCCATTTTCAAGCTCAGTTTTCTTCATGTTGCAAGTATCTTTTGAACAATACTTTCAAATGAAAGTTGTAGAGTGCTCCTCAAGCTTTCCAACCATATGTGATTCATCTCCATTGGATCATTATTGAAGGAGTTATGCTTATGCAAAGATCATGGTTTCAAAGTTGCTCAACATGAAAATAACTTGGAAAATTTTTCAGGTTCTTGGCAGCTCGTGTATGATCATGTTCTATCCAAGCTTTCACCATGATTAAAGCCCCTAATCCACTTGATGTCAACATGAAAAGTGTAGTTTGAAGCATTGCCTTTAAAATGAGTACAAGAACCATACCTTTTGGATCAAAATTCATGGAGAACCATCCTTCTAAAAACCCAAGAAATCATCCCTTTTAAGAAACACATGTTAAGCTCATACAAGCTCTTTCATAGAAGCTTTGGCACCTCTAACTTCAACCTCATTTTTCTTCATATAAGAGACCATGTTTCAACTTGCCATGAACATCAATCTTGTCCTATTAAACATCACCTTTCCAAATCCACCAAAACCTTGTCATTTGGTCCCTTAATCACCAAGATACAATACTTCAAAGTCACCCTCATGAATACACTTTCAAATGTTCCAAGCCATGCCATTAGACCTCAAATTGCAACCAAATTCATGTCATTCTTGCTGCAGCATGCCATGCGTATCATGTCACCACCCTTACCTCATTTTGCCATACAAACTCTTACAAACCATGCATCACCATCACACTTACTTCATATGTCATGAAAGAAAATTAAAACTTAGCTAGCAAGTTATCTTATTGCACCAGTTGATTATACCAGCACACATCATCATCATTATCATTGTAGTACACTCCATGACAATAACCATATACGCATGCATAAAACCAACCCGTGACAAAGCTAAACCTTCATTCTCATTTTTCAATTCTCATTAACCATGCCTTAACCAATTTTCCTTTTCCACTCTTCCATAACTAACCCTAACAAACTCAAACAAATCTAACAAACTATATAAGAGCTATTCATCATTCAGTTAGGGGGAGATTCATTTCACACGAAAGGCAAGGATAGAGAGAGAGAAGAGCTCCAAGAACTGCAGAAAACCTCCATTGAAGAAAAAGCTTCAGAGCTTCGAATAAGCTTGTTCTGTGAAGTATTCTACAAATTCTCTCCATATTTTTCATCACCATCACCTGTTCCTTCTTCTATATGCAAATGATAACATCTGGGAGTTACTTCACAACACACCCGTGTGCAACAATTTCAATGTTTGGGGGAGGTTTTCTTCAAGAATCAAAGGGAATTAGCGTTTATTTTTCTCCCATATTGTTGATCTGAAGTGTTGCACGAAGAATCCTGGGTTCCTGAACCATTGAAGTTGCTTCTTGAACATGTATGTCACCCTAATTCTTTGATTCTTCTAGGCTTAATTTAATACTTTTAAGTGCGTCAGGGTTTGGTATTGGAAGTCCTCTGAATAAAGGCATAGTTTGCTGTTGAATTTGGGGCTGAATCTTGAGGTTTTACATTTTCAGATCCAAACTTGGATCTTTCGAAACTCATTGTACCGTGTCTGTTTATGATTTTTGATAGCGTGTTGTAAATCAGCATGAGATTTGGAACAGAATGGTGGTGAGTTCTTGCATTTTTGGGTTTGTTCCCCACAGGCACAGTGGAGCTCCCACCGGAGAAGACGACCGGAGTCTTCTCTGGCCACCGCCTGCAAACCCTAACTCATGATTCAGGCCAAGCTTCATGATTTAATCGTGTCCGTTGATTGATCAAGATCTAAAACATGAGATTGTGACAACGCATTAAAAATGCATCATCTCTCTCACGTGCCTCTTTTTTCTTTTTCTTTTATTTTCTTTTTTATTTATTATTATTTTCTGAATAATTTAATTTTTGAAATAAAAAAGGGAATTTTTGTTGGTTTGGGCCTAACGCAAGTGCTCTTGGCACCCCCCTCTTTCTAGCCCATTGAGAATACAACTGCGCTTTTGCTATCACTGCACCCCCACATCTTTTCCTTGTTTTTAATATTTTCTTTTTGTACATGTTCCAAAATGGAATTGTAAAAATACCAAATGATGCCAAAAAATTCCAAATTAATCCTTGAACTCCCTCAATACCTTTAGTTAATTTTTGGATATTTTTAATTCCAATTTCAAGCTGGTTTGGTATTTTTTCATGAATTTTGGAAACATTGTGTGTTCTAAGTGATACCTTGTGATGTAAGCTTCCAAAAGGGGCCTTCCCTCAGTCTTTTGGCCCTGAATTTTGACATGTTTCTTGGTAATTGGATACTTGACATGTTGATGTCTGCTTTGTGTATAGCTCATGTCTTTGAATTGGGTTTTTGAGCATTATTTTGTAACTTGTGCTTACATGATCATCAATAGGGACATGCTTGATCTTTGCATTTATTTGAGCACTTTTAATACATCTTTTTGGTTCAATCTCTTTTATGCAAGTACCTACTGACTTGGGGATAGGATGATTAATTGACCCCAATTTTTAAAAGGCTTTCTCATATTTTTCACCCATTTGTCAAGTTGAACATGTGTATATGAACATACTTTGGATTAGGCCATAGTTTGAGATTTTTATGAGGCTCCTTAAGGCCAACTTTGGGAATGATTTAGAGCACTAACATGAGGTTCTTTTGAGGCTCAATTGGGACATGTTGAATGGTGCATTTGTTCATGGTTCATATGCTTTAAATGCACTTAATATGATGCTTAATGTTGCTTAATGTTTGGTGTAATACTTTAGACTACTCATGCCTCTATACATACTTCCTTTGGGGACCTCTTGTGCACATTTCCATGCTTGTTATAACATGACATAGGGCCTGCCCACATGTATTGGTAGGCCATCTCTTGTGCACTTGGTTGGTGTTTGTTTGTGAATAACAATAAGAATGATGCTTCCTAATGCCTATTGTTTGTGCTCAATTGTTTGGATGCCTTTGCACACTTGTTTTAGGATTCAATTGAGATACTTTATAGGGTCATTCACCTCTGGCCTAGACCCTTGGATACCACTTTTTCATGCCTTCTCTTCCCTTTTGCTTGTATGCTAAGTAACATGCTTATAAGATTTGTTTTACTTGCATATTTTGAATGAACTTTGAAAGAGCATTTGTTGAAACTTGTATGACATTTCAATGATGATTTGAAGCTCTTGTTTATATCATTTCACCTCTGAACTTGATGCCTACACATGCTTACATGGCTTATATGTTGCACCTTTTACTTTATTTGCAAGTTACAAGTTCCTAAAAGATGTTTGGTGTTGGTTTGGCACCTTAATTGTTGTAACTTCCACAAGTGCAATAGCTTGAACACTTTCATGAGGAGTTGAAATCACTTGTGAACACTTAAACATGCATTCATATCTGATTTGATTCTTACTTCTATGTTTGTTTATTTTTGGTGTGAAGGAACATGCTTGTTGAAGTCATTTTCATACCTTAAATACATGTTGTAGGTTCTGGTCCTTATTATTTACATGCTTATATCACTCTTATATCACTTCTACTTCATCTCTTACTTCTTTCTTCCCCTTTTGAATCTTAAGACTTGTTTAAGTCTTAGATTTACTTTTGCACGTTCCCTTAGGCTTCCCTAATCTAACTTAATCTTTGGATTAGGATAGACATTCGAAGTTAATCCATGTATGCTAACATTAGGTAGAATTCCCTTTCTTAACCTTAACCATAAGGCCATCATTGTATGATAACATTAGGACCTAGTCTCCCCTTAGCATTTTCTTTCAAATTTGAGTCTCTCTTCTCTCATCTCAAAACAAAATAAAAAACATGTTATAAAGACAACAAGTATTGTACGCCGTGAGCCTTAAGTACATGGGAAATGGAAGGCGGAGGGTCTCCCTTCACCTTCCTAGAGTGTTTAGCATACGTCCCATTGGGGGCGACCATGTGACGCATTCGCTCCTATTTCATAGACTTTAGTGCAATATAAGTTACAAACATAAATAATCAAAACACTTTCTTCTAAAAGACAAAAACAAACAATTAACTTCTCTTCTCATCTCCCTCACTCCATTCATAAAGGATGTGTCATTTCCGTTCTACCGCAAACAGGTAAATGCGTAAGACTCCACACAATGAACGACAACACCTAAACTGCAAGAGCGCGAACGTTGACGTTTTCCACTTAAAAACACAAAACAACAAGACCCTGTTAGGTCGAACTACGACTGCTCTAACTTCCTCCTTCCGTTAAGATTGAGGATACGTAGGCACAAGACGCGACGTCTTGGTGAGCAAACTTCCCCCACAAAACCGTAGTCCTTCGAACTACGTCGACTCTGATTCTTCGTTCCTCCATGAAGATATGTAGGCATAGGATTACGATGATCCTTGTGAGTCCTTTTTTTTCTTTTTTCCCTTCTCTCCCCGTTTCTCCTTTTTCCTGTTCCGTTTCCAGTTGGCAGTTAAGCTTCAGATACCCTACACCCTTTGATCGATAACAACAAGCGTGGATTCCATTGAGTACGATGGATGCGAGGGGGTGCTAATACGTTCCTCTCACGTAACCGACTCTCGAACCCAGGCGATGGTAGCCATGACCATTCCTTTCCCTTTGTTGAGGTTTTCTTCGATCTTTCCTTTCAATGGGTCGGGATAAATAACGTTCGGTGGCGACTCTTTTGTTCCTTTCCGCCGGTTGATTTTCGCAGATGCGACAGGCATGACATAGAAGATTTGGATCCATTACTTTTACAATGATTTAGTCCACTATATTTAGTGATCACATGAGATCTTAAATTAAATACAAATTTGTCGAGGTAAGAATATAGACTATAATACAATCACATTGTTAATTAGTTATCTTGTTGCATTAGTAAAGTATTGGTTAATTTGGAAAATTAGACTAACCAATAATTGGAGTTCAGACCTAGATGTTATTATTGGATATATTGGGAGTAAAACTCTAAAACGCTAGGAGATATCTATGGAGTTAACTTCAAGAGGAACTCACATAATAAACTAAGTTTTCATAGAAGTTGAGAAGATTTAACAAGCTTTGAGGAAGGTGTTATGGGGAATAATAGTGGAATAAGGAAACACGAGTTTGCCAAGGAAAGTAGAAACAAAGGACTTTGATCATGATACCTAGTGAAGAGGTGACAATATAATTAGTCATAAATTTGAGAAATGTATGCTTATTTATTCTAAGTTTTATTGTTCTACTATTAAGTATGCATAATTAACAGATATAATCTTCAAACCAATTTAAAACTAGATTAAGACTCGCGCGATGTGTAACGCCCTTCTAAATCCCATATCAATTTTACGAATAAATTAATTGAAATCACCACGCAAGGATGTCACACTTCATAAAACATCACAAATATTCTGCTCCGTAACACGGGTTACCACAATACTGATATAATATACATAAACATACACTTTCATGATATTTATTTCAACTTCAATATTCAATTAAGAACATCGCAGCGGAATCATCAACAAATAAGTATTCTCAACTTTCAAACTAATGACATTTAGTCTCATAAAAGACTGGAAATAAAACTAGTTCAACACTCCAAAATCCTGACAAAACTTTAACATAATTATGGCATAAGAAAATCTAATCAAGCGCTCCCAACCCGATGTTACATATCAGAGTGATACACCTCTAAATTAACGGTAACTAATAAATGCTCCAATAAGCTATCTTCCTTACGTCTGCAGTTACTTCTGAGTATCAGCACGTTACCCACGTGGAGGCAACACTAAAAAAAAGGGGTGGGTAATCATAATTAATTATAAAAGGTATAAGAGAAAAGTAAACTTCAACAATTATAGTCTACACTTCAACAACATCAATATAACATATCCCCACACCTTCATACATCATGAATAGCTCACGCATAATTTTCATCACACTTTCACACATGATCACATAACAAAGCACAATTATATTCACATCATAATTCATCAACAAAACTCATGCAATGCCATATAGGATGTTAATACAACAACGCTGACACAATGCACGTGGTACCATAACATGAACACATAGGTTCACTTCACTCCTTGATCCCTACCATATGATCGATTCTTTCTTGGAACTGGAGTACACCAAACCACTACCACCACCATAGGTAACACTTCACTAAATCCCCGAACAAAGGATTTAGCTACTCGCACTCGAACCATCACCATAGGAAACGAGGCCACAATATAATTTAGAACATAAGTTCTACAACATGAATGCATGGACATATCAACATGCATGACAACATCATCAACATATCTATTCCAACAAAATAGCTGCACTCGAACCATCACCATAGGAAACGAGGCATACGACCACATTAGCACAAAAATACATTAATAAGGCATATAAACAATAACTTCTCAAACATAATAGGCTGGTAATTGATATTCAAACAGTTCGTATAACTGAACTATGCTATAGCTCTATTTTTTAGCTTCCCAACACTTCAAACGATGCATCAAACAGAGTTACAGATCTCAAGTTACAACACTTTTAATTCCCTATTGCCAGTTATTCGCCTCAGTCTCGCCTGGCGAATCCATTGCCACTCGCCCCTCGCTCGCCCGACGAACATGTCGCGGATCACATGCCTGGAGCTTGCCTGGCAAAACTCATAATGCTGCAGCTTTGTTTGCCTCGTCCTCACCTGGCGAACCACCTGCAAATTATTTGCCCCGTCCTCTCCTGGAGAAACTATCGAAGCTGTAGCTCTGTTCACCTCGTCCTTGCCTGGCGAACTACTCGTGAACCATTCGCCCGGAGCTCGCCCAATGAATTTTCACGAACCTGCTGTAGCGGTGAAAAATTGGAGATTAAGCTATTGATTAACTTAACTCACAAAGCAAGAGTCGTCACCGCTCTTTGTTGTTTCCAAAGGAATGAGAAAAGAACGAATAAAACCCACAAAACTAATAAAACAAAGAGATAAGGTACGAGGGTTGGTTATGCAAAGGGAATGTGTTAACACCCAAAACATCTTTAGTACTCTATAGGAACCTCTTGAAAATCTACATTTGGCATAAAAAGGGTTGTTTGCAAAAGATTAGGGAGATGAGAAGAGAAATATTTTTAAGATTTTTGTTTGACAAGACTTCCTGAGCCTCGTGCCTACATACCCACAAAGTGTAATGGAGGATCAAAACCTCGTAGCTCGTGGTAAAAATAACAAAAGTGTTTGTTTTGATTGATTTTAAATGAATAGACATTTTGTCATATTCAAGTGGAAACTCAACTTACTACCCACAATTAATGAGGAAGGAGCATTTGCATCATCTTGAGATGGACGACTTTTTCTTGGATTGAAATCAATAAGTCTATCACTCAACATCTAAGTGGAAAGTGTCATCACTTCACTACATTATTATGGAAGTATAGGAGTTGCATCACTACAAGAACACAACTAATGATCATCCTTAAGAAAAAGGTTTAAAAGGAAAAGGTGCACAAAGGCACAAAAGATTTGAATGAGTTTTATGTTTTTAAGTCCTTTAAATTTTTTTGATATGCTTAAGATGTCTTAGCATTTATTTAAGAAAAAAGATTTTGAAAATCACTTGACAAAGTCAAGGTTTATGAAGAAAGTGGTTCAAGTTTGAAAACAAGAAGGTTTTGAAATAGGAAGAAGATTTTGAAAATTTAAGAAGGGTAGGAGATGAAGAGACTATCCTAATGCATAAAATAAAGAGCAAGAAATAAATGGTCTCATTGCAAGGCAGCCTAAGAGGAAGCCTTTGTGTGTGTATTGTGAATTAACCAGGATCTATCCAGCACTTGACAAGAGTCAAACCAACATTCCATTCCTTTGGTGTAGACTATAAGCAACAAATACAGAATAAGACAAGCATCAGTTGAAAGAAGAACTCAAGTTATAAGGTCAAAGCTATGTATCAGAGCCAAGTCTTAAAAGGTCAACCAAAAGTCTCAAGTATCAGATGAATCCAATAGCATAGGAAAAGTAACCAAAGTCTATAGGTTCAAAAGTCAAACTCCAAGTCAGGCAAAGGATAATAACCAATAGTCCAAAGGTTAGAGAACCAAGTTTTTTTTAGAGTTTTTCCTTTATTAATGTCTTTAAAAGAAAAATAAAATGTCCAAGCTGACAAAGGAAAAAGAAGCATAAACATAAACAATATGAAATGTAAATGCTAAAAGTAAAAGCATAAAAGTAAATGGCAAGAAATTGAATGACAAGAAAATAAAGGTGCATAAAGTAAAGTTAGCATAATAATAATGTTAGTATTGATGTTAGAGTTAATGAATTGATTCGGGACAAATTTAGCGCTATATTAAGCAATCATAGCACAATCTATTAGGAAGATCATATTATGGAAGGTCAGTCAATAACAATTTATGTACCATACATGTTAGAGATATGGTAGAAACCATACTCTTAAAACATGTAGCACAAGTAAAAACCAAGGAGGGATCAAGCACTAAGGCAAGGAGATTAGTCCATTATATCAATCATCCTTCATGACAACTTAGGACAAACTTATGCATCAACCAAAAGTACCTCAAATGATCCATGATCAATTGGAAGGTAGATTTGAAATGATGAAAGTTCATCAAGCATCAACCCAAACTTCATGAACAAGATGGACTCTTAATTATCCAATTGATCAAGATAAAAAAAAAAGAAAAAAAGAAGGAGAAGGATATGAAGAGAAAAACCAAATTGAACCATGACTTGAATTCATCTATCATCAATTTCAATCACCTCTCTTGGTGGATTAAGGTGATAAACTTATCATCAACCCAAAATACTAAAAATGATCCAAATGATCATTTAGTAACAAGTTTGAATTGATTAAGATTCATCCAACCTCATCAACACCCAAAGTCCATTGAGATTAAGGAATATTTTGATCAAGAAGTTATGATCCAAGGCAGCCAGAAGTCAAACAAAATAAAATGCAATAATAAACAAATAAAATGCATGAAAATGATTTTAAATTAAAAATAAAAGAGAAAATGCAAATGAAACATCCAAATATCAGACAAAGGATCAATAAAATCAAGATAGGTCAGAAACAAGTCAATGATCATAAGATAATTTTTGAAGATTTTTAATCCGTATATAAGTATTTTTATAAATTAATTGAAATGCATGAAAAATATCTAATCATGAAATAAAATGTGAAAAAAGCAACACTATGTAGAAAATATTTTTTAGAAAATTATAGAAAAAAAATTTGAGTTAAAAAGGTTAAGGGAGTTATGGCGGAGGAAAGAAAGAGCGGAAAAAAGAGGAAAGAGGAAGAAGGAAAAGAACGAAGGAAGAAGACGATAAGAAGGAAAGAGAGAATCAGAAGGAAATACCACAAGGAGGTAGCCACGTGGAGGGAGAAATCCAAGAATTTGGATAAAGCTGAAGAGATAAGAGACATGTGGAGTAGAAGAGAGAGAGGGAAGCGTGAGGTATCTTCACTGATACCATGTTAACATGTGCATCATTAAACACTTCATAATGCAAAAAAGACAAAAAACGGAAAAGAAAAGAAAAACTGTATTATTATTTCCCTGAAAGAATTCAGTACAGATGGACCAATATATACAAATAAAAGTAACGGTCAAATCCATAAATATAGGAAAGACTTAGTATATTTTAACATTAACACACGTTAACTATAAGCATTGTTGCTTTCAAGGTTTCCCTTTTGTGTATAACCTTTTTTACACAATCCCCTTGTTTCCTATGACAGAATACAAGGGCATGACTGAGACTAAGTCGTTGAATTCAAAGAATTAAATAAAAAACATAAAGACTTCTAGTTTTTTTTTATCTTTTTCCTATCGACATACAATAACCTTTTCTTCTAGTGACGATAGTGTGTGTCTGTTGCATGTTCCAAATCATGTCTAAGGCTTTCTTTGGTTCAATTATTAAGAGAGGGAGAGAAAAAAGGAGAAATCAAAATCCCTCCTAAAAGTTTTGTATTTGAGCTTAAATAGGCCAATATACATTCAAGAAACTTGTAAGATGTTCTGTACATGAATATTATAACAAATCAACAGCAATGCTAAAATTTTTTCTAAAGGACTATTGACTTGTAGTTTCTGTAACTATATCTTTGGTAGTAATTCAGCCTTTTGCGATTATATATAGTGCATTAATATCCTATTGCAATTATATATAGGGCATTATATAGCATCTATATTTTTTTTGAAGAGATGGAAAAGTCATGGATTACATAGCCACAATCATCGATCGTGTATCAGCAAGGGATAAATTTTTTTATTGATTTTGCATTTAAAGGTGCAAAAGAAAACAACGTAGTAATATGCCCTTGTAAACACTATGGTTTTAGAATATCAAAGAGTATGAGTGAAATGTTCGACCACTTAATGTGGTCACCATTTCCGAAGGGATACACCACGTGGATTCATTATGGAGAGTCTTTTAACCTACCTAGTACTATCTCCCCTAGTACTACTCTAAATATGGTTGAACATACTATCATTGTCGAAGATCCTATTCAGAACATGATCAACGATGCATTTGGAGTTGATAGGAATCATGCTAATAAAATACCATCTGCATCAAATTTGGAGATTAACCAAGAAGATTATGTGATGCCAAGTGCAACTCAGGAAAAAATGAAGCCAAGGAGTACTATGAATTGGCTAGAGAAAGAGAACAACCTTTATATGAAGGGTGTAGACAATATTCAAGACTATCTTTTTTGGTTAAGTTGTACCGTATAAAATGTTTATGTGGATTGAGTGCGAAGGCAATGACAATGATTTTAGAGTTAATAAAAGATGCATTTGAAAATGCAAATATTCCAAGTTCGTTCTATGACGCCAAAAAATCAATCACAAAACTTGGTTTGAATTATGTAAAGATACCCGCATGTCTAAACGGTTGTATACTTTATTGGGGAGAAGATGAAGAGAGTGAGACTTGCAAAAATTGCAACACTGCAAAATGGAAAACAGATGAAGAGGTTAATGTTAACAAGAAAAATAAGAAAGTTCCTGCCAAGGTTCTTCGTTCTTTTCCATTAAAACCTCGATTACAGAGATTATTTTTGTCATCAAAGACGGCCGAGGATATGAGGTGGCATGCAACATATACTAACAATGATGGAATGTTGAGGCATGCTAGAGATTCGGAAGCTTGGAAGAAATTTGACTCGACACATACTTGGTTTTCATTTGATCCGTAAAATGTGAGACTTGCATTGGCTAGTGATGGTTTTAATCCATTTGGTGTGATGAGTACAAATAATAGTATTTGTCCAGTTGTTCTCATTCCATATAACACTCCTCCATGGGTTTGCATGAAGCATACATCGTTTATAATGTCAATGATAATTCCCGGTAAAGAGGCACCAGGAAATAATATTGACATCTACTTACAACCCTTAGTCAAAGAGCTAAAGGAGTTATGGACAAATGGCGTGGATATATACGATTCTTTCAAGAAAGAGATGTTCAAGTTACATGCGAATTTGATGTGAACGATTAGTGACTTTCCATGTTTGGGTGTACTTTCTGGGTGTAATACATACACCAGACTTGCTTGTCCATCGTGTAACTTTAAAACTACATCTATCTGTCTCACAGCTAGTTGTAAATGGTGTTTTATGGGTCATCGTCGTTTCCTTGTAGACACATGTTTAGATTGAACAGGATTCGCTTTAACGGTGAACTAGAAATGCGGAGTCCACCGGGAATATTATCAGGACATGAAGTTTTTGAAGAGGTTAAAGATACTGAAGTCATATTTGGTAAAAAGCCAGTGAAAGAAAAATCGGTAAAAAGAACACGTGAGGGACAACCTATAGAAGGTGATAGTACACAACGTGTTCCTACACAAGGTCATCCTCAACAATGGAAAAAGAAAAGCATATTTTTTGAACTTCCATATTGGAAGGATAATCTTCTGCGCCATAATTTTGATCCGATGCATTTTGAGAAAAATGTGCGTGATAATGTCATATTTACTTTACTAAATGATAAACAAAAGAGTAAAGACCATTTTAAAGCTAGAAAAGACCTTCAAAATATGGGCATAAGACCTGATCTTTGGCCTGATGAAAATGGTAGAATTTCTCCGTCGGCCTTTAGTCTAACGGTTAATTAAGATAAAAGAATTTTTTTTAACAATTTTAAAGAATATTAGGGTGCCTGATGGTTATTCAAGCTACATTTCTAGATGCATTGACTTGGTAAATCTCAAGGTGAATGGAACGATGAAAAGTCATGATTGTCATATATTAATGGAACAACTTCTACCATTAGCCATTCGTACAACATTACCTCATGAGATTTCAGCAGTATTGATTGAGTTGTGCTCATTCTTTAGACAATTATGTGGTAAGGTAATTAAAATTGAAGACTTGGAAAAATTACAAAACCAAATTGTCCTCACTTTATGCCACATGGAAATGTTATTTCCTCCCTCGTTCTTCACTATTATGGTTCACTTAGTTGTTCACCTTGTTGAAGAATTAAACTTGAAGGTCATGTTCATTATCGGTGGATGTATCCTATTGAAAGGTAAACTATGTGATTTTGTTGTAATCATACTAACTTAGAAAGTATATTTTTTTAACCGATACTAATGTGGTTCAATAATAGGTACTTGGGAAAACTTAAATCACATGTACGTAATAAGGCAAAACCAGAAGGGTCTATTGCGGAAGGATACCGTTTCGAAGAGATTCTTACATTTTGTTCAAGATATCTAGACAACATTGAAACTAGATGGAATCAACTTAGACGTGTAGATGATGATCCTATTGGTGGTATGCAAACAGGTTCACGTGTAGCAGAATTATTTTCTAGAGTTGGAAAACCTGTGGGTGGATCTTCTATTACACTCTAACACCAATTGAAAAGTTGAAGGCTCATAGACACGTTTTAACGAATTGTCCAATAGTTAACGACTATCTAAAGTAAGTAGTTTCATTCCATTTAAGTAGTTTCATCTACACTATTAAGGTTTTTTTTACATCTAATACCGAATAACCAAATAGGCAGTTCCGAAGTATTACTCAGAAACAAATGAGGCATGGTCAAAGAAGTGTTGCTGAGATAGACAAGAAGGTTCATAGAGAGTTTGCTCATTGGTTCCGCAATCGTGTGAGTTTTCATACAAAAATATATGTTTCTATTGAATTTGTTTTTGATAATAACAAGACTAATTGGATGTTGTATCGTGTATAGATTTGCAACAATCTTGACAGCATTGATGGACCAGATAAAGATGTTCTCATTAGTCTTGATCATGGCCCTTTTGATAATGTTAAAAGTTTTACCGCGTTAAATGTCAATGGGTTCAAGTTTCGAACATTGGAACGAGACAATCATTTAAAAACTCAAAATAGTGGAGTTTTTGGTATGTTTGGGACACGAAGTTATTCAAGCAATAGTGATACCCAAATGAGATTTGGAGGGGTCCCTTACTATGGAAGATTGATAGACATTATCGTGCTTTCCTATAATGGCTTCACAATGCACATGTTTAAATGTGAATGGGCTAATACCACAAACCCAAGAGGCATTAAGATAGATAAGTTGGGTTTTACCTCTATAAACTTTGCAAGACTACTACATAATGGGGAACATGAAGATAATGAGTCATACATTCAAGCGTCAGAACCTCAGATGGTTTTTTATGTGGATGATGAGAGTGAACAAGGATGGAGCATACCTATTCATTTGAAGCCAATAGACTTGTATGACATGGGTGGAAATGATGAAGTTATGACACCCATTGAGCCATATCCATCACAAAATTTGGAACAAATTTTTTCTAATAATGATCCTGGAACTTCAGCGGAAAATGATGACAATAATTAAGATATAGTTTTTTATTGAT
The DNA here is from genome assembly GCA_022829125.1 of Lathyrus tuberosus. Lineage (NCBI taxonomy): Eukaryota > Viridiplantae > Streptophyta > Magnoliopsida > Fabales > Fabaceae > Lathyrus > Lathyrus tuberosus. The sequence goes on from JALAZF010000104.1 coordinate 10,987,026, forward strand.
AAGAAGTCTAGCTTGTTTGTAACTCGTGTGAGACTTATGTTTTTTTGTTTCTTATCCCTAATTAATGTATGAGTTTCTTACTTTTTAAGTTGATTCATCGTTATAAAATGAAGTACCAACGTATGACATTGTTACTCTATGTTTTATTGCATAATTTATCTTTTAATTTATTGTGTTTATGTTATGTTTATTAAATTTGTAGTCATGATTGATGTTACTCTTTGTGATAATGTTATATTGATTAAAGTTGTAGTCATAATTTATCTTTTAGTGTACTGACTTGTTTATCACCTATACTTGTAGTTGAAATTCGTTGTGAAATAATGAATCCATCATATGAAGATATTCGTCGCAAAATAATCGAAGAGAATAAGAAAAAGATGCGGGCTCTCAATCTTACTAAACTCTCTCAATCCCTTTACAAATCACCTTCGTCTTCTTCAAAACCATCATCGGTTAGTAATATATTCTCATATAACTAATAATATCAATAATGTTTCAAAAATAATTAATTGTATTGATTGTTGAATGTTATTCACTGATGCATTTTATTTAGTCTGTGAAGGGTCGTCCGAGGTTTGTACAACATGGAGAGCTTGAAGTAAACAAGAAGCACCTACGTTCAACGACAACTAAAAAATAATCAATAACCTCTCCGCCAATCCAAACTACAATAACCCCTCCACCAATCAAAACTACAATAACCCCTCTGCCAATCCAACCTACAATAATCCCTCCGCCAATCCAAACTACAATTGAAGATGTTGTGGTAGAAGATGCGGATGGAGATGTTGAGGTAGAAGATGAGACCGAAAATGTTGTGGTAGGAGATAAGACTGAAAATGTTGTGGTAGGAGCGAGGCTGAAGATGTTGTGGTAGAAGTTGGGACTACAGATGTTGTTCGAGTGGCTAGGTCTGAGTATTGGGATGTAAATGTTATTAGTAAGTAATTTAAGGTTAAAGTATCTGTAAATAATTTAATTTTTTACATAGTTGAGTTATGACATTAATTTGTTTACTTTTTTACGTGATAGATGAGGAGAGTTATGTTTCAAACACACATTTATGTGTGAAAGACTTGATTGCGAAATCAGAGCCTGATGGAACATGGATAATACTTGAATGGGATAAAACTCATCGTGCAGTAGGACCGACGGCTGGTTTATTAGCACGGTATTTAGGTATACTTATTAGAATGTTTAAAGACTTTCCCATAATGTTCAAGAGTTGGAGGGATATTCCAATGGATAAAAAAACATTTTTTTATGATTCAAAGATAAAGGTATCATTAATAAACAATTACATGTTTTGTAAATTAATTTTATGGTGATTATCATTTGCTTTATTAACCAATTTTTATTCTTATGGTTAGCTCCACTTTAATGTTGATGATGGGCGTGACAAAGATTACATACTTGCTTCTGCTGCACAGAAATGGAAGGATGCTCGTTGTCAATTGTTTCAAAGATTTTATAGATGGGATCTCACTTTGGAGGAAAATCTTCAGAATTATCCAAAATGCAAAGGGATTGAGGAAAAAGATCGGGCTGTTTTTGTTCAATATAGACGGAAAGAAAAAACACAGATAATATTAGTGTTTTACTCGTATAATTTATTTTTAATATATAAGTAATGCATTGTATCTTATCCCTATCTATAATGCGTGTTTTTTTGTTACCAATGTAGAGAATAGCAAAACAAAATGCCCAAAATAGAGGAAAATTGAAGATTCCGCATACACTTGGATCTAAGTCGCTTGCAAGGAAGCAACATGAGTTGGTATGTCTAAATCTCTATATTGTTGATTGTATGTTTGATAGTACAAATAATTAATATTCGTTCTTATTTGTAGGAATCGAGAGATAGACGATCATACAGTAGAGGAGAAATGTATGCAATTTCGCATAAAATGTCTGACGGGCCTTTTGTCAACGAACATGCACACAACAATAATGTAAGTACAAGTCAATTCTTTTGAAATATTTGTTAGTCTCCTTAAGGCTTGAGAAAAAATCAAACCTTTTGGCATCTCTTAGAGGTGGGGAGAATCTGTCTGAAAATCAAACATTTTCCAACTGCAGTTTCTTGCTTCTCGGTTCTTTCTCCCTCCAGCTTTCTGTCTCCTATTTATTTTTTGTGCCAAAGCCAACAATCTATGAATGTGATTGATTATAAACAATTCTTTAGATTAGTTGGTTTTTTTATCATGTTGCAAGTTAAAGACAAAATGTTAAGCAGAGAAAAAAATTATTTAACATTGATAACAGTCATTAAGGTAATTCACTAAAACGTTTATTAGAAAAAGTTGTATAAACACCGCCACTGTATATAAAGAAAAAATATATATCAGATCATACACACTAACTATTATAAAATGAATAGGAGATAACAATATCACAGGAAAAAGGACCAAAGCAAGTTAAATTAGGAAAATACCAAAGAATAAAACAACATACATACATACATAACTTTCGAGTACAAAACCAGAAAAACGGTTACTATAACAGTACTACCAATAGAGTACTAACCTTGAAGCCACGAGCAATGCCTGCATTTATGATCAAGTCAGGCTCCAATGCTTGAATAGCGGCATATGTTACAAGGGCAGATGATATTGTCCCCACACTATCAACCCCTTAAAAAATGAATCAATCCAAGACTCAACAAATTATAACCACCAACAGAAAACTGCCACTTACCTTCTTCCCTTTCATCCAAACAATAGGAAAATGAAATATTCAACTTTTGTTTACCTATCCTAGTAAAATACCTAGAACTTGTTTGTTGGAACTTGAAAGTGATGTTGGTATGAAAAAAAGTTGAAAAAGAAAAGACATCCTTACCAGAATTTGGATCTTTTCTCGGCCAAATCAAGTTTAAATTGAGATCTTTGTATTTCCCATGATAACGAACCCAAGGAACACCTTGTGGAAACCTGTAACATTGTGACATATCCCAATCAATTTAAACACCTGAAAAGTAAATATTCATTTTTTACATGTATAAAGAATAGATTATCTAAGAAAATTCTTAATTGGCGTGTCTCCTGTCCTACACCAGTAAAACATGATACGTGTCCGACAATTCAGATAAAAAAAGACTCATACATCGGTGTCCTACATCAATAAAACACAAAACGTGTCTGACAATTCAGATGAAAAAAGAATCATATATCAGTGTCCTACACCAGTACATCACGACATGTGTCCAACAATTCAGATAAAAAATATTCTTATTGGTGTCCTACATCAATAAAACACGACACGTGTCCGACAATTATGATTAAAAAAGACTCATATATCAGTGTCCCACACCAGTAAATAGTGTCCGACAATTCATATAAAAAAATTACTTATATCAGTGTCCTACATTAATAAAACACTACACGTGTCTGACAATTCAGATAAAAAAGACTCATATACCGGTGTCCTACACCATTATAACACTATTGTAGTAGCAGTACTATGTCTGTGATATGTCACCTTGACGAGCTTTCAAGTGAGTACAGTACTAGTGCTACAGTTAAATTCTGTCACAGTTAGTTTAAAACTCATTAGTTTAACAACTAAATGTCTGTTTTTAATGTCAGTGAGGATTTATTTCATTCTCACAAATTATTGAATTCAAGAAAGTCATGATAACCGAGTTGTCAATATGTTTATTTCACTTTCAAAGCCTAATGTATGTCTTAAGTGGTAGTACTAATTGAAATTTTCAAAGTAAAAGTAAAGTGAAATTTGAAGTAACTTGGAAGGAATAACATGCATGAAAATAATGACATTTTTATGAATTATAGGTAATATCTACTGAAAAGCCAACACTGAAAAGTTCCAACCGTGAGATGTTTACTTTGAGTAAATTAATGTTCAACAGGTTTTTGAAATACAAAGTTACTAAGTATCTAACAAATAAATGATTTAGTAGATTATTTCACGCAAATTAAAATTTTGAACATGATATTCCATAATTTTCAACATTCACAAACTTTGAGCACCAACCACATGTACTTACTATACATATGTGGTCACGGTTCTGTTATTGAGTGATGATATTCCTTCTTGTTATAGCTGTTGGTTATGTATGTCTTAACCCCACATGTTACAAATGCAAACAAAACTTTCAGCAGAACCCTTTTTCCACACAACAGTGTTAATATTGTTGGACTTCACAGAATGGGGTCTTGGCGTGCCTACAGACGTCATCAGCAGCTACCATTTTTTAAACTTTTAACATATCTGATCAATGCCCTGTTAATAATTCAATGAAAAAAGAAGTAAAAGGAGAATAAAAACCACAGGTTTTGCTTTTGGAGTTGGAAGTACTAGTATATCTTGTTCTGTTATTGATAACTCTACTGACTAAAGGCTTGGGCTTTATTCCTTTAGCTTGCCTCATTCATTTTTTTATGATAATTGTTCACCTTTTTTTTCAATTGAAATTCAAGTGTCTCTGTGATAACTCTACTTTACCTTTGTGATGTTTTTAATACTACCTCTGTTTAATAATTTTGAAGGCAAGTCGTACTAATTTTAAATTCTTTTTCTTGGTAAGTAACACAACACAAATCTTTTCTCACTAAGATGTTACCCTTTATATTTTAAAAGTTATTTATATTCTATATGAGCACTGTAATGGTTTATCTCACGGATGAATATATAGATAAATAGAGTTTTTAGTGATTATGATGTAGCTTTCATATTTGTAAAGGTTGGTTTAGTTCTTGTTTTGAACTAATACTACGTGAAAACCTTTGTTCATTTCAGATTGCTCAGTAGGGTTATATATTACTATATTGACTATTGTTGACAGTGTCCTGTTTATTGACAGCTAAAGCTTACTTGTGTATTTAGCTATGAGCTATTGAAGATATTATTCCTTCGCGTGGTTAAAATCTGTAATGGCACTAATGTCGGTTTTGATTACCTGCCTCTTTATTCTTCCATTCATATAGAATGGTAAAGCTGTGTGCATCATGATCCTTGTTATATAAACAGTAGCTTAATTTGCTCTTTTGCAGGTGCAGGAAAAATTACAAGCTGCAATTAAGGATTCCGTGTCTGAAAATGAGGTATTTCAGAAAGTATTTAGAAAAGAACATCTTGGACATGTTCGTAGTATGGGACTTGGAGTTACGCCATCTCAGATTAATAGATCTACGAGATCGTCGTCTTCTTTTGAAGAAAATGAAAAAAATAAAGGAAATGAAAAAAGAAATTAATGCGCTTAAAGAACAGAATTCAAAAATTGACGACTTGATGGAGGCAATCACATTCTTAAAGGAAAGGGACAATGCTAGGAAAGCAGAAATTGAATTCTTAATGCAAATGCAAAATTCTAGTGGAAGACAGGTATGATTTTTATGAAATCTATTATTAATTTTAAAATATATAAGTTTAAGATTGATGGTTCATTCTAGTGGAAGACGTTCTTCTAAGTTTAATACTTTTTTCAGGGATTAGAGTCATCTGCTGATGGTAGACGTTCTTCTGAGTCAAACTACCGAATTGCAGATAATGTATCATCAAGAAAGACAAATTAGACTTTGATATGCTTTTCTATGTACTTTTTTAGCTACATGTTGATGGTAGACGTTCTTATGAACTTCTTTTTTTTTATGTATTTTTGGCTTTATGATGCTTATTATTATAAGATTAGGATATTATGATTATGGATATTACATGATTATGATATGATATTGCATAATTATGATCATGTATATTACATGTTTATAATTGAATTTAATTTTACTATGTTAAAAAGTAATATAGAAAATCATATAAAAAAATAAAGAAGTATTAAAAAAATAATATTATATTTAAAAATATTTTAATAGATAATAATAAAAATAAATAAAAAATATAAATAAAATAATACTATACACAAAGTTATGACGGTTGGTAACCGTCGTAATAAAAAAAACAAAAATCATTAAGAAAATTACGGCGGTTGTAACAGTCGCAAACAACGATATAAACATGAATCAAATGAAAAGTTACAAGAGTTGTAACCGTCGTAATGAACAATAACACAAAAACGTTAGAGAGTTACGTCATTTATAACCGTCGCAATCAACCATATAAACATGTATCAAACGGAAAATTATGACAGTTGTAACCGTCGCAATCAAAAATTAAAACAAAAATTAGGAAGCAGGTTAAGACGGTTGGAAACCGTCACAATGTATATTTTACGTCAGTTAGATACCCGTCGTGAAAATAACGGCGGTTTGTATGACGATTTTCACAACCGTCGCAAAATGGCCTCGCGACGCACGTTTCCGCGACAGTACTAAAATCGTCGTTACTTACTTATTGCGACGGTTCTAACCGTCGTAATATGCTAAAATGAATCTTCGTAATTTGCCATTTTTCTTGTAGTGAGACACCCTTTTCAACACAATATTCAGTCAATATTCATGACTGATCCTAATACTTGAATTTGCTTAATAGTTTCATCCAAGAACAATATACAATTCATTACCTACGGGTTTCTGAATATATAAATCTATGTCAGCCACAATGTATCAAACTGATACAAAGGGTGACTTACAACACAAGAAAGTACACGACTCTCAAAACTCTAAACCCTTATTTTATTTTACAAAAGTCTTGTCAAGGTCTACTTCTTTTGTCCTAGGTCTTGGTCTTCCTTTTATAATCTCCAGCTGTCCATGGGCTTCAAAATCTCTGTTCAGTCATTTCTTGATCCATGTTCTAATTGCGCCTTAAATCTTGGAACATATCTGCAACAACCTGCTGTATCAGACCAAGATGTCGAGTCCTCAAGATAGGACATCTTGTTTAACATGTTTTCTTTTAACAAATTTCTTCATGTTATGATATCTTCTTCAACATCATGTTTTACCAAACTTTAGTCAAATCTTAGAGTCTTCAATCTCCCCCTTTTGACAAATTTTGTCTAAAATTCCTTTTGCACAATAAACCTAGGAGAACAAGGAGAGAAGGAGTAGAAAGTCCTGAAGTCATTTCAGCCAGCCTATAACGAGTCTAGCAGAAAATAATGTGACTCCTGGAAGCTTTCATTCTTCCTGTCCAGCTATTTGGATGGTTTACACAGCACACACCACTTGTTGCATGTCGTGTACCCTTTGTCTTGGTGTACATGAGGAAGAAGATGCACAACACTCCCCCTCAAAACCAGTCCCAATTTACCATCCTCCATTATCCAGATCAGGGCTCAGAGAACCAAACCCTACCTTTGGATAACTCAGAACACAAGACACAACTGTGTTCATAACTCAGATCATAAGACACAAAAAGAAAACTCAGATCAAGGAGAACTGGGACACAGACAGGATGTTAGAACATCTTATCCAACATCCTTGCAAAAAAACTACAAGAATGGACTCCACAAACAAAAAGAGATCAGTCATGTGTTGTAAGAAACACCACACAGCTGAGGTGGACACACAACCTTGCTCCCCCCTTTTAGCCAAAAATTGACAAACGTAACCAACACAGTTCCAGACCCAAACAGTACTCACCCAAACCCGGACAAATGCCATAACCTTCCAACCCTCCAAAAGAGACAACCTGACACACAAGAGGCAGCGACCCCCTTTAAATACCCCAGCAGTTTCATTAGGAATTAATGGTCCATAGAATTTACCGAAGAACAGTTCAATGAAGATATAAATTGAGGTAGATAACTTCATCATAAATGACTGTGCACCGCCTAAATCAGATTTGACTATTTTAGCTTTAATGAGAATCGTCCAAGGAATGCACATTTACCAAGAAACATGTTTTGCACGCATTCTCTAAGGCACGTTCTCCGCTGTCCATGGAACACTGTCCAAAAGAGTTACTTGGAGACAACCACAAGTCCTAAACAATGTCCTGACACCTGGTCATACTTTTTCTATTCTCTCTTATAGCCTCTGAGGCATAGTCTCAGTGCCTTCCAATAACCCCAGCATACTCCTTTCAACCAGAATTAAAAGAGACTAACCAAGATGTTAAGACATTATGTCTAACATCTCCCAACAAGGACTCCCATGAACCTTATCCATTCTGCAGAGAAACATAAATTCTCCCCGACAATACCCAATCTTATTTCTCAGGTCTCTCCTAAGAATTAAGAACAAGTTGAAATAAGCCAATAGCCTTGACAAATCAAACTCCCAAGCAGAGCTGACTAAGCCAAATGGATCAACATCTCACTATGTCAAGACATCTTGCCTGACATCACAACCTCACAAGAATCACATAAGGATTTTCATGCTCATACGTGAGAAAAATATCAGGATCACACTCCTTGTACCATAACCAAAGAACTTTGGATTGAGACCAAATAACACCATTGATCACTCTCCCCCTGAACACATACACACATTGTACCAATCCCTCTTGAATTTTACAGCCATAGACAACCTTGTTCTTGAGAATAAATCCAATCAACCTGGAATGCTCACATCCATGAATTCTCTTAACTCCTTGGTAAGCCAAAATATCATTTACATTTGGAAGACATCAAACCCCTTCTCCATATGAAGAGTTATACAACTTCAGCCTGATTCCTTCTCAAGATTTAGCCTGATACAATCTTTTAAAGTGCTACTTCCAGCAGAACCTATCATTAGAGTCCACACAGTCATGACCACTAGTTCTACACCATGCTCAACAATGACAGGATATAACCCTAAAGCTGAAAATCAAACTCAGTTATCCTCCAAGAATAACCAGTAGCAGAAATCATGTTCCAACATCATTTAGGACATCAGTCTCAATCAGAGGAGTCATGAACTTTGATTCTTGAAACACCAAACACTGGACTTACCATTCTTACTCCTCCAAGGTATCCATGAAGATCTTAATATGATACACACGTGTATCAACTTAACCTTCACACACAACAGAGAAACACTGAGGAAAATACACTCTCATAAAGCTTCTTACCAGAAGCTGAAAATGTAAACATGCTATCTGATGTTTAAGGACATCAAACATCCATAAGCACCTTGGAATTTCATGTATCTCAACAGAACACGAGTTCCATGTTCTAATAGACTTGAACTTTATATTCAAGTTTGAGGAAACAACTTGATCAGTCACCATTTGTGCTATAATTTTCATTGTTTTATCAACATTAATCCAGGTGATTTGTATGGATTGGCTCGTGTTTTATCAGTAATTTGATTTATTTTCAGTAAGGTTTAGTGTGTCATAAATTATGAGTTTCTCAAGGATATTTTACGCTTTTGGTATATCAGCAGGTTAAATACAGGTTTAGGAACTCAGAGGATCGAGTACGAGATGCAAAACCGAGCCAGAGCAAGAAAGCAGTGGAAAAAGTGAAGAAAATGCAAGTCTGCTGCCCATACGCGTAATACCTCAGTTGTTACGCGTATGGACATTCCTCGTACCCGTATGATACGTAATTGAGCAGAGAAGTGAAAATTTCATGCTTCTTCCCATACACGTAACACTCTGGGAAATACGCGTATGGGTTTGTCTGAATGGTCGGCCCAGATGCATTACGCGTAGGGTACCTAGCACGTGGAGAAGGCATTACGCGTAATAGTCTTGTCATTACGCGTAATGAAGCCCAAAATAGCTGAAGGCCCAGAAGCTGACTATTTAGTCCCAAAATGCTATTTTTTAAGGGTTGGACGATTTTTCAGAGGAAATAAGCGTTTTCGAGGCTGGAGAACTCAGAATTTCAGATTGGATTCGTATTTTCAAGAGTGTTTCACGATTGAAGATTGATGCCTTCCGATTCTGTAATGACAACACTTTCTTCGTTGATTTTTATTTCTGTTATGAGTAGCTTAACCCCCCATTTCTAGGGGGTTGACCCTGATTTTGAATGTAATGAATTCATATTATTTTATGCAATGACAATTTAATTTCCAGAATCGTTGATTTGTTCTTATATCCGTTCTTAATGCTTAAACCGTCGGAAAAATGGATTTTGAATGTATATGAATAATTTGAGCTGGACAGCAATTGTTTGTTGATCTGAATAAGAACATAGGATAATAAATATCACCTAGGACTAGGGATACTTTATCTTAACCGGAAATTCTTGATATTTGCATGCTTGATCATAACTGTAATTACCTATGGACTTAGGTTATGAATTCAAAGATCTTTTCACTAAGGACTTAGGGTTAGATGCCCTAGAGAACCGATATCAATTGTTATGGGATCTGTGATTGCATTGATAAGTCGAAATTGTTACAGGAAGAATCATTCACCAAACCCTAGAAATCTACTGATATCTGTTTATCGTTTAACTATTTTATTTGCTTTCTTTATTTGCAATTGTCGCTTTAATTTAACCAAACCAAACAAAACCCCCAAAGCTTTTGTTTAATTGAAATTGTCTTAGAACTTTGTATCATCAAGCAGTCCTCGAGATTCGATATTCAGGATTTTCCCTTTATTACTACAATAGGCAGAATAATACACTTGCTATTTTCCTATCAAGTTTTTGGCGCCGTTGCCAAGGATTGCCAAAGATAATAGAGTTCACAGATTTATTTCAATTAGAATTTTGTTGCTCTGCAACTAAAACTTTATTTTCTGTTTATTTTATTTTTATTTTATTCTTATTGTTACTAATCTATGTCTAATCTTTATATACGACGTAAGCCCTCAGCTGATTTTTCTTTTGACGCAGAACCAGAAAGAACGTTACTCGCTAAGCTCGGACAAGCTAAAAGAGAAATACTGGAAGCATCAGGTTCAGAACCGGTAAATTCTAAACCGGAAAAAGAGGAAGAAGTTTCTGTCCATTCTGAGAATACTGACTCAAAAGCCGATACAGACACAGAGACACAATCAGAGATTGTGATAATGGCTGGAAATCAACCAACGGAGAGACTTCTGGGTGACTATGGAGGAGCGAATGCTCCAACTGGGCGGTTGACCATAGTGAATCAACCAGTCAATGTAGCACACTTTCAGTTGTACCAGACTATGATCAGGCAGCTTGAAAAGAGACCGTTCACCGGAAAAATAAATGAAGATGAAACAAACATCTGTAACAGTTTCTTACAACGAGCAAAAACTTGAAGATCGAGGGGCACTCAGAAGAGGCGAAGAATCTAAGGATGTTTCCATTCAACTTAGCAGAAGATGCTGAAGAGTGGTTTTACTCCCTACCTGCGGGAAGTATAACTACTTGGGAAGAAATGGAGACAACATTCCTGAATGAGTATTTTCATGCTTCTATTTACATTCGCAAGCGATACGACATTGTGAATTTTAAACAGAAGGGAGGAGAATCACTTGGGGATGCATATAAAAGGTTCAAAAGGTTATTGGTCGCTTTCCCAACTCACAACATGGATCCTACTGAACAGATCCAAATGTTCGTGAATGGGTTAAGGATGAAGACTAAACAACTAATTGATACAGCTGCCAGTGGCTCATAAAACTTTACAACAGCCACTGGTATCAAGAGGATAATAGAGGCTATAGCAGCAAATGAACATTTGGAGCTGTACGACCATAGTGTGAGTAAACTAGAAGGGATCATTGATATAAAGCTGGCGGATCAGGTGGTAAAAATGGAAGATCAGGTCACTGCTGAGGTAGAAAGAAGATTGAAAGAGATGAATGTGAATACCCAAACTGTCGCTCAAGTTCAAACTGGTCAAGCTGTAAATTGTGAGATTTGTAATGGACCCCATTTCACTGCACATTGCGTTGTGACTGCGCAACAAATTGAAGAGATTAAGTTCCTGAAGAAGAATAATCCCTATTCTAATACTTATAACCCAGGTTGGAAAAATCATCCAAACTTTTCCTGGAAAGATCAACAAGGAAATGTTCAAGAACAGGGTCCACCACAGTATCAGAACCAACCACAACAACAGGTACCTCAGAAAGCAGAGTGGGAGATAGCGCTTGAAAGGATGGCAACTCACAATATGAAATTCCAAGAAGATACCCAAAACTATCAAAGAAACACTACAACATCTATAAAAATCTTGAAGTTCATATGAGTCGGATAGCTCAGCAACTTACCAATGTCCAAGCACCAAGTACCCTATCGAGCGCAACTGTGACAAATCCAAGAGAGCATCAGAACGTGAATGCCATTATAACCTAAAGTGGTAAGTCAATTGGGGAATCTGAAGCAGAAGAAAAAGAAGAGGAAGGATAGTTTGAGGTGGAATTGGAAATCAAGGACCATCAGGAAAAACAGGAAGAAGTTTGATCACCTGTGAGACCCACTGAAGAATAAGTTGAAAAGAAAGAAAAACCAGTGATTAAGTTGCCTTACCATCTGAGAGAGACTAAGAAGGATCAAAGAGAAAAGGAATTTGAAAGATTTAGTAAAATGTTCAAGAAGTTGGAAGTCAATATGCCATTCTTTGAAGCACTTGAGCAAATGCCAGTGTATCAGAAATTCATGAAAGATGTTATCAACAAGAAGAAACCCATCAGAGATGAGCAGTTTGTCCTGTAGGAAAAGTGTAACATAATCTCACCAGAGAGCAGAATCCTAATCAAGCAGAAGGATACGGGTTCGATAGCAATACCGTGCACTATAAAAGACACAATGTTCAAGAAGGTCCTCATTGATTCGAGTGCGAGTGTGAACCTCATGCCATTATCCATTTATAAGAAGTTGGGTGTTAGAAAGGTGAGGGATGTGGGAAAAAAGTTGAAATTCGCTGATCACCCGACTAAGCGATCATATAGGTTGGCGGAAGATGTGCTGGTGACGGTGGATAAATTTGTTTTTCCAGTTGACTTTGAAATAATGGACGTTCCAGAAGACGAAGAAACACCTATTATTCTTGGTCGACCGTTTTTGCTCACGAGTAGGTGCAATTTTCATATTGAAAAAGGCACTCTGACATTACGATCTTTTGATGAGGAAGTAACTTTGAAGGTGTTGGATAACAAGAAGGAAGGTGAAGCTGAATACAACAAACCTTTGGTTGGAATGATTAAAACAGTGGAAGGAAGTAGCCGGATGGATGATGTTCGACTTACAGGCTAAGTTGGATGCCCGTCGAGCCATGCAATGTTAAATGAAGAGCTGCTTGGGAGGCAACCCAAGGGAGTTTTATTTTAATTTGAGTCCTTTTAATTATCAATTTAGTCGTATTTTACATGTTTTCGAGTCTGGTTTGTCAGAGGAACCCCAAATTCCGATTTTTAACTTAGAAAAAATTGAAAAAGTAAAAATTTTTGAAAAAATGGAATGCTACAGCCAATACGCGTAATGCTACAGCTGTTACACGTAACGCTTAGCAAAAATGGGGTCCTCTGGTGGTTTTCGTATCATACGCGTAATCCACCTCTTACGAGATCTGGCATTACGCGTATCAAAGTTGTTACACGTACGTTACGCGTATTGGCCATAAATACGTGATCTATTACGCAGAAGCCAGAATTGCACTAAAAATTTCTTCGTACCATACGCGTATTGCACTCCCAATACGCGTAAGGCTTGCGTATCGTACGCGTATCAGTTTTTCAGGTTGTTTATATATTTTTTCATACAGTTGTGTCATTTTCTTTTTTTCTGTTACGCAACTCTCTCGTATTACTCTGTTTCTTTGTTTCCCTTCTCGTTTTTCCAGTTTACAGACTCAACAGATGGCCCAATCGACTGAAGAAGTTCAGATTTTTCTTTCTGACGATCATGAAGAACGGCACAATCAAATCCGATCTCGCACTTTTATCGAAGAAAATCAATGGGTTCTCAAGGAGAATGAGTTTCCAGATGTTACAAAGGTTCTGAAGAAGCAAAAACTGACGTATCTGAATCAGAATATCAGGGCGGTGGCGATGGATTTGGTATTGGAGTTCTATGCAAATGCATACAGAGTACTAGGTAGACCAGGTGAAATTGATGGTACTGAAATGTTTTCGTGGATCCGCGGAAAGCCAGTCAAGTATGACTGGAAGACTGTCAACAATGTGCCAAAATGTAAATTCAATGAATCTCACTGTCCGTTCTTCGACATGAAGTATTCAGACAAGAACAGATGGTCGTATGACGACATGAAAAGTTTGATTGCGAGACCAGGCAATGATTGGCACCGGACATCAAAGGCATTTCCATCAAAGATCCTGGTGGTGGATTTAGAACCTGTCCCAAAATCTTGGGCGTACTTCATTCACCACACCTTGGATACTAATCGGAGTGGTTGTGATATGATTACTGAGCGAGCTCTGGCGCTCTATTTCTTCCTCAAGGGCCAATGACTGAACATTGGGAGGATCATTTTGGCTGATTTAGATGAGATAGGTCAGCCGTCAAAAAAGTCTCTAGGACATGCTTCGGTGATCTATTTACTGTGTAAGAAGGCGGGAGTGACTAATCGGGGTGGAAATGTAATGTTGAGACCGACACGTTCTCTAGATTCTACTTGGATGAAGGAACGCGTAGTTTCAGGTAAAGAGCCCCGACCTCTCAGGAAGCCACAACCACATGATCACGAGGCAGGCACCAGCAGCGCTCAGCGTCAGGATGCGCCTCCGGTTGGACTGCAGGCACCTCTTTCTGTTGATGAGGATTCCTGAGAGTATCGGCTCCAGATGTCGCAGTTCTATCTGATGCAGGACGTTTGCTCGCACTTCGGCATTCAAGGCTGATATTTGACGCATCAGACAGACTTGTGGACGGATGCTCAGCGGTTTAGAGACAGATTTGCAGGAGACCCACCAGCACCCCACTTTAGGCAGTACACCTATCTTGGATGGCCATATCCTGTTCAGCTGGGCAGATCAGTGACTCCACAACAGCCTCCGTAGCGCACTCCTAGACCTTCTCCTCAGCAGCAGCAACCTTCTCATCAGCAGCAAGAGACCCCGCAGGGGCAGTCAGAGATCCTGACCCCGATTATAGCATTAATGCAGGGAGCCCAGGGGATCGATCCAACGGATTTGATCAACTTCGATTCTGAGATGCTGGATCGGAGTACAGAGGATCATCTTTAGATTTTGGTTTTTTCTCCGATTGTACCTGTTGATTTATATGATTTTCCTTTTATTGTACTTTATTTTCATTTTGTCTCTGATGTACTTTATCTTTATTTCTCGTGCGTTTGTAATTGCCCGTTTTGGGTTTTTTAGTTTTCTACTGAATTTTGCTATTCCATTCATAGTGACTTATTCTGTTGTTTGAGAAATAATGATAACTAGATATAGTGGATGATAATGATCACTTATACCAGATGCTTGAAAGTCTTCTAGTTAAGTTACCCTGACTGTGTGATACTTCTATAAAAGAATCGGACGCACTGTATTTGAGTACTATTGAGAGTGGAACAATGTTGTCATGACCAGGAGTAAAGTGTATTGATCAAAGAGACACAATGGAAGCTGTCAGTTTTACCCATCCTGGTGAGTTTAGAAAAAGCCAAACACATATATCATCATGAGAGATATCAGGTATGCCTTTATCTATCATAGTTTGCGTACGTTCTTTTTGAATATTAACTGTATGAGTACACACACTGAGGCACATTTTTTTTGTTCATCAGCTAGAGCCTTTCTAGCCATCCCTTCATTATTATTAATATCCTTCGTTTACCCACTTTTGAGCCTGTATCCCTTTGTTTGTTTTTACCCGTTATTATTAACTCATGGCCATATTATTATCCTACCCTGTTCTGAGTATGTGTTATTGTCTTTTTTTTACCTGTGTTCAACTTTAAGTTTGGGTTATTGTTGGAATAACAACCTTTAAGTTTGGGGTAGCTATGCAGTAGTTGAAGGGGAGTGCATGGTGAGTGCATTTAATATATATATATATATATATATATATGAATAGTAAAATTCAACCTTGAGAAAAGAAAGTTTGCACTCACCGGATGGAAAAAAAAAACCAAAAGCCCCCAAAAAAAGCATCGTATGGAATGAACATAGTGATAAGGAGGATCTCACTTACTCTGAACCAAAAACTTTTCTTTTCCTTTTTATATCCCACCTTAACCCAAGCCCCGTTACAACCCAAAGACCTAAAAAAGTGTGTGTGTTATGCATGTTGATAGGATTAGAGAATTTGTTCAAACTTTTGATCTGATATTGCTTACTTTAATTTGAGCGTGAAAACACTTTAACCCCGAGAGATATGGTGAGAGTTTGAAATAAGCTGACAGGTGAAGTAGTGTCTCCAAGTGAAAGTGTTCTGAACAACTGGTTGTGATTGACAAAGGAAAGCCAAAGGTAGTATTAAGAGTTCAGTGTGAAAGCTTTCAGAAGTCTTATGGTAAGTCCTATTTTACAGTAAGGTTGGGGTGACATGATCTGTTTTGTGTAGAATGTTACTTGAGGACAAACAACAAGCTAAGTTTGGGGTTGTGATCAGTCACCATTTGTGCTATAGTTTTCTTTGTTTTATCAACATTAATTCAGGTGATCTGTATGAATTGGCTCGTGTTTTATCAGTAATTTGATTTATTTTCAGTAAGGTTTAGTGTGTCATAAATTATGAGTTTCTCAAGGATATTTTACGCTTTTGGTATGTCAGCAGGTCAAATATAGGTTTGGGAACTCAGAGGATTGAGTACGGAATGCAAAACCGAGCCAGAGCGAGAAAGCAGTGGAAAAAGGGAAGAAAACGCAAGTCTACTGCCCATACACGTAATACCTCAGTTGTTACGAGTATGGATATTCCTCGTACCCGTATGATACGCAATTGAGCAGAGAAGTGAAAATTTCATGCTTCTTCCCATACGCGTAACACTCTGGGCAATACGCGTATGGGTTTGTCTGAATGGTCGGCCCAGATGCATTACGCGTAGGGTACCTAGCACGTGGAGAAGGCATTACGCGTAATACTCTTGTCATTACGCGTAATGAAGCCCAAAATAGGTGAAGGCCCAGAAGCTGACTATTTAGTCCCATAACGTGTTTTTTTAAGGGTTGGACGATTTTTCAGAGGAAATAAGCGTTTTCGAGGTTGGAGAACTCAGAATTTCAGATTGGATTCGTATTTTCAAGAGTTTTTCACGATTGAAGATTGATGCCTTCCGATTCTGTAATGACAACACTTTCTTCGTTGATTTTTATTTCTGTTATGAGTAGCTAAACCCCCCCATTTCTAGGGGGTGACCCTGATTTTGAATGTAATGAATTCATATTATTTTATGCAATGACAATTTAATTTCCAGAATCTTTGATTTGTTCTTATATCCGTTCTTAATGCTTAAACCGTCGGAAAAACGGATTTTGAATGTATATGAATAATTTGAGCTGGACAGCGATTGTTTGTTGATCTGAATAAGAAAATAGGATAATAAATATCACCTAGGACTAGGGATACTTTATCTTAACCGAAAATTCTTGATATTTACATGCTTGATCATAAATGTAATTACCTATGGACATAGTAATTAAGTCATGCATTCAAAGATCTTTTCACTAAGGACTTAGGATTAGATGCCCTTGAGAACCTGTAATCAATTATTATGGGGTCTGTTATTGCATTGATAAGTCGAAATTGTTACCGGAAGAACCATTCACCAAACCCAAGCAATCTACTCATATCTGTTTGTAGCGGGGAAATTTGTGAGTGTAAGCTATTGATTAACTTAACTCAAAGAAAACAAGAGTTGCCACCGCACTTTTATTTTATCCAAAAAAGGAAAGGAAAAGAGCGAACAAAACCTAAAGAGTTCTAAAAAACAAGAACAAACAGAGAATGGGTAAGGGGGTTGGTTACACAATGGGAAGGTGTTAGCACCCAAAACGTCTATAGTACCCTATAGGAACCCTTTGAAATATCTACCGCTTTTGGTTTGGAAATGAAAATTAGGTTTGGAATTTGAATTTGGAGGGAAATTAACAAAAGAGTGGTGATTAGTGGAGGTACATGGTAGGAATTAATTATGATGATGTAGGGAATTAAAATGTGATGGTCTAGAATATTCCACATGTGATCAAAATGATGAAAACTGGTGCCAATTGTTGAATTTGAATTTGCTGCCATTTTCAAATTTTCACGAGGGTAACCGGTTACTCACCTTAGGGTAACCGGTTACTCAGTGTAAATTTTGAAAAAATGCTCCTTTTGAATGCACTGCTGTGGTTTGGCTCGATTCCTTTGCCCGTCAAAGAAGGCATGGAAATAAACACATGAACCTTGGAGTCTCTTGAATAATAATCAATTAAATCTTGGAAACTCTTGATCAGATAATTTTTGAATTAATTGCAGATCAACTTTGACTTTGTTCAGATGAAATTCATTCGAGCCGAGGGACTGTTGTTTTGGTATTTTTAACCTGTTCTTCCCCTGAAAATGTTAGTGAAAGAAAACAAAATATTTTTGGACTTTAATTAATGGTTAGTAAATATAAACAAATTAAGCAATAAAACAACTAACAAACACACACATACTCAAAGATCCCTGCAAGACACAAACCTATAAAAGAGGGAACCAATGTGTGATCTTGTTTGTATGCATGAATGCACAAAGACATGTGGGATCTTAGGGGTAAAAATTAGGTTATTACAGTTGCTCCTATTTAAGTTTCTTCTATCCGGAGATACGAAGATGGGCATCTTTGTCTCGGCGAGATATAAGAGACTTAAATATAACAATAAACCCAATTTTTGGCCCTAAGAGACCACAAATGATATGATCATGCAAATGATATGCAGACACAAGACCTCAGTGGGGAGAATATGCCACAGGAGATAAACAAAAGTTGGGGAGCAAAAGAAAAGAGAAAAGACTCCGCAGGGGAAAACACATCCCAACTAGGGAGGAAACAAACTGGGGATAACTGAATATGGAAATAAACCACAACACAACAAGGATATAACTCAACAGGGAAGACTTAGCACAACAAGGCTCCACAGGGGAAAATCAATATCCCAACAATGAACTATCTCTAGCATACCAAAGAGAAAAACCTTTCATCGGAGTACAAAACCTCAACAACGAACTGTCCCGTCTAACCGAAGAGACTTACCATTCATCGGAGTAGAAGAATCTCAACAATGAACTGTCCCGTCTAACCGAAGAGACTTACCATTCATCAGAGTAACAAAACCTCAACAACGAACTGTCTCGTCTAACCGAAGAGACTTACCATTCATCGGAGTAACAAAAACTCAACAACAAACTGTCCCGTCTAACCGAAGAGACTTACCATTCATCGGAGTAACAAAACCTCAACAACGAACCGTCCCGTCTAACCGAAGAGACTTACCATTCATCGGAGTAACAAAATCTCAACAACGAACTGTCCCGTCTAACCGAAGAGACTTACCATTCATCGGAGTAACAAAATCTCAACAACGAACTGTCACGTCTAACCGAAGAGACTTACCATTCATTGGAGTAGCAAAATATCAACAATGAAATGTCTTGTCTAACTGAAGAGACTTACCATTCATCGGAGTGACAAAACCTCAACAACGAACCATCCCGTCTAACCGAAGAGACTTACCATTCATCGGAGTAACAAAATCTCAACAACGAACTGTCCCGTCTAACCGAAGAGACTTACCATTCATCGGAGTAAAAAAATCTCAACAACGAACTGTCACGTCTAACCGAAGAGACTTACCATTCATTGGAGTAGCAAAATATCAACAACGAAATGTCTTGTCTAACCGAAGAGACTTACCATTCATCAGAGTAACAAAAGGTATTAACTGCATCGCCTTAGGCTTCTCAAATAAAGGAATGCCACGAAACAGTATTGAACCTTCTAATATGGGAATCATACGCAGATTTCAGGTGAAGGGCGCAGAATCCTCAAAGGTGCAAAATAAATGCACTCTCAATCTAGGTTTCACAGCCTAGAGATCCAAACAAAATGTTGCAGGGAACTAAAGTTCAATCCAAGAACAAGCTGGAGAGAAACGGTCAAATAAGACTCATCCCGAGGAGGACATATCTCAACTAGGGATTAATTCCATCCAGATAATGAACTGGGAAGGAAACTGAATCAAAATCTTCCACGAGAAACAAACTCAGTGGGGAATTAACAAAGATAGGCATTTTCTGCTTACGGGTCGACACTCTAAATGGAGAGAGGACACACATGCTCTGCGGGGATAACAGCACTAGAGAGCAAAGAAGCACCAACACAAATGCAAAATGCACAATGCAACAACAATATGCTATGCACAACAAAAGAATGTGTATGTAATGCTTATGAGTATGAATATGCTGACAAAACCGACATAAGGATAAAAAGAGGGTGAATAAACATCACAACACCACTGAATACTCGGCTAATCTCAACAAGATGGAGATATCATTAGCAGCTTTGCTAGGGATTTAGCTGAAGAAATCCTGCAAGAGATAAACAAAAGCCATCAAAGGAAAATAAATCCTACTACAAGGCTCAAATCTTGCTGGAGAAAAGAAGATACTCCTTGGGGAGAAACCCAAATATCAATCTTCTAACATCCCTAATCTACAAAGAGGATAACAACATAAACTTTGCTTTGAGGATGGAAGGAAAGCTGTCGATGAATCATACAACTCGAATCTTTCTGAATCTTCCTGGGGATAACAAAAAATTCACAGGAACTTCCATTTCAATAAGATGAGGAGATCTGCTGCGGAAAAATAAATGAATCCGCTGTGGATTGTAGACATGTACGCAAAATCCACTAGGAAAACAAGGCAGATCTGCTGGAGATACGAGAGCACTCTCAGGGGAATTAACCAATTCTGAGCAAAGCATCCTGGACTTGCTGAGGAAAACAACCAAAGGTCAAGCTGTGGGGGATTTTATATCAATACTCATCATAAATGAGAGAAAACCCAACAGGTGACTAAAAGAGATATCATTAGCGACTTCACTGGGGAATAGGCGAAATAGTGATGTACAATCTTCACTGGGAGGATAAATCTCTGGAAAACAATCCGGAGAGAAGTACATCTTGGACTTGCCGGGGGAAATAAGAAAATAACATCACTGCTCTATGATTGGGGAACAATCGAAACAGTAATACTCTATCTCCGTTGGGGAATCAACAAGGATAAATTAACCTGGAGAGAAATACATCCACATAGCAAGATAAAAATCCGACAAACAACCACTAAGTCAACGCTTCTTAAAGGAAAAATAACATTGCTCTCTGTTTGGGGATGTCCAAAGCAACAAAAACACATCTAGAGGAAGAAACTCTGAGTGAGGATTCTTCATATGATCTTTGCTGGGGACAGCTAAAAACTGAATCTCTGCGTGGGGATTAACACCAATGAGAGATGGTCTTCAAAATTTCTCACTTGCCTGACCAAAACATAATCAGCTGGAGGAAATCGGGGTCGAGACATAGCTGGGGAAAAATCGAACAACACTTGTCTGGAGAAAAACTCAGACCGGTATACCATCCACTTGTCAACAACCAGTTACATGAACAAAATCTACTGAGGAAACATCAACGACCCTGATTTGAAAAATCAACAAACTCTACTGGGGAAATATCAACGAACTCTACCGGGGAGCTGTCAATAAATTCTGATAGAAGAGTAAGAACACACCCTGCTGAGGAAAACATCGATCATACCATCCTTGGAATAACCGTTGACATTCCTTTAAGTGTTCATAAATCAAAGGAAAATATTTTTATAATTTTCAAAAAGAAGTTTAAATCAATTATTCACATTTTGTTTCAAAAATCATCATCAACAATAAATGAAATTTTGCAAACAGAAACAAAATAAGAATTGCAAACAAAGGGACAAAGGCCCAAATTTTATTAATAGAATGGTAGTATACAAATGGCGTAACTCCATGGATCATTACAAAGTTTAAAAAATGGTAAATACATGGCAAGGGTTACATTGAAATACAATGACCACTATTCTCCCTAACAACTTTGAATTCCACTGTGCTCAAAACTTCAGCTAAGGATGATCGAGGCGGAATCCTTGATAGACAATGTTGCTTTCAACGATCAAGACTGGCCAGATGCAGTTACTTGCCATAATCCCTAACTTTTGCCTATATTGCCCTCTCGGGGTTTCAATCTACCGGGATGATTATTTCTGTTTTTGTCTCTAATTTTTGCCTGGACCGCCCTTTCGGGTTTTCAGTCCACCGAGACGCTCATTTTAGCCTAAGCCACCCTTTTGGGTTTTCAACTTAGCGAGCTGTTCTTTTTTTATTTTTTTAGGCGAAGTATTTCTTGACTGCATCGGCATTCACATGACGAGTGAACTTTTCACCATCCATAGATGTAAGAAGTAATGCACCGCCAGAGAAGGCTCTCTTAACAACATATAGGCCTTCATAATTAGGAGTCCACTTGCCCCTAGAATCATTAGTAAAAGTTGAGATCTTTTTGAGCACGAGGTCGCCTTCTCTGAAAACATAACGTTGGACCTTCTTATCAAAAGCTTTCTTCATTCTCTGTTGATATAATTGGCCATGACACAAGGCCGTCATTCTTTTGTCTTCAATCAAATTCAGCTGGTCATATCTGCTTTGACACCATTTAGCCTCAGACAATTCAGCTTACATCAAAACTCTCATAGAAGGGATTTCAACTTCTACCGGGAGCACTGCTTCCATACCGTAAACAAGAGAGAAAGGGGTTGCCCCTGTTGAAGTGCGGACGGATGTACTGTCGCTCCTGGGATTTTCATCCAAGTACAAACGCGAAAGTGGCACCGAAACAGAGTCGCCAGCAATGTGTATTTATCCCAAGAGAGGGAAAGGAAACACCGCATAAACCTGAAGGAAAGGATAGAGCATGGTCTTACGACCAAGAGAACTGGATTCGGGAGTCGGTTACGCGAGAGGAAGGTATTAGCACCCCCTCACGTCCATCGTACCCGATGAGATCCACGCTTACTGCTTAAATCAAAGGGTGTAAGGAAAGATACTGGAAAAAGAATGGAAAGAGAAAGAGAAACAAATGTAGGGAAAATAAAAGAAGTGCTCGAATGGGCCCTACCCCACTGCCTACGTATCTCATCGGGAGCATGAGAATCAGAGCGACGTAGTTCCCCTCACTAGGGATGGATTGTTTGTGTTTTTTTTGAAGGAACGGCTAACGTTCTAGCTCAGGTGTTGCAGGCTCGCTGGTCCGAGTGCGTTACCATCTTGCGAGAGAATGAGGAGGAGCACGTTCGTACGTTGAGAGTGAATGAGATGAGAAAAGAATTCCCGAAGGAAAGACGTTATTGTTTGTTTTTGTATTTTAGAAGAAAGAAGTGTTTTGAAAGTTTTTGGTGTTTTGTAACTCGTATTGTATTTAAGTCCTTCATATAGGATCGAATGCCTAGCATATCGACCCAAGATGGGACGTACACTAAACATTCCAAGGAAATGAGAGAAGACCCCACACTTCCTTGTTCCCACATGAAAGGCCTAAATACAATATTTGTTATGCCTTTATTAAGTGTTTTTTACTTTTATTATGAGAAGAGAAGAAGTGACTCAAAGGAGGATCAAAGGAAAAATCTAAGTGGGGGACTAAGACTCAATCTTAATGTTGTCATATACGGTGATCCTAAGGTTAATGAGGTTTAAAGATTCTAATCCTAAAAGAAGAGAGAAAAGACTCAAAGTGTAAGAGAAAACGGAAGTTAGTTGTTAGTGTGCTCGCCAAGGATAGGGATCCTCGTGCCTACGTATCCTCATTAGGGAATGAGGAATCAGAGCATCCGTAGTTCACGGTACTACGGGCGGACAGGAAACGGTCTCGATCGCATGGGTGCGAGAGAACAAAAGGGAATGACACACAGAAAGTCTAAGGGGAAACTCGGTCCTACAAGTCAGCATGCAATGATGGTCCTAAGGTTAGGATCAAGGGAAGTCTACCTAATGTTGTCAGGCATGGATTGTTATCCTAATGTCTCTCCTACCTCCGACTTAATAAAAAATTAAGTGGAGCGAGGAATCCTAAGGGATCATGTCATCAGACAAGTAAACACAGGATAAATCAATCACAAAATGAATTAAAAGCAACGAACGAGCAAACAATATCAGTCAGCAATAGTATCACACAACCAAAGGGAGAAAAGGGAAGCTTTAGCCAAAGGGTCATATCAACCGAGGCAAACAAGCTAGCTGTGAGGAATAGGGGTGCTCGCCCAATGGCATCAAGAACCATGAAGAGCAGAGTAAGAAAAGGGAAGATGTGAATCAGATCACATAAGCATCAGCATTGGTCAATGCGAGCTATAGACAAGGCATGGGGGTTTGATTACTAAACCCTTCTTCCACTTGACCGACTCGATAACAGGAGCAGGTGATGTTCAAAGCTTCAATCATGTAATGAGAGCTAAGAACGACTCAACTAGAATAACGGGGGTCGATTGCGAACCCTGCCTTCTGTCAATTGCCTCTTTAGAGGTCTTCAGTACAATATCAAACAAGCACAATCATGGCCTCACTTGAGGACTTCCAGCATTGCCGGCCAAGTGGCACAGACTCCCAATCCTACTTCTCATGGCATAAAAAGGAAAAAATGCGGAATTAGTAAATGAGAAGAGAAGTAATACCGAACGGATATCAATCCGTAGCAACGCAAGCAAAGTATAAGCAAACCGGCAACTTCTAGTAACCTAGTATAAATGAACAAGAGTGTTAGAAAGCGAAACGGATCCGTGAAAGGCATGGAACCAAATGCTCTTAAAAAACAATAAAACAAGGCCATAAGCCACAAACAGCAGCAACAACAGCGCTCCAGCACCTGCATAGCTGTAAAAACCATCAACAATCAAAAACACCCTATAACAGCTATTATTTTCAGAACAGGGCAGGTGTGTATGCAACCAAACAGAATAGCAACATTCTACAGCACACTTTGTTCACAGCAGCTGTGTATGTTGCAGCAACTTCTACATTTAAACCACTTATCAAGTCAAGTGAGAATCACTACAAAACAAACTCAAAGGTTAGTCAAAATTTAAATGGAAATTGTCAAATAGGAAGTAAGTGAGATCAATACTAAAATGCAAACAACAATTAGTCAAAAATTAACATGTATCAAGTATTAAGGACTATTAACAAAGTTATCAAATGAAACTATTAAAAGGTTAGTCAATGTTAGAACAAAGTCAAATCGAACTATGTCAAAATCAATTAGTTCAATATCAATTTCTAATTCTAATGAACAATTAGTGGCCAATTAAGCCAAAAACATATTATCAAGTCATCAAGCTACAAAACAATTATCAAGCAATTAAGCTAAAAAACAATTAGTAAACACTTATCTAATTGGCCAAAATCAATTCAAAGTTAAGGCCTAAACCAAATTGAAATTAGTTTCTAAACGAAAATTAATCACTATTAAACTACACTTAATCCACTTACTAAACCATGTTAAAATGCTAGTTAAAGTCAAGATTAAGTTCTAATTCAAAACAAATTCTAAATGGGGAATTAATTCTAAAACTAGTTCTAAACAAATTCTAAGGTTGATTACCTAATGTTTATTCTAATTCTAAGGTTAACTAGAATTAATCTAATAGAGAAACAATTAATCTACAATTCAATTAACAAGGCCATTAAGCCAAAAATTCAATTAGTGTAATTAAGCTAACAAACAATTAATCGAAATCAATTAGCCTAAAACTTAATTAGTAACATTCAATTAGCCTAAAAACTAATTAACCTAGAATTCAATTAGCTTAAATCTAATTAGTGAAATTCAATTAACGAGTAAGGTCAGGGTAGCAGTACCAGGGGTGCGAAAAACGAGTCAGGCCCACACTTTTTCTCTCAGCCGCGTGGGGTGTAATATTGAAATTGAGGTATGCTGAAAGTACTCCCATGGAGGTTTTCTTTGTATGGGCTAACAGTTTGACGTGAACACAATGTTGGGCTTTACAAACCGGGTTTGGCGTCAGAATACCTCCTTTAAGGAGAACCATAGAGGATTTTCAATCCCCAATCACACTCGCCTCCCTCTCGGTGCCGTCTCAGTCTCCTTTCCAACCTTTCCGGCGACGTTTACCACTTTCTTCGCTATTCCTCATTCTTCATCCTCTCAATGTGTCTTCGCCGGAATAAACCTATCTCTGCCGCCGATTTCTTTCTCTTTCCGTTTCCTTCATTCACTTCCGTCTCACTGCAACACAACACCTACAACAACCTTTGTCGCACCGTGATTTCTACCGGCTGCGGTGGTGCAAACTCATCGCACCTCATATCATTTGGCTCTCTAATATCAGCACCCGTCGCAATCCGTTTTGATTTCCTCTCAAAATCGCGAATCGGAGATAAACACGAGCAAAACCTAGGCTATGAATCAAGACGCACGCCAGAAGATGAAATCGAATGAACGTACTTACATTGAATCGAAGTCTTTTCAGGTATGAATTTCAATGTTAATATGTGAGCTTGTTTGTTTCGCTCCGATTCAGTAAATTCCTCTTCTATCTTTCTTCCGCGAATCTGAAAATCGTTGGTGCATATTGTTGTTGCGAGTACTTGATGTTACATGTGTGAATTTTGCGGGTGATGCGAATCCATGACGAAAAGGTCACACTGGTTCACTGCGGATTCTGAATTGGTGAATGAATCGGTGAAGACTTCGATTGTGAGCGTTGTTGTTGATGCTGCTTCATTCTTCTTCTCAATGCTATCTATTATTTTTTCTTTTCTGTTATAGACATTCCCTGCAAATTCCTCTTTTTCTGATTTTTTTGATGGAATCTTGGGCGAATGATTCTTCTGCCAGTTATGAAGATGACTATGCCGATTCTTTTCTGGATTGATAATGAGGATTGAAGATGAAGGATGATAGAAGATAGAATCGAAAGGGAAGAAGATTGAAGAACGATGACGATTCGTTAGAGATTGGTTAGGTTCTGTTAGCAAATGCTGTTAGGAAATTAGGGAGAAAATGTTAGCAGTTTTTTTTTTCTGTTAGAAGCGGTTAGGAAATGGTTAGGAGATTAGAGAAATCTGTTAGAAGTTTTGTTGAAGGAAGTGTTAGTTCTGCTAGAAAAAAAATGGAGTTCTCTCTTGTATTTTTCGGTTATCCTGAGTGTAAGGATGTGGGAATTTGTTTCTTTCATTTAAGATCCCTGCGCAATGTACTTTTCTTTTTATTTGCTTTTTGATTTTTTTCTTTCACTGCCATCAATTTTTTTTTTGCTGAAGCATGGATTATATGATTTTGGTTAAAGCATGGCTGAGATGGTGACAGTGTGGTGTTCGCGCAGACTGTTGACTTGCTGCGTGTAGTAGGACGTTGTGCAAGGCTGTGACATGGGGTGTGGTTAGAGTGTCTTTGCCAC
Source organism: Lathyrus tuberosus (assembly GCA_022829125.1). Lineage (NCBI taxonomy): Eukaryota > Viridiplantae > Streptophyta > Magnoliopsida > Fabales > Fabaceae > Lathyrus > Lathyrus tuberosus. The sequence goes on from JALAZF010000104.1 coordinate 11,014,186, forward strand.
TTAAAAGTTGAAGTGGGCCATGGTTGGGTTATTGAATTTTTGAATGAGGAATGGGTTAAGAAAAATTGATTGAATATTGTAAAAGAAAATGATAAAGAAATGGTTTATGATATGGAGTGGTTTTTGGAAATGGAAATGATAAAGAAAGGGTTTATGATAAGGAGTGGTTTTTGGAAATGGATATAGATATTAGGAAATGAACAATGGGTTTGAAAATCAAAAGGTGGATTTAAATTGGTTAAGAAAATGGGATATTAAAACGAAATGGATAAATTGGCTTAGAAAAAGGGATATTAAAACGAAATGGATATGGACCAAAAAAGTGGTTTTGAATATTTGAATATGGATATTTAGGAAATGGACTCTTGCAATGGTTTAAGAAAAGGTTATGAAAAAATGGATTTACAAAATGGATATTGGATATTGACTTTGGAATTAATGAAAAATGGTATTAAATGAATATGGGTCAGGAAGTGATTTAAAACGAATATCAAAATGGTTATGGGTTAGAAAAGGGGTTATGTCTCGAATTCCAAGTAAGTCACAAGATTACATTCAATCCACATCCAACTTCAGATCCAAAGTGACTAGGAAAACCTCAGATTAGGAAGATTACAACGAGGAGAATTCAACCTCTTGCCCCAACTTAACCGAGAATTGAAACCGACTGAATCCCTTATTAATAAGGCCAAGAAAATCCTTTGATCCCACGTCTTAGAAGACCAATGCAATGATATGATTATGAGTTATGACCTAATGGATATGCAAATGATCGCAAAACAAAAGCCAGAAAAAGGTAGGGCAAATTTTGGGGTGCTACATGTACGATACCCATGCAAAGCAAAAGGGAGCATCTCATGCCAATCCTTGTAAGTAACAACCATCTTCTAAACAATCTTTTTAATATTCTTATTAGCAGCTTCAACAGCCCCATTCATCTTAGGTATGTAAGGAGAAGAGTTATGATGCTCAATCTTAAACTCATCGCATAATTCCTTCATCATCTTGTTGTTCAGGTTCGATCCATTATCAGTGATAATCTTGCTCGGAACACCATACCGACAGATGATTTGGTTCTTGATAAACCGGACCACTACTTGCTTGGTCACATTGGCATATGATGCCGCTTCAACCCACTTGGTAAAATAGTCAATAGCCACCAATATGAAATGGTGTCCGTTCGACGCTTTGGGCTCAATCATTCCTATCATATCAATGACCCACATGGAGAAAGGCCATGGAGAAGAGATAACACTGAGAGGAGTTGGGGGCACATGAATTTTATCAACAAAAACTTGGCACTTATGGAACTTATTCATAAATTTGCAACAGTCAGATTCCATAGTCAACCAATAGTAACCTTCCCTTAACATTTTCTTAGCCATTGCATGCCCATTGGCATGAGTACCAAAAGACCCTTCATGAATTTCTTTCATCATCATGTCTGCTTCGTGTCTATCCACGCATCTGAGCAAAACCATGTCATAATTTCCTTTATACAGCACATCATCATTCAAGAAGAAACTGCCAGCCAATCTTCTCAAAGTCTTCTTACCTATCTTGGATGCCCCAAGTGGGTACTCTTGATTCTGAAGAAAGCATTTAATATCATAATACCACGGTTTATCATCAACAACCTCTTCAACCAAAAACACATGAGCTGGTCTATCAAGACGCTTAACATTGATTTTTGGCACATCATTCCACCGATTCACCACAATCATGGAGGAAATGGTTGCTAAAGCATCTGCCATTCGATTCTCCACTCTGGGTATATGGTGAAACTCAACCTTATTGAAGAAAGTTGACAACCTTCTTGCATAATCTTGATAAGGAATCAAATCAGGTTGACGTGTCTCCCACTCCCCTTTAATCTGATTAATCACTAGGGCTAAATCTCCATATACATCAAGAATCTTGATTCTTAAATCAATAGCTTCTTCCAAGCCCATAATACACGCTTCATACTCAACGGCATTATTTGTGCAAGTGAACATCAACCTTGCAGTGAAAGGAATATGAGAACCATGAGGAGTAATAACTATTGCCCCAATACCGTTGCCATACTCATTAACAACTCCATCAAAAATCAAACCCCAACGGGATCCAGGCTTAGGCCCTTCATCAGGTAATGGTTCTTCACAATATTTAACCTTTAGATGCATCACATCCTCATCAGGAAAATCAAACCTGATTGGTTGATAATCATCTATTGGCTGGTGTGCCAAATGGTCAGCCAAAACACTTCCTTTTATCGCTTTCTGAGTTCGGTACTCGACATCATACTCTGACAACAACATTTGCCAACGAGCAATCCTCCCAATTAAAGCAGGCTTTTCAAAGATATACTTGATTGGGTCCATTTTGGATATCAACCAAGTTGTATGACTCAACATATACTGGCGGAGGCGCTTGGCAGCCCAAGCTAAAGCACAACACGTCTTTTCAAGCATTGAGTACCGAGACTCACAATCAGTGAACTTCTTGCTCAAATAATAAATGGCAAACTCTTTTCGACCAGATTCATCTTGTTGACCCAGAACGCAACCCATAGATTCTTCCAGCACGGTCAAATACATGATCAAAGGTCTTCCTTCCACGGGAGGAGATAAAATCGGAGGTTCAAGCAGATACTCTTTAATTCTTTCAAAAGCCTTCTAACAGTCCTCTATCTAGACACAACCCTGGTCTTTGCGAAGAAGCTTGAAGATCGGCGCACATGTGACAGTCATATTGGATATAAATAGGGAGATATAATTCAAACGTCCCAAGAATCCTCTTACTTGTTTTTCTGTTTTGGGCACAGGCATTTCCTGAATAGCTTTAATTTTACTAGGATCAACTTCAATGCCCTTTTGGCTGACAATAAAGCCCAATAACTTTCCAGAACGGACACCAAAGGTACACTTATTAGGATTCAAACGGAGCTTAAACTTTCTCAGACGTTGAAACAACTTCAATAAGTACTCAATATAATCTTCTTCCATCTTCGACTTACAAATCATATCATCCACATAGACCTCAATTACTTTATGCATCATATCATGGAACAAAGTAGTCATAGCTTTCTGGTACTTTTCACCAGCATTTGTCAAACCGAAGGGCATCACTCTATAACAGAATGTTCCCCAGGGTGTAATGAATGTTGTTTTTTTCATATCCTCGGGTGCCATCTTTATTTGATTATAACCGGAAAATCCATCCATAAAAGAAAAGAGGCTGAATTTAGCAGTATTATCTACCAACATATCAATGTGTGGTAGTGGAAAATCATCATTCGGACTCGCTTTATTCAAATCTCTATAGTCAATGCACATTCGGACTTTTTCGTCTTTCTTTGGAACAGGCACAATATTGGCCACCCATTGAGGATACTCATAAGTCATAAGGAAACCAGCATCAATATGCTTCTGAACCTCCTCTTTGATCTTCATAGCCATGTCGGGATGAGTTCTTCTCAGTTTCTGCTTCACAAGTGGACATTCAGGCTTCAATGGCAAATGGTGCTCCACAATATCAATATCAAGACCAGGCATGTCCTGATAGGACCAAGCAAACATGTCAACATATTCTCTAAGAAGCTCCACAATCCTCTTCTTAACATCTGACTGAAGCAGTGCCCCAATCTTGACTTCTTTCTTATATTCCTCTGAACCCAAATTAACCAATTCTACCGGCTCTTCATGAGGCTGAATGGCTTTTTCCTCGTGCTCAAGCAAACAAGATATCTCATATGGAATCTCCTCAATTTCCTCTTCTTCAGCTCCAAACACATGGAAATCAAAGTTGGGAGAGGGCATAGGGTCATTGTTTTCAATGGGTTTAAAAATCAATCTGTACAATGATTTATGTTTGATTTTAGAAAATGAACAAGAAGTGTAAGTATTATGCAGATAAAAGTGATTATCACATTATTATAATTTTTTTGGTTTTTTATGTTACCATTTTTCAGAAATAAAGTAAAAAGGGAAAAACATAGCATGGACAAACAAAATAACATTTTATTGATAATGATAAAATTTGAAACAAAGCCCTCACAAATTCACTTTCACTTTGGGCAGAGTGAAAGGATTTTTTGAACGAAACAAAAACAAATTACTTTGAAATATGAACAACAGTGGGAACATCAACAGCTATCCAATTCTGGCAGATCTGTCCATGTGTCACGAAATTAGGAAGTTCTTCCTCTTCATCATCTTCAATGATGGCATTGACTTCATATTCAGGTTCCTTAAACCTCTTCTGAGGGGAATAAAAGGGAACATATGCATCCTCTGGGGACATATACATGGGGTCTTCCAAATAAGGCTCCCAATCTTCAGCATGAATGAAATCATTTTCAGAGCCAAATGGTATGTAGCCTTCAAAGTCATCTTCAAGAATCGCAACTGTAGAATGATCTTTGTTGATGAATCCGGCGCTGTGAAAGGCCTCATTAATGAGCTTCAAATCTCTTTTAACTCTACCTGGCGTAAAGCCTAAACCAGTTTTGCCCAGGTTATCAACCACATCAATAACTCGGCCTCAACCATCAGATTGACCAGTCTTTAATACATGCAGAGCATCCTTCAAAGAAGACATGGGTAACTAATTCTTCTTAACAGCTTTATCATCAACAGAAAAGCTTGGAATGGAGTCCCAACAGTCTCATCAACATCAACATACAAAAAGGATGAAAGATGGCTCACCAGCATCGCTTGCTCACCTCCAACAATTACCAACTTATCATTCTGAACAAATTTCAATTTCTAATGAAGAGTCGGAGTTACTGCCCCAGCTTAATGAATCCAGGGTCGGCCAAGCAAACAACTATAAGTAGGACAAATATCCATTACTTGAAAAGTAATCTAGAAGAAGCATGGTCCTATTTTGATCGGAAGGTCAGCCTCTCCAATCACAGTTTTCGAGATCCATCAAAAGCTTTAACCACAACCCCACTATACCTCATGGCAGCACCTTGGTACGAAAGCCTCGACAAAGTAGATTTTGGTAATACATTCAAAGAAGAACCAGTATCAACCAACACATTGGAAAGCGTATCCTCTGGACAGTTCATGGAGATATGTAAAGCCAAATTGTGATTTCTCCCCTCCTCGGGTAACTCTTCATCACTGAAACTCAAATTATTACATGCGGTGAGGTTGGCAACAATTCCATCAAACTGATTAACAGTCACATTATGCTCAACATATGCTTGTTCCAATACCTTTTGCAAAGATTTCCTATGAGCTTCAGAATTCATCAGTAAGGACAACACTGAAATCTTAGACGGGGTATGCAAGAGTTGATCTTCCACACTTTACTCACTCTTTTTGATCAATTTCAACACTTCATCCTCATAAGCTTTTGAACCACTGGACTGAACAGAAACATCAACATTACTCTCATCTTGAGGCCATTTACCAGCAACAACATTCTCCACAATCTTTGGAGGCTCAGGAGCAAAGACACGACCACTCCGGGTCAATCTACTAACATCAACGATGCTTACCACAGAAGACAAAGAAGGAATGGGCACTTCCTTACCATCTTCTACCATGGTAGTGTTGTACTTATACGGAACAGCCTTGTCAGATTCATAAGGAACTGGTCCGGGCAACCGAATGACCAAAGGCGTAACAGTGGTCTTCTGACTATCATAAGAGATAACAACTCGTTCAGGAATATTAAAGCGTGGTGCAACAACATTCACCTCATTCTGATATTCATCTCTTTTAGCAGTGACTTCAATCAAATTCTTATCCATCATCCTTGGAATGTCGCTCTTCACTATCAAACAACCACGTAGATTCACGGAACAGATACAACAAGCTGCATAATCATGATCAATATCATGGTATTCACTCAAAAGTGCATGCATTTCCACAAGAGATCTTCGGATCCAACGGATATCAAAATTTTTGAATGTACCAGGATAACCATAAACCATATTGATAGACGCCTTGCCATGATTAGGCAGCGAATTCGATTGCACATTAGGGTTATAATCTTCGAAAGACAAAATACCATTTCTAGCCAACTTTTGTACTTTCATCTTCAACGGATAACAGTTCTCAGTATCATGCCCAGCTCCTCCCTGATGAAAAGCACAATGAGCTTCAGGCTTATACCACCATGGCGAATCTTTTGGAACAGCAGGTGGTGGACGAGTCTGAACAAGACTCTTCTTAATCAAACAAGGAAGCAATTCTGTGTAGGTCATCAGAATCAGATTAAAATCTTTCTGAAAATGGCCCTGTTAATTGTTCTGTTGATTAGAATATTATTGATGAGCAGGAGCTGCCTGAACAACATGAGTTGTATTGATGACATGAGTAACAGATGCAACATGTTGCTGACACTGATTATTTTTACTGTAACTCTTTCTGCGTCCTCCACGGGAAATAGCATTTGTCTCACCTTCTTTCTTCTTGGCAAGTCCTCCCCCATATTTCTTAGAATTACCAGCAGAATTACCATCTTTTGACAAACGTCCTTCACGGACACCCTTTTCCAATCTCATCCCCATATTAACCATCTCAGTGAAATCATTCGGGGCACTAGCAATCATACGCTCATAATAGAAAGGACTCAGAGTTTTCAAAAAAATATTAGTCATCTCTTTTTCTTCCAAAGGGGGATTGATCTGAGCAGAAATCTCGCGCCACCTTTGCGCGTATTCTTTGAATGTCTCTTTTTCTTTCTGAGCCATTGCCCGAAGTTGGTCACGGTCAGGAGCCATATCCACATTATACTTATACTGTTTCACAAACGCTTCACCCAAATCTTCAAAAGTGCGAATTCAAGTACTATCGAGTCCCATATACCATTTCAAAGCTGCACCAGACAAACTGTCTTGAAAGTAGTGAATGAGAAGCTGATTATTATCGGTCTGAGTCGACATCTTGCGAACATACATAGTCAAGTGACTCAACGGACAAGAGTTACCCTTATACTTTTCAAAGTCAGGGACCTTGAACTTATGCGGGATCTTCACATTAGGAACCAAGCATAACTCATGAGCATTTTTCCCAAACAGTTCTTTACCTCTCAGAGCTTTGATTTCTTTCTGCATTTCAGCAAACTGGTCTTGAATCTCTTCCATTTTCTCATAAGCATCAACACTCTCACTTGGAGCAGTGTGGAAAATCTGCTCTTCCCCAAAAGGAACGGTATGAACCACAGGCGGTGGCACAGTCATCATAGGCTGAACAGTAGGAACAATTGGAACTTCAGGCGGTGGTGGTTGATAACCTTCAGGAACAAATTTACGAGGCATGCCCCAGGGGAAACCATGAGGCATGGAGTATTGAGGAACACTAGCAGGCGCCACAGAGACGGGCGTAGAGGCAATCTCAGAAATAACTGTCCCTTGCACAGGAGTCGAAAGCGGACGAGGAGGTGGCTGATTATGAGCAGACACCAGAGCTTCCATCATAGCAGTAAGTCTTTCCAAACCATCCTTCAAAGTTGTCACTTCCTCACGAAGCTCCCGATTTTATTATTGTAACTGATCCATCTTCTTCTTCAGATTAGCTCGAGTATTATACTGGTGCGACAGCTTGGCTCAATGAAGACCAAAGGTAAAAATAAGACACCTGAAAAGGCAAGAAACAATGCAAAAGACGATGCTTGATATGCAAGATGCAAATGCAAAGTTTCAAGGAATTATAAGGCATATTGCAAACATTGTTATTTGAAATACCAAAATCTCATTCATTAATGATGGAAAAGATTACATCTCGGAAGTACAAATTCAAGAATCCTAAAACAATAGAGAATAAAGAAAACTAGATCCCTAGAGAATCTCATGAGAAGAAGTCCCAGCTCTCCCTTCCAGCTTTTTGATACGGGCCTGCATCTGAGTCTTCTCAATCAGCAACTGATCAATGATCAACTTCCAAGGAGATTCTGAACTCTTTGGAATATCGGAAACTGGCTGAATGCGAGAGGAAAATAAATCCTCTTGCGCCTTTCTCTTCTTGTTGGCGACTTCGTCTTCATTCTTCTTCTTGAAGTGCTCTTGAAGTCTTGCATTCTCTAACTCAACAATCTGATACTTGTTCTTCCAAGCATCTCTCTCTTGTTGCATCTCGGCCAAAGCGATCTGAAACTTCTCTTTGTCTTCCATAAAGTAGAGGATATGCTTCTTAGCAATTAGAGATAAAGGTTCCTAGCGCGTATAATGCTTCTTCAAAGTAATAGCTCTATTTTTAACCCACTGGAGGTAAGGTTCCGAAGAGACACAATTCGGATTTCCCAAACTTTCCTTTCCTTTTCTACGAATGTTGTGTCAAGCTTCCACAATCTCTCTCTTGAGAGCAACATGAGATTCTTCTTCCTTGAAAAAGAGACCTGCCAAATGAATGTTCTTCGGTACCTCTCGTAAAGGATATCCCAACTGACGACGAGCCAACACCGGATTGTAGCTGATTCCTCCCTCTGTACCAAGAAGAGGCACGTTGGGAAAATCACCACAACTATCAATAATCATTGCTCTAAAAGGAACACGGCTACACCAATCAATATTAGAATGAGTGAGAGACATGATCTTCCGCGACCAATATAAACCATCCTTGAGGTTCCAGAAAGCTGCAGACTTTGGTAAGTGAGAAATAAACCACTTGTAAAGTAAAGGTGCACAACAGATAATCATCCCTTCACCATGAAAATTCCTGAGTTGAATAGAATGGTAAGCATCGGCAAGTAAAGTAGGAACTGGATTCCCAATCAAGAATATCTGAATAGCGTTGATGTCGACAAAGTTCTCAACATCCGGGAAGAGGAACATTCCATAAATGACCAAGGAAAGAATAACCTCAAAAGCAACTATGTTCTTCACACTAGCAAAGTGATGAGCTCTATCCATCAAGAACTTAGCGGTTAACCCAAGAATCTTTCCTTTGGTATCCATGCGAGCCTTAATCTCAGAAACCTTCAAGTGAGTCGCCTTTGCAATAACGTGATGCTCGGGAGCGGGATCCAAACCAGAGAAAATCCGACCATGAACAGGCAAACCAAGCAGGAGAGAATACTCCTCTAGCGTAGGTACCAACTAATAATCAGGAAAGGTGAAACAATGAAGCAAAGGGTCATAGAACTGAACCAAAGTAGCAAGCAATCCTTCAGCCATATCAACCTTCAAGAGAAATAAAAGCCTTCCATATCTGGACTCGAACTTCTTGGTGTTTACCGTGAAAAATGGTAAACAACCGCTGATCTTCCAAATCTAACTTTGGTGACTCACATGATCGATCAGATTGATCCTAGGACATGTGTTAACAATTGATTCCAAGTAAATTCAAAGGTAATAAACACTTCGACACTATGCATAAAGAAAGGTTCGTCGAAACTGTCACTTAAACGCATGTAAAGATGTTAAGTTAAAAGGCTGAAAACGTAAGTAAAGGGTCGAAGACACGGATATGATGTAAAGTGCATAAACATAACTTGCATCAAATAAAAGATAAGTTTGTAACGTAAAGCTGAATAAAGAAAACTGCATTGAAAAGATAAATGGTGTTTACATCACGTACATTCTCGCAATACTCTTTTCTCTACACGCGGATACTTTGAGTAAATTTGGAGTAACTTGTACAAAGTGAACATAACACCCCCGATTCCTATTTCTAGAATCCCTATTTATAATACTAAACTAACTGTTGTTAACTTCCTGAAACAATTCACAATTGACAAGTGTTGCGTTGCGTGTTATTGTCCCTTAGATGTGCGCCACTTGTCTTTTTCAAGAGTAAAAAAGATAACTACTCCCTCCTTTATTTGAATTCAAATTCCTTAGCGCCTCGGTCAAAGGCGACTTCCCAAATCTTAGAAATATTTTCTAAGTCCCAAGCGTATCCTTTCCTTCTATGAGTACCTTCGACCCTGTAGCACCCCAAAATTTGCCCTCCTTACTTTAGTGTTAACTGGCTTATGTTTCATTTCATTTTTGCATTATCATGTGTGCATATCATTGGTTCTTAGCATGGGGTCAAGGTGCCTGAGGCAGTTCAAGAGGAGAAGATGTTCTTCAAAGGGTCAAGCAAGAGTCCTTATATTGTCCAAGAGATCTCAAGTGGATCACTCTCTCCTAACCAGTGCAGAAGCTAGGGTTTTGAGATTCTTGGGTTTATTGCTCCAATGGGCAAGCTTCTTGGGTTTTTATCATCACCAAATGGCACATCTTATCTTTGTTGGAGAGGATACACATCATATTCAGAGGAATTTGGATTTGGAGACTGTGTTATTTTCCTCCTAGATTGAGGGTACCAAATTAGGGTTTGCTATAAAGTCAGTTTATTTCTGATTTTTTGAGCAAGACTTGATTCCATGGCATTCCTTGGGTCCCTAAATATCTAGGAATGGAAGATTTTCCATCAGTTTGGTTCATGAGAGATTCAATTGGCCAATGGGTTGCAAATCAGGACAACTGGGAAAAAGTCAACAGTGAGAGGGGAAGTCAACTGTGGAATTTTGAGGTTCTCTTCAAGGTTTTCAAGGTCTCACATTCTCATATGGTCTTCAAGAGTCAAGTTTCATACCATTAATCAAGAATCAAGGGTTGGTACAAAAGTTACTAAATATGGAAATGACCTATAGTTTGAAAGTTTCCATTTTTGGCAAGTTTCTACACTACATTCAACTTGACTTTTCATCATCAAAGAAGCTTCAAGTGAATTTTCCTTAAACATGAAAGTTGAAGATATTTTTCTCCCCTTTCCAACAAGTACTAGATGGTCTCCATATCATTTGTGAAACTCAAGTTATGATCAAAAGAAGGCAAGGTGGTTTTTAGGGTTTCCTTATGGTTCCATTTTCACAACTTTTGCATTTTGGGACATAGTGACCTATAATTGATTCCTTTGTTTCAAGCCACATTCTAACATCAAAGAACAATCCATAAGGATCATTTTTGGCCTTTGAATCAAGTGGATCCATGGTTTATTCATCACTTATTTTTCATTATGCAAAATTGCCAAATCATTGAAAATTCATAAAACAAGACATCTCAAGGCCCAAATTCCATTCAGGTGTGATTAGCAATTGTTAAATAAGTGATCCATCATAGAAGGCTTGGGTATGATGCATGGAGGAGGGTGTATTTCACATTATGCAAATTTCCAAAATCACTCTAAACTCATTAAGTGAGGAATTAACAAGGCCCAAGTGATTATCAGTGGATTAACCCTAAGTATTTAAGCTAACTCATGCACTAGTTAGAGAGAGAACAAGTGATTTTGAGGAGATTTTCAAGTGTGGACCCTAATTCTTCATTCCTTCGAATCTCATCATCCACAAGAGCTTTTCCAAAAATTCTTTCACAACATTATTCCTTGGGATCCATAGAACGCAAATCATCCATCGTTTGAAGCTAACAGCAAGGATAAGGATTGCTTGATCTCAGGTTAGTGATAATTTGCATGCTCTTAAAACTCCTCTTTTTGATGCGCATAATAATCTATGACCTTCACTGATAATTCTGGTATAATTTGTTTTGAGTTTGGACGCATGGTTTGGTTATTTCGTGAGTTTGAAATTTTTGAACCCTAGCTTATTTCATTCGGTTTGGTTTATGTGTTGATTATTTGCGATTTATAATTTGATATTGTTGATCCTCGTGGAATTCTAGTCCAGAGGGTATAATTGTTTGCACTTTCTGGGTTTTTTGGGGTTGCAGGTGGCCGGAAGTGGTGACCGGAGCCCTAGCTCCAGCGACTGGTAAGGTTTCCGGCGAGGTTAGGGTTTGAATGAGGAAGATGATCTCCCAGTCGTTGATGGCTTAGATCTGACGGTCTATATGTTGCCACACCTTTTAAAAATATGTTTTATTTCATGGTTTGTGTGTGTGACATCCATGATAATTATTATACACCTTCAATCCTAACCACGCATCCCATTTACTTTTGATTTTGTTGACTAATTCTGGTGCGTTGGATGAATCACGTGGTTATTATTATGCCAGCCAATTAAAAAATACATGTGCAGCTCACGTGGGATCCTATGTTGCCTGGGTAATTGTGTGTGTGCGTGTATGTATTAGTTATGGTGCACTTTTAATCATGGCCATTGGTTTTGTTTATTTTGTAATTGCGTTAACTGGTATAAAGCGTCAGATTGATCCCATGGTGTGTGTTAAGTCAATCAGTTGACTGGATCATTGTTTTTTTTTTTTTTTTTCGCTGATGGGTTTTTGATCTGGGCCTTCTATTCACACCCCCCTTTAAGCCCACTTTTCATTTCCAACGTATTTAGGCTGCTGAACACACCCCCTCATGTTTATTTCAATTTATTTATTTTATTTAATTGCATCATTTGCATTTTATTTTTTAAAATCATTTTAATGCAGCCAAAAATCCTGAAAAAATCATGAAGCATATTTATAGTTTATAAAATTTTCCCAAATTTTATTTTTTTATTTTATTTTATTTTTAGCATCTGAAATAATTATTTCTTTATTTTCTTTTGAATTTATTCCATATATGTATACCCTAACTTGTAGGATTTATTTTCTCATCATCCATGAAACATTTTGAGTCCATTCTTTTTGCATTGTTTCACCAACACATTGAGTTGCATTAAAATATTTTTCTCTCATTTTTAAATCTTTTTCATATTGCATTTTAGTCCTCCTCTTTTGCATATTGAGTCATGTTTCTGGTCTGAACTTTGCATAATTGTTTGGGTGACCTATCTTGTGAATTTTTGCATGAGTTTTTAATATGTTGTTTGCCACTGGTTGAGGTGTGTTATCTTTTGATCTGCTAATTTTAGAAGATGTTTTGCTAATTATGAGATTGCTCTTTGTTTGAGGTCTTCTTGTATGCACATCCTTGATCATGTCTGACTACTTGTTTGAGAAGGCACTTGTGCCATCATTTGGGTTTGCTTCTTTGACTTCATAATTCATGTTTAGGTCATCCACATTCTGTCTTGGTTGAGTTCCATTTGGTTTATAACCATCTCTCTTTGGTTTGTGATTTGTTTGAGTTTCATTTGTCTTATTGTCACTTATATCCGTTTGTACTAACCTTTTATGCAGGGGCTGAGGTAAGTTATTTGAGGGTGTGGATAGCAATCCATGTCCACTCTCACTCTTTCTTCCTCTCATCTTTTCTTTTCTTTAGGGTTAGGTTTTTGTCAAACTTCCCCTTAGGGCCACCTTTGCATGATAACATTAGGACTAAATTCCGTAGGATAGTCCCCCTCCAAACTTCCCTTTAGGGCCATCTTTGCATGATAACATTAGGATAGATTTTCCCCTTAGTGTTTTTTATTTTCTCTTGAGTCCCTCTCCTCGTCTCATAACAATTTCTAAGATACTTAATAAGGTCAACTTGCCTTGCACACGAGCCTTAAACATAGGAAATGAAGATTGAGGGGTCCCCCTTCTCTCTTCTAGAGTGTTGAGCATACGTCCCATTGGGGACGACCATGCGACGCATTCGTTCCCGTGTCATAGCCTTTGGTTCAAGTTGAGTTATGAACTAACTCAAGTCACTTCTGTCCTAAAAAATACAAACAAACTTTAAACCTTTTTATCCTGCGGGATCGTCAAACTAAAGGCTATTTTCAAAAAGGGCACGTTACTTTCCGTCTGAGTCGCAAACAGGCATCGACCCTAACTCCCGGATGCAAACTTAACGTCGCTCATAAAAAACACAAAAAGAACTTGGTCCAAACTACGTTGACTCTGAATTCCCCATTGCACAAAGGGGGTACGTAGGCCTAGGACGACGACGTCCTACCGAGTCTGTCTTTGTTTACCCTTTCCCCGTTTTAGAGCAGCCATAGATGTTAGGATAACTCACCCTTAGAATAGACAACAAGCGTGGATCCCATCGAGTACGATGGACGCATGGGGTGCTAGCACCTTCCCCTCGCGTAACCGACTCCCAAACCCAGGCTATGGTTGCGACAACCATTCGTTTCCCTCTTCCTCAGGTTTATGCGGTGTTCCCTTTCCCTCTCTTGGGATAAATATACACGGCTGGCGACTCTGTGTTTCGCGCCACTTTCGTGTTTATACCTGGATGAAAATCCTGGGAGCGACAGCTGGCGACTCTGCTGGGGAAGGTGGTTGACCTATGCTGGTCCATCCCCTTTAGCGAGTATATCCTAGCGCTTGCTTGTCTTTGTTCTCTTTGGGTGTTTTTGTTTTTGTTTTGCTTTATTTGTTGTATTTTATTTTTACCGCATTTCTGCATTGCATATTATTATCAGCTGCTGCACTATTTTTCTGTTTGGCAGGTTGGGAGTTCCGAGTGATAAGCCCAATACCCAGGCTTGAGCATACACGTAGGATTAGCGTGGCAAGTAGTGTGACTTGTGTGGCATTTGGCCAGACGTAGTATACATGAAAACTCCACATCCAGACGAGGTTTTCTTTGGTAATGTTCTATCCTGCGCATTGGTGCAGATGATTGAATGTAACCTAGAAAACTGTCGACTCTGGCTACCATTCCCGAGGACTCAGTAACGACACTCCTCCCGAGACGTGATAATGGCTGACCAGAAATGGCAAACCCATTACACATGTTGATCCGAGGACCCAATACTGGGAACTTGCTATAGGGTTTCCTTTTGGGAAAGAATCGGTGGAAGCACTCCTCGTTTGGCGATAGTACTGTACCCCGAGGGATGAATATACTATTGCTTCTCGACCTCAGTGCCGAAGCTGAGGACTTGCCAGAGGATGTTTTCTTTTGAGGGGAATAGTTGAGGCCTCCTCGATTGGTGATGATGCCAAACCAGAAATGGTGAACGTATCATCATTTCTCGACCTGAGAGCCCGTGATATTGAGGATCCTCGGCTTTCTAGTACCCACATGTGAGAGGGCAGGGTGTTTACAGGTTTGCAGGTAACCTTGACTTTCAACATACCCGGTTTTCTGATCAGCAGATTTATCAGTGTGGTACTATGATTATTCTGGTATTTTGGGTATTTGGGCCAGATCTTTGTGGTTATACAGTTGTTCAGTGCAGCAGTTGTCCAGTCTGTGTGGCATCCTTGATCCCATGTGTGCATTTGCATCATCTTTTTGCATCCTAACATGTTTATTCATTTGCAGGGCTGCATCCTAACTTTGATTCTGGTTTTTGAAGACTATTAAGGATGAGTACTGAGAAAAGAAAGAACATCATAGTGTACAAGTTCCCATCACTTTTTCTGGATACTGTTCACAAGATTGTGTCTATGGCAGAACCTGGAGTATTGGCTAACTTTAGAGAAGAGTATGGAAGAATTTTGAATTTTGCTCGCAAAATCACTGAATACGAGTATAGAGCTTTGCACACTCTGGTGCAATTCTATGACCCTCACCTGCGTTGTTTTCTATTCACTGATTATCTTTTGGCTCCGACATTGGAGGAATTTGCTCTCATCCTGGATGTTTCTATTAAAGAGGCTCCTTTCTATCCTTCTGAAGAACTTCCTGATTTAGAAAGGGTCTCCAAGGCTTTGCATTTGGATCCATCTTTGTTGAAAAACAACGTCGCCAGTAAGGGGGTGCAAAGGCTTTCATGTGAAATTTTTGATAGAACAGGCTGCTGTGTATGCTAAGGCTAGATGTTGGTCAGTTTTCAACGCCATCTTGGCTATGTGTGTCTATGGAACGGTGTTGTTTCCAAATATGAAGGATTTTGTGGACACACACGCTGTCCGGATATTTACCATGAAGAATCCGGTACCTACTTTGCTTGGAGATCTGTATTATTCAGTGCATTATAAGAACGAGAAGAGGAGGGGAGGACCCCTTAATTTTTGTGCGCCAGTCTCCTACAAATGGTTTGCTGATCGTATTCCCGAATCTGGGGCATTTGTAGATACTCGAGGAACATTGGAGTGGTCCAAAAGATTGATGGGCTTGAGGGCAGATAATCTAATTTGGGTTAACCGTGACTTGTTGGGCCAAGATATCATGATTAGTTGTGGAGGTCTCCCAAACATGCCTCTAATAGGAAGGAAAGGGGGAATTAACTACAACCCTATTCTTGCTATTAGGCAATTCGGGTATGCCTTGAAAGAGTCACCAAAAGATGAGGAGGTCCGAGAATCTTTATATCTGAGTGGGGAAATCAATCCAGAACTGTTAAAAGAAGCTGCGAATACTTGGGAAGATCGTCATAAGAAGGGGAAGATTTCTTTTGGGAAGAGCAACAACAGAACATTTCCTGCGTATGAAGATTGGATTCAGAAAAGGGTAAAGGAGGAGCTTTTGCCATTCTCCAAAGAACCACCATCTTACCCCTTGCAGATTGAGCCTCCTACCACAGTTGAGATAGACAAGTTTAACAAGTTGTGGGCTGAAAAGGAAAAGCTGCGAGAAGAAAACAGTGAGCTACAAAGAGAGATTTACCAGTTGAAACATGAGCGGGGTGAAGCTGTTCATATCGCCCAGTTAAAGACAGATCTTCTCGCTAAGGCAGAAAAGGAGCTAGCTGACAAGGTCGCATCCAGACAAAGGATGAAGCAAGCTCTAGAGGGCATCAGTAAGGTTCTCGAGTCTAAGAAGGAGGAATTGGACAAGGCTTTGTTAAAAATTCACAGGTTCAATGACACTGCAATGGCTGAGAATAAGCGAAAGGAAGATGATTATCTAGCTCAGATTGATCAATTGAAGTTGAAGCTCAAGAAGAAAGACGCTAAGATCCTATCAGGGGTATTCTAGAGACAAGCAGTCGAGGGTCGACTCAATGAAGCCATAGCCTCCATAGAGAAACTGAAGATCCAAGCTGAAGTGAAGAGACCTAGAAATGAGGGTCCTAGCATGGATGGTGTTTCTGGAGAAGATGCTTAGGAGTTGCATTGCCGATACTTAGAAGGGATCATGCATAGGAGAGACATTCTCATTCAAGAGCTAATTCAGAGACCGAAGCATCCCGACACCAAAAAGCTGTTCAAGGAAATTCAAGACTGGAGCGAAAGGCATAATGGATGGGGGGATTGACACTTGTGGACTTTGATGACATGCCGTAGTTTTCTATTTTCTTTCATTATTTGGACCACCGCCAGGCTTGTTGGTTGGGATCTATGATTATTGTGTTCAGACTTGTTATCTTGGATTTGTGATTGTTGACATTTGGTTTTCCTCTGGCTTTCTTAATATATGAGCAGAAGTTCCGTTCTATCTTGTTGTTAAACTGGAATCAAGGGGTGGATCGCCCTGCGAATATTCAAACATGTTCATTTGCATTTGCATTTGCATATTCATAATCATTTTGCATAATCATTTTGCATGACAGGTGTTTATCTCTGGTGTTCTTACTTTATTCTCCTCCGCAGTACAGGATTGCAGATCAACACATTCACCGGTATTCTACCAGACAAAATCAGAAGAGACTCATGGATCAGCTACAAAATGAGATGACTGAGATGCGGACTCGCATGAACCAATTCATGGATTTGATGCAAGGGGTTGCTCAAGGCCAAGAGCAGTTAAGGACTCTCGTTCAGCCACTGATTGCGAGAATTGATGAAGAGGGTGTCCTTCACGGAGGACTTCATACTGGTGTTATTGGTAATAATGTTCAGAATGGCCCTCCGGGCGGAGGTATTCCTGTTACTGGTGTTGTGATCCCTTCGGGCGGAGGGGAAAATGTTGTGGTTCCCACTGTAATTGGGGGAGGTAACAATGTCGGTGCAATTCATGGCCGTCAGTATGATGATCTTCAGAAGATGCATTCTCTGTGCTAGGTGGGGATGCTGGTCCCCAGATTGACAATGATCAGAGGTTCAGGTTGATTGAGGAACAACTGAGGGGGGTTGTAAATCAGGATTCTGTGGGTATGGATCTGGAGGATTTGGGGCTGGTTCCAGGCGTTGTTATCCCGCGCAAGTTTCAGACTCCCACTTTCGAGAAGTATAATGGTATGACTTGCCCAAGGACTCACGTGAGGGCATACGCGAGTAAAATGGCTGCGCATGCGAAGAATGAGAAGCTGATGATGCATTGCTTTCAGGATAGCCTATCTGGGGCATCCCTAGAATGGTATATGCAACTAGAAAGGAAAGATGTGCGTAGTTAGAGAGATCTGGCAGGGGCATTTATTAGACACTATCAATATAACACTGACATGGCTCCTAACAGAACACAGCTGCAGAACTTATCACAGAAGAACAATGAGAGTTTCAAGGAGTACGCCCAGAGGTGGCGTGAACTGGCAGCAAGGGTTCAGCCTCCCATGTTGGAGCGAGAAATGATAACTATGTTTATGGCCACCTTGCAGGGTCATTACTATGAAAAGCTGGTACCGTGTATGACTGGAAAGTTTGCTGACTTGATCTTAGTAGGAGAGATGGTGGAAAGCGGAATTAAGGCAGGAAAAATATCAGGCGGCGATGGGTCCTCATCTGGAGGAAGTAAGAAGCCTTATGCCAGTGGTTATAAGAAGAAGGAGGGAGATACAAATTCTGTGTCATCATATCGTGGTAGAGAAGGACCCCGTCAGAAATTCTATCAGCAGGTGGCTTCTGTAACCATCCCAGCAGCACCTCAGCAGCCAGAACTGTCTCAACAACAAAATCAGGCTCCTCGCAGATCGCAGCCTCTGTCTAGGCGGGATAGGCATTTTGACACTCCACCTCTTCCCTACTCTCAGTTATTTCAGCACTTGTTGCAGTTACAATTAGTTCAGAAGAGGACATTGGCTCCACCCACTGGCAATCCACCTCCCGGTTATGACACCAACGCCCACTGTGAGTTTTATTCTGGGGCACCCGGACATTATATTGAAAACTGTAAAGCTTTTAAGCATCAGGTTCAAGATTTGGTGGATTCAAAAGCCATCAATTTCTCCAATGATGCTCCAAATGTGAATCAGAACCCGATGCCGGATCACGGTGGGCCAAGGGTTAATGCTATTATTAAAGACTGTGAAGATTTGAGTTTGATTTCAGATGTGAACGAGGTTCAAACTCCTTTGCGTGTGGTGAAGGAGAGACTGTTGAAGGGAGGGGTATTTCCTGACTGTGATGAAGGTTGTGTAGGATGTGTGTCGTAGCCAGGCGGTTGTGATTTATTTAAAGCAGGTATTCAGAAAATGATCAGTGAAGGGATATTACAGTTTGACAGGGGTTGTAAGCAAAATAAAGTTACTGACAGAAAGATTGATGTTGCCACAATAACGATTCCATTCAAGACGATAACTATATCAGCGCCGGCGAGACCAGCGCAGGTCATTATCACTGTTCCTGGGCCAGTCCCGTATGAGAGTACCAAGGCCATCCCGTGGAACTATGGGGCTGAGGTATTTGTTGATGGTAAGAAGCAGGAATTGGTAAAGATGTCAGCTGTGAATACATGGGTTGAAAATCTTGTTGAAGCAGGGGCCATCACTAGGAATGGTAGAGTCTTTATTCCGTCTGAGGATCAAGTTGGCAATTCAAAACAAGACAAAGGTAAACAGATGATGGATGAGTCTGTACAGAGGCAGGAAGCAAATAATTCTATGACAAAGCAAGTTGGGGATACTTTCTCAGAAGACGTAGAAGAGTTTATGAGGTTGATCAGGAAAAGTGATTACAAGATTGTTGATCAACTTCACCAAACTCCATCGAAGATTTCCATTCTATCCTTACTTTTATGCTCTGAGGCACACCGAAATGCATTACTGAAGGTTCTGAACATGGCTTATGTACCGCAGGAAATATCTGTCAACCAGTTAGAAGGGGTCATGTGAATGCTGGTAATGGTTTGGGTTTCACCGATTTAGATCTGACTCCGGCTGGGAGGAATCACAACAACGCTCTGCATATTTCAGTGGAATGTCGTGGTTCCTTAATGTCGCATATGTTAGTTGATATTGGGTCGTCTTTGAATGTGTTACCGAAGAAGGCTTTGATGAAATTGGATACTCATGGGTTGATTTGTAGACCAAATGACTTGGTGGTACGTGCTTTTGATGGCTCCAAGAGGTCTGTTTTTGGAGAGTTAGTTCTGCCAATCAAGGTGGATCCTGAGATTTTCAACACCACCTTTTACATAATGGATATTCAGCCTGCCTATAGCTGTTTGCTGGGTCTCCCTTGGATCCATGGTGCTGGGGCAGTAACATCTACGCTGCACCAGAAGTTGAAGTATATGGTGGATGGCCATGTTGTGACCGTTTGTGGTGAGGAAGAGATCATGGTGAGTCAGCTATCGACCTTCAAGTATGTAGAGGTAGATGGTGAAGTACAGGAAACTTTGTGCCAAGCCTTTGAAGCTATGAAAATTCCCGAAGAACCCCCAAAGGTAGTCAGTCAGCCTGAGGTGGTTGGCCAACCCAAAGTTGTCAAACAACCAGAGGTTCCGATGTCTTCTTTCAAAGAGGCGCGCACTATAGTTGAAGCTGGTGGTTCTTAGAAGTGGGGCAGTGTCATTAATGTTCAAAGAAAGCAGGATACCCATGGACTAGGGTACAAGCCACCCCGACAAGCTCAAGAGCCTCCCAAGTATGCTGGTCCAATTCGGTTCATAAGTGTTGGGTGTTCTTTAATCAAGTTAATGCTATTGAGGATGAAGGAGATAGTGACTGTGACATGGACAAGTGGATCCGTCCCTGCACCCCTGGTCAGAGCTTAGGCAACTGGTTTTCCGAGAAAGTCATCCAAGTGACGCGCCCGGAGTAATTTACTTTTGTTTTCTGTTATGTTGAACCCTATGTTCTGCCCAAGACGTAGTGATATTTATTTGTAGGGATTGGATGTTTTATTTGCTACTTTTATCACCAATAAAGGACTTTTTTTCATTCAAATATTTTGATCCCTGTTTTTCTGTTTTTCTGTTTTTACTTTTTTGCATTAACCCACATCAAAATGGCAATGTGTTTTCTTGTTTGTTGTACTCATAATAAACATAAAACATCCATCATGCAGGTTTCTTTGTTTAGATTCCACCCATCATGACTTAGCTATGGCTCGATACGACTTCGACAATCCTATCTATCAAGCCGAAGAAGAGACTGACGAAGACTGTGACTTACCAGAAGAATTAGCCAGGTTACTGAAACAAGAGGAAAGGGTTATTCTACCTTATCAGGAGGAGGTTGAGACTGTTAATCTGGGAACCGAGGATGTTAAACGAGAAGTAAGGGTTGGGACTGCCTTGGAAGACACTATTAAAGGAAGATTGGTTGAGTTGCTTCGAGAGTATGTGGATATCTTCGCCTGGTCTTACCAAGACATGCCCGGGCTTGACACTGCCATTGTTTCACACCGATTGCCGCTTAAAGAGGGTTGTACTCCAGTCAAGCAGAAACTGAGAAGGACGAAACCAGATATGGCTGTCAAGATCAAGGAAGAGGTTCAGAAACAGTTGGACGCCGGATTTCTTGCTGTGACAAATTATCCTCCGTGGGTTGCTAATATCGTACCTGTACCTAAGAAGGATGGGAAGGTCAGGATGTGTGTTGATTACCGAGATTTAAATAGGGCGAGCCCGAAGGATGATTTCCCGCTCCCCCACATTGACGTGCTAGTAGACAATACTGCTCAATATTCTGTGTTTTCCTTCATGGATGGCTTCTCTGGGTATAACCAAATCAAAATGGCCCCAGAGGACATGGAGAAGACTACGTTCATAACACCGTGGGGAAAATTTTGCTACAAGGTAATGCCCTTTGGATTAAAGAATGCTGGGGCAACCTATCAGCGGGCAATGGTGACTCTCTTTCATGATATGATTCACAAGGAGATTGAAGTCTATGTTGATGACATGATTGCGAAGTCACAGACAGAGGAAGAACACTTGGTAAACCTCCAGAAGTTGTTTGAAAGGTTGAGGAAGTTCAGACTGAGATTGAATCAGAACAAGTGCACTTTTGGCGTGAGGTCTGGTAAATTGCTGGGATTCATTGTTAGTGAAAGAGGTATCGAGGTTGATCCTGCCAAGATAAGAGGCATACAGGAGATGCCTGAGCCAAGAACAGAGAAAGAGGTTCGTGGTTTCTTGCGAAGGTTGAATTACATTTCTAGGTTCATCTCTCATCTGACAGCCACGTGTGAACCAATTTTCAAGTTGTTAAGAAAAGATCAAGAGGTCAGGTGGAATGAAAATTGTCGAGAAGCGTTTGAAAGGATAAAGAAGTATTTGCAGGAACCTCCAGTCCTTATGCCACCGGTGTCCGGGAGACCGTTAATTATGTACCTAATGGTTCTTGAGAATTCGATGGGTTGTGTGCTCGGTCAACACGACGAGACAGGTAGGAAAGAGCACGCCATTTACTACCTGAGTAAGAAGTTCACTGATTGCGAATCAAGATACTCTATGTTGGAAAAGACATGTTGTGCACTTGCTTGGGCAGCCAAGCGCCTGAGGCAGTATATGTTAAACCACACAACCTTGCTGATTTCGAAGATGGATCCGATTAAGTACGTATTTGAGAAGCAAGCACTTTCTGGAAGGATAGCCCGTTGGCAGATGGTTTTGACAGAATACGATATTCAGTATGTTTCCCAGAAGGCCATTAAGGGAAGTGTTCTATCAGAATATCTTGCTGAACAGCCGGTTGAGGATTATCAGCCAATGAAGTTTGAGTTTCTAGACGAGCATGTTATGTTTCTGAAAATGAAAGATTGTGAAGAGCCCCTTCCTGACGAAGGACCTGAGATTGGGTCTCAGTGGAAGATGATTTTTGATGGGGCTGTCAACTCATATGGTAACGGAATTGGGGCAATCATTACAACCCCAAAGGGTTCTCATATACCCTTCACTGCCCGGTTAGCATTCGTGTGTACCAACAACGAGGCGGAGTATGAAGCATGCATCATGGGGTTAGAGGAAGCAATTGATTTGAGAATTAAGAACCTCGATGTCTATGGTGATTCTGCGTTGGTAGTTAATCAGATTACAGGAGAATGGGAGACTCGTCAGGAAAATCTAGTACCTTATAACAACTATGCCAGAAGGTTGTTACCTTTCTTTGATAGGGTGGATTTTCATCATGTGCCCCGAGCTGAGAATCAGATGGCTGATGCGTTGGCGACATTGGCATCCATGTATAAGGTGAACCGTTGGAATGAAACTCCGTCGATTAGAATCATGCGTCTGGATAGACCAGCTTTTGTGTTTGCAATTGAAGATGTGTCTGATGGCAAACCGTGGTATCATGATATTAAGGTTTTTCTGAAGAGACAGGAGTATCCAGAGGGTGCCTCCACCAAGGATAAGAAGATTCTGAGAAGGTTGGCGGGAAACTTCTTTCTGAACAAGGATGATGTGTTATATGAGAGGAACTTCGATATGGTCCCGCTATGTTGTGTTGATGAACACGAGGCAGGCTTATTGATGGAGGAAGTTCACGAGGGTTCTTTCGGTACTCATTCCAGTGGACACACCATGGCTAGAAAGTTGTTGAGGGCAGGATATTATTGGATGACTATGGAGTCTGATTGTTTCAAGTACGCCCGAAAGTGCCATAAATGCCAGATTTATGCAGATAAGATGCATGTACCGCCTACGCCTCTAAACGTGTTATCATCTCCTTGGCCTTTTATGATGTGGGGCATAGATATGATTGGAAAGATTGAGCCCACTGCTTCCAATGGGCATCGTTTCATTTTGGTTTCCATTGACTATTTCACAAAGTGGGTGGAAGCAGCCTCGTACGGCAACGTCACCAAGCAAGTGGTAGCCCGGTTTATAAAGAAGGACATCATCTGTCGTTATGGGGTCCCGGAGAGAATCATTACCGATAATGGCTCGAATTTGAACAATAAGATGATGAAGGAACTATGTTAGAGTTTTAAGATCGAGCATCATAATTCCTCTCCATATCGTCCGAAGATGAATGGGGCTGTTGAGGCAGCGAATAAGAATATCAAGAAGATTGTGCAGAAGATGGTGGTGACGTATAAAGACTGGCATGAGATGCTACCTTATGCCCTACATGGTTACCGTACTTCGGTGCGTACGTCAACTGGAGCAACCCTTTCTCATTGGTATATGGTATGGAAGCGGTTTTACCCTTAGAGGTCGAGATTTCGTCTTTGAGAATTCTGGCAGATGTGAAGCTTGATGAAGCTAAGTGGGTGCGTTCCAGGTTGGATCAGTTGAACCTTATTGAAGAAAAGAGATTGGCAGCCATGGCACATGGTCGGTTGTATCAGAGTAGGATGAAGCACGCCTTTGACCAGAAAGTGCATCCTCGGAGTTTTCAGACAGGTGAATTGGTGTTGAAAAGGATCCTTCCTCCACAGACAGATCACAGGGGCAAATGGATTCCAAACTAAGAGGGGCCATATGTGGTAAGAAAGGTTTTCTCTGGTGGAGCCTTACTACTTTCAACTATGGATGGCGAAGATTTTACATCCCCTGTGAACGCAGACGTAGTAAAAAAATACTTCGCATAAAAGAGACCCGCTGGACATAAAAAGAAAGTCTAGGCAAAAAGGGGCATCCCGGTGAATCATAAAAAGGAAAAGGTTCGGGCAAAAACTAGGGATGAAATGCAAAAAAGAAACGTGTAAACCCGCAAAGTTGAAAACCGGAAAAGGCAACTTTGGCAAAAATGGGTATCTCGATGGATTGAAAACCCAAAAAGGGCGATCCAGGCAAAAGTTAGGGATTTATAAGCGAAAGGCTATGGTCTGCGTTCGATCTGTGAGCACTTTCAATACCTGGGAATTCTGAAAGAAAGGAATCAGTACAGTTGGTCTCTTCAAAGGTCAAGATATTTGTGGATAAGCAAGACATATGGGTCATAGCTGAGTCGAATCATGGTGGATATCTGTTCCCGCATTGCCGACATATGTATTTTCCTTTTGCTTTTGCGCAATTACCTCTTTTTAGGAATTGCTTCCAATTGTAAATGCCTATTTACAGGCCACTTTTCTCAATAAAATTTTCATTTCACTCAGAGAGTTTTCCGTTGTTTGCTTTACTTTTACTGTTTTGTTTGCAAAAACGTTCGATATTTTTTATAAACATTGCATATAAAACTTCGAGCTTTGCGGAGCATAACGAAAAGCAGTAGAAATTACTTAGGCATTAATGGTGATAGTCATGTTGTGGCATATTCTATTTGTTGTTATTTGACTTGGAGGGCAACAACATTGTACTCCCCTAGTAGGTTTGCTCTCCCCAGCATTGAGACTGCACCTTTCCTCAGCAGAGCAGACCTTCCCTAGCAGGAGACTTGGGAAGTATTTTCTCTGGATCAAGACGTTATTTCCCCACAGAATCAGGGTGTTCACTTCCCCCATCCAGTCAGGAAGCGTGCCTTCACCGACAATGTCATATTCTAATCCCCAGCAAGGTGGGAGTAAAGTCATTCTCCCCATCAGCAGGCTAAGTTCAGCAGTATCCCCAAGCAGGATGGTATTATGGACTGTTTTCCCCAAGCAGGATGGTATTATGGACTGTTTTCCCCAAGCAGGATGGTATTATGGACTGTTTTCCCCAAGCAGGATGGTATTATGGGCTGGCATCCCCCAGCAGGTCCTAAGCCCATCTGTTATTGGCAATCTTCAGTAACAGACTTCTGGTTCCATTATTGGCATTCATTCTCAACTCCCCCAGCAGAGGAGGAATTTCAGGTTCGATGTCACCTTCAGTAAAGGACATGTGTAACCCCCGGTAGTGTGGATGTTCTTTTGGGATTTCATCCCCAGTAGAAGTTGTTGATCCAAAGGGTCGGTCAACGTGATCCTTCTCAGCAGAGTTCTCGGATTCAGAGGACAAATTATTTTTGTCATCCCCAGCTGAATTGGTCTTTTTTTCTCTCTAGCATTTATTTTGCTGGAGGGACCCCTTTTGCATATCATAAGCATTTGCATTGCACCCTCAAACGCGTAGCATTTCCACTCCGTGTGGAGCATTACGGCAAAATTCAAACATTTGCATTCGAAGCATAAGCCAGATTTGATGCTTTCCTTTCCAGTTCTCTTTCCCAGCAGAGATGGCATAACTCAGGAGATTTTGGAGGGATGCGTTCCTCATACTTGTGCTCCCCGGCAGAGTCTTTTATTTAGACTTCTCCTTTCCCCAGCGGAGTCATCTTATCTGTGGATCCTAAGTTCGTTGGAAGTTTGCCTTTGTTTGGCCTCTCTCTTTTGTGAAATCCTGTTCTCGCCTGGTACTCGGTTCTCGCTTGTCATATTTTGTTTGCCAGCTTCCCTTTCTCGGTAGGGGTGGTTTAAACCAGAAGTTTTGTTTCACGTTATCCCCATCGAAGTCCACTTTATGTTGGTTATCCTTTGCGGGTACAATTGAGGTTGTATTCGTTTTGTGGGTGCGATTGAGGTCGTATTCATGTTTTCTTTGTGGGTAGAGTGATCGAGGTCAGTCTTCCTTTGCGGGTGCAATTGAGGTTGTATTCGTTTTGTGGGTGCGATTGAGGTCGTATTCATGTTTTCTTTGTGGGTAGAGTGATTGAGGTCAGTCTTCCTTTGAGGGTACAATTGAGGTTGTATTCGTTTTGTGGGTGCGATTGAGGTCGTATTCATATTTTCTTTGTGGGTAGAGTGATTGAGGTCAGTCTTCCTTTGAGGGTACAATTGAGGTTGTATTCATTTTGTGGGTGCGATTGAGGTCGTATTCATATTTTCCTTGTGGGTAGAGTGATTGAGGTCAGTCTTCCTTTGCGGGTACAATTGAGGTTGTATTCGTTTTGTGGGTGCGATTGAGGTCGTATTCATATTTTTCCTTGTGGGTAGAGTGATCGAGGTCAGTCTTCCTTTGCGGGTACAATTGAGGTTGTATTCGTTTTGTGGGTGCGATTGAGGTCGTATTCATATTTTTCCTTGTGGGTAGAGTGATCGAAGTCAGTCTTCCTTTGCGAGTATAATTGAGGGTGTATTCATTTTGTGGGTGCGATTGAGGTCGTATTCGTATTTTCTTTGTGGGTAGAGTGATTGAGGTCAGTCTTCCTTTGCGGGTACAATTGAGGTTGTATTCGTTTTGTGGGTGCGATTGAGGTCGTATTCATATTTTCTTTGTGGGTAGAGTGATTGAGGTCAGTCTTCCTTTGCGGGTACAATTGAGGTTGTATTCGTTTTGTGGGTGCTATTGAGGTCGTATTCATGTTTTCTTTGTGGGTAGAGTGATTGAGGTCAGTCTTCCTTTGCGGGTACAATTGAGGTTGTATTCGTTTTGTGGGTGCGATTGAGGTCGTATTCGTATTTTCTTTGTGGGTAGAGTGATTGAGGACAATCTTCCTTTGTGGGTACAATTGAGGCTGTATTCGTTTTGTCGGTGCGATTGAGGTCGTATTCGTATTTTCTTTATGGGTAGAGTGATTGAGGTCAGTCTTCCTTTGCGGGCACGATTGAGGTCGTATTTGTCTTATTTTTGTGGGTATGGTTGAGGTCATACTCCTTATTTTTTAGCACGCTCCATTTCGTTATTCTCACCATTAGCAAATTTCCGGGGCTCTTTCGGTATTCAATCCCCGTGCATCCTGGAATGTCTGAGAGCCGTCGCTATCATACCTTCAGGACCAAGTTGATTGAATAGGGGCAGCTGTAGCACCCCAAAATTTGCCCTCCTTACTTTAGTGTTAACTAGCTTATGTTTCATTTCATTTTTGCATTATCATGTGTGCATATCATTGGTTCTTAGCATGGGGTCAAGGTGCCTGAGGCAGTTCAAGAGGAGAAGATGTTCTTCAAAGGGTCAAGCAAGAGTCCTTATATTGTCCAAGAGATCTCAAGTGGATCACTCTCTCCTAACCAGTGCAGAAGCTAGGGTTTTGAGATTATTGGGTTTATTGCTCCAATGGGAAAGCTTCTTGGGTTTTTATCATCACCAAATGGCACATCTTATCTTTGTTGGAGAGGATACACATCATATTCAGAGGAATTTGGATTTGGAGACTGTGTTATTTTCCTCCTAGACTGAGGGTACCAAATTAGGGTTTGCTATAAAGTCAGTTTATTTCTGATTTTTTGAGCAAGACTTGATTCCATGGCATTCCTTGGGTCCCTAAATATCTAGGAATGGAAGATTGTCCATCAGTTTGGTTCATGAGAGATTCAATTGGCCAATGGGTTGCAAATCAGGAGAATTGGGAAAAAGTCAACAGTGAGAGGGGAAGTCAACTGTGGAATTTTGAGGTTCTCTTCAAGGTTTTCAAGGTCTCACATCCTCATATGGTCTTCAAGAGTCAAGTTTCATACCATTAATCAAGAATCAAGGGTTGGTACAAAAGTTACTAAATATGGAAATGACCTATAGTTTGAAAGTTTCCATTTTTGGCAAGTTTCTACTCTACATTCAACTTGACTTTTCATCATCAAAGAAGCTTCAAGTGAATTTTCCTCAAACATGAAAGTTAAATATCTTTTTCTCCCCTTTCCAACAAGTACTAGATGGTCTCCATATCATTTGTGAAACTCAAGTTATGATCAAAAGAAGGCAAGTTGGTTTTTAGGGTTTCCTTATGGTTCCATTTTCACAACTTTTGCATTTTGGGACATAGTGACCTATAATTGATTCCTTTGTTTCAAGCCACATTCTAACATCAAAGAACAATCCATAAGGATCATTTTTGGCCTTTGAATCAAGTGGATCCATGGTTTATTCATCACTTATTTTTCATTATGCAAAATTGCCAAATCATTGAAAATTCATAAAACAAGACATCTCAAGGCCCAAATTCCATTCAGGTGTGATTAGCAATTGTTAAATAAGTGATCCATCATAGAAGGCTTGGGTATGATGCATGGAGGAGGGTGTATTTCACATTATGCAAATTTCCAAAATCACTCTAAACTCATTAAGTGAGGAATTAACAAGGCCCAAGTGATTATCAGTGGATTAACCCTAAGTATTTAAGCTAACTCATGCACTAGTTAGAGAGAGAACAAGTGATTTTGAGGAGATTTTCAAGTGTGGACCCTAATTCTTCATTCCTTCGAATCTCATCATCCACAAGAGCTTTTCCAAAAATTCTTTCACAACATTATTCCTTGGGATCCATAGAACGCAAATCATCCATCGTTTGAAGCTAACAGCAAGGATAAGGATTGCTTGATCTCAGGTTAGTGATAATTTGCATGCTCTTAAAACTCCTCTTTTTGATGCGCATAATAATCTATGACCTTCACTGATAATTCTGGTATATTTTGTTTTGAGTTTGGACGCATGGTTTGGTTGTTTCGTGAGTTTGAAATTTTTGAACCCTAGCTTATTTCATTTGGTTTGGTTTATGTGTTGATTATTTGCGATATATAATTTGATATTGTTGATCCTCGTGGAATTCTGGTCCAGAGGGTATACTTGTTTGCACTTTCTGGGTTTTTTGGGGTTGCAGGTGGCCGGAAGTGGTGACCGGAGCCCTAGCTCCGGCGACTGGTAAGGTTTCCGGTGAGGTTAGGGTTTGAATGAGGAAGATGATCTCCCAGCCGTTGATGGCTTAGATCTGACGGTCTATATGTTGCCACGCCTTTTAAAAATATGTTTTATTTCATGGTTTGTGTGTGTGACATCCATGATAATTATTATACACCTTCAATCCTAACCACGCATCCCATTTACTTTTGATTTTGTTGACTAATTCTGGTGCGTTGGATGAATCACGTGGTTATTATTATGCCAGCCAATTAAAAAATACATGTGCAGCTCACGTGGGATCCTATGTTGCCTGGGTAATTGTGTGTGTGCGTGTATGTATTAGTTATGGTGCACTTTTAATCATGGCCATTGGTTTTGTTTATTTTGTAATTGCGTTGACTGATACGAAGCGTCAGATTGATCCCATGGTGTGTGTTAAGTCAATCAGTTGACTGGATCATTGTTTTTTTTATTTTTATTTCGCTGATGGGTTTTTGATATGGGCCTTCTATTCACACCCCCCCCCCCCCCCCCTTTAAGCCCACTTTTCATTTACAACGTATTTGGGCTGCTGAACACACCCCCCTATGTTTATTTCAATTTATTTATTTTATTTAATTGCATCATTTGCATTTTATTTTTTAAAATCATTTTAATGCAGCCAAAAATCCTGAAAAAATCATGAAGCATATTTATAGTTTTATAAAATTTTCCCAAATTTTATTTTTTATTTTATTTTATTTTTAGCATCTGAAATAATTATTTCTTTATTTTCTTTTGAATTTATTCCATATATGCATACCCTAACTTGTAGGATTTATTTTCTCATCATCCATGAAACATTTTGAGTCCATTCTTTTTGTATTGTTTCACAAACACATTTAATTGCATTAAAATATTTTTCTCTCATTTTTAAAGCTTTTTCATATTGCATTTTAGTCCTCCTCTTTTGCATATTGAGTCATGTTTCTGGTCTGAACTTTGCATAATTGTTTGGGTGACCTATCTTCTGAATTTTTGCATGAGTTCTTAATATGTTATTTGCCACTGGTTGAGGTGTGTTAAGTTTTGATCTGCTAATTTTAGAAGATGTTTTGCTAATTATGAGATTGCTCTTTGTTTGAGGTCTTCTTGTATGCACATCCTTGATCATGTCTGACTACTTGTTTGAGAAGGCACTTGTGCCATCATTTGGGTTTGCTTCTTTGACTTCATAATTCATGTTTAGGTCATCCATATTCTGTCTTGGTTAAGTTCCATTTGGTTTCTAACCATCTCTCTTTGGTTTGTGATTTGTTTGAGTTTCATTTGTCTTATTGTCACTTATATCCGTTTGTACTAACCTTTTATGCAGGGGCTGAGGTAAGTTATTTGAGGGTGTGGATAGCTATCCATGTCCACTCTCACTCTTTCTTCCTCTCATATTTTCTTTTCTTTAGGGTTAGGTTGTTGTCAAACTTCCCCTTAGGGCCACCTTTGCATGATAACATTAAGACTAAATTCCGTAGGATAGTCCCCCTCCAAACTTCCCTTTAGGGCCATCTTTGAATGATAACATTAGGATAGATTTTCCCCTTAGTGTTTTTTCTTTTCTCTTGAGTCCCTCTCCTCATCTCATAACAATTTCTAAGATACTTAATAAGGTCAACTTGCCTTGCACACGAGCCTTAAACATAGGAAATGAAGATTGAGGGGTCCCCCTTCTCTCTTCTAGAGTGTTGAGCATACGTCCCATTGGGGACGACCATGCGACGCATTCGTTCCCGTGTCATAGACTTTGGTTCAAGTTGAGTTATGAACTAACTCAAGTCACTTCTGTCCTAAAAAATACAAACAAACTTCAAACCTTTTTATCCTGCGGGATCGTCAAACTAAAGGCTATTTTCAAAAAGGGCATGTTACTTTCCGTCTGAGTCGCAAACAGGCATCGACCCTAACTGCCGGACGCGAACTTAACGTCGCTCATAAAAAACACAAAAAGAACTTGGTCTGAACTACGTTGACTCTGAATTCCCCATTGCACAAAGGGGGTACGTAGGCCTAGGACGACGACGTCCTACCGAGTCTGTCTTTGTTTTCCCCTTCCCCGTTTTAGTGCAACCATAGATGTTAGGATAACTCACCCTTAGAATAGACAACAAGCGTGGATCCCATCGAGTACAATGGACGCGTGGGGTGTTAGCACCTTCCCCTCGCGTAACCGACTCCCGAACCTAGGCTATGGTTGCGACGACCATTCCTTTCCCTCTTCCTTAGGTTTATGCGGTGTTCCCTTTCCCTCTCTTGGGATAAATATACACGGCTGGCGACTCTGTGTTCCGCGCCACTTTCGCGTTTGTACCTGGATGAAAATCCTGGTAGCGACAGACCCAAACTCACTTATGAGGATCCAGTCGAAACCTTCTTCAAGCCTCCTTAATGTTTCAGTCAATACTTCCAACTTAATACAGGCGTCGAATTTATGAGCTAACAAATTTCCCCCCAAAAATGTCCTTTTCGACCATATTGAAGAGAAGGACATTTTTTGATCGTATCCTATTCGACGCCATCTTTCGACCCTACATAAGTGTCAGCATAACTAACCAACCCACGTCTTAAGAAACTGTTCAATTTCTTTTCCATCACATTTATGACGTCATGGCCAATTATGATTAATGCTCAGAACATCTCCTCGTAAACCACATCAAATCCCAGACCATCATCACCTCTCCTATAGTCTAGGAGATCGAGGGCATAGGTAGTAACTGCCACCCGCCCCTACTTTCGCTCCTGGGGGGACGTGTGTACCACTAGCCTCGAGCCCCTTAATGATGATTAGTGACCCTTTAGTACTTCCAAACACTTTATAAATAGTCTCTTCAGAAACCATTTTCTACTTTTCCCACTCTAATCGCATCCATTAAGAACTTTCCTTATTTCAAGCACTCTCAACTTTTCACCTTCAGTAAACTCATTTTCTCCAACCTCTTAACAATGGCGTCTTCTAACACTACCATTCAAGATCTGAAGAAAAGCCAGAAAATCAAAGGGCCAAAAAGAAACCCACTTCTTCCTCCTTTGCCACATTGAGCGGACCTAAAGTGGTGAAGAATCAGCAATTCATCCCTGAGCCCCTCACAGAGGAAAAGAGGCACATTTACGAATCCCATGTATTGATTCCTGTTACTGTTTCTGGAAAACCCTTAGCTTTATCTGGTCCTTTATCTCCCTTAGATATAGATTACGCAACCATTAGCGTTTCTTTCCTTCATACCGCAAAACTAAACCTTTAGGGCAAAAAGACAAAGCCAAGGTCCCAACTGAAACTCCTGACAACATAGCTCTGCAACACATAGATCTAAAGTACTTGAATGATGGGTCTAGGTCATTTCGAGCAAACCCATATTTCAAGGACTCTGACCTTTACTTAAACTGGTTGACTAAAGTAGAGAAAGTCAAAGCGGAAACCTGGAAGAACTTAGGGATTTATGACTTGATCATGATGTCGAAGACAGGTTCCGCCTACTGGCCAACTCTGTTAGCTTCCTCTTTGTATTTTTGGGATAGCACCCATTATACATTCCATCTCCCTTGTGGGATGATGACACCCACCCTCTTTGACATAGCTGCTATCACAGGGCTAAAACCATACGGATTAGTTTATGACCCAGAAGTGGATGCCCAAGACACTATAGGGTTCTCGACCACCAAACACACACCCATTTCATGAACCACTACCATAACAAGCAAACTAACGCAGTCGAAGACAGAGAACACATAGCATTTCTGGCTATGTGGCTGTCTCGTTGTGTTTTCTATACCAAATCCCTCCAGGTGGCCAGAAAATACTTAACCTTAGCCAATCAATTGCATTACGACCGAGGCATTTTCTTGAGTGAAATGATATTGGCTAGCTTATATGAGTCTTTAAGCAAAGGTGATGGTCGACTGAAAGACCAAGAAAACAATGGGAATCTCCTGTTGTCAGGACCCTTCTGGCTGCTTCAACTCTGGCTCAATGCCACTTTTGAAGCCAGTCTTCCTAACAAAGGAACTGTCGACGAAGAAGCTACGGAAATCAAGGAGAGGCGAGTCAAATGGACTCGACTGCTGAAGATAACCCCTAACAAAGAAGGGCTGACACTTAGGGCATCTTTCTCTAGCTTTGTCAAGATGTTCGCCAAAAGATACAAATTTACACCAAGAATGGCACCCTTTGCTGAAACAAAGTACGGTCCATAATGGTTTACTAGGGCGTTACCTCCTGCATTTAAGAAGCACGAGGCAGAATCGAATCTCGTCTGGGAGGGCTTTTTGATCCCTCGACTTATTGTCCATCGACTAAACCTCCTAAGGGGCCAAACAGCCTTGATGGCCTACCAACCAAACCTTGTCTCTCGACAATTTGGTCTGGTCCAAACTTTACCCAGGTGTCTATATGAAAAGAAGGTCCACGTGATCCTCCCTAATACCACCTATGACTCCTTAGAGAGTTCGACTCGCTTAGCTCGACATGCTCACAGATTACTCCTCACTCATATCTGTACCTAGGAGTTTCATGACTGGTGGTCAAAGCATTATAGTGAAGAGTTCCTTGATGTTTCTAGCTTCTCCCAATTTATTGACTAAGATTTTGTTGATGTGCAGGAGAAGATCAAGAAAGGTAAATCCACTCACATCAAAGAGATTCAAGCTTTTCATAAGTACTTTGAAACTATTTATCGACAAGATGATATTAGTTGAACCGTCTGCGACGCCGTAGTTACACTGAAGGCAAAATTTTTAAAGAGAATGGAGAGTTTGAAAATCCCTTCATACGTTCCTCCTGAGAAACGCTATGCAGTGGATTTCAAACTATTTCCTCCAAAGACTCCTCGACTGCCCACTGCGGACTTTGGAGTGGCTCTTGTCCCTCCATTTCCAGACTGGTTCGTCTGTAGGGATTCAATAAAAATCCTTCGATAGCAATCAAAACCCAAGGCCCAGCGGGTGGTTCTGACTAAGCATACACTAGAAAGTTTCAAAGGACACCTTCATATTGAGATCGAAGATGTTCGCATCGAATCCGAAATATATAAAGGTTTGGATTCTTCAACCGCATACTCTTTTCGAACTCTATCATCACTAATTGGTGGCCACTTTGTTTACTTGCAGTGGTAGCCAAAAAGAACACACCTCAGCAACCTGTCGAAGGAAAAGTTAAGGGCATCAAGGTACATCACCCACCCTTTTCCTTTTACTTAGGAGTCTTTCTTTCTTCTAACGTTTCTTTTGTTTCAGGCTGCCCGCAAACTACCTCCGACACCACAAAGGAAATCGAAGAGGGGCACTTCCCAAATCGTTATCGATTCAAAGGATGATAAACAATCTCCTCCTGAGGACTTAAAAACAAAGAAGAGGAAAAGACTAATCCAGGACACAGATGCTACTGCTAGCAATCTGAACCAACAGGGGCTAAAACTTCTAAGAAGCCAACTACTACCATCGTTATTGCAGAAGCCTCTCCTGGAACTGCTTCCAAACTAGCTTCAGATCATGCTGAAAGCAATAACTCTAGCCCTGGTGCTGACTGTATCAAGGTAATTTATCAACTTACTTTTCACAAGCATCAAGTTGTTTACCCTATTTGTCTTTGTTTTCTGATCTGCTTCGATTTACTTCACGCTGATGCAAGTGGCTCGAAACCAGCAGTGGCGAAGCCCTCCTCGCCAGCCACCATTCTGAATAGCCAAGGTGAGCCTACATACCATCCCACTTATGATTTGGGCTCTGGAATGAGTTCACTGGGTGAAATTAATAAACCTGGATTTGAAACAGCTCCCCCTTTGCCAACCAAGACCACAACTCAGCAGTCTCAAACAGACGGCTCTGATCATGAGGAGAACAATGACCAGCAGAATCTTGAAACTGATCACCCAAAAACCATTGCCATGGATGCAGACACAACCTTAGTCAATGATGATAATGGCTCACCAGTGGACGAGACTGCTGGTGTTAGAGACGTCGAACCAGAGGGACACGACGAAATGGAGGAGGATGATGAAACAATGCACCAATCCAAACTCGATGGTCACACTGATGACAATGATGATGATAGGATGGATGAAGATGAAAAGGAAGACGACAAGGGCGAGGAAAATAAAACTGATGAAGGGCCAGTTAACGAGTCAGGCCTTGTCGACACTACCACTACCCCAGTCACTAAAGATCCTGCTGAAGCTAAGGGACCCTCAGCTGTGTATGGAGCATACCTTTCTGAGAAGGAGCTTAATGCGCTAAAAACCAGCAACCCTTGACAATACATAAAAATCCTCCTTGGTAGTCGAGGGAGCTCTTCTGACAAAACTCCAAGCGCTTCAACTACTTCTGGGGATCAAACTACAAGCAAGCCTGAGGACAACATCCTCTTGAAAATCAAAGAGAAGATTTTTAAAGGTGACCTTTTCACACTCCTGCAGATGGAAAATGTCACCCACATCTCCCTGAAGAAACTTCTTGAATAGGTCGACATCCACGCCATTTCCTCAGAATCTGCCAATGTCGTCTTAGAGCTTGGTACCATGATTGACCAAGTCAACGCTGACCTCAAACGCCTACCTCAAATCGAGAAGGCTATTTCAGTCAAGTCTGGAAGTGAGGTTGCGGCTTGGGCCTCTGCCACTGAATCTGAAAATAAGGTAGCGGATTTGGAGGAAATCAAAGGGAAGAACAAGCAGGAGATCACTTTGAATGAACAAAACATTGCCTCTTGGGAGCGCAAGATCAAAAAGCTTCGATCCAAAATCTCCAAAGCCAAAAAATGCAATGCTGAGCTATCTGCCTTTGATGACTCCAACATGTCAAAAGAGCTAGACAACGCCATAACTTTTGCTGAGGAAGCTCGACAATTGGAAAGAGAAGTTGTGCGTCTAAAATCTGACAAGACTCTGTGTGAAAGGCACCTTGAACTCCAGAAGTCGAAGTACTTGAAGATGAAAGAAACTCTCCCATTCTAACTTGAAAACTTCTTGTAATTTTTTTTAAGTATAATGTTTCATATCCCATTGAGACTTTTATGTAATGACTCTAAGCCATTTTGGCAATTCATGAATACCATTATTGGCCTCGCCTTTATTTTACATGGAATTATTCTTTGTCAATTTTGATTTCTTGAAGCGCTGGTTTATATTTTTTCAAATACTTGCCATTTACTTTCAAGATCCTTTTATCCTCGCCTATTTCTTCGACTTCATAAGCCCCATTAGAAAACACTTGCAAAACTTGGAATGGGCTTTCCCATTTTGGGGACCACTTGCCCAAGGCTCTGACCTTTCGATCCATAGGCAAGATTACCTTCCAAACTAACTCTCCAGGCGAAAAGGTCTTGGTCTTCACCTTCTTATTGTAAGTCTTCTCAACCCTCTTCTTTTGTCTCTTCAACAACTCCAAAGCGTTGAGTATCTCTTTGTCTAAATCCACCAACTCATCTGACATCATATTCCAATAAGCCTCAGAAGAAATTTCATGATGTCTTTGGATCCTTACTGATTGCAAGTAGATCTCGAAGGGTAACACTACATCATGACCAAAGGTCAGTCGAAATGGAGTAGTGTTGGTTGCTTCCTTAGGGGAAGTTCGACATGCCCAGAGGATCTGGTCCAATGTCTTATGCTAATTTCTAGGCTTCTTTCCAACATGCTTTTTAATCAAACAAATCACCACTTTATTCGCTACTTCGACTTGACCATTAGCCAGAGCATAATAAGGAGTAGAGGTTAACAGCTTAAATCCCATTTCTTTGGCAAATTCTTGCATTTTTCGACCAGTAAAAACCGATCCTTGATCTGTTGTAATTGTTTCTGGGATTCCAAACCTATAAATGATATATTTTTGAATAAATTCGATCACATCTTCTTGATCCACGTTTGGTAAAGGTATTGCTTCGATCCTTTTCGTGAAATAGTCAATGCCTACCAAAATATATCTCTGGTTTTTGGATGATGCTGGTCGAATCTCTCCAATTAAATCCAAATCCCAACCTCTAAAAGGCCATGGTTTTACTATGGAATGCAGCTCACTCGCAGGAATATGTTGTATGCTAGCCGAACTTGACATTCCTGGCAGCCTTAGCGAATTCAATGTAATCCTTTAGCATGGTAGGCCAATACATGCCTTGTCGAAATAAAAGCCATTTCATCTTATGGCCTACCTGATGTGCCCCACAGGCCCTACTATGGACAATCGAAAGGGCAAGATATGCCTCTGATTTACTTAGGCATTTAAGTAAAACTCCCTCAGGGGTCTTTTTAAATAACTCATTACCTAGAAGTACATAACTTAAAGCTTGATACCTGACCTTTTGCTCTGTGGATGCTGTTGGGTTCTGTAAATATTCGACTACAGGCTTTCTCCAATCCTTGTCCGTCAAGCTGTCTATTGCAAAGATTTCAAAATTTTCATCATCAGTGTATCCAAGCTTCGTCACTTCTAGATCTGATGGGCACAGTCCAACAGACACAACTTTACCTCTTGCTTCGATTGCCTCTTGTAAATTTTCTTTCAACACTCTATACCCAAAGGCAATCTGGGCCAAGTCATTGGCCACTTTATTCTCTAGTTGAGGTATGTGTCGAATGCTTACCACTTCAAACTTCTTCAGTAGTCTGTTAGCTATTACAAAGTACATGATAATATTTTCCTTAACACATTTGTATTCCTTTGTAATTTGCTTTATAACCAACTCCGAGTCTCCCATTATTTCGACTCGAGTTGCCCCCAATTCTAACAAAATCTCAAGTCCGGCTATTAAGGCCTCATACTTAGCCTCGTTATTGGAACACAGTCTTTCGACCTTATACTTGAATTTTGTTGGAATTTTCTCAGGAGAAATAATCGACACACCTACGTCTGTTCCATCTTTATGGCTAGAACCATCGAAGTATAACTTCCAAGGTTCCAGCTCGACGTAATTTAAAGCGCTTTCGTTTATAGAGTGAGCGACTATAAAGTCCGCTACCACTTGTCCCTTAACAGCCTTTAGAGGCTTATAAGTTAAGGAATATTCAGTTAATGCCAGTGCCCACTTACCAATTCAACTATGCAAAATAGGTTTAGATAACATATGTTTAATAACATCAAAATGAGGTGAAACATACACATCAACTGGCTTTATATATTGCTTTAATTTTGTACAAGAGAAATACAAGCATAAGCATAATTTTTCGATCATGCTATACCTACTTTCTGCATCATTTAAAACTCTACTAAGGTAGTAAATGGCTATTTCGACGCCATTCTCATCCTCTTGAGCCAACATGCTCCCTAAAGTTTTTTCTGACGCAACTATGTACAATCTCATACTCCTACTTCTACAAGGTGGTGAGAGAATTGGGGGGTGACTCAGGTATTCCTTGATCTTGTCTAAGGCTTCCTGTTGGGCTTGCCCCCATTCGAACCCATCTTTGTTGAATCGAAGTAGTGGCGAAAAGGCTTGCGTTTTTCCGCTTAAGTTCAATATGAACCTCCTCAAGAAGTTGATCTTGCCCAGCAATGATTGCAACTCCTTTTTTGTTGATGGCGCTTTCGCTTCCATTATGGCTTTGGTCTTATTATGATTGATCTCGATCCCTTTCTTATGGACCACAAAGCCTAGAAATCCCCTGCCTGCACACAAAACGCATATTTAAGAGGGTTCATTTTGAGACCATGTCTTCTCATCCTTTCGAAGGACTGTCGAAGATGGCCCAGGTGATTCTTCCCTGAAATAGACTTAACCACAATATCATCAAAATATATTTGCATGAAAGTCTCTATATAATCATGGAAGATTGAGTTCATCGCTCGTTGATATGTCGCCCCAGCATTTTTTAGGCCAAAAGGAATTACTACCCATTCGTAGGTGCCTAAGGCTCCAGGACAATGAAAAGCTGTCTTGGGGACATCATCTTCAGCAATGAATATTTGATTATAGCCAGAGTACCCATCCAACATGCTAAGATATTCATGTCCCGCAGCGGAATCAACTAGCATTTCTGCCACAGGCATAGAATATTCATCTTTTGGAGTTGCAGAATTTAGATCTCTAAAGTCTAGACAAACTCTTAAAGAACCATTCTTTTTAATAACAGGTACAATATTAGCTAACCATTCGACATACCTGGCAGTACGGATAAACTTACATCGAAGCAGTCTTTCGACTTCCTCTTTTATTTTTTAGAGAATTTCTGGTGCAAACCGTCTTGGATTCTGTTTGACTGGCTTCTTCCCAGGTTTGATCAACAACCTATACTCGACCAATTCTCTACTCAAACCAGGCATCTCATCATAATCCCAGGCGAAGCAGTCTTTAAATTCCTGCAACAACTGGATAACTTCGACCTTGAGCTGCGGGTCAAGATTGGCGCTGACATATGTTGGCCTTTTGGTTGCCCCCTCCCCTAGGTTGATTTCTTCTAATGGATCATGCACTAGCATCTTAATGTTGTTTGCCAGCGGATCCTTTTCAAACCCTAAAGGCTCATCATCATAGATGGCATCAAGCCTCTGGCCTTGTTCTACACCCTGAACCCTATCAGGTGGTTCTGGGTCGAAGTCCTTACTAGGACCCTCTTGGTGAAATCCTGAATTGGCTTCGCCAGCCATGTATTCATTAGCAGCTTCCAAAGCCGCTTGTAATCTGGTTTCAGCCACATAGGCCGAAGTTCTCCTCAGTGCGTCGAACTCAGTCATTGTCACTGAATTCACTTCCCCATCCTGTGGGGTCTACTGGAGGCATGCTAAGGTATGGGAGCCTTTCTCCTGGCACCTCCTTATCCCACCGGAAACCTTCGACGGGATGTAAGTACAA
The DNA here is from genome assembly GCA_022829125.1 of Lathyrus tuberosus. NCBI lineage: Eukaryota > Viridiplantae > Streptophyta > Magnoliopsida > Fabales > Fabaceae > Lathyrus > Lathyrus tuberosus. The sequence continues at coordinate 11,054,218 of JALAZF010000104.1, forward strand.
TGAGCAGAACGTCTCATCATCTCGGACGAACTCAAAATCTGCTGGCCCGCAAGGGGCAATATTGGCCAAGTGCTTGTCGAACTTTCTTCTGTCGACATAATTTATCGGTGCCTTGAAATACCCCTGATCAGCCTCAATGTTTTCGACTATACCGTCTAGCCTCCAGATAACAATTCGTTGGTGCATCGAGGATGGCACTGAACCAATGCCATGTATCCACTCTCTCCCCAAAAGCAGATTATAGTTGGCTTTCGTCTCCACTACCATAAAGAGAGTAGGCCTAGTGATTGTCCCAACTGTCAAATCAACTTGTATCACACCCAGTGTAGAGCCAACTTTTACTTCGTAGTTCGAAATGACCATATTATGTGGCTTAGTATCTGTGTCATACTTGCCAATCTTGTTCAGTAAGAAATGTGGCATCAGATTTACTGTTGCGCCATAATCCACTAGTATTTTTTTTACTGGTACGCTCTCCACCTTCCCAGTAATGTATAGAGGCTTCAGGTGAATTTTCATTGCCTCTGTGGGTCACTCGAAGAAAGCATTCTGCTCCTCAACACACCCATTGTTCATAATATAGTAGCTCACAGGTTTGTGTGCTGCCATCTCTGCCTCAGCGTAGGCATCCAAATCTTTAACCTCAGTAATCTGGTCAAACTCCCTTGGCATTACAGACACCACATTAACTATGATGTCGAGAGAAGCCTCGGATTCACTATCGAAGTTGTCTGTCATTTCTTCATCATCTTCGACGGTCTTTTCATGTTTGTCCTCTTGAGATGAAAACAATTTTCGCCCCATGGGCATTTTTTCAGCAACTTTGAGTTGGTCCCCACCGTCATTGTCATTAGGGATATTAGTACTGGATTCTCCCTGACCCTTCGACTGGGCCTCTCTGAGAGCCTTCCTTCTGCGTTGCTCTCTTCTCCACTGTGACCGAGTCATTGGATTCTTCCCCTTATAGTTCTGGGAGATGTAAGTCGATTTATTAGAAGTCTGAGACTCCTTTCGATATTCAATTGAGGATCCCCTATCCACATCAAACTTCTGCCACTTCCTCTATCCTCTTTCTCTACCTTCTATAGGCTTCATCCAGCTTCCTGTTGGTGCATTACTAGTTGGTTTGAAAGTATTAGGTCTAGCCCCCCTTAACTGCTTTGCAGAGGACCTTCTGGGGTCGAAACCCCTTTGGCCTTGGGACGCTCTTTGCTCCATTCTTTCCTTAGCCTTCCTAACCCCTTCCAGATTATGGGCAGCTTTCTGGTCGAAGATTGCACTGCATCTGGGGCACAGCATAACCCCTGACCCCTTCTTTTGGCAGCGGTGAAGGAAGTCAATGATGGTTTCCTCTTATTTTGGGTACGCCAAATTGTTGTATTCTTCTTAGCGACTTGCCTCATCAACCTACATGGCCTTCTGTTGTGTAATTTCGACCATGTTTATGTCCATATCGACATCAACACTCAAATCTAGTTTGCAGAAGTCCACGTCAAGGCCTTCAGCAACCTTTTCCATCCCAACGAAACTATCAGCAGTTTCTTTAGTAACCAGTATCAAGTTAGAATCCTCAGCGATCCTATCATCCAGGCCATCAGTAGCCCTGTCGAAGCCATTGGTGGCCTCACTTATAAATTTCTCCATGTTACTCATGTCAAAGCCTCCAGTAACTTTGACCAGAACAACATCATTGATGAAATCTTCAGTAATATCCACCATGTTGATTGAATAGTCGAATTTTCAGCGACTTCGACCATCTGTACTTCCGTGGGCACAACATAATGAGCATCTGTTGCTTGCAACGGATCAGAGTCAATTTTCATTTGACCTATGGTTTTCTCTCCTAATTTCAGCCTGCCCTCCTGAATAGTATTTTGCACCAAATCCCTGAAAAGAAAACACTGAGAAGTTTTATGACCCAAAAAATTATGGTACTTACAAAATCCTCTCTTCTTTCTTTGTTCTAAAGGTGGCATTTTAGCACCAGCAGACACTATCATTTGCACATCCTTAACTAACAAATCAAAAATTTCATCACACTTAGTGACGTCGAAAGTATATGTTTTCTTTGGGAATCTATCATTCTTTTCAGATTCGACAGGATTCTTCCTATTCGAAGGAGCTAACATTTTGCAAGCATACGGAGGACCCTGCTTTAATTCTGCAACGTATATCTCGTTTTCGTCGAAAAACAATGGTTCATCACATAAACCTTCGACTTCCTCATTATATTCCACGTAGGATACTTTTTTACTTTTACTTAACTTAGCCTTTTCGTCCTTCAGACGCTCTAATTGTCGAACCCTATCAGCCAGCTGGGCCATATCCCTCAAATATTGAGTATCCAACTTCTTTCTGATAGAGTGATCCAGGCCACCAGCGGCCATTTCGACCAGTTCATGCTCTGGCACTTGTGTAAAACACCTCGCCTTAAGCAATCGAAACCTATTCAGGTAATCATCTATTGGCTCAGTGAACTTTCGTTTGATACTACCCAGTTCTTTCAAACTGATTTTGGTTTGCCCCATATAGAATTGTTCATGGAATAACCGTTCTAACTGGGTCCAATTACAGATTGAGTTAGGGGGTAAAGTGGTGAACCACGTGAAAGCATTTTTAGTGAGAGAGCTTGGGAAATATTTTATCCTCAAGCTTTCGTCACTTGCAATCTCTCTTGCTTCGATCATATACCTGGCTACATGTTCGACAGTAAATTCAGTAGTATCCCCTGAGAATTTACTGAATTTTGGGACTTTCATCCTAGGAGGTAATTCTGACTGGAGAATGTAATCTACTATAGGTGAGGTATAATTTGGCCTAGTGAAACCAAAATTCATTCCATTTCGAGCCATTATTCTCTCGACCATGGCTGCTAGGTTGTTATCTACTGCTACGTTGTTGCGTCGAACCTGTTGTACGACGTGGTCAGCATCTTAGTTTCTATTTACTATAACTACCCCTAGTTCCCTCTCCACAGGAATTGGCACTTGGTTCCTAGGTGGTTCGACTCTAGGGGGTTCGACTATCTCCTAATCTTCTGGGTTCGCCTCAGGTATATTCCCTGGGTTGCGCCGTGGAATATTTTCCACCACAGTCGCCCCTCGCACAGGGGCTGGCACACCCATAAACTCTGGCATGCATGCCAATTACGGTGCAAGTTGTTGGTTGGTTTGGGTAGTGTTCTAGATTAAAGGCTGGAAAATTTCCCCCATAGTTTGGGACAAGGTATGCACCATCTATAGGTTACTTTCGTCCATCTGCTGTCTCAAATATGTTATAGAGGTATTTGTAAGATTAGGACCTTGGATGGAATATCCTACTCCTATGCTTTGACTATTTCGACCCATATTTATCCCAGATCCTGACCCCTGTAATGGCGAAGACATTACATTTTCTGAGAATACTGGGGGGGACATTCTGGAGGCTTTGCATTACTAACGTTGGCATTCCATAAGGTGGATTCCTTGGCAATGGTTGTGAAAAACCTGGAGGTGGAAACTGCCTATACGTCGAAGTTCCTCCTGGAGGTGTTTGGGGATTAGGGCCTTGCGGTCCAATATACTCCAGAACGGGTTGAGTATACGCCCTTATACATCTCGACCCTTGTCGCTCCCTGGATTTTCATCCAAGTACAAACGTGAAAGTGGCGCGGAAACAGAGTCGCCAGCAATGTGTATTTATCCCAAGAGAGGGAAAGGAAACACTGCATAAACCTGAGGGAAGGAAAGAGCATGGTCTTGCGACCAAGAGAGCTGGGTTCGGGAGTCGGTTACGCGAGAGGAAGGTATTAGCACCCCCACGCGTCCATCGTACCCGATGGGATCCACGCTTGCTTGTCTCGATCAAAGGGTGTCGTCGACTAGAGCTCCACTGCTACTGGAAAGGAAAAGGAACAGGAATGGAAAAGAAAGGAGAGACAAATGTAGGGAAAATAAAAAGGAGTGCTCGAATGGGCCCTGCCCCACTACCTACGTATCTCATCGGAAACATGAGAATCAGAGCGACGTAGTTCCCCTCAACGAGGGTCGCTTTGTTTGTGTTTTTAGTGGAAACGTCAAAGTGCGTGTTCTAGCAGTTAGGTGTTGCAGCTTGCTGTAGGGAGACTTATGCGTTACCTGTTTGCGGTAGAACGAACTTGACGAGTCCTTAAGGAAGGAGTGAAAGAGATGAGAAGAGAATTGTTGTTTGTTTTTGTCTTTTAAGAAAGAAGTGTTTTGATTACTTTATATTTTGTAACGCACATTGTATTTAAGTCCCTCATGTAAGATCGAATGCGTCGCATATCGAACCGAGATGGGACGTACGCTAAACATTCTAAGAAAATGAGAGAAGATCCCTCACTATCTCATTCTTACATGAAAGGCTCAAATACAATATTGGTTTTGCCTTTATTAGGTGTTTTTTACTTTTGTTTTACGATGAGAAGAAGAGACTCAAAAAGGAGGAGTAAAGGTAAAAACTAAAGAGGGAGACTAAGACTCAATCTTAATGTTATCATGCATGGTGATTCTAAGGTTAATGAGGTTTAATAAACCTAATCCTAAGAGAAAAGAGAAGAGAAAGAAAGAAAACAACTTACTTCCAAGATGGAAGTTAAGTTGTTTCTAAGAGGGAAGAAAGAAGATTATGAAAGCAAAGCATTATAAAATGCTTAAACAACACAAATTGAATGATTAAAAGATGAGGGAAGAAATTAGAATGTGGATGCATATCCACACTCAAGTGACTTACCATTGGCCCCTGAAATGGTTAGTGCAAACATTTACAAATGAAGAAACCAATTAAGATGAACAAATAAGGCTTACACAAATTCAATTACCAAAGTAAAAGCACCCTAAAGGTCAAGGAAAGCATAAGGCCAGAATGCACATCATAAGAATGTCCTCTAATTATATGAGAGCAAAACACAAATCAAACGCACACAAACAATTCCTTAAACCACAAGGAAATGCATTATGAAATAAGTAGATAAAGAATTAGTGGATATGCAAAGTGATCATGCAATAATGCTTCAAGTAATGTCAAAGTCAGAATGTGGATGACCTAAACATGTGCCTAAACATGATGTACAAATGTCATATGAGGCATACAATCAAGCATCCAAGCATTAAGAGTGATTAGGAGAAGAAGTGAGAAGATATGAACATGAATTTAACATGGAAAGAAGTTACTTAAGGCATAAGTCAAACCTAAAAAAGTTCAAGATGAAACTCAAGTATCAAAGTCAAAAATGATATGACATGTTAGAATGAAGATAAGATGCACAAACCAATCACTTTCAAGCAATTACAAGTCATTTAGAAGCTAGAAGAAAAAGAAACATGCATTTGGATGAAACATGTTCAAGTATGCAAAGTAAGACATGAGTGGCATATGGGATGAATACAATGCTTTAAAGTCAGAGGCATACATCATATGAAATGCAAATGGATGGTATGGCATGGCATAAACAAACCAATTACAAGTCAAGTTGGAACTTAGATGAAAAGGATGAGGAATTAGGTCAAAAGGAAACATGTGAAACAAGTATTGAACATGTACACAAAGAAAACATCAACTTCAAACCAATGACCTATAACTTCATTCAAAAGACCTATAATGATCTAAACATGGCTCAAGAAGTCAAAAAGAATGATCTCATAGAATGGCACAAGTGCCTTCTCAAGCAAGTAAACAAAACATGATCAAAGATTTTCACAAAAAGGGACCTCAAACAAGAGTCATTAAACAAATACCAAACATGATTGAAAAATCAACAAAATAGGCCTCAATAGACCTCAACCAGAGGTAAATATCATACCAATCACTCATGCAAAGAATCACAAAGAAACTCAATCAAACAAGCATGGCAAAGTAATTAGGGTTTCACATGATCATGCACAAAGAAATGGCTCAAAGAGGATGCAAAGATGATCTTAAAAATATGACAAAAATTTTTTAAATGATTCACAGTGTCCTCTGAAATGTGCAAAAAGAATGAGGATCAAACTATGTACCAATGATGAGAAATAAAATCAGCAATGCAAAGTGTTCATAAATGAAACATTTCAAAAAGAAATTCAAACAACAATTAATTCAGATGCAAAAAATAATAGAAAAATGGAAAATAAAATTTGTAAAAATTTTATAAAACTATAAATATGACTTATGAATTTTTTGAGAATTTTTGGATGCATCTAACTAATTTTAAAAATTAAAAATGAAACAAGGCAAATATGTGAAAATAAAAATGAAATAATACAAGCCAGGGGTGCATTAAGCAAGCGAAATCAGTTCAAATATTGGACCAGGCCAAAACAAGGGTGCAAATAGCAAAGAAGCCCAAAGCGCTTCTTATGAAGGCTCAGAGTCAACAAGATTGACTCAATCATTGCCCTTGGATCAATCCAACGTGCCAAGATCAGTCAACAAATGAAAAGTAAACAATCTCAATGGTCAGGATCACGCGCACACCACAACACACATAGGGAGGCACACAAACGGATTAAAATGGAAAAAACAAGGCACGTGAGAGGCACCCTCTCCTTTTAATGTGTTGGCACAATAACAGCCATCAGATCACAGCCACGAACGGTCATGATTTCATCTTCCTGAAGAAACTCAGATCACCTGAAAATGAACCAGACGTCGGAGCCCTAGCTCCGGTCGTCTTCTCCGGCAACACTAAACATAAAATTCTCCAGAAATCAAGAACTCCACCACAGTCTCACTCCAAATTTATGCTGATCTTAAATATCACATCAATTTCATCATAACATGTGTGATTTGTGCAAATCGAAGACAAAAAGTTTGGATCTAAAAAATTCATATCCACAATACTCTCATGTTATACGTCCAAATTTAAATCTAAACATATCAGCATGATCACAAGCACACAGAGAACACAATGCACACAAGAAAATCAAGTTATAGAAGCACGAAAAGTGAACTAACCTGAAACTTGCAGAGCTCAAATTACACCAAGAAAACCTTCTGGAAGCTGCAGATCAACTCCTTGGAACCTCTAATTGCAAAATAAATGCAATTAGAGCTTGGAATCGTGCTATATCTTAAGATTTGAAATGGAGCTTTCCAAAATTGGATCTGATGAAATCCATTGTATGAGCTTCAAACAATGGATGATTTGTGTTCTATGAAGTTCACTGATCAAGAAAATGTGAAGAGAACTCAATGAAACCCTAGGAGAGTGGAGTTTCGAAGAGAAGAAAGTTGAGAGCAAAAATTTTAAATCTGAGCAAATGAGAGTGCATGAGTGTGAAATGAACATGTGAGTCTCTTTATATATCCTTGGTTATCATTCTGATCATGGTTAGGGTTTTGTTAAACCCTTGGTTAAGGCTCTTGGAGGTGTTTTGCAAAATTGGCAAGTTGGTGTGTACACCCTCATCCACACGTGCATGGTTATGCTTATGATGATGGATCACTCTCATTTCATGTACTGATCACCAATGAATTGAAAATGGGCCTTGTGGTTGTTTGGTTTGTGAGTTTTGGATCATCTTGCACATTTGCATTTTGTGAAATAAGTGAGAAATACTTCATGTAATGACATGATTCCAAGACCAATTCTGCACTAAATGAAGTGTACTTTGAGTTTATGAACTGAATTTGTCAACTTGGAACCAATACAAGTCATTTGGAAGCTTTTTGCACAAAGTGGAAAAATTGAACCATGTGAAAACTCTAAAAACCACCCTTGAGTCTTTTGATCATAACTTGAGAACCACAAATGGTATGGAAATGATCTACTACTTTTTGGAAAGGGGAGAGAGAGATCTTCAACTTTCATGTTTGAGTAAAATTCATTTGAAGCTTTTTTTATGATGAAAAGTCAAGTTGAAGATAGTTTGAAAAGTTGCCAAAAATGGAAATCTCACATTATAGGTCATTTTCCAAAAATAGTAACTTTTGCCCTACTTCTTGATTCTTGATGAATGACATGAATCTTAACATTTGAGGACCACGTGAAGGTCTATGGACTTGGGAGACATGATTTGAACCTTTGAAAACCCATGGTGGACTTTCCCTTTGAACTGTTGACTTTTTCCCAATTTCTTGATTATCAAGCAACTGATCAATTGAACCTCTTCTGAAATGAATCAATGGCCAATCTTCCATCCTTAGACACTTAATATCATGTAGGAAACATTGAGATCAAGTTTGAATCAAAATTTCATCAGGAGACCACTTGAACCCAAAACCCTAATTTTGACTATTTTTTGTGATAGGAGGTGATGCACTGTCCAAACTTCTTGATGAGTTAGCATCTTCCAATGACTTGTGAGATCAAATGGGGATGATATATGATGTAAGAGACCTTTGAGGCTTGTGAGAAACACTTGGCTCTTATTCTCTTGCTTTGAATGATCCATCTCATTGAGAAACAGCTGATCACATGCCCTTATGCAAGTTGCAATGCTAAATGCTTGATATTTTATTTTTCTATGCTTGAATGCAATGCAATGAAATGAAAGCTCATGCTAAATGATATGAAGAAAAGAGAGGGAAAATTTTGGGGTATTACAACCCTGGACATGCCGTTGATGGCATTGGTTCGGACATAACGGGAGGTGGTATCGGCCCCCCTGTTGAAGGTACTGGAGGTGGCACCACATCACTCCTCGACACATTTTGAGGGTTGGTGGTACTAGGTTGGGCATTTGAACTACTCGATTGAGGATTGGAACTACCCCCTTGAGGGTTTGGATTATTTGGATGACTAGTATTCGTTGCCATTTTTCTAGTGTGTCTTCTCCTTGGTCTCTCTTTGTTTGTAGTGGCTACTTTTCCACTTCTCAATAACATGCAACGAAGTTTTCTCAAAGAAAAGACTAATAAATGCAGATTTTCAAAAACTTAGAAAAATCTTTATAGAGGTTAGCACGGTCCCACTAGGCGTGCCAATTTGTTTGCCGTGAAAATTGGTAAACAACCGCTGATCTTCCAAATCTAACTTTGGTGACTCACAGGATCGATCAGATTGATCCTAGGACATGTGCTAAAAATTGATTCCAAGTAAATTCTAAGGTTATAAACAATTCGACAATATGCATAAAGAAAGGGTCGTCGAAACTGTCACTTAAAAGCATGTAAGGATGTTAAGTTAAAAGGCTGAAAACGTAAGTAAAGGGTCGAAGACACGGATATGATGTAAAGTGCAGAAACATAACTTGAATCAAATAAAAGATAAGTTTATAACGAAAAACTTAAGTAAAGAAAACTGCATTGAAAAGATAAATGGTGTTTACATCACATACATTCTCGCAATACTCTTTTCTCTACACGCGGATACTTTGAGTAAATTTGGAGTAACTTGTACAAAGTGAACACAACACCCCCGATTCCTATTGCTAGAACCCCTATTTATAATACTAAACTAACTACTGTTAATTGCCTGAAACAATTCACAATTGACAAGTGTTGCGCTATGTGTTATTGTCCCTTAGATGTGCGCCACTTGTCCTTTTCAAGAGTAAAAAAGATAACTACTCCCTCCTTTATTTGAATTCAAATTCCTTAGCGCCAAACATCATCAATGTTCTCGGTCGAAGGTGACTTCCCAAATCTTAGAAATATTTTCTAAGTCCCAAGCGTATCCTTTCCTTCTATGAGTACCTTCGACCCAAACTCACTTATGAGGATCCAGTCGAAACCTTCTTCAAGCCTCTTTAATGTTTCAGTCAATACTTCCAACTTAATACAGGCGTTGAATTTATGAGCTAACACTTGGTATCAACAACCAAAGATCCTAGCTCTCTCAAACCCCCTAATTTAGGACTCTTGAAAGTGTACTTCCTTGTACTTCTCCTTCCAAAATCCATAACAAAAGTATCTGCAATGTTGGCAATAACACCTTTAAGTTCCTTGAAACCTTCCAAAAGAATGCTCATGAATGCATGAGTGCATGAATGCAACAACCACAAACAAGATCACACAAAGCACACGGGTCAAGGTTCAAGTCACGAGCATGAAGCCAAGGGTAAGAACCAATCCCACAAAGGTATGTACTAAGGTTTTGTCTTTATTGTACCTCCAGAAAACAACGGTTCTAACAGAGTGCCCAGGGTCCACAATCCACTATCAGACACACCAGCACACCGATTTGCTCGGAGGTTGGTAGTTATCCTCAAGAGAATCTAACTTGAGTGTAGCATCACGTGACAGCTAAGTCGGATTTCCATTCTCATAGCTTCTGCGCTACGATCCTAAAAAGGCTAAGATGGGTTAAGGGTTACTACGATCCTCAGTGTTATAGGCTTCTATGGAAAAAGTAATGCCTTCACGATCGCTCGATCGAAATCAGTAATTCCAAAGAGGAAACCACTGAGTGGATGGATTCTCAAGTTCTTCTTTTTTGGGATTCGACTCCCTCAAAGATCCCTTGACTATACCATCCTCCTATTTCAAAGTGCACTCTGGTCAAGGTATAGGACCTATCTCACACACAGAGGAATTCCCAAACAGAACAAACAAATAACAAGCAAATCAGACAAAAAGCAGTAAATAAATCAAAGTAGGCTAAACCCCTCAAGGGAGATGATCCCCAGTAGAGTTGTAACGCCCGTATTTAATTAAATATTTTTAATTAATAGTATTGAGTATTTTCCGAATAATTGTTGAATATGTTGAATCTGTTGTTTGAGCTAATAAGTTGATAATCGGGAAATTAGTCGATTTAGTCGGGAGGAATTAATATCAGAAATAACAATTATTTTCGTAGAATATTAATTAATTTGGTTGGGTTTAGTTGTGTGTGAGAAATAGCAGAGTTGGGGGGGTATTGTGTAGTAGGCCCATTAAGATAATTAGTAGACCCATTATTTTATTAAGTGATTGGAATGAGATGGATATTATAGTCAGCAAACAAAAAGGAGATTAGGTCACGTAGCAAAAGCAAGGGTTTGGAAGCACAAGGGTTGGAGAAGAGAGAGTAAGAGAGTTGCTGTCAAAATCAGATTCGATAGGGAAATTCGAGCGGCCTTCAATCCAAGGTAAGGGTGGGGTTCGAATTTTATAATCGGGGATACGATAATTGATATGTAGGATTGGGATTTATATAATTTTTCTACTGAGTAGTGTTGAATTGTGTTGATGAATTGTTCATGTTTTTGTGGAAATTGATGTGCTGTGGCATATTATTGTGATTGATTTTATGAACTGGAAACTGGTATTGAACATGGAGATTTCTGGGTTCGGAAACTATATATCCTGGTTGTTTTAAATATATATATATATATATATATATATATAAGGGGGTGGCGCAAGCCACCCCTGTGTGTTAAATATTGGGTGGCGCAAGCCACCTCTGAAACAGGTGATGAGGATGGCGCAAGCCACCTGTCTTAAGGCTAAGAGTGGCGCAAGCCACCTTCCATTAAGAGGAAGGATGGCGCAAGCCACCTCCTGGAAGGAAAATAAAAATTGGTGGCACAAGCCACCTTAATTCTGGGTGTGTGTGTTTTTGTGAAATACCATATTTTGTAAGACTTTAATAAAATACTGCTCATGTGTGTGTTTGAAAAATTAACTTGTTAGCAAAATTAATTAGAATCAGAACCAGTAAAATTAACATTAGCAGGAAAATGACAACAAGTATGAAATAGCAGTAGCAGGTTTTTGACAGGAAATGTGAGTTTAGCAGACACTGGTATTTTTGTATCAGAGTTGAATTTTGATGACAGTATAATTGATAGCATAATTGTGCTTGTATTAGTAAGTTAAAAATTATCAGCATCAGTATAATTAACTAGTAGTAATAGTAGTGTGTAAAATAGTACCGATTTAGCCGACTTAGCCGAGTTAAGCGGAAAAATTAGTTGTCCGGAATTAGTCGAAATTTGTCGAGGTAGGTCATATAAATTAGTAGGTAATTTTGGTTGGTTTATTTTGTTGAAATCATGTCGAATACGTGGATTTGCAGGTACAGTTGAATAAGTTGATTTGTCCCGATTTATGGGCATATTTGAGTTGTAAGTCGGATGACCAGTGTTGATATATAAGTTGCAGGCCTATGGCCAATGTTGAATTGATGTTGGATTGATGTTGCATTGATATATAACTATTATTGTTGTTATTCTGACATTCATGTTGAGTCGCATACATTGCATTTTCTAAGTTGGAGCGAATGCTCACCCACGTTGACCTGGATTGGCAAAAAGTTTAAGTTGAAGGCTTATGCCTTGTTAACGTCAATATTAATTGGCAGGTTTCTAAGTTGGGAGTTCTACTCTGATGGTACCACATGCATACGCACAGTTGAGTCGCCTTTTTTGTTGCATTACTTATGTTGACAAAGTTGATGTTGTATTATGTTGATAAAGTTGTTGTAGTATTATGCTGATAAAGTTGATGTTGTAGTGAAATTGTATGATTCTAGTCTAATGTATTGATTATCATACTCTTGTTTATATTATTCGATATCTCACCCCTTCTGTTTGAATGTTACCCCTATGTTGGTAACGTGCAGGTTAGCAAGGATGAAGGTCGTTTATCTTCATTAGTTCGAGTCGATGTCCATGCTCTGATACGTAACACTCGGGGGGATGAACACTTGTTTTCCTTATTGTCGAATTTGATTATGTTGTTGTTGTTTCAAGTTGTTTTGGTTGAAAGACTTGATGTCTTAAAGTTGTTTTAAATTGAACAAGATGTTATACTATATTAAGTTGAAATTTGTGAATCCGCTGCTTATTTATGAAAGTGTTTTGTTTCAAAGAATAAATGATGTTGTTATGGTTTCATCCGAGTAAATGTGTTATGTATCAACGTTATATGAAATTAAATGAGCATGTTTTTAATCGAAAATGTGGCATCCTATTTGATTATGTTGACTTTCGTAACTCTGATTTTATCGATAATTACCGGGTAGAAATGGGGTGTTACAAGAGTCGCCACTTTTCTGTAGCGGAGAAATTTGTGAGTGTAACCTATTGATTAACTTAACTCAAACAAAACAAGAGTCGCCACCGTACTTTTATTTTATCCAAAAAAGGAAAGGAAAAAGAGCGAACAAAACCTAAAGAGTTCTAAGAAACAAGAACAAACAGAGAATGGGTAAGGGGGGTTGGTTACGCAATGGGAAGGTGTTAGCACCCAAAACGTCTATAGTACCCTATAGGAACCCTTTGAAATATCTACCGCTTTTGGTTTGGAAATGAAAATTAGGCTTGGAATTTGAATTTGGATGGAAATTAACAAAAGATTTGTGATTAGTGGAGGTACATGGTAGGAATTAGTTATGATGATGTAGGGAATTAAAATGAGATGGTCTAGAATATTCCACATGAGATCAAAATGACGAAAATTGCTGTCAATTGCTGAATTTGAATTTGCTGCCATTTTCAAATTTTCACGAGGGTAACTGGTTACTCACCATAGGGTAACTGGTTACTCAGTGTAAATTTTGAAAAAATGCTCCTTTTGAATGCACTGATGTGGTTTGGCTCGATTCCTTTGCTCGTCAAAGAAGACATGGAAATAAACACATGAACCTTGGAGTCTCTTGAATAATAATCAATTAAATATTGGAAAATCTTGATCAGATAATTTTTGAATTAATTGTAGATCGACTTTGAATTTGTTCAGATGAAATTCATTCGAGCCGAGGGACTGTTGTTTTGGTATTTTTAACCTGTTCTTACCTTGAAAATGTTAGTGAAAGAAAACAAAATATTTTTGGAATTTAATTAATGGTTAGTAAATATAAACAAATTAAGCAATAAAAAAACTAACAAACACACACATACTCAAAGATCCCTGCAAGGCACAAACCTATACAAGAGGGAACCAATGTGTGATCTTGTTTGTATGCATGAATGCACAAAGACATGTGGGATCTTAGGGGTAAAAATTAGGGTATTACACTGTCCATCGTTTAAATATTTTATTTGCTTTCTTTATTTGCAATTGTCACTTTAATTTAACCAAACCAAACAAAAACCCCAAAGCTTTTGTTTAATTGAAATTGTCTTAGAACTCTGTATCGTCAAGCAGTCCTCGAGATTCGATATTCGGGATTTTCCCTTTATTACTACAATAGGCAGAATAGTACACTTGTTATTTTTCCTATCACAACCTCTATCCTCTCTTAATCAATCTTCAAAAAAACTTTGATCAATTGCTAATCTAAGTTCCTTTCCCCAATATAATCATCCATAACAGAGACAAATCTCCATTTATTCTGGTTGAGATACCTTTAATAGTCTTCCGCACATACTCCTATAGGAGATAATGAAGCATAGCTTCTGCACCCTTATGTGCTTAGATCAGCAGTGAACTGGCCCAAGGAATGTTCATCCGGCTAATCATGTGTTAATCTTCACCACATCAGCACGCCTGTCCAAGAAAATTCCTAGACTACCAACAAAAATTTTCTTCAAGTCCAATCAGAAGAAGATTTGCAACCCTTTGATCAAAACACATTTGTTTAGCCTCCAGAACATATGCCACAACACTCTTTTGTCCAAGAATTTCACTCCTTGGATCAACAAGATTCTGCACACACTCTTCTGGAAGGATGTTTCAACATCTGGTTAAACATCAGTTCCTTTTCCAATGAACAGATCATTGAAATTGGTTCTGAAACTATTTCCAGAATAACACACCTTGATAACATTTAGAGTCAAGACAAGGATCTTTTGAGGAATGCGCACAAGATACTGACTGTATCCATTCTTCAAGACACATCAGAAGCAAATAATAGATTCTTGAGTTCTTGAAACTGTTTGAAGCTGCACGTTAAGGAGTGACATCATCTTTCTTGAGCATCAAGCAAAAGGATAATCAACTAAATACTTGCTAAGGCCACAAATAGCAATTGATTTTAAATCCCAATTCTGTATTCTTCAGATTTATATCCCTCCTTAATCTAGCTAAAAACCAGGAATAAGACATCCAGCACAACCTAGGAAGAAACCTTTAAAACATAACTCTTCCTTAGAAAATCAACTTTAGACATACCAGTAACATCCTTGGATAAACAGAATCATTTTCCAAGATACAGATCCAATGTCTTTACACTCATAAGACTGATTTGACATTGATTAACATTTACTCCAGTTCCAGTCTAGTTGAATGTCAGTACAATTATGCTGACACTTGAAGAACTATACCGTTCCTTCTAAATACTTCCTTCCAGGAGATTTGATAGGTAACCCTCAAACAAAGACAATCTCGTATCAGGTTGGAAGCAAAAATAAATTGCTCTTGGCTCTCTTTAAGAGTATGACATTCTCATGTCACACTTCTAAGTACCCTTGGAACATCTTCTTGACCATCTTCTCTTCTAACTCTGATTGAAACTATCTCTCAAGCAACATAGAAAAATCTTTCAGAGGAACCCATATCACAGTGCTCTCTCCTTTATATTACTCCCAGCTAGTGATGGCATGAACAATTATAGAGGCTGACACCATCTTCAACAAACATCAGGTAAGATGTCAGAACATCTTATAAGACACCATGAGTAACAATAACATCATTATCAGCAGCAGCGTTAGAATCTTCACAAAGTATCAGTCAACCATCAGTAGTTGTTTGACTGGGAAAACTATCATCCTAGCCTCCAATCCCACAACAGCAACGAATGGTTTGATCATGCAACCTCCTTCCTTGTTCAAAAGACTAGAAAATATCTTCCCTAGAACTCATCCAGATATAGAACAGGATGCTTGCTCTGATACCAATTAAAATTTTGGTAGCAGATCTCAGGTGTCCTGAGAGATGTCGAGACATTGATCTCTACTTCTCTAAACAAGGCCAAAACAAGAACATCCAAATATTGCAAATTCATCACAGTTTCATAACAGATGTTTCAACATCTGTCAAGAAATATATTTCAAAACATAATTGAAAGATAAATAACACCAAGATATGATGACCCAGTTCGGTGAACAACAACACCTACATCTGGGGGCTACCAAGCCAGGAATGAGTTCACTATCAGTAGTATTAATTCTAAGTATACAACCTCCGGTAACTTATCACTTAATTCCTACCCAGTAAAATTCTATCTAGAAACCCATCTATATAAGAGAAGCCCATCTCAATTCCTAAATCACCTCAGTGATATCTAACAGTCACAATCTCCGGTGACTGCATCAAACTGTTCAATTGAAAGACACCCCTTTCAATGCAATATTCAGTCAATACACATGACTAATCCTAATACTTGAATTTTCTTAATAGCTTCATCTAAGAACAATATACAATTCACTACCTACAGGCTTCTAAATATGTAAATCTATGTCAGCCACAATGTATCAAACTGATACAAAGGGTGACTTACAACACAAGAAAGTACACGACTCTAAAAACCCTAAACCCTTATTTTATTTTACAAAAGTCTTGACAAGATCTACTTCTTTTGCCCTAGGTCTTGGTCTTCCTTTTATAATATCCAACTGTCCATGGGCTTCAAAATCTCTGTTCAGTCATTCCTTGATCCGTGTTTTGATTGTGCCTTAAATCTTGGAAAAGATCTGCAACAACCTACTGTATCAGACCAAGATGTCGAGTCCTCAAGATAGGACATCTTGTCTGACATGTTTTCTTTTAACATATTTCTTCATGTTAGGACATCTTGTTCAACACCATGTTTTACCAAAATTTAGTCAAATCTTAGAGTCTTCATATTTGCAACAAAACCATCAAATTGGTCATTAGTAACATCATGGTCTACAAAAGCTTGTTCCAACACCGTCCTCAAATCATTCCTATGAACTTCAAAGTTCATTAGCAAGGATAGAACAAATATTTTAGACGAAGTTTGAAGGAGTTAATCAACAACCTTATACTCACTCTTCTTGATCAGTTTCTAAACTTCATCAGCATCAGAATTTTGGTTTAATCCACTAAACTGTCCTGTCACAAACCCAGATTCAGACTGCACAACCTTATCAGAATTGTAAGGTGTAGCACCTGGTAAACAGATATCCAAAGGAGAGACAAAATATTTCTGACTGCTGTAAGTAATTTCCACGGTTCGAGTATATTAAAATAAGGAACCACAACATTCACTTCATGATCAATGTCAGCCCTTGCTCTAGTAACATGTCTGGTGAAGAAGACATGTCTGATAAAGAAGACAATGAGGGAAATTCTGCTGAAAAGGAGAATCAAGCTGCTGATATTGTAAATATGGATGAACTAGATTCTGATGATGAGCCTATAGGAAAGAGATTGGCTCCTGGTATTTCCAAAAGGTTAAAGGAAAGGGAAGGATGATGTGTCTGAAATCAAGCTTGCTAAGACTTCCAAGAAAAGTCCTGTTGTTGGACCTGCTAAAAGGTGGAGTAAAGCTGTGACTCCTATTCCCAAAAAAAAGGTATCTAAAGAGGAAGGAGGTTCCCTCTAGTGACTCTGAGTATGATGTTGAGCAAAATGTTCTAGACATCATGCCTTCAGCAAGGAATAAAGCTTCTGGGAAGAAGGTTCCAGCCGATATGCCCAAAGTTCCAATTGACAACATCTCTTTTAACTTTGTGGAGAATGTTGAGAAGTTAAAATTTGTTTACCAAAGAATATTGGCTTTGGAAAGGGAACTTGGTAAGGATGCCTTTGAGTGAAAAGAAGTGATGGATCTGATTAAAGAAGCAGAGTTTATGAAAAGTGTGGCTGCTTTTGGCAAGTGTTATGCGATGCTTGTAAACGAGTTCTTTTTGAATCTTTCTAAGGGTTATGATAACAATATAAGTAAAGAGTTCACAAAGGTTTATGTGAGAGGTAAGTGTGTGGAGTTTTCTCCATAAATCATTAATAGGTTCATGGGCAGAAGTGAAGAAGAACAAGCTGAAGTGGAAGCAATTGAAAATGATATTTGCAAAGAGATCACTACTAAACAATTAAAATAATGGACAAGGAAGGTCAAGTTGTCTGCTAGCATATTGAGTGTGAAGTATGTTGTGCTTCACAGAATTGGGGCTGCAAATTGGGTTCCCACAAACCATACCTCTACAATTGCGATGGGTTTGGGAAAATTCATTTAAAATTTTGGGACAATGACTAACCTTGATTTTGGGTCCAATGTTTTTTAGCAAACCGTGAAGCTGTCATACCCTAAATTTTGACCACAAGATTTTCCATCATTGTGATAATCACCACCACAATGTGGATATACCATCATACCTCATCAATCTCCTCAAGGATTGTTGAGCAGTCACTATGATCAAGAATTAGGGTTTTGAGCCCTCTCAGAACATTTAGACAAAAGATCAATCAAGAAATGACATGATCTTCAACTTGTCTTAAACATCCATAAAGGATCAAGAGGACCCTCACATCAAGAATCAAGCACAAAGTTGTGGCATTCCAAGTGAAAGGAGCCTCGAAACACCCGATATCACCAAATTAGGGTTTTGGACGACTAGGACCTCCAGAGTGAGATTTTCACAAGAGAATGAGCTAAGACTTAAAAACATGACTCAATATGATCAAAATAACCCTAGGGATCCATTTGCAAAGTTAAAATACCCTCAGAGAATGCATTCCCCAAAAGTCAAGAATTAGGGTTTTACGCGCCGAACCGCTTCGGAGCCAAAAGTCAAAACATGACTTTTTTTGGCAAAAATGATCCTTATGACTCATATTTTCATAAAATATGATCTATAATGTCATTTGAACAAGATTTGATCAAGAAATCATGGTAACATGTAAAAGGGGTAACCTTGAGAAAAATGAAATTTTTTCTAAGTTACTAAATTTGAATGGTTTTGGTACCAACTTCCAAAGGCCATAACTTTTAATCTAGGCAGCCATTTTGAATGATCCAAAGCCTGATTTGTAGGTCTTCCCACATACTACAAAAGCTTCAACTACATGAAACTCTAAATCATCATGGATTTTTAGTTATGAATGGATCAAAGTGGTGAAAAACCCAAAAGGTGTCAAAAACACTTAGTGAAAATTCTGCCTTGTTATTTCAGCATTTCCACCAACTTCCAAGGAATTTTGCACCCTGATGCAAATAGAATCAAGTTCATTGGTGGACATCAAAGTTGGAGAGGGATATGCAATCTTTCCAATGAGCCCATAAGCATGAGAAAACTCCACCTGAGCTAGAGGCTATGGCAGCTGCAACATGCCTTGATACAAACTGTCTTGCAAGATAGTTTTATGCATTGCTTGCTATCCACGATTTTTGAGTCAAAGCAATGATCCTTATGCCAAACCAATTCAATGTGATCAAAATGACTCCCCACAAACCTGCAAGATAGTGCCAAAAAGCCAAAGAAAAATCTCATGAGAATGATGAAGTTTTGTCATGGAAGCCTTGAATTCAAAGAGAAATTATGTGGAATAGTGCATATTCAAGATTCCTATCCCTTATGGTCAAGATGCTCCAATAAACAAAATTTAAGAGGTCTACAGAATGCGAATTGAGTCAATACATAGCTGAGCTATTTGGGACTGCTATTGTACCTTGTGTAAGAAGCAATTACACCAAGCCAAGACCATTGACTCCAATCTTATCCTTTGAGCTTCGAGTAAGGAGCTTCAGCACAACTCTTCTCCTATAAATAGAGCCTCTTATTGATCATTCAGAGGACACCAAAGCAACTCATCACATTTCTTTCTCTCATTTCCTTCTTAAACACAAAATTGCATCTTTCTTGAGAAGGTACTATCGGGTTTTGAGTTGGAGACCAATGTAACTCAAACCAATGGTTCACACACCTCATATACAACATATAGGAGTGATCCAAACCATTACATTCAATATGTAACATCAGAATCATCAAATCACACCTTAATTACTCAAACTTACAAGGCAGCAGTAGGTTGGATCAACTTGGCCAATCCAAAGGTTTTCAAATCAACCTAAGCATTCAAACACATCCCTTGAGGTACAAGGAAGCTGTCCAAATCATTGGAACTTTTCTGTAACACCTCCAAATCAGAATTCGATTCTCACTTGCAGAGGTAAGCCTTAAACTGTCAAACTCAATGAATCATGCATCATAAACATATTTTCTGATTACCATTATGTTTCTGAATGTTTGTAGATCATTTACCCTCAATCAATTGATGTTTATAGTTCGTGTATAGGATTTCATTAAGCTCTTGCCAATTTTAGGGTTCATCTGATTTCAACTTGTTATCTTTTGATTCACTTAATATAAACAAAATTGAATGCTGCCATTGTGTTCCTTGTCCAAAAATGCACAATTTTCATATTTGAATCATGTGAAATGGTTGAGAAATGAGTGAGATAAGAGGCTTCACGTATCTTGCCCAAGGAAGAAGATGGCCATGGCGCCATTCTTCAGAAAATCAACTAGTTTTGATATATATTTTACACTTGCCATACTATGTTTGAATTGGCATTGCGCCCTAGTGGAAACACTAGTATATGTGTCTGTGTGTAGCGAGCAAGAGGTCTAGGGTTCGAATCCCCCTCGCCCCAGACCTTTTGATATTTTTTTAACCATTTTCAAAGGTTGCCTTCACATATTATTCATTGATTCCATCCTCTTTCAGCCCACGCACATGGCTTAGATGGTAGAATTTTAAGCTCTCCACACCAAGGGCGTGAGTTCAAGCCTTAGGGGGACCATTTCTAATTTTTTACCACTCATTTTCTTTCATTTCTTTCACCATCTTTTTAATCACTTCAAAAATTAATTTCTCACACATTTTTTATTGGTTCTTTTTGCAAAAAATCACAAAAATGTTTAAATATTTTATTTCCCAAAAAAATCACATTTATATTATTTATTTAATATAGTTTGATTTTTGAACTTAATTTCATTTTATTTTGTTTTAAACATTTTTAAAAATAAGATTCCCACTTTGATTTTTCATTCCAAATCAATTTCAAACCTTCATGTGATTAAACATGATTTTTCAAAACATTTTTCAAAGCCTGCAACTTGTTTTTTTAATATTTTTGATATTTTATATCACGTTTATTTAAATTTCCTTTAAAAAATGGCATTTTAATTAAAATTAGGGTTTCCTCTTGATTTTAAATTCTAAAACACCTTTGGGCCTCTAATAGAGTGTAAGACCCAACCCCTTTTTTGAAATACAAACTTTTTTTGGGCCTCGGTCATTGTATAAGCCCCATTGTGTTTTCAAAAATCTTGGCGCAATCGCCAGTTCAAAACAAAATCAATTGGGCCTCTCCCTGAGCTATAAGTCACACTTTTTTCCTTTAAAATAAACTTTGGGCCTCTAATAGAGTGTAAGACCCAAACCCCCTTTGTACATAAATAATTTTTGGGCCTCAGTTATTGTATAAGTCCCAGTACAGTTTTCAAAACGACGGTGCGATCACTGTCTTTCACTGGGCCTCTCCCTGAGTTGTAAACCTCATCTCTTGTACCAAAAATAAGCTTTGGGCCTCTAATAGAGTGTAAGACCCATCTCTTTGTAAATACAATAAATTTGGGCCTCAATCATTGCATAAGTCCCTCTGTTGTTTTTAAAACTACGGCGCGATCGTTGCCTTTTCAAAAGAATTCATCTGGGCATTTCTTGTTGTATAAGCCCCAAACTTCTTTTCAAAACAACCTTCCTTGTAATTCATAGTTGTTCTCAAAACTTTCTTCAATTTCTTGAATAACTAACCATACAGCTGTTACAATGGAAGCTTGCTCACCTGTAAGTTTTTATCAGCTTTCTTTTACATGCTGATTTATATATATATATATATATATATATATATATATATATATATATATATAAGAAAAGGGGTGATGCACTAACAGTGTAAAAAAATTTTACACTGTCAACCAATGACGATCATGCATCCCGCCAAGTCAGACTGAAAATTTTAAATTATTTAATTGACATGGCAGAATGTTATATTTCTATTAGATGACAGTGTAAAACTTTTTTACACTGTCAGTGCATCACCATTAAACCCTATATATATATATATATATATATTTGTCTGTAATGCTGGAAGCTTGCTCGCCTGTAAATCCTCCCACCCTCTTTTTAAATACTTGTTCATATATATCTCAACTGTATATATATACCTGTATATCTGCTTAGATTTTTCCCCGACAATTAGGTCTAGAATTAGATAAAGCCAGTGGTCACTCTTTCAACACAGTCAAAACTAGTCCCCCATAGGAATTTCCAGATACAGTCTTGCCTCCTCTTGGGCTTATACAATATGGAACAAAGAGAAAGGCATTATTCCCGGTGAAACTTTTCTCAGATTGTCACTATTTAGAAATTGTCAAAGAAATTCACTTCCCCCATTGAGGATTAATTCCCGATGAAACCTCTCTTGAATTTCTTCAAATCCTAGAACTGTTCACTAAAGAAAGGATTAATTCCTGGTGAAACCTTTCTTGAACTTTTCTTAAGTTTGGACTCACAGGCTTCCTAAAAGAATCCCCAGCCTCCTCTTGGGCTTTGTACAAGGACCCTCAGGTTTCTTAGAAGTTCTCATGCCTCCTCTTGGGCTTAGTACGAGGACCCAAAGACCTCTTAAAGGTATAGGACAGAACCTAGTCATCCTTTGTTAGAGCAGTCTTCCTGAGTCAAAGTTTCAAACCAATTTAAGGTTGAATCTCATCCCTTAAAACATCAGCCTCCTCTTGGGCATCATACAAAGACAATTCTCCAGCTAAGAGTCAACCTCTCCATACCAGCAGACTTAGACAGTCTCATCTCCCTTTAGATTTCAAAGAAACCTTCAAGCTTCCTAAGCAAAGGAAACATCCTGATTATTTTATCAATCCCCAAACAGAGTTGAAATCTTTACAACTCAAAACCTCACTCTAAATATCCCCAGTCAGGGTCAATTACTGTTAATTCACTATTAACAAAATCACCAACAGAATCAGAACCTCAACGCATCTGATATCTCAATTCATCTGTAATCCCCAGCAAGAGTTGAATTCCCCAAAATTTGGACCTGTCTCTGGATCTCCATAATCCTCAGCAGAAATTAGCCTCCTCTTAGGCTTTATATAAGAAAATTCCCCAGCCAGCCTCCTCTTAGGCTTTGTATAATGACCATCCCTCAATTTTCAGCCTCAATCTTGGGCTTTGTACAAGACACCTAAATATCTCTCCAGTAGAGTTAGTCCTAATTTTCAGCCTCAATCTGGGGCTTTGTACAAGACACCATATAAATACCCTACAGCTGAGCCAGTCAACTTTTAACCTCAATCTTGGGCTTTGTACAAGACAGATATAAAAAATTCTCTAAGCAGAGTCAATCCCTTTAGCCTCAATCTTGGGCTTTGTACAAGACAGATAAAACCTTTCCCCAAAATAGTCAATTCTCTTTCAGCCTCAATCTTGGGCTTTGTACAAGACACAAATAAATACTCTCTTATTGAGTCACTCATTCTCCAGCCTCCTCTTAGGCTTTGTATAATGATCTCCTCAGTGGAGTCAATCAATCTCTTAGCTTCAACCTTGGGTTTTGATCAAGGCACACAAAAATCAACATCCCCTCAGAGGAAATCAAAATCTCTCTGCAGGAAGATACTTCTCTGTATATCACACCAAACCAGATAATCAAAACAAACCCTAATCCTAGATAACTGTTGTAAGTGGCACACTTGTTGATACAAACATCCAAGCTGTAGTCCTTCATTATCCTGGTTAAAACTTTTTCATATAATTTATGTAAGTGGCAAGTTGATTAGTGCATTTTAATG
Source organism: Lathyrus tuberosus (assembly GCA_022829125.1). Classification (NCBI taxonomy): domain Eukaryota; kingdom Viridiplantae; phylum Streptophyta; class Magnoliopsida; order Fabales; family Fabaceae; genus Lathyrus; species Lathyrus tuberosus. Next base: position 11,077,842 of record JALAZF010000104.1, read on the forward strand.
CACATTCTCTTATGTTTGTACTTAGGCAATCCAACAGTTTATTTGAGTATTTTTACTATTTTAATGTGTTTTCATATTCAAGTTTGTTTCTACCTTTATTTTATTTTCGCAGCCTATTTTCAACATTAACACTTATTTGATACCTTTCACTGCGTATGTCATAACTTGAGCTACGGGATGCCGTTCTACACGTTCTACCAGACGACGGAAATCTAAGACAGGAGCTACAACTTTCATGTTTTACGTAGAAGATGATTCAGAGTGAAAGATGGTCAAATAAGTCGTTGAAGTCAAAACTCGAATTCTGACCTTAGAAAATAATTTGGTTCGGGTCGTTTTATGGGCCTGGTTTATGATTCCGACCCAGTTTGAGTTAATGGTGAAAAATCCTATTTTTTTATAAGGTTTTCAGACGTACAACCATTCACAAACTTCTTTTCACTATTCACATATTTGCTTTTTGCTTTTGTACGAAACTTATGGAGAACTAACTTCTTCGGATTAATCTGCTGTAATCGGTTTCCGCCGACACTTTAAGGTTCTTTTAATTTCCAATAAAATCTATTTCCTTTCAATTCTTCTCTGTGATATCTTGTTTGCTTAATTCTATTTATCTTAGGATTGATTTATTTATTTAGATGATTGCATGTTCTTATACTTTAATCGCGTTTTCTTAATCCGTGTATGTTTCTCGTGTTTGCTTAATTAACGGTTACTATATCTCATCTGTTTGCTTAATTCGGAAATTAGGAATATGTATCATATAATATCAATTACGCTTGTTTGATTGTTATAATAATCGAAAAGGGGATAGAATCCGTTTAGGATTTGGGAATTATTTGGATCGATGTTAAGTTGGGAAACTAAAACAGCAAATTAACCATTTTAGCTTATTTTGATAATCACTTTTTTTATAATCACTTATTTTCATTATTTTTTTTCTAAATCAAAATCATAACCCCCCATAAACCTTTTCTTTAGTTGGTTAAATTCACAACAAGAATCCTTGTGAGACGACATCCGAGTGTCGCTTCCCGTCACTACATTTTTCTAAAACTCGTTTTTGACCCGTGTGCGACAGCGGATCAAAGTTGGCGCCGTTGCCGGGGATTCTTGTAGACTTTAATCAGTTTTTGGATTTTAGTTTAGAGTTTTGTTAGAGTTTTTTGTTGTTTTGATTTTGTTTTGCTTGTTTATTTTCAGGGTTGCAGTACAATGGTAAACATTACAGCCTATCAGGTAAGTTTGAAAGCTACTGTTTCAATTAGATCCTACCCTAAAAAATTCTAAAGATTTCGACCCTAAAAATCGCAAATTCTGTGTTTTTCTATTTTATTTGATTTATTTTCTATTTTCATATTTTCAAAAAAATCTGAAAAAAATTGTGCCATCTTTATTTGATTTAATTAGATTTTGTGCGTTATTTTTATATTTTTTAGATTTTGTTTTAATCGCTTTTCTTATTTTTCATTCTTTTTAAATATGTAGTGATTTTATTTGATTCTGTGTTGAAATTGATAATCATATCATGGCAGATCAAATGACTCTGAGTGAACTGGTTTCACTTTGTGTGAATTATAATTCTTTATATATTGAATATCCTGATGTTGTTGTACCTTTCGAATTTAAATCTGGTTTAACACACTCGTTGCCAAGTTTTAATGGTTTTGCAGGTGAGGATCAACATAAGCATATGAAGGAATTAGAAGTTGTGTGCTCTGCACCTTCCGAACCTTCACTAGAGGACCTTGTCAAGGAAATGGATGCAAATAATATCAAGTATCAGCAACAAATAGATTCTAATTTTCAGACTTTGCAAACACAGATTGAACAGCTTACCACATCAATGAATGTCATGCAACAAACTCAAGGATCAAACCAACTGCCCTTGGAAGAGCATTCTGTTTTTCAAATCAAGTTGCCTTCTGAAACTGTTGATGATACTTGTACTGATTAGTTTGCAGCTGATTTTCCATTATTGTTTGATTATGATGATACTTACTCTTGCGATTTATGTACTGACACTAACGTTTGCCCTGTTTGTGCTAAGATTAATGCTGCCGTGCAGGGTGATGCTTTTCATGATGTCGTTTATGCAGCTGAAGTTCTTGATATCTCTGCTGCTCCAACCATGCCTTCTATTGAACAACCTCCTTCCTTAGAGCTTAAACCACTCCCGGATAATCCAAAATATGCCTATTTAGAGAGGAATGAAAAACTACCTATTATAATTTCTTCTAACCTTTATTTTGATCAAGAAAATAAGCTTTTGCGGGTTTTGAAGAAACATAAGAAGGGAATTAGATGGACCTCGATGGAAGATGGAAGAAAAGCAGTGAGGCAACCCCTTAATCATTTGATTTCTGATGTTGTGGAAAAATATATCACATTCACGTGCCCATTCGATACTTTTATTTATCGAAGATTCTTCTTTGATCTTGGAATAAAAGGCGAAGGCACTAATAAATATTTCAAGGTTAATGGATGCTATGAAAACTTACTTTATGACATCCCCACTTTAGAAGAAGAGCCTACAGAAGATCTCTCTTTGGGAAAGGTTGCTTATGTGATCACCTATCCACCTTGACTCCTCGGGTGTGTCCTTTCCTATCTCTCCTCACTCTTATTTTATATTTCTGTTCTTTCATTGAGGACAATGTATGTTTTAAGTGTGGGAGAGGGAACCATTTCTTTGTTTTGTTTTCTTTCATTTTTCTTTGTTTTGTTCTGTTTTCTTTAAGTGAAAAAATATATATAAAAAAAATTTACTTAGAAACACAATGCATCTTTTGAAATTTTTAGGCTATAGATTAAATTGAGGTTTGATTATGGAGACTTGGGAAAATTTCATAAGATCGGTATCGTTTTAACACCTTAAGTCTCCCGAATATGGAAACCGATTTAAATACTTATTATGACATAGCCTTGAGTTCTCACCCTTTAATAGCTCTTAAGTAGTTTATCTAGCAGTCAGCACCATCTAGAAATTACACACTAAGTAATTAAGTTGATGCAAATAAGTGAATGATCTTGTACTTAATAAGGAAATATAAATAGGAATCCGCCTTTTAAGTTAGGTGACCCTCACCCAGTCACTTAGGCTAACGGTTGTGAAACCTTCAAAAAAAGAAGAAAAAAAATTGTTGTTGCTAAAGTGGTTAATTTTGAATTGTTGAAAAGATATGGATCATAGTCACTAACAAGCTTATTTACCATGTGTGTGAATAGATAACGGGCTTAATGTGATTGCATTAGCATGAAAGAGAGCAAAAAGGAGGATGAGTAAGTTAGGCTTAAGCATAATAACATGATTCTGATGGGTTTGTATAGGAGAGAGACTTATGACTGCATAATTGCGGATTTGTGTTCTTACGATATCCTTAGTGTGCAAGATTAGTACCTATTGATGCTATCTTAACCGAAGAAGATTTTGTAGCCTAGAATGAGTATTTGAATGTTGTTGCGGTTCTTGAGTTTTGATTTCTATTTTCCTCAGATTGCAAAAGTTCAAGTGTGGGGGAATTTGATCAGTGCATTTTAATGCACATTCGCTTATGTTTGTACTTAGGCAATCCTAAAGTTTATTTGAGTATTTTTAATATTTTAATGTGTTTTCATATTTAAGTTTGTTTCTACCTTTATTTTATTTTCGCAGCTTATTTTCAGCATTAACACTTATTTGATACCTTTCACTGCGTAGGTCATAACTTGAGCTACGGGATGTCGGTCTACGCGTTCTACCAGTTGACGGAAAGCTAAGACAGATAGCTACAACTTTCATGTTTTACGCAGAAGATCATTCGGAGTGAAAGATGGTCAAATAAGTCGTTGAAGTCAGAACCCGAATTCTGACCTTAGAAAATAATTTGGTTCGGGTCGTTTTATGGGCCTGGTTTATGTTTGCGACCCAGTTTGAATTAGTGGTGAAAAATCCTAATTTGTTTATAAGGTTTTCAGTCGTACAACCATTCACAATTCACATATTTGCTTTTTTCTTTTGTACGAAACTTATGGAGAACTAACTTCTTCGGATTAATCTGCTGTAATTGGTTTCCGCCAACACTTTGAGGTTCTTTTAATTTCAAATAAAATCTATTTTCTTTCAATTCTTCTATGTGATATCTTGTTTGCTTAATTTGATTTATCTTAGGGTTGATTGATTTATTTTGATGATTGCATGTTCTTATACTTTAATCGCGTTTGCTTAATCCGCGTATGTTTCTCGTGTTTGCTTAATTCACGGTTACTATATCTCATCCGTTTGCTTACTTCGGAAATTACGAATATGTATCATATAATATCAATTACGTTTGTTTGATTGTTATTATAATCGAAAAGGGGATAGAATCCGCTTAGGAATTGGGAATTATTTGGATCGATGATAAGTTGGGAAACTAAAACAGCAAATTAACTGTTTTAGCTTATTTTGATAATCACTTATTTTCATTATTTTTTTTCTAAATCAAAATCATAACCCCCCATAAACCTTTTCTTTAGTTGGTTAAATTCTCAACAAGAATCCTTGTGATACGACATCCGAGTGTCGCTTCCCGTCACTACATTTTTCTAAAACTCGTTTTTGACCCATGTGCGACAGCGGATCACAAGCCTCTGGATTATTTACATCCAAGCCAATGTCCCTCTCTTAGTCTGAAAAATTCCTAAGGAAAAATGGAATTGCTCTACCCAGAGTTAAAGTTTTCTCCTTCAGAACAGTTCCCTCATAAAGGAAGTTATGGCATTGTTAGATTCCATACATTCCAGTTAAAGTAATGCTCCTTTATATATCAGTTACCCAACAACTGTGATAAACAGATGAGATGTCTCCCTTTAGAGATGAAAAATTCTCTCTCAGTCAAAACCTTTTAGCTTCAATCTTGGGCTTTGAACAAGACACAAACAAACCTTTAGCTTCAATCTTGGGCTTTGAACAAGACACCAGACATCTTTTCCTCCCATAGAATAGGAGGAGCTACGATTGCTCTGATTTCCCTATTTTCTTTAATGGGAATACGTAGGCATAAGATTGTGAAATCTTAGCGAGCACACAAATAAAAAACCTTAGGTCCAGTACCTTACCAAAAACATCGGAAAACCCGAAAAACAACAAAAACACTCTCTCTCTCAGACATCCCCACAAATAAGAAACTTTCCCATTCACAGACAAACACCATAAAAAAGAAAGCAGAACCTAATACTAACCAACCCATGGATAACCATGTATAATATGGGTAACTGACAACTCCCCATTGTATAACCTGACCCCGAACTCCCCAATCTCTCTTAGCGTTTGTTCAGATAAACATTCGCGTGCAAGGTTAGTTTTAGATAGTTTCCCTTTCCCTTCCAGCTTCACGGGATAAATAAGAAATCAGAAAGTAGCACCCACGTTCCTCCGATTGAGGTGAGGAAATTCCCACGATAATAAGGTGGTCGCGTCACCGACAAAAATCGCACGCTACAGAAAAATGGCGACTCTGCTGGGGAGTCAAACTTGTCTTATCTGTCTTAATCGCCATTTTTCCAACAGAAAAATGGCGACTCTGTTGGGGAGCCAAAGTAGGACTAGAATTCCTAAGAGGGCTAGGATGATTAGCTTTAGGTATTATACTATATATACTGCTTTTCCTACTTGATATTCGTGTTTATTTTTCTGTCAATGGGAATGCGATTGATACCCATGTGGAAAGTTTGAGAGAAACCATAAGATAAGTGATGGCATAGACGGGGAACATTTATCAGGAGTGATTCCCGACTAAGTTGAACCCGGTGGACCATCGAATTAGTGGAGGTACCCGTGTGATACTATCCTGAAAGACCGCTCGTTGTGAAAGCAGACGATATCTTAGTGCGGTACCCGTGAAACTGAGGATTTAGTAGACATTAACCATATAACCATTTGGTAGTGCAGTGACTATCGGGAATAGTTGATACGCGATACTACACGCAAATTGAGAATCATTCTGGGATGCTATAGCTCGCTCGGGTGAACCAGCTTGCTGTTGATATCCCTAGGATGAGTTAGTGATTTTTGGGAACCTTAACCCGTTCTATAGGTACAAAATTGTCCAAAAATAGTACAACCTTTGGGGATGGGTAGAGCCATGACTTCATGCTCGTGACGTTGAACCCTTGAACCCATGTTTTTTCAATGTTTTTGTGTGCTGCATTCATCTAAAAAAACTCTTTTCAAACAAGAAAAAATCTTTTTCAAATTAAACTAAACAATAAATTGCAAATATCAGAGATTGCGTTATGGATTTCGGTAGAAGAAAGACGCACAAGTACACCTTCAAGGATCCAAAACTAGAGGATTTAAGGAAGTTGGCAAGGATGATTACCAACCCTGAAGCTTTCAGAGCTAAGCACAGAGGCCTGTTATCTCTATTAAGGGTCCATGTAGTTGAAGGAATTATGTCTACACTAATACAGTTTTACGATCCGGTTTACCACTGCTTCACCTTTCCGGATTACCAACTGGCACCAACACTAGAGGAGTACTCTCACCTAATTGATTTACCTATCACTGACCAAGCTCCATTTTCTAGATTGGAAGAAATTCCAAAGGAACAAATCATTGCAAAAGCAATCTATTTGGACGAGTCAGAGGTCAGGACTCATATAACCACTAAAGGAGGAATCCAAGGTTTACCAGCTAAATTCCTGATTGAGAAAGTCCTATACTTTGCCAGTGTAGCAAACATAACCTCTTTCTAGGATATCTTTGTTTTACTCACTTACAGATTATTCCTCTTTCCCAACATCGACAACTTTGTCGATACCAATGCCATTAGGATATTCCTGATTGGAAACCCCGTACCAACCTTGCTCGCTGATGCTTATCATTCTGTACACTTAAGGAATTTGTACAGCAGAGGAATGATCACATGTTGTGTACCCTTGCTCTACAAATGGCTCATTTCCCATTTACCCAAGTCTGCAGATTTTTGGGATCACAAGAGTACACTACGTTGGTCACAGAGAATCATGTCTCTCACCAACTCTGACATAGACTGGTCCAATAGGATTTATGAGGGGGTTGAAATCATCGACAGATGTGGGAACTTCCCTAATGTACCCCTAATTGGAACTAAAGGAGGAATCAACTATCATCCAATTTTAGCTCGCCGTCAACTCGGATACCCGATGAAGCATATCCCGCGTAATGTTCATCTGGAAGGTCTTTTCTTCAAGGAAGGAGAGAATGACAGGGCACTTAAGAAAGAAATAGTGCATGTCTGGCAACACATTCACAGGAAAGGACGAGAGTCTCTAGGAAAACCAGACTGTATCTCCATGGAGCCCTATCTCCACTGGGTACAAACGAGAGCCCTCAAGTTGAGGATGCCTTACCCTCGTCAAGAAGTTTTCCGTTAAAGGAATCTGCTCTTTATTTCATGTCTGAAACGGAAAAACTCCAGGTCACTCTCAACAAAGTTCAACGAGAGAAGAGTGCTTGGAAAAACAAGTACCGAATCCTCAATGTAGAGTGTATCAAAATTCAGGATTTGTTAAAAGAAAAGGATGCTCTGATTGAGATATTAGAGCAACATGCTGTAGAGAGTCGGGAAGATCAAAGAAATTTGCTTACTCCTTTCATTTGGCAAAGGACTGACAACCCGGTAACAGTTGAAGAACCTCGATCGAAGAAAAGGAAACTACCATAACCGGCATCCGAGCTCTCTTCAGAGAGGACTCAGGATCCTTAAGCTTAGATATTTTCTTTAGCAGCACTTTGTAAAATACTGTACTTTTCTTTGTAACGTACTGCAATCTTTCGATTTCAATAAAAAGGGGTTCTCCCCTCTCTGTATGATATTTGCAATTTATGTAAAGTTTCTTTTTGATTAAAACAAAAACTAAAAAATATGTCTTTGCATTCATCATTCTCACATAACGCATTCTCTCGGGTCTCACGCACGTGTCTCAATTCTAGAGTCAAACTGCCTCACTCGTACAATACTCGGGCTAATCGACAAAAGAAAATGGATGATCTCGAGGAAGAGAACAGAGAGCTGAGAGAAGAAATTGACGCTCTGAAGGAAGATCTGAAAAAACTTCACAGTGACATGCAATCCCTGGCAGCAGCTCAGGAGCAGCATCAGCAACAGACTGTAATCTCGGAGATCACATCTACGCCCATAATGGAGACACATGAGAATCATCCACGGTACAACATGCCTAAGGGTCGGCCCTGGGGCATGCCTTTTAACTTTATACTTGAAGGATACATCCCGCCAGTCACTGAAGACCCAGAAACGGCAGCAGGAGCCACTGGTCCTGAAGGTTATAAACTTCAGGAAGGTGAAGATGCAAGATTTACGATAGCAACTCCTGAAGGTTACAAACTTCAGGGCACTGAAGCGCCAAGAGTCACAGCTATAATGACTATACCACAATCAGTGGTACACACTGTCCCAGAAGGACAGATTCCACAAGCAATCTCTGGTGGAAACAAAGACATGTATGAGAAGATGAATGTGTTCCAAGAACAATTCTTGGAGATGCAGAAGGAACGGCATGCCATTCGCGGTCAGGATTTATTTGGAAAGGACGCCGCCGACCTCTGCTTGGTCCCAAATGTCAAGATCCCACACAAATTCAAGGTGCATGACTTTGAAAAATACCAAGGCAACTCTTGCCCTCAAAGTCATCTGGTGATGTACGCTCGAAAGATGTCAACCCAGACAGAAAATCAACATCTACTAATCCATTACTTTCAAGATAGTTTAATCGGTGCCGCACTCAAATGCTACATGGGTTTATACCGCACTAAGATCAATACTTTTAGAGATCTCGGCGCAACCTTCGTTCAGCAGTATAAGTATAACCTGGACATGGCACTAGATAGAGATCAACTCAGAGCAATGTCACAAAAAGACAAGGAAACTTTTAAGGAATATGCTCAGAGATGGCGTGAAATTTCCGCCTAGATTTGTCCCCCTCTTGAGGAAAAAGAGATGACAAAGATCTTTTTGAAAACCTTAAGCTTATTCTACTACGACCAAATGGTCGCCAGTGCGCCAGTGACTTCACAGAAATGGTGAACATGGGAGTACGCCTTGAAGAGGAAGTCCGAGAAAGACGATTAGCCAAAGAGACTGAACCATCTAGTTGTACCAAAAGGTATGGTAATACTTTCCAGAAAAAGAAGGAGCGGGAAATTAGCAATATCTCTCAAGGAAAGCAAAGGCGAAGGTATCAACCAGTAGCGGCAATAACTATCGCTATCAACCCAACGCCAGCTCCGACTTATCAACCTCCGGTTGCTCAGAGCCAACTAAGTCAACAACAGTATCAGCAAAGGCCGCAACAGCCTATTCAGCAGGCTCGTCCTCAGTACAACAACAATAATCGTACGACACAACCACCAGGGTTTGACCCTATACCCATGTTGTACGCAGAACTTTTTCCACTTCTATTGGCCAAGGGGCACGTCCAAACCAGGTCTCCTCTTACAGTACCAGAAAATCTTCCTTTCTGGTTCAAAGTGGATCAAACTTGCCCTTACCATCAAGGAGGATCCGGGCACAACATTGAAAACTGTCTCAGCTTCAAATCTGACGTGCAGAAACTTGTTAGGAATGGGGTCTTATCTTTCAAAGATATTAATCCAAATGTTCAGAAGAACCCATTACCGCAGCATGAGAAGACGCCAGTGAATTTGATAGAGGAAGAATTCAGCCGCAATTATCAAGTTCGCGGTGTACTCCAGTTAGGAACCAATTTGGTCAGGATGCATTGCAGACAAAGCGGGTATGGTCATGTACCACCTCACAATTATCACCAGTGTGATATCTGCTCAAAGAATAATCAAGGGTGTTCCGTAGTGCAATTAGTTGTACAAGAACAGATGAATCTAGGCTGGATTCAAGATCACAGAATCCGGGAGGTCAACATGGCCCATGCAAATCCCAACATTGTTCAGAACCGCAATATCCTTGCGATGAACGTCAACTTGGTGGCGATGCATTCAAGGCAAAGTCAATATCATAATCTTCCACGGCATGATTATAACACCTGTCTGATCTGCTCAACAAGCAATCAGGGATGCTCTTTTATATAAGAGGCCCTCCAACGATAGATGGATCTCGGATGGATCTAGGATTACCAGGAAAGAAATAACCATCAAGTCAATATGGTTCAGATATTCGACATACGCTTGAAGAATACTAGTCTGGTAGAACTACATGCTAAGCAAGTCAGGCTCGGTTTTATGGCTTCACATGATTATCAAGAATGTGAAGAGTGTCGAGAGGACGACCAAGGATGTGCGCTTGTCCAACGAACACTTCAACACTTATTGGACCACTGGTGGCTTCCAATTTACCTGGATGAAGCTATGCAAAAGATCAACATGGCTGACGAGAATCCAATTAGATATCAAAATCAGGATGTCCGCTCGATGGAAACAAATCTGGTAAAGATGCACTGCATACAAAGCGCGGGTGGCCAGGTGCCACCACACAATTATGAACGCTGCAGAGTTTGCTCAGAGAACAGCCAAGGATGCTACCTTGTACTATCAGCTCTTCAAAATCAGATAGACTGGAAAGAGATTCGACCGTGTTCAAGTTCTGGTTCGATCAACGTGATACAAGACTATCTTCCTGATCAAAGCAAAGATATTGTCATCATTTCTGAGCGTGAAATGGCTGAAGACGTTTGCGCCATAATCCCTCTGCTCAACGAGTCGAAAGTCCCTCTTCACAGTAGAAAGATTCCCAACCTCGAACCAATTGAGGCTTCCTACGATGATCAGAAAACTCAAAAAGCTCATGTGGTTATTGTAGCGCGATTTTTATGGTCCTGAGTCACGATCGCTTGGGTGCTACAGTTCGATTCATTTTTTATCCTATTGAGCTGACTAAGGAAGGGAAATAGATGTCTCCAATTAACCCTGCTTGCATACTGAGTTTGAACAGCGGTCTGTTAGGTTACAGATGCTATGTGGATGTGGGGCCTAATCTTCGATTTATTTTGGTAAAAACACATTGTCTGGATTATTTGTGAGGTTTTTGGTAATGTGTTTAGATTTGATGCTTTTGGGTTGATTTGGTGGAGATACTGGATTTTGGGTTTTTTTGATTAGTATGCTCGTTAAGATTTTTCAATCTTATGCCTACGTATTCCCGTTTAATGAAACAGGGAAATCAGAGCGATCGTAGTTCCTCCTATTCAATGGGAGGAAAAAGTTGTTTTGGTGTCTTGTTCAAAGCCCAAGACATGAAGCTAAAGGGAGTATATGTATCTTGTTCAAAGCCCAAGATGTGAAGCTGAAGAGTTTTGACTTGAGAGAGAATTTGTCATCTCTAAAGAGGAGTCGTTGATGTTTGTATGCTGTGAGCAAGGCACATATTTGATGCTAAAAGGTTGATTGACTCAACCGGGGTTTTCCTTATACAAAGCTTAAGAGGAGGCTAGTGAGGTTTGTGACCCAACAAGAGGGTCTTTTATACTCAACAAGATAGTGTTTTTGTATCTCGTACAGAGCCCGAGATGGAGGCTGAAAGGTTTGTGACCCAACAAGAGGGTCTTTTATACTCAACAAGAGAGTGTTTTTGTATCTCGTACGAAGCCCAAGATGGAGGCTAAAAGGTTAGCTCCGCTGGGGAGAATCATTGTACAAAGCCCAAGAGGAGGCTGACTATGCTGAGGAAAGGAAGGATCATTATACAAAGCCTAAGAGGAGGCTATCTGTGCTGGTGACTGTTTCAGTTGAGTGACAGGTCCAGTGTGTTGGATAAAAGAGAAAATCAATTCTTATATGGATTAATGTTGTGCTTTGGGATTGATCAAAGGATCAGGGTTATTTCCTGTTCTTTAAGGAAATGGGAAATCCAAAGGGTATTGAGACTGTCCAAGTCTACTGGTGTTTTGAGAAATCGATCCTCAGCTAGTGAATGGTCTTTGTACGATGCCCAAGAGAAGGCTGGTGTGTTAAGGGATGAAGGTCAGCCCATTAACAGGTCTGACACTTGACTCAGAAAGACAGCTCTAGCAAATTGATGACTAGGTTCTATTCCTATACCTGGTGAGGTCTCTGGGTCCTTGTACTAAGCCCAAGAGAAGGCATGAGAACTTCTAAGAAGCCTAAGGGTCCTTGTACAACGCCCAAGAGGAGGCGGGGATGCTTTTAGGAAGCCTGTGGGTCCCCAAACCCCGAGAAGTTCAAGACATGCCATTCACCGAGAATAGATTAAGCCAAGAAAGTCCGAGAATTTGGAAGAAACTCAAGAGATGCCATTCACGGAGAAAAGATCATCTCTGGGGAGTAGAGTTTCTTTGACAATTTCTAAGAGTGACAGTCTGAGAAAGGGTTCACTGAGAATGCTGTCTTTCACGTCTCCATATTGTTTAACCCCAAGAGGAGGGAAGACTGTGTCTGGTAATCCTATGGGGATCTAGTTTTGTTTGTATTTAAGAGTGACCAACAGACTTTACCTAGTGCTAGACGTAGTTGCCGGGGAAAAATCTAAATAACTATACTAGTATTACACAGTTGATATTTGACAAGTATATAAAAGTTTGTGAAAGAAGACTTACAGTGAGCAGCCCCACAATACAATTATATATATATATATATATATATGAAAGCGGATAAAGAAAGTGGGTAAACACTTACTCGGTTGTAGAGCTTCCATGTTGTTTTGTTAGTTTTTCAACAAATAGAGCTTTGATAACAATATTATATTCAAAATCAAAGGAGAAAGTGCTTTGAAAAGATTGTTGGGGCTTACAGCTCAAGGAGAGGCCCAAGGTTTTATCAGTGATCGCACTGTTGTTTGAATTTATACAGAGGGGCTTATACAAGTGACTGAGGCCCAAGAAGGTTCTCTGTACAAAGGGATGGGTCTTACACTCTCTCAAGAGACCCAAAGAGTTTTTAAAGAAAAGAAATGGGGCTTATAACACGGGGGTAGGCCCAGGTAATTTGATTTTTGAACTAGCGATCGCGCCGAGATTTTCTTTTAACGCAGAGGGACTTATACAATATCTGAGGCCCAAAAGGTTTTGGTTAAAAATGGATTGGGTCTTACACTCTATTAGAGGCCCAAATGTGTTTTTTTTGCATAAGAGATGGGGCTTACAGCTCAAGGAGAGGCCCAGGGTTTTACCAAAAAAGGCGACGATCACGCCGTTGTTTTTGAAAATACAGGGGGAGTTATACAATGACTGAGGCCCAAAAAGTGGTGTATTTACAAAGGGGTTGGGTCTTACGCTCTAATAGAGGCCCATGAGTGTTTGAAAATGATTTGTGAGGGTGAAGATCAAAGAAACCCTAATTTTGTTTTCCTTTAAAAGTAAATATTTAAAGAAAATCAAATAAAATGATTAAAATACCAAATAAGTTTGAATAAACCATTTGTGATTTTTGTTTAAGCTTTGAAAAATGAGGTTTTAATCACAAGATGATTTAGAACTCATTTGGTTTTGATTTTCAAAGTAAATATTCACTTTTAAATGTTTAAAAACAATAAAAAATGAATTTATTCACAAAAAATACTAATTATATTAAATAACTAATATAAATTTTATTTTTTTGTGGAATAAAATATTTCAACATTTTTGTGATTTTTTGCAAAAATAACCAATCAAAAATAATTAAAATTGAGGGAGTTATTAATTTTTCAAATCATTAAAAATAATAAGAAAAACAATAAAAAGTAAAAAAAAATAACAAAAAGAGGATCTGGGGCGAGGGGGATTCGAACCCCAGACCTCTTGTGTATAGGGCGCGCGCCTTACCACTGGGGTGGTGATACATCCATTGATTGAAACACAAACACAAATATACAAGGCTTGCCTTGTTTTTGGCTTGGCCCAAGGCAAGGCAAGGCAAGATTTTGGTTGAAAACATGAAGGCCATAACTTTCTCATTTCTCCATGGATTGGGACAAAATTTAGGTCTATCCTACCTAGAATTTCACAAGGAATCCAATGGTGGTGGTGTTTTTTTCAGATCATGCTCCTATTGAAAAACGCGATAGTGGTTTTGAAATAGGCCATGACTTGCATTTTCTGTGCCATCTCTTGGTACAAGCATGAATTACATGATAAATTGGTGCAAACACAACACATATAACATGTATAAGAGATGCATAACCAGTGGACCTCAAAGCAAGGCATGTTTCAAAGAGTTCAAGTTGAGATGCTTACCTCTTGGAGCTTTTGTGCAATCTTCCATGGGCTTTGTTCCAGAACCCTCAAATGATCCCTTAGAAGCTTTTAGGATGGTTGGAATTAGCTGGAAACCTCAGGAACAAGTTTGAGCTCTTTCTTTCAAAAGGGGCAAAAGTGGCCAAAATAGCAACTCTCTCAAATGGTGTTCCAGATGTGTGGTACCATTTGGGACAGTTCAAGGATGATATTTGGAGTGTGTTTGAGGTTTTATCTGGTTTGGAAAGTGACTGAATCAAGACATGGCTTGAAAAATGCACAAAAGCCCTATTTTGAGGTTTTGAGAGGTGACTTTGTGATTTTGGTGTTACAGATCACTTGTGAGAGTTTGGACAACTTAGATATGACATATTGGATGTGTTTGGATCATGAGCTGTGGTGGAATTGCTCTCTAACTCAAAAACTCAGAGTTACCTTGCTAAAGAAGGTATTTTGGCCTAGAGAAAGAGATTTTGAGGAAAGCAAGTGTTATAGTGCTTTGGTGTACTCAAACTGAACACAGTTGAGCTCTATTTATAGTAGAGCAAGTTTTTTTTGGCTGCAATAGTGAATGGCAACTGCAGCAGAGGTTTGGCCAATATTGAGCAATGAGAATCCAAGTCTCCTCTAGCCATTGACTAGAGGTTAGGGCACAGGATCCTGGTTCCCTTGGTCTTGGATAAGTCTTGACTGAATTCAGTTGGGAATGGCTCAGTCTATGCCACCTTGGTGCATCCATTAAATGCTTCAATCCAAAATTGGAGTCTTGTCCCTCTTTTAGGGATTTCTAGGTTTGGCATGCTACTTTTGGTTCCAAAGACTTGGGAGGCTGATGGATCAGGGTTTGTCTCTCCTTGGTCCCCCCTTGAGGTGTTCAGATGGATAGATTTGCTTGCCCTTTGCAAAATTTGAGCAAATCGTGCAAAACTCCCAAATCTACCTTGCCATGACAGTTTGCAGTAAGGCATATTGGCATTGTCATATCTCATGGCTCAAGTGGACTTTGATGGAGTTCTTGGCCATTTTGGAAAGCCCTCATATGATACAACAACTGTTTGATCATAGTTCGTTTTGATACCTTTTGGATCCAAGTGAAAAATGCCCCTACATTTGGAAAAAAGTGAAGGCAGATTCTGACTTAGTGAAAATTTCACTAAGTGTTGGAAAAAAGTGACATTTTCACTTTTTGTGATTTTGATCATTCCATAACTTAAAATCCATGAGGAATTGGAATGAGTTGTGTTTGAAGCTTTTGTAGAGGGCCATGAGAGCTACAAATCCAGCTTTGGATGGGGAAAAATGGCCTTGTGGTTTAGGAGTTATGATCCTCCAAAGTTGGTACCCTTGCCACTTTGTTCCAAAACTTAGAAAAATTTCTAAGTTTTTATGGTTACCCCTTTTACAAGTTATTCCACTTTTCTTGATTTTTCTTGATGAATGATGATTCCAATCACACATTAACATCATTTTAGGGTCAAAGAACCATAATTGTGAAAAATCTCAAAAAGACAAAGTTGACTTTTGTGCACAGTTGACTTTTTGTCAAATGAATTCCAAACTGTGCGACCCTCTATGAAATCAATTCCTTGACCTAAATCAAACTTGATGGACATGTTCCATGGGTGTTATAGGGTGTATTGAATCATGTCCCAAGGTTTGGGAGCATGCCTGGGTCAAAAGTCAAAGGTACAGTTGACTTTTTACTCAAAACCCTAATTGGGGTTCTGATGAATTTGAAACTTGTTGGTCAAGTTTCTTGGATCAATCCATTGTTTCAAATGGATCAATGTGGTGTGCTAGGGACCCTCGAATCATGCCTTGAGGTCTTGTCTCATGTTTTGTCCCAAAAGTCAACTTAGGGGTGAATTAGGTCAAGAAACCCTAATTCCAGATTTTTTATGAATGCATCCCTTGAGGAAAAATTGACTTGATGATTGGGTTCATGAGGTCCCATGGAGTAATTCAAGTTATGCTTTGAAGCATTGGCTCATGCCCAGAGGAAAATTTCCATCTGGAGGCCCTGGTCGACCAAAACCCTAATTTGGTGACACTGGCGATCTTGAGGCTTGATCCACTTGGACTATTGTAGCCTTGTGCTTAATCCTTGATGTGGGAGTCCTCTTGATCCATTGTGGATATTTGAGAGGTTAGACAAGTTGAAGATCATGTCATTTCTTGATTGATCCTTTGTGGAAGGCTCAGAGAGGGCTTGAAACCCTAATTTTTTATAGTAGTGAATGCTCACCCATCTTTGGGGAGATTGATGAAGTATGATGGTTTACCCATATTGTGATGATGATTTTCCCAATGATGGGAAATCTTAGTGGTCAAAATTTGGGGTATGACAGTTATCTACCTACCAGGACCATTACCGTACCAATCATATAAGGCTATCCCATACAAGTATGGTGCAACAACAATCGAAAATGGAAAGGAAACTCCATTACCCTCCGTCGTAAACATTGCCGACATCAGTCGAGTCACACGGAGCGTTCGGATCTTCAACAGAGGAGTTGAAGAACCTGCCAAAGAAAGGGAACCTCAAACAGAAGTTCTAAATCAGTAAATCGGGCAATCCAGTAGTCTCAAATTTTCAAAGAACAACGATGAGATGTTGAAGCTCATCCAGAAAAGCGAGTACAACATTGTGGACCAACTCTTGCAAAATCTGTCTAGAATTTCTGTGTTATCTCTCCTGCTTAGTTCAGAGGCTCACAGGGAAGCTCTGCAGAAAGTTTTAGAGCAAGCCTACGTGGAACAATATGTAATGGTAGGACAATTTGACAACATCATTTCCAACATCACTTTCTGCAATAACTTAGGATTCAGTGATGAAGAATTTTCGGAAGAAGGCAAAAATCATAATATGGTGCTTTACATTACAGTCAACTGCCAAGACGATGCTTTAGCCAATGTACTGTTTGACACGGGATCATCTCTGAATGTTATACCAAAGTCAACTTTAACACGACTATCATTTCAAGGAGCTCCGATGAGAGGCAATGAGTTCATTGTCAAATCTTTTGACGGATCCAGAAAAACAGTTATCAGCGAAGTAGATCTTCCCATAACCATCGGTCCTCACACTTTCCAAGTCACTTTCCAAGTCATGGACATCCGGGCCGCATACAGTTGTTTATTAGGAAGACCTTGGATACATGAAGTTAGGGCAGTCACTTCGAAACTCCACCAGAAGCTGAAGTTCATCAAGAATGACAAGCTAGTCACATTCTGCGGAGAGCAAGCCTTAATCGTGGGCAATTTATCATCATTGTCCTGTGTAGAACCAGAGGAGGTCGTTGGGACTCAGTTACAAGCACTCTCGGTAAGCAATGAGAATCGACCATAAAAAGGGACGTCGATTTCCTCATACAAGGACGCTTTCGAAGTAATCAAGAGTAACAACGTAAAAGGATGGGGACAACTTGTAATTCCTACAGATAACAAGAAAAAGAAAGGTCTTGGTTTCTCCTCAACCTATGCCCAGACTGCCAAGAAAGACGAAAGTTTTCGTCCCATTCAGGATTTCTTCCTCAGCGGAGGATTCCTTCACCCAGTGTCTCAAGAAGTACACACTATCAATGAGAGCGACTCCTCTGATATGGATGAAGAATGGAAATCATATCTCAACGAGGACGGTTATTTGTCTCAGGGAGAGGCACATAAGCCATTTTGCTTTCCCACGCAGAGTCTGAGATATATACCAAGATCATACGTCAAAATGATGTACGGAGACTGTGATCCTGAGGGATTTCGTACTCCACCTAACTCACTAGAAGATGATCCGATGAAAGATAACTTTGGCTATGACTATTATGACCCACTGGATGACTTGCCTATCTGGCAGGCATACCCAGAAGACTTGGGGCAAAAGAGTCAGCCCAACGATGCATGTCAGTTGAGCAACATTGAAAAGAATACCTGTGTCCCCATTGAGTCATGGGATCATTACTCAAGATATTCAAGAGATACCCAGCACAATGATGAATCTGCAAAAATTGCAGGACAAGAGTTCATCAACTATGCTTTTCCAGAGGTCAATGTCATCGAGGAAGATGACTCCTCTTCTCCCACTGAAGTATGGGACACTTTAGGACAGCCGAGTGGCAAGTGTGACTTCTTGGTCAAATACACCGCTCCTGAGAGCTCCCGTATCAGATACGAAGACATCCAACCAACTGGATGGGGAGATCCTCTTGAGAATTGAAACACTAAGGAAGATACAACAGAAGAGTTCATTTACGACAACTTTGCTTAGGAGGAAGACTCCAATGATCCTGCTCTGCCAGAAATCAACATCATTTCTGAGGACAAATCAAGGGAGAAGGTGCCAGACTTTGTGATTCACCGAGGAGTTCGTCGCCAATGGGTTGCTGTCGATGTCCTGAAAGTCGTCCATAAGTCTAAGTAATTGCCATCTTTAACCTTTCGCCCTGCCCAGGTGAAACGGATGTTTTATAAGGCTCACTTTTCTGTAAATGTCCCTCTTCGCTTCGCCCAAAGCGACAGAGTTTTGTTTTATAGGGCTGTAGTTTCAAGAATCGACAAATCATAAATAAATAAATGTCATTCTGTCATTCCCGCATTTGTTGCTGTTTTCACTTTCCGTTTTTCAAGAAAATGATAATCCTAAAACAAAACTCAAAATAAAAACAAGCATTTTTTAGAAATACACTGCACACACTCTTGCATTCTCTCTATCTCTTCTAAAAAAAATCATTTCGTCATGCAGATTGCTTGTTTTAAACCCCATTGAAACACACGATCCAATGCCTTCTCCCAACTTTGAATTCCAGGTATTAGAAGCTGAAGAAGAAGAGGACGCAGAAATTCCAGAAGAGATCTCCCGATTACTCGGGCAAGAGGAAAGGTCTATTGAACCTCACAAGGAGCCGTTAGAGACGCTCAATTTGGGTTCAAAGGAAGAAAGGAGAGAAGTCAAGATTCGGGCACTGCTCAATCCAACTGTTAAAGAAGACTTAATAAAGCTCCTCAAAGAGTTTCCAGATGTATTTGCTTGGTCCTATCAGGACATGCCAGGGTTGGATACCAGCATCGTGGAACACCACTTAGCGCTAAAACTAGAATGTCCGCCAGTGAAACAAAGGCTGAGAAGGACTCACTCGGATATGGCTATCAAAATCAAAGAGGAAGTGCAGAAACAGATCGACGCGGGTTTCCTTGCCACCTCAGAATATTCTCAATGGCTAGTCAACATAGTACCAGTTCCGAAAAAGGACGGAAAAGTCAGAATGTATGTAGACTACAGGGATCTGAACAAAGCAAGTCCAAAGGATGACTTCCCTCTACCGCACATTGACATGCTGGTAGACAGTACAACAAAGTTTAAAGTCTTCTCCTTCATGGATGGATTCTCGGGCTATAACCAAATCAAAATGGTGCCGAAAGATATGGAGAAAACTTCCTTTATCACCGCATGGGGCACCTTTTGTTACAAGGTAATGTCGTTCGGTCTGAAAAACCCCGGGGCAACCTATCAAAGGGCCATGACGACTCTGTTTCATGACATGATGCACAAAGAGATCAAAGTGTATGTCGACGACATAATTGCCAAATCTAAAACAGAGGAAGAACACATTGAACACTTGTCAAAGTTATTCGAGCGTCTGGAAAAATACAAACTCCGCTTGAATCCCAACAAATGTACATTCGGTGTCCGCTCAGGAAAACTGTTAGGATTCATTGTCATCCATAAAGGAATTGAGGTTGATCCAGACAAGGTCAAGGCCATTCAAGAAATGCCTTCACCAAAGACTGAAAAACAAGTAAAAGGATTTTTGGGACGTCTAAATTACATCTCAAGATTCATATCCCTTATAACCGCGACATGCGTGCCAATCTTCAAACTACTCAGAAAGAATCAAAGTTGTGTATGGATAGAAGACTGCCATAAAGCTTTCAACAGTATCAAAGGATATCTATTGAATCCACCGATTCTATCTCCTCTAGTGGAAGGAAGACCACTGATCATCTACCTAACAGTCTTGGAAGACTCTATGGGTTGTGTACTCGGCCAACAAGACAAAAAAAAAAGAGTCTGCCATCTACTACTTAAGCAAGAAATTCACGGATGGTGAAACTTGGTACACTATGCTCGAAAAAACTTGTTGCGCTCTGGCTTGGGCAGCCAAACGTCTTCGCCAGTACATGATTCGTCACACTACTTGGTTAATCTCCGAAATGGATCCAATCAAGCACGTCTTTGAAAAACCTTCTCTCACGAGAAGGATTGCCCGTTGGCAGATGTTGTTTCAGAATATGACATCGAGTACCATGCTCATAAATCCATCAAAGGAAGTATTTTAGCCGATCATTTGGCTCATCAACTGATTGACGATCAGGAGTCAGTCGGGTTTGACTTCCCGGATGAAGATGTCATGTACTTGAAAATGAAAGATTGCTATGAACCGCTACCCAGTGAAGCGACGGAACCAGGTTCCCAATGGGGTCTAATTTTTGACGGAGCTCTCAACACTTATGGAAACGGAATTGGGGCAATCATTGTTACCCCTCAGGGTACCCATATTCCTTTTACTGTGAGATTGACATTCAAGTGCACAAACAACGAGGCCGAATACGAAGCTTGTATCATGGGTCTCGAAGAAGCAATTGACTTAAGGATTAAGAACTTGGATGTGTATGGAGACTCAGCCCTGGTTATCAATCAGATCCCAGGAGAGTGGAACACCTACCAATCAGGATTGATTCCTTACAAAGATTACGCGAGAAGGTTGTTACCATTCTTCAACAGAATTGAGTTTCATCACATTCCTCGTGAAGAAAATCAAATGGCTGATGCACTAGCCACTCTCTCTTCCATGATTACTGTAAATCATTGGAATAACATACCTAAGATTGACATAATGCGCCTGGAAAGGCCCGCTTACATCTTCGTGATCGAAGCAGTCATAGACGACAAACCTTGGTATCACAATATCAAGTGCTTCCTTCAAAAACAAGAATACCCGCCTGGGGAATCAAGAAAAGACAGGAAGACTCTCAAAAGACTGGCTGGCAACTTCTTCCTGAACGGCGATTCACTCTACAAAATAAACTTTGACATAGTTTTGCTCATATGCGTAGCAGACCAGAAGCAAACATGCTGATGAAAGAAATCCATGAAGGATCCTTTGGCACTCATGCCAATGGGCACACAACGGCAAGAAAAATTATGAGAGCAGGATATTATTGGCTGACAATGGAATCAGATTGCTACAAGTACATGAAGAGGTGTTACAAGTGTCAGATATACGCTGACAAAATCCATGTACCACCAATGCATCTCAAAGTTCTTTCTTCTCCATGGCCTTTTTCTATATGGGGAATCGACATGATTGGCATGATTGAACCCAAGGCTTCAAACGGACATCGGTTCATCCTAGTAGCCATTGACTACTTCACCAAGTGGGTCGAAGCAGCGTCATACACCAATGTGACCAGACAAGTGGTGGTCCGATTTATCAAAAACAATCTCATCTGCCGTTATGGTGTTCCGAGCTAGATCATTACTGATAATGGATCTAACTTGAATAACAAGATGATGAAAGAGTTATGCGCTGAGTTCAAGATCGAACACCATAACTCATCTCCCTACCAGCCTAAGATGAACGGAGCGGTAGAAGCGGCTAACAAGAATATTAAGAAAATCATTCAGAAGATGGTTGTAATATACAAAGACTGGCATGAGATGCTACCCTTTGCTCTTCATGGTTATCGCACATCTGTCCGCACTTCAACAGGGGCAACCCCTTTCTCTCTAGTATATGGCATGGAAGCAGTGCTCCCCATAGAAGTAGAGATAACATCAATGAGGGTATTGATGGAAGCTAAGCTCACAAAAGCTTAATGGTGTCAAAGTCGGCACGATGAACTGAAGAAGGCTTTCTTGACCACATAAGGGCTGTCATAATTCAGAGTCCACTTGCCCCGGGAATCGAAGAAAAGAGAATGACAGCTCTAAACCATGGTCAGTTATACCAGCAAAGAATGAAGAAAGCGTTCGACAAAAAGGTCTGACCCCGTGTGTTCAGTAAAGGAGACCTCGTGCTCAAGAAGATGCAATCTTTCCTCACTGATTCCCGGGGCAAGTGGACTCTGAATTATGACAGCCCTTATGTGGTCAAGAAAGCCTTCTCAGGCGGCGCCTTGAGACTCGCAACCATGGATGGAGAGGAGTTTGCCTACCCCACAAATGTTGATGTAGTTAAGAAATACTTCGCCTAAAAAATAAAATAAAAAAAGAAAGAAAAACGTCTCGGTGGATTGAAAACCCTAAAGGGAGGTCCATGCAAAAATTAGAGACATAAGAAAAAATCATCCCGGTGGATTGGAAATTTCAAAAGATAATCCAGATAAAAGTTAGGGATTCATGGCAAGTAACTATGTCTGACGTGGTTAAATCTCCAGCAATAATGACATCCATCGAAAGGAGAAGTTCGGTCAAGGTCATTTTTGACAGAAGCCCAGAATATCCAGAATTCAAAATTGGTAGAAGGATAACGTTTGTTATGTTTCAATGTAGCCCTTTTCCCTTAAAATTACCATTTTCTAAACTTTGTAAATACTTTATGGTATCACGCGCTTGGTTGATTACCATCCTATCAATAAAATTTGAGCCCTAGTGCTTTTGTTTGCAATTCTCATTCATTTTTGCTTTATAGAATGACATTTTAACATGATCAACTATTCTTGAAACAAAACGAAAATGAATTTACTTGTAAAAACTTTTCTTCTACTTTAATAAAAAAAATGGCATTTCCTTTCGACTGTGAACTTCAAAAAGAACATCGATAGCTCCTCTGGAAGTGTTCAAACCTCAAGGTGCAGAATCAAAAGTACTCTTTCTAAATCAGTACACCTGAGCGAAAGATCAACTGTCTCATATGCAATGTCTCAGCTGACATCACCGGCAGAGTTCTTACCTCTTAAGACCAATCGACAGCTTCTATCCCCCCACAGGGATTGCCTTTCTTAAGCAAGACATGATTGCTATCTTGAACCAATGGTACTTTTCATCCTCCGCAGTGGTCGAGTATCCAGTCGTGTTCATCTACTAGTCTGTATGTCGTGTCAGTTTTGTCAGCATAAACATACATACATCATGCATAATTGATTCATATTCATATTCATATTGCATTACTATCACTCTGGTCACATCCATTCCCTGAGTGATAAAAGTCCTCTTATCAATCGAGTCGGCAGTTCTGTCCTCATCCAGAAATGCATCGTCTGAGCAACCTATCCCCCAGTTTATTTCGGGATTGGAGACTGTCCTCGACCACTTTATTAACTTGAACCTCTGAGAGGCAATAAGATGTTCAACAGACACCTTGGAGACATCACTCTTCATCATTGAAGATGTTATTTGCTTTCCTGGATTAAGGAAAATCCTAGAGGAAGCCTCTCAGCCGAAGACTCTCGACAATACATCGGATTTTCTCCGAAGAAAGTTGATATTAATGAAGTCATCAGCACCTCAAAATCGGATCACATCACATGGAATTTCTCCGAAAGGATCTCGAAGAAAAGAATGATGTAATATCCCCAAGCAAAAGGCAGACTCTCAAGAGACTCGTTTTCCCCAGTAGAGTCAACAAATGGTATCTCCAACAGAGAAGTTTGCACACCTCTATAGCTCAGACAAATGGGTTTCCCCAGCAAGTCTGACATCAAATCTTTTTTCCATCAAATGGCGTCTCCCTAGTAGAACTTGGAGGGAAGTTAGATGAAGACTGCTACAGACAACATTCCTTGCCGAGGAAGAACTCGACAAGAAGAAACTAAGACCAGTTCTGTCGCTAAAAACCAGGATCGAGGGGAAGTTTATTTCAGAAACTAAGACCAGTTTCGTGGCTGAAGACCAGGATCGGGGGAGGTTTATTTCAAAAATAAACTAAGACTAGTTCCGTGGTAGAAAGACCAGGATCGCGGGGAAGTTTTACCCTTTTCTAAGAAACCTTGCTTAGCAAAAGAAGATGGATGAGCAAATTACCATTCATAACCACCGTCAAAATTTCGGGTATTCTGATATTTAATCCTCTTGCACCCAGAATGTCTGAATATCTTTGTCATTCACACCTTCGGGTCCAAGAAGATTAAATAGGGGCATCTGACATACCCCAAATTTTGACCACAAGATTTCCCATCATTGTTAGAATCACCACCACAATGTGGATGTGTCATCATACCTCATCAATATCCTCAAGGATTGTTGAGCATTCATTATGATCAAGAATTAGGGTTTTGAGCCCTCTCAAAACATTTAGACAAAAGGTCAATCAAGAAATGACATGATCTTCAACTTGTATAATCTCTTAAACATCCATAAAGGATCAAGAGGACCCTCACATCAAGAATCAAGCATAAAGTTGTGGCATTCCAAGTGAAAGGAGCCTCGAAACACCCGATATCACCAAATTAGGGTTTTAGACGACTAGGACCTCCAGACTTTCACAAGAGAATAAGCCAAGACTTTAAAACATGACTCGATATGCTCAAAATAACCCTAGGGATCCATTTGCAAAGTTAAAATACCCTCACATAATGCATTCCCCAAAAGTCGGGAATACGCGCCGAACCGCTTCGGAGCCAAAAGTCAAAACATGACTTTTTGGCGAAAATGATCCTTATGACTCATATTTTCATAAAATATGATCTATAATGTCATTTGAACAATATTTGATCAAGAAATCATGGTAACTTGTAAAAGGGGTAACCTTGAGAAAAATGAAAATTTTTCTAAGTTACTAAATTTGAATGGTTTTGGTACCAACTTCCAAAGGCCATAACTTTTAATCTAGGTAGCCATTTTGAATGATCCAAAGCCTGATTTGTAGGTCTTCCCGCATCCTACAAAAGCTTCAACAACATGAAACTCTAAATCATCATGGATTTTTAGTTATGAATGGATCAAAGTGGTGAAAAACCCAAAAGGTGTCAAAAACACTTAGTGAAAATTCTGCCTTGTTATTTCAGCATTTCTACCAACTTCCAAGGCATTTTTCACCCTGATGCAAACAGAACCAAGTTCATTGGTGGACATCAAAGTTGGAGAGGGATATGCAATCTTTCCAATGAGCCCATAAGCATGAGAAAACTCCACCTGAGCTAGAGGTTATGGCAGCTGCAACGTGCCTTGATACAAACTGTCTTGCAAGACAGTTTTGTGCATTGCTTCCTATCCCTTATGGTCAAGATGCTCCAATAAAAAACATTTAAGAAGTTTGTAGAAAGTTAATTGAGTCAATACATAGCTGGGCTATTTAGGACTGTTATTATACCTTGTGTAAGAAGCAATTACACCATGCCAAGACCATTGACTCCAATCTTATCCTTTGAGCTTCAAGTGAGGAGCTTCAGCACAACTCTTCTCCTATAAATAGAGCTCCTTATTAATCATTCTGAGGACATGAAAGCAACTCATCACATTGCTTTCTCTCATTTCTTTCTTAAACACAAAATTCCATCTTTCTTGAGAAGGTACTATCGGGTTTTGAGTTGGAGACCAATGCAACTCAAACCAATGGTTCACACACCTCATATACAACATATAAGAGTGATCTAAACCATTACATTCAATCTGTAACATCAGAATCATCAACTCACACCTTAATTGCTCAAACTTACAAGGCAGAAGTAGGTTGGATCAAGTTGGCCAATCCAGAGGTTTTCAAATCAACCTAAGCATGCAAACACGTCCCTTGAGGTACAAGGAAGCTGTCCAAATCATTGGAACTCGTCTGTAACACCTCCAAACCAGAATTCGATTCTTACTTGCAGAGGTTAGCCTCAAACTGTCAAACTCAATGAATCATGCATCATAAACATATTGTCCAATTACCATTGTGTTTCTGAATGTTTTTAGATCATTTACCCTCAATCAATTGATGTTTATAGTTCGTGTATAGGATTTCATTAAGCTCTTGCCAATTTTAGGGTTCATCTGATTTCAACTTGTTATCTTTTGATTCACTTAATATAAACAAAATTGAGTATTGCCATTGTGTTCCTTGTCCAAAAATGCACAATTTTCATATTTGAATCATGTGAAATGGTTGAGAAATGAGTGAGATAGGAGGCTTCACGTATCTTGCCCAAGGAAGAAGATGGTGATGGCGCCATTCTTCAGAAAATCAACTAGTTTTGATATATATTTTACACTTGTCATACTATGTTTGAATTGGCATTGCGCCCTAGTGGAAACACTAGTATATGTGTGTGTGTGTAGCGAGCAAGAGGTCTGGGGTTCGAATACCCCTCGCCCCAGACCTTTTGATATTTTTTTTAACCATTTTCAAAGGTTGCCTTCACATATTATTCATTGATGCCATCCTCTTTCAGCCCACACACATGGCTCAGATGGTATAATTTTAAGCTCTCCACCCCAAGGGCGTGATTTCAAGCCTTGGGGGGACCATTTCTAATTTTTTACCACTCATTTTCTTTCATTTCTTTCACCATCTTTTTAATCACTTCAAAAATTAATTTCTCACTTATTTTTTATCATTTTTTATTGGTTATTTTTGTAAAAAATCACAAAAATGTTTAAATATTTTATTTCACAAAAAAATCACATTTATATTATTTATTTAATATAGTTTTATTTTTGAACTTAATTTCATTTTATTTTGTTTTAAACATTTTTAAAAATGAGATTCCCACTTTGATTTTTCATTCTAGATGAATTTCAAACCTTCATGTGATTAAACATGATTTTTCAAAATATTTTTCAAAACCTACAACTTGTTTTTTTAATATTTTTGATATTTTATATCATTTTTATTTAAATTTCCTTTGAAAAATGGCATTTTATTTAAAATTAGGGTTTCCTCTTGATTTTAAATTCTAAAACACCTTTGGGCCTCTAATAGAGTGTAAGACCCAACCCCTTTTTTGAAATACAGACTTTTTTTGGGTCTTAGTCATTGTATAAGCCCCACTGTGTTTTCAAAAATCTCGGCGCAATCGCCAGTTCAAAACAAAATCAATTGGGCCTCTCCCTGAGCTATAAGTCCCACTCTTTTCCTTTAAAATAAACTTTGGGCGTCTAATAGAGCGTAAGACCCAAACCCCCTTTGTACATAAATAATTTTTGGGCCTCAGTTATTGTATAAGTCCCAGTACAATTTTCAAAACGACGGTGCGATCACTGTCTTTCACTGGGCCTCTTCCTGAGTTGTAAGCCCCATCTCTTGTACCAAAAATAAACTTTAGGCCTCTAATAGAGTGTAAGACCCATCTCTTTGTAAATACAATAAATTTGGGCCTTAATCATTGCATAAGTCCCTCTGTTGTTTTTCAAACTACGGCGCGAGCGTCGCCTTTTCAAAAGAATTCATCTGGGCATGTCTTGTTGTATAAGCCCCAAACTTCTTTTCAAAACAACCTTCCTTGTAATTCATAGTTGTTCTCAAAACTTTCCTCAATTTCTTGAATAACTAACCATACAGCTGTTACAATGGAAGCTTGCTCACCTGTAAGTTTTTATCAGCTTTCTTTTACATGTCTGTAATGCTGGAAGCTTGCTCTCCTGTAAGTCCTCCTACCCTCTTTTTAAATACTTGCTCATATATATCTCAACTGTATATATATACCTGTATATCTGCTTAGAGTTTTCCCCGACAATTAGGTCTAGAATTAGATAAAGCCAGTGGTCACTCTTTCAACACAGTCAAAACTAGTCCCCCATAGGAATTTCCAGATACAGTCTTGCCTCCTCTTGGGCTTATAAAATAAGGAACAAAGAGAAAGGCATTATTCCCAGTGAAACTTTTCTCAGACTGTCACTATTTAGAAATTGTCAAAGAAATTCACTTCCCCCAGAGAGGATTAATTCCCGGTGAAACCTCTCTTGAATTTCTTCAAACCCTAAAACTGTTCACTAAAGAAAGGATTAATTCCCGATGAAACCTTTCTTGAACTTTTCTTAAGTTTGGACCCACAGGCTTCCTAAAAGCATCCCCAGCCTCCTCTTGGGCTTTGTACAAGGACCCTCAGGCTTCTTAGAAGTTCTCATGCCTCCTCTTGGGCTTAGTACAAGGACCCAAAGACCTCTTAAAGGTATAGGACATAACCTAGTCATCATTTGTTAGAGCATTCTTCCTGAGTCAAAGTATCAAACCAATTTAGGGTTGAATCTCATCCCTTAAAACATC
This sequence comes from Lathyrus tuberosus, assembly GCA_022829125.1. NCBI lineage: Eukaryota > Viridiplantae > Streptophyta > Magnoliopsida > Fabales > Fabaceae > Lathyrus > Lathyrus tuberosus. The sequence goes on from JALAZF010000104.1 coordinate 11,106,176, forward strand.
AGTCTCCTCTTGGGCATCATACAAAGACAATTCTCCAGCTAAGAGTCAACCTCTCCATACTAGCAGACTTGGACAGTCTTATCTCCCTTTAGATTTCAAAGAAACCTTCAAACTTCCTAAGCAAAGGAAAAATCTTGATCATCTGATCAATCCCCAAACAAAGTTGAAATCTTTACAACTCAAAACCTCACTCTAAATATCCCCAGTCAGGGTCAATTACTGTTAATTCACTATTAACAAAATCACCAACAGAATCAGAACCTCAACGCATCTGATATCTCAATTCTTCTGTAATCCCCAGCAAGAGTTAAATTCCCCAAAATTTGGACTTGTCTCTGGATCTCCATAATCCTCAGCAGAAGTTAGCCTCCTCTTAGGCTTTATATAAGAAAATTCCCCAGCCAGCCTCCTCTTAGGCTTTGTATAATGACCATTCCTCAATTTTTCAGCCTCAATCTTGGGCTTTGTACAAGACACCTAAATATCTCTCCAGTAGAGTCAGTCCTAATTTTCAGCCTCAATCTTGGGCTTTGTACAAAACACCATATAAATACCCTACAACTGAGCCATTCAAATTATAGCCTCAATCTTGGGCTTTGTATAAGACAGATATAAAAAACTCTCCAAGCAGAGTCAATCCCTTTAGCCTCAATCTTGGGCTTTGTACAAGACAGATAAAACCTTTCCCCAAAAGAGTCAATTCTCTTTCAGCCTCAATCTTGGGCTTTGTACAAGACACAAATAAATACTCTCTTGTTGAGTCAGTCATTCTCCAGCCTCCTCTTAGGCTTTGTATAATGATCTCCTCAGTGGAGTCAATCAATCTCTTAGCTTCAACCATGGGCTTTGGACAAGGCACACAAAAATCAACATCCCCTCAGAGGAAATCAAAATCTCTCTGCAGGAAGATACTTCTCTATATATCACACCAAAACAGATAATCAAAACAAACCCTAATCCTAGATAACTCCTGAATGGCACACTTGTTGATACAATCATTCAAGCTGTAGTCCCTCATTATCCTGGTTAAAACTTTTTCATCTAATTGCTGTAAGTGGCAAGCCTCTGGATTATTTACATCCAATCCAATGTCCCTCTCTTAGCCTGAAAAAATCCTAAGGGAAAATGGCATTGCTCTACACAGAGTTAAAGTTTTCTCCTTCAGAACAATTCTCTCATAAAGGAAATTATGGAATTGTTGGATTCCATACATTCTAGTTAAAGTAATGCTCCTTTATATATCTGTTACCCAATAACTGTGATAAACAGATGAGATGTCTCCCTTTAGAGATGACAAATTCTCTCTCAGTCAAAACCTTTTAGCTTCAATCTTGGGCTTTGAACAAGACACAAACAAACCTTTAGCTTCAATCTTGGGCTTTGAACAAGACACCGGACATCTTTTCCTCCCATAGAATAGGAGGAACTATGATTGCTCCAATTTCCCTGTTTTCTTTAACGGGAATACGTAGGCATAAGATTACGAAATCTTAGGGAGCACACAAATCAAAAACCTTAGGTCCAGTACCTTACCAAAAACATCAGAAAACCTGAAAAACAGCAAAAACACACTCTCTCTCAGACATCCCCACAAAGAAGAAACTTTCCCATTCACAGACAATCACCATCAAGAAGAAAACAGAACCTAATACTAATCAACCCATGGATAACTATGTATAGGATGGGTAACTGACAACTCCCCATTGTATAACCTGACCCCGAACTCCCTAATCTCTCTTAGCATTTGTTCAGTTAAACATTCGCGTGTAAGTTTAGTTTTAGATAGCTTCCCTTTCCTTTCCAACTTCACGGGATAAATAAGAAATCAGAAAGTAGCACCCACGTTCCTCCCATTGAGGTGAGGAAATTTCCATGGCAATAAGGTGGTCGCGTCACCGACAAAAATTGCACGCTACAGAAGAATGCCACCTCTTTTGTTGTGAATATGCCTATTGCTTTTCCCTCTTTGATATGTGGGATAATTCTCAGTCAACACCCTGGTATATTGATAAGTTCTAATGTTGTTTGTAAGAGAGAATCTCCTCTTTTATTGCATTATAGGTTGTTTGCAATGACACATGTCCCTGACATTATCGTGACGTCAGGTAAGGATTTAGGTAGGTAAACTACAAAAGAAGGAATTATTGTTGGGCTCAAGGGCACCTGCAAAGCCTTGGATGAGACCATCAAGTGCTGCACAGAGAAGAAGATCGGACTGGAGAGCTTGATCAAAGCCCTGTCTGAAGAGGATGTTAATGAGAACTTGGCTTGTGATGTGGAAGAAGAAAATGTGAATGATGATAATGTTGACGCGGGTGGTGATAAGGAGGAGGTTAATAAGGAAGGTGAAGATGCTGGTGCAGGTGATGATACTTACGTGGAGACACCTGGCAGTACTGGCCACTGATGTGCCATTTTATTCTCTTTTTGTTGTAGTCTTGTGATGTTTATGTTGCTTCTGTTTTGTTTAGGGATTTTCCTAGGATATTTGTGCATATTATGTGCTTAAGGTCTGTAACTTTTAACTCCATTTGCTCTGCTACATAATTCTTTTGAGTGCATTATGTTTAGGGCTTGTGTTGCTTCTAATGAATGCATGGATATTTTTTTGTCAAAATTGTGGTTAAAAAGGGGGAGTACTACTTGATGGGGAGTAGTAATTTTTTCTAAGCTATTGTTTATGGGGAGCATGATGATTTGGTGCTGACAAGATTGTGAGATGCTTGATGTCATACCTAATGTCTTGACACCCTGTCTGAAGAATATTTTTTTCTGAAGAAGTTTTTTTTGTGAGATTTTATTTCTCTCTGAAAGTGTGCTCTGTGAGGATGAGTTCTAAATGTTTTATGCTACATATTTCTCTGATATGAACTGGAGTAGTTCCAATTTCTTTTGTGCATTATGATTAAAGATATTCCTTTGAGGTAATGGTGATGCTTTATCCCTCTTGTTCTTGGATGTTTGTGATATTATTTGGTATTTGCAAGATGTTTTATGCAAAGGTTGTTTTATCCAAATATTGCCAAAGGGGGAGATTGTTATGTTTTATTGGCTGCATTTTGTTAAAACAAGTATTTCAGCAAGATGTCTTGACATGTTGATACGACATCGTAGCATGACTTGTTTCTATTCTTGGAAGATGTGTTTTTCAGCGTGAAATTCAGAAGATTTTTTAAAGATTTGATTCACGCTTTTTGAGGTCCAAGAAGTGCGTGTTCTAGAAGTTACAAAGGACGATTCAGACTTTGCGTGTTTCCTAAGAATTAATGTTATAAAATTTAAGGAAACATTATATTTTACACCAGAATATTCTACTGAAGATTTGATTTGATTTGTTGATTGTTTAGGCCGATTTGATCTTTAAGCCCAAGCATTTCTCTGGCTATAAAAAGAAAGACTCTAAACCTAAGCAAGATAGAAGGTGCAAGTGTGAGAATATCCATTAGGGTTTAGTGTGTTCTTTGTTGTTTGTGAGCCTCTCTTGTATTGTTTTGATGCTTGAGTTTGACTGAGTTTTAAGTTGTAATTGTGAACCACTCATAAGATTTTAAGCAGGAGTGGATTATGTTTCTTGGAAATGCGTCTTCTATTTGTTGTTATTTTTGTCATCATTGTTGTGAGATTGAAGGGAAGTGAGAGGGGTCTCATATCTAGGAGAGTCTTAGATAAAAATAGCACAGGTAGTTATTAGGTGTTAAATTTGTAAAACTAGAGGTTGCTTAAAACTTCAAACTAATACTACTATAATGGATTTCCTTCCTGGCTTGGGTGCCCCCAGATGTAGGTGATGTTGCACCGAATTGGGTTAATAATTGACCTGTGTTATTTACTTCCAATTGTTGTTTAAATTGTTCATTGATTTACTGTGTTATTACGATGTCTTGACTTTGCATTCAACATCTTGTTGTTCTGACATCGTATTCAACATCTGTAACAACAATTTTTAAGCTTTGCAAGGATGTAATTGGAATAATTATTTGTAATTGATCGAGTTTACCTATAACAACAATTTTTATTCTATTATTGGAATGAATCATTTTTAAGCTTTGCACGGTAGAAGGTGTATGACTCCTTTGTTTTGGTATGAATCAGGTGAAAGTGTTGTGCTTGATCTATAGATTATTCAGCATACTACTGAGAAAGTTAGGATAATTCCAGAAAATATGGAGACATCACAGAGAAGACGGAAGATTTATCATGATAAGCGAAGGAAAGATCTTGAATTCCAAGAAGGGGTCATGTGTTCTTAAGAGTCACTCTGGTGACTGGTGTTGGTTCTACGTCAAAGTCACGAAAACTCACACCTCGTTCTATTGGTATGTATCATATCCTTCAGAGAGCCGGAGAAGCTGCCTATCGAGTTGCCTTACCACCATATCTTTTTAACCTTTATAGTGTCTTTCATGTGTCTCAACTTCGGAAATATATTCATGATCTGTCCCATGTGATCCAATTGGATGATGTGCAAGAGAGAGATAACTTCACTATCCAGGCATCACCCTTGCGGATTGAGGATCGAGAAGAGAGACACTTGAGAGGTAAAGAGATCATTTTTGTTAAGGTGGTGTGGGGAGGACCTGCTGGAGGAAGCGTGACGGGGGAGCTAGAGAGTCGGATGAGGGAGTCATATCTAGAGTTGTTTCCTTTAATTTATTTTTATTTTTAATTGAGTTTAGAATGCCTTAAATTATTTTATTGACGATGGTTGGTTTTTTTGTAGAAAATTAGTATAATTTTATTTATTTAAAATAATAGAGAGAGAAATTGTGATTTGGGGAGAAAAAGAAATTTAAATTTACATTTGAGTAATTAATGGAATTAGTGAGAGTTGAGGGGGAGTTAGTAGATTTATTAAAATAAAAATGGGTTTTTATTTAAATAGAGAAGGGAAATAGAATATGAGAGTTGTTTGGTGAAAATAAGTTGTCAGCAAAGTTGAGAGGAAAAGTCATAGTAGAGCAAAGTAGGAAAATAGAGATTCCATAACCAAAGCTTCAACCTATTCTGCAAGGTAAATGGGAAATTGTTTGTGATATGTGTGTTTAAACATGAAAAATATAGAGGATTCCTCATCCTCTTTACTTTCTTTCCTTTTTCTTCCATTGATGAGAGTTTTGAATCTTGAGATGGTTGAAGGTGAGAAAAATACACAAGAAGGGGGGTTGAATTGTGTTTTCTATTTTCTTAGTTTGCATCTGATCAGGGTTCAGAATCTATACTGGTGTTTAGATTCTGGTTAATTCTTAGCAGCAGAATGTTAACAGAAGCAAATAAATAATAGCAGAAAACACAAATATTTATATTGGTTCCTCCCAAACTTAGAGTAGTCTAGTCCCATTGCTTCACAAGAGATTTTCACTATAATCAAATCATGATTACAATCGCTTATGCATTCTGCATAAGACTTTTACAATTGCTCATACCTAAGGTCCAAGACTTCTGCTCAAGCTCCTCACTCGAGACTTCTTGCTCAGGTTCCACGAACCCAAGACTTCCTTGCGCAGGCCCTCAACCCAAGACTTCTGCTCCAAGTCCCATGAAACAATCCTCCCTGCTTGAACCCCTCTAGTTGAAGACCTACTGCTCCAGCTCCATGTACTGAGCTCACCTGCTCCAGCCACACTGGCTCAAAATTTCTGCTCTAGGTCCCATGAAATGAGCCTCCCTGCTTGAACCCCTCTGATTCAAGACTTACTGCTCCAGTTTCATGTACCGAGCCAACCTGCTCAATCAATCTATTAGATTAAGACTTTCACAGCTCAAGCACATAGCAAGAGACTTGCGTGGCTCAAGCATCTTGGCTCGAGACTTTCTTGCTTGTATCTCAATGACATAAGACTTCTGCTCAATTAACCTAGTTGATTAAGACTTTCACAACTCAAGCACATAGCAAGAGACTTACGTGCCTTACGCATCTTGGCTCGAGACTTTCTTGCTTGTATCTCAATGACACAAGACTTCTATCTAAACTGCTAAACAAGTTCAACAGAATAGAGAACAAGGTGTACATGATATAGGAATCAGAGGTACGTGAAATCACCATAACAAATACCTAAAGCACTTAAGATTTCTAAGATATTCAATGTGTAAGAAATCTTAAGGTTTTTACAATTACAACCTACAATAGAAAATTTGCATTTACAACTGTGTTGATAATTACTAATCTTGTTACTCCTTCTTCTAGTTGATCCTTGCTAAAGATCCAGTTTGAACCTTCAGCCATATTTATAGCCTTTTCAGAAACTAGTCGTTGAAGAGATAACTTGATCAAGAGTCGTTGTTGTTACTCTATAGTACAAGAGACGTTGAAGATAGATACACTATATGATCTTGATCCAATCTGTAACATGTTTAACCTTTGAGTCTTCAAGAGATTATGTACTATTAGAGTCGTTGAGAGTAGATATCCATAAAGCATCACAGGTTTTCTTGAGCCTTGCAATCTGTAGACTCTCGCTGACAAACTGATTTGACAATACAACTTGCTTTCTGCAATACAGACAACTTCAGCTTTATCACCAACTCTGAATGGTACCAAAAGCCAATTTGCATTCACTAAGTGTAGAGACAATTATGTTGCTTCTTCTGATGCTGAGACCTTCAGCTTCAGAGTCTACGCCAGACATCACTTAGTAAGTGTTCTTCAGATTCTGCCACCAGAAGGTAGCAATTCAACAACTCTCAAAGTGTGCTTAATGTACAATAGATTTTAACTATAATATTTATAAGTATTAGAACCTGCACACATGTAACTCACAAAAAATAAACCATTTTTCTTTCAATACTTTGTTATCATCAAAACCCAAGGAAAATATGTCATGAACAAATCTTGTTCTAACAATGGTTTGTGCAAAACCTCTCGAGATTGCTGTGATGTGATGTGATTTTCAGGATTTATTGATTGTTGATTGTCGTGTGAATCTATATCCATAATTATGAGTTTTGATGTTCATGCTTATATGCTTTGATTTGATGAACATGATGATGAACTTGTGACAAATTGATGATATAAATTTAAATATGTGCGTTATTGATGTGCTAATTGTTATATGATTGATGTATGATGATTTATTGTGTGTGGGGATGTATGGGATCCAAATCAGAGGTATGGAAGTGTAGTCATGAAGAAAATGATGATTTTTGCATTCTACACAGCGGTGACGAGCGTCACATTTAGGATGTGCCAACTTTCACTGCGTTGGAGTAGCTGACGGGAATCAGCGGGGTGACGGGCCAACCGTCAGAGCCTTAGAGATGAGCTCTCTTGCTAGGCGTCACATCGTTGACGGGAGATTTAGAGAGGGATGTGAAGGTTGGGCATGACGACCTTCAAGGCTGAAGGGCTGACCGTTAGCCCTTGTTTTGACCAATTTTGGATCGTTTGACTCAAATTTTTGAGTGGTTTATGTTTTTTGAGATTTTTGATGTTGTTTGATGCTATTTGATGAGTATTGACGAGGAATTAAATATTTTTAATTATTATGTTGAGATTATGATGAATGCCTCATGAAGAGGAAAAATGTTGAGCTTACGCTGAGATGTTTTCGTTCAGTTGAATCATTTATGTGGCCTTGCATTGGCGATGATTTATGCTAAGTTTTAGTTTCAAGAGGAACCAATGATGAGTATTGAAGTTGGAGGTTAAGACGAGTATTCCACATGTGTGTGTGTGTGTCACATTCATGCATCATATATATTGGATATAGGTAGGATTTATGTCCAGTGACGAGTTAGGAATTCGGTCCACTGATAAGTAGGACTTCGGTCTAGTGATGAGTTAAGACTTTGGTCCAGTGATGAGTGAACGACTCAGTAACACGCCTTTGAATATCCAAATTTCGGTACCATATGCATTGGAGTAGAGGAGATGAATAAATTGCTTGCATAGTTGCATTTGTGAAATATTATTGTTGTGGATGGGTTATATGATTGATTATTCATGCTAATTGCAGTATCGTTGTTGTTTTATGCACCGTTAACATATGTGAATGTATTATCACCCTCTACTTGTTTCTGTATTGTTCTTCACGCCTGTGGTGAAGATACTCGGGTAGAGACTGAGGAGTTTTAGTTGTTGTGTGTATTGAAGGATGGCATAATTGGCCTTCTTCGTGGTTAATCTTTTTGTGTTGTTTAGTTCTCCCCGTGTCACACATGTAGCGTGACATTGGGTTGGGAATACCATATTATGTTTTCTGCGAGTTGTTGAATTAACTATTTTAATGATTAAATGAAGTTGATTTCTATTTATGAGACAATTGAAAATGTGTTAAAGTCTATTTTCCACTACTATTGTGATTTGAGAATGTTATGCCGAGTAATGTGAGATCCTTTTTGAGTAAATTATTTCGCATGTTTTATAAATTAAGTGTTTGGGGTTTAAGGTGTTACAGTTTCCACACAACCTTCACCAAGGGATTTTATTTACCTCTCAAATGCTTTACCTTGCTATTTTCAATCCGCAAGGGTGATGCTTCATAAGTCAAATATTCTCTCATTTGCACATCTTCCATTTGAATCACATGGGACAAAGGAGGAACATACTTACGGAGTTGAGAAACATGAAAGACACTATGAAGGTTTGAGAGTGATGGCGGTAAGGAAACTTGGTAGGAAACATCATCGAGCCTCTTAAGGATTTTATAAGGACCAATAAAACAAGGTGTAAGTTTTTGAGATTCCAGCGCTCGACCAACCCCAATCACTAGAGTGACTCTCAAGAACACATGGTCAACTTCTTGAAATTTAAGTGTCTTCTTATGCTTATCATGACAACTCTTCTTTCTACTCTGTGATGCCTTCTTCTTATCATGAATCATCTTGATCTTCTCGATAGTTTTTTGAACGATCCATGGTCCAAGCACAACACTTTTCCTTGATTCATACCAACACAAGGGTGTTCTACACCTTATACCATACAAAGCATCAAAAGGTGTCATTCCGATACTATAATGGAAGCTATTGTTGTAAAATAACTCGATCAACGGTAAATAACTATCCCAGCTACCTCCCTGCTCTCAATAGGTCTTCTAAAGAATAGATAGTTCTCTCTGTCTGAGCGAATGCGTGCGAATGGTAAGTATAACTCAACTTTAGCTTGGTTCCCATCGCTTCTTGCAAACTCTCCCAAAACCTTGACGTAAATCTTGGATCTCTATCTAAGACAATGTTAGAGGAAATTCCATGCAAACGAATTATCTCTTCAATGTAGAACTCTACTAGCTTCGGTAACAGGTAAGTGATCTTTATTGGAGTACTATGAACTGACTTAGTTAATATATCCACAATAACCCAAGTCGAATCACTCTCATTAGCGGTTTTTTGGAAACTCCGCAACAAAATTCATCGAGATACTATCCTATTTCCACTTAGGAATAATCAAAGGATGCATCAATCCATACGACTTCTGATGCTCGATCTTTGACTTCTGACAGGTCAAACAAGCGTACACAAACTCTGCAACATCCTTCTTCATACCTAGAAACCAAAAAAATTTCTTAAGGTCTTGAAACATCTTTGTGACTCCTGGATGAATACTAAAACTAATTATGTGACCTTCTTCTAGAATTCTCTTCTTAAGCTCTGTCAAATCCGGTACACAAATTTTGTCCAAAAACTTCATAATTCCCATCTCATCTACCTTGAAGTCCACTTCTTTACCTTGATTAATCAGTACTAATCAATAAATCAATCCTAAACCGCACTTCTGACCTTCCTTGATTTCCTCTAGGGCATTGCCAGTCAACTTCAGCATACCCAACTTCACACTTCTCGGTGTGACCTCACACGCCTAGTTAAGATATTTGAACTGCTCAATAAAATCAATTTCTCTATCCATTAGCGGGATATGCAAGGATTTTCTACTCAACACATTTGCTACCACGTTAGCTTTTTCTGGGTGATAATTCAACTCAAAGTCATAGTCCTTAAAAAATTCAAGTCACCTTCTCTGCCTCATATTCAATTTCGTCTAGTCGAACAAACACTTGAGACTCTTATGATCACTGAAAACCTCAAACCTCGAACCATACAAATAATGTCTTCAAACGTTAAGATCAAAGACTTCTGCTTCCAAATCTAAATCATGGGTAAGGTAATTCCTCTCGTGAGTATTGCTTTGTATAGAAGCATAAGTTACAACTTGACCATTCTACATAAGCACACCACTTAAACCCATCTTAGATGAGTCACAATATACCATAAAAGATTCACCCAAGTTTGGAAAAATCAAAACTGACGCCGATGTCAACTTCTTTGCACTTGACATTCCAAACATAAGCTTGTCCCTTCCGAGTTAATTGGGTCAAAGGCAATGCCAACTTTGAAAATCCTTTGATGAACCTTCTATAGTAACCAGTCAATCCTAAGAAACTTCTAATCTAAGTAACTGACATAGGCACTTCCCACTATAATACCATGTTTAACTTAGAAGGATCCCCTGCTATTTCACCACTGGAGATCACATGCCCAAGGAAACTTACATGTCTTAACTAAAAATCGCATTTGTACAGCTTGGCATACAACCTATTTTATTTCAAGCTATGCAACACAACTCGCATGTGTTCTGCATGTTCTTCGTCCGACTGAGAGCACACCAGAATATCAACTATAAATACCATGATGAACTGATCCAAGTAAGGGTGAAAATCCTATGTGTGTGTTAAGAATGTGTTGAGAGAATTAAATGGCATTAAAGAGAGTTTAAACACAAATATATTTTAAAAAAATTCATTTCCCTTCAAATTTAAAGCACAAATAATTTCAAGCATGCTGAAGACATTTCAAACAAGTGTAAAGAGTGGTACAGGTGTCAAAAGGAATTTCCACTCTTGTGCATGTGAGAAGCAAATATTTCTTTATGCAAGTTTCTGAATCAGAGATTTTTCAGAGATTATCTTGGATCAAAAGTTTGTTACCAAACTTTGATTGAGACAGCATCTGACTAACATATGATTCAGATTCTTCATTCAGAGTAAAGCATACATTACTATGTTCAGAACCCATTTTTGAATAAATAATTCTTGGAATAATTATGAGTTGTATCTCAACTGTTAGTTCAATGAAGAACATAACATATACATGTTTCTTTTGATTAGTAGCAAGAAGGCTTTCTTCAAGAATGTTTAAAGAGAACTCTTTATTTCAACATGACACTGATATTATCACAAACGGTGATAATACCCAATTTACCAGTATGAAATTCTTAAGCTAATTTCTTCCAAGGTATTTGAGCGTAAAGATTACACACACTAAACTACCTTGTACAGAAAATTATGCTTGAAATAGAAAATAATTAACAGAACTTACCTGGATATAATTTATGATTCAGGATCTCCAGTCTGTTTTGATGAAGTATTTCTGACTCGTTCAGGAGCCAGCATATTGAACTATCTTCTTCAAAGGATAACACCATTGAGAAAGAGACTAGTTGATTTCAATAGATTCCATCATCGTTTTTCCACCCTTCTTTTCATACTAAGATGAAAACATACTTTCCCCACAAGTTCTTTGTCTGCACCACTGTAAAGTGTTTTGCACAAACCAGGCTCTGATGCTAATTGAGGGTGAGAAAAATACACAAGAATGAGAGTTGAATTGTGTTCACTAAAAACGTTTCTGCTTCTGAACAGAGTTCAGATTCTAAACATTAGTTCAGAACCTAATAACAAGTGCAACGGAAAATATATTAGAAGTAAACCAAACAGAACAATAAACACAACAGATTTATCCTAGTTCCTCCCAAACTCAGAGTAGTCCAGTCCCTTTGCAGCGCAAGAGATTTTCCACTATAATCAACTCATGATTACAACTTCTTATGCACTTAAGCACAAGAATTTTACTGCTCAGACCTACAGCCTAAGACTTTTTGCTCAATCATCACCTGATCAAGACTTTTCTGCTTAGATCCCCAGATCCTAAGACTTTCATTGCTTAAATCCTCCTGGTTCAATACTTCCTTGCTTAGACCTACTGTCTAAGACTTTCTTGCTCAGATCCTCGATCCAAGACTTCACTGCTCAGACGCACTGTCTAAGTCTTCTTTGCTCAGATTCTCAATCCAAGACTTCACTTACTTAATCAATACAGATCAAGACTTTCAATGCTCAAGCACATAGCAAGAGACTTACTTGGCTCAAGCTTTTCAACTAGAGACTTTTATGCTCAAGCACTTAGCAAGAGACTTTGATCTAAACTGCTAAACAACATGTTCAGCATAATAGAGAACAATGTGTACTTGATACCAAGATCAGAGGTACAGGGTATTCACCTTAACAGAGACCTTAAGCGCTTATGATTTCCAAGATATTCGATGTTTAAGAAATCTTAAGGCTTGTAACAATTTACAACAAGTAACAGAAGATTCTTCATATTCAATAGTGTTGCTCATTGATGATCTTGTTATGTCTTCATTCATATAGAAATGTTGAACACTTCTAATCTTCTTAGCATTCCTTCTCCTTCTTATTCCTTGTTAAAGATTCAGATTGAACCTTTAGCTACTTATATAGCAGTTGGATAAGACTAGCCATTGGAAGAAATAACTTGATTAAGTGTCTTTGTTTTCTCCATAGTACAAGAGATGTTGAAGATAGATACACTAAAAGATCTTGATTCATTGTGTAACATATTTAACTGTTACATCTTTAATGAGATCATGTACTATAGATTCGTTGAGAGTTGTTATCTGTAAAGCATGTCAAATCTTCTTGAGCCTTGTGAACTTAGACTCTAGCTGACAAACTGATTTGACAAAGCACCTTGCTTTCTGCAATACAGACAGCTTTAGTTTTGCTAATACTTCTGAACGATCAACAGAAGCTAATATAATCACCAAGTGTAGAAACAATGTGTTACTTCTTCTGATGCTGAGGCCTTCATCTTCAGAGTCTATGCTAGACATCACTTAGAGAGTATTCTTCAGATTATGTACCATTAGAAGCAAGTAACTCAGATTCTCTCAAGTGCGCCTTCATATCAAATTCTAAATATATTTATTTAAGCATAAGAACCTGCAAACTTGAACACATATTAGATAACATCATTGTTCTTTTAATACTTTTGTTATCATCAAAACCAATGATATACGTCAAGAACAAATCTTGTTCTAGCAGATATCTTTTTCTGCTAATATTGTGTTTTCCAAACATGAAATATCTTTCCTCCTTCTCACACGCATTGCAAAATAGAGGAAAACATAAAATCTCTTTTATCATTATTCTTTGTTCATGAAAATAACAAACCAAAAGACCATAGGAACACTTGCTCAACAAGAGAAATAACAACATAAACAAGTCAGGGAAGGAAGGAATTACCCCGACGGCGGCGTGAGTGGGAAAGGGCGTGTTCTGGACATTATTTTCGGCGAACTGTGTTTTGTTCAGATTCACGGTGCCGATGGTGAAAACAGTGGGGCGCGGTTGTGCGGTTTTAGAGAAGTTGTTCTTGTTTGATATGTTTCTCTTATGTTCTATTTTCATTTTCTTCTTCTCTTGTTTTTTACAGGTTTGATTTGTAGTTGTCTGAGGGTGTTTATTTGTTGTATGTGGAAAGGTGGCAACGGATTTGTGAAGAGTTGATATCGGTGGTTCTCACGGCTGAGAATGGAGGTTCACTCTGCAACCGGGGGTTAGTTGGAGGGTTTGTGTGGAAGAGGCGATGATGGTGGTATACTGGTTTTGTGTATGTATGGAAAGGTGCAGAGGTTGAATTAAAAACGGAATTGGAAAGAGTTGCATTATGGTGGTAAGGTTTGATGCATCGCGGATCGGTGGTAGTGAAAATGTGTTTTATGGTGTTTGTTTGTGATGGAGGTGAAACAGATGAGTGATTTATGGTGTAAATGTGCAGGGCGTTAGAATGAAACTAGGAGAATGATGAGGTTGTCATGGGTGAGAGTTAGTTAGTGTTGAAAAATAGGATGAATGGAGGTTAGTGATGATATGCAAGTAGTGTGATTTAGTGGTTAGTTTAGAAAGTTTATGGAGGAAGGATGTGGTATTCACTACATGAACAGTAGGTGGAAGAAGGTGATGTGAAGTTTAGGTGTTGTTTGGTTAGAGGAAGGATATGAATTTGTTGTATGTGAAGAAAATGCATGTCACATTTTCAGTTCACGCAGGGAAAGAGTAGATGGTGTGAGGTAGTATGGTGGGTGTATTCACTGTATTGCGGTGACGTTAGCATGAAGGAGAGGGTGGCATGAAAATCGCGTTTGGAATGAGGTTATGGTTGTTGTTTAACGTGAAAAATTTGAGGCGGTGGTGAGCGGTTATATGAGTGAAGTAAGGTGTTTATGAAAAATCTCTTTTTTGAAGTAGAAGGTGATGATATGAAGGGTTTGTTGTGGGTGGGTTTACTATAATGGAGTTGTGTAGAAAGCATGTTGTGCAATGTTATCATGAGAGATGGGGTTTCCAATTCAAGGCCTTTTTTTTCAGAAAGATGTTATACTCATTTTGTGTAAAAGGATCACCTATTCTTTTTGAGAAAACACTTGCTCTCTCTTTTTACTATCAAACTGAAATCATGTAATTTCATGAAAATTTGACCTATGGAGGCACGTCCCTTTGGCTCAGTGTGGCCACTTTTTCAACTTCAGCATAAGTTAATAAATAAAGGACTCAAACTAGGGTTTTCTATTTTTTATCCCTCATTTATCCTTTTAAACTAATATTTAATGACAAAACAAATTAAAATAAATTAACCTAAATAAAATTCAAACAAAATTAGATAATCAAAATAAAATTGAAATAAAAATATAAATAATCCTATTTATTTCTTGTGAATGTGTCGACAAAAAACAAAAATAAAAGGACTCAAAATGAATAATACTCGGGCACAAAAATGTTCAAAAAATTAAATTGAATGCAACAAAATGATCAGCGTGAAATAATCTTCTCGAAAACATACAGGTTTTGATCAAATTTTGAAATAAAAAATGACCGGTTAAAATGTTCAGAAGGATCAAAATGCGACTGAAAAAGGAGAAAAAAAAATAAGCGCGCCAAGTTACGTGAAACATAGATTAATAAAATTGATGTCTGCAAGCTCGTTTTCGGAATTTTTCACCCGCTAATTTCACGTACATTTGAGAATCAGTTCAACTGGTTTGTCTGTAAATCCGAAAATTCATTCTGATTGACATTTTAAGCATTGTGCAAGATGAAGTGCATGTTATGATACGCAGATAATGCAAATGTCATGTTGAATGTATTGACTTATTGAATGAAGAGTAAAATTGGGGTATGACAATCTAGATCCAACTTTGGTAATGAATCGGTGATGAATCCCATACATGAAAGTAAAATAAGTCAAAAGGTGAATGTGAAATGAAAACATTTTTATTAAACAGGAAAACTGAAAATTTAGCAAGTTTAGAAGCACAACAATCTGAAACATCAATTTGTAACTTTCGTAAAACTCTAGTAGAAGATAAATACTTTAACCTAGAAGAAGAAACATATTCAAGATGAGAATGTCATAAATAAAAGTTAGAAGATGAAGATTTCAAAATAAATCAAGATTTAACGTAGAAGTTGAGGTTGCAAAATTTGAGACTCAGAACTCATTCAAAACATAAAGTCTTGTGTCTAAAGCTACCACACTAAAACTATCTTTATATAATAATTATATAGCTTAAAGAGAATATCTCTAAAGAATAAATCAATTATGTTAAAGGAGCAACTACTTCTCATAAATTAATCTAACGCCATACAAGTATCTTCTGCATGCATGATAATAACAAATGGTTAATAGTTTTATGATCATCAGGGTCGGCTATCTCTAGGTGCAGCACTGACCTTAAATTTTGGGGGCCCAATTTGTTTTAATTACAAAAGCAATAGCTTTTACACCTATTTTTTCATAAGAAGATGTAAAATCACTATTTACTTTCAAACATCTATTATTTTATACTGATTTTTTTTAAAATATGCATATAATTATGTATTTTTGATTTAGCTCTATTTTGTAAATTATAACGGGACCTCCAAACTGATTGGGTTGGCCTTGATGATCATCAATAGTCAAAGTTAAAGTCACAATTACACCAACGACACACAACTTTAGCTTTGAGTTGTCGAACACATCAAACATACAAAAACGATAAATAAGTTGTACATTATATCAATCATGAGCATCTGGTTTCCATACTCGTGTGTCTTTTGAAACAACAACATAGAGAGGTGTTTTTAGTGTATTCTCAATAAACTAAGGTAAGGCAATAAGTAATAATGTAGAGCATGGATATTTCAATTCTTTTGATTTCGCACGACGAGGTTATAAACTTTTAAGAATTTTTTTTGCCTTATTTTAAAAAACGGCTTGTTACCGCAAAAACGGTCGCGATAAAACGATATCGAAAGGTGTTCATACCAATACCATTATTCACCATTTTGTAATAAATAAATTGTGGTTATTTCACATCGTGACAACCGCAATCAATATCTTAAAACCTATACCAATCGAAATCGTGAAAGGCCTTACACAATAGCAACACGACAACCATCGTTATTTAAAATCTTGGTGCAAGCCAATACCCAACCATTTATTCCTAAATACATTTATGTGTTTTTTTTTTTTGAATGATTAAATACTATATTAATAATGAAGGGCAAAAGACCCCAAAAGAATACACAAAAAGTCAACACGTAGAAGGAGTTTCAGGCCAACAAAACAACTGTAAAACAAACAACAAGGAAACTAAAAAAAGAAAAGAGAATGAACTACTACAACAAGCCACCAACAAAAAGAACAAGTCGAAAGAGAGGAAAACCCAATAGTCATTCACCAAGCAAGCCACCAACTAGCACAGACCAAGTTAGAACTTAGACATCAAACCCATTGACCATGAACCAAAATAACAAAGAAACACCAACTAACCACTACACGCCAAAGGGTCAGGTTAGAGTCTCGATTCACTATTGGTTCAGACACATGATAGGGTTTAGAAGCCAATCAGAGAAGGAGAGAAAGGTCAAAGAGGATCTATTAAGGAACAAACTCTGGCCCAAAAAGACACTATTGTCATCCACTTCTTTCACATTTGTTGACGAATCAGTAAAAACCTTATTTATCATCATTGACAGACCAGATAGTCCATACCACCACATGCCAAATCATAATAAACATGCTTCTAAACTTAGTTTTAGGACTTCAATAAAAGAAAACACTCAAAAACTATTCTAAGATCTTCAGGGAGATCCAATTGAATCCCTAACGACCTGAAAACTCCTTACCAGATACTAGAAACCAAAGAACAAGTCACAAACAAATGAGACATCATCTCAACTTGATCCCCACAAAGAGCACAAAAAGTCCCCTTTATATCAATAATAACATTCCGCTTAAATAATTTTTCCTTAGGCGGAAACTTGTCTCGCATAAGTCTTTAGGAGAAAAAAAAACCACTACCTTACAATATAAGAGTTGGAAACACATTCTCTACATGCTCCTTAAAGATATGACTAACTCTTGATTGGACTTGATAAGCATACGCCGGAGAGAAGAAGTCATCTCTAGTGTATCTCCAAACCCGCCTGTCGATCTCTTCATTGACCTAAACCTTTTGGAAAGCTAAGTAGAACTTGGCCACCAGAGGTTCTTCATGAACGAAGAACAGTTTTCTCCATCTAAGGTCCCAAGACATCATCCTTTGATCACATCTCCCTATCTTACCTACCATCCCTTTAGGAATCTGGAAAATAGAGAAAAGTCTCTAAAAACTAATCTTGAAATACCAAACCTATCGTTTTTAACCAACCCTAACTCAAACCAATTCAGAGAATCGTCTTTTTTAGAACCAAGAAGAGCACTTATTTTCACCAAGAGACATTGTGATGCCCTAAGGACCCACCTCCACATCATGAGGATACCATATAGGCTCCATAGCGGGCAACAAGAATATCAAATTGTATTTGCTAAAATCATAATACGTGAGAACTCCTAGTGATAAAGAGTTGTCAAAGGCTTTAAAAAAACTTTGTAGAATTAAAGCTAGCTTACATAAGGAGATGAAAAGCTTTGTATGTCTAGTTTTTGTGCGAATATCTGATTATCTTTCTCAACTTCAAGACATTACCTCTGAGTCAAACTCAACAATTATCTTGTGTTAGGTGGTTCTTCGAGTTTTGGATTTGATGAAAATACCTACAAACGTAAGTTTGGCAAAGATGATTTGTCAGCATTAAACGGCTTGCTCTCTTCATTCCCTAATTTGAAAGATTTATCCGTGCCTACTGCGTTTGGGAGTGAATTATTCAAACATGTTGAAGTTACAATAAAGTCTCTTATTCAAGCGTAGAAACAATCATCTCAAATGAAACATGTCGCCTCTAATTTGTGGAAACATTAACTTTCACTAGAAGTTATGTTCAAATCAACAGTCCTTTCGGAAATGATTTTAACATGTGTGTAAAACTCATAACACCGCCATAGTTTCTGTAAAAAATTCAAATAAACCACACTATAAATATGTATACCCTTGGTCACATTTCTGTCTTTTTTTCTTACTTCCATTAGTGTTTATGCCCGTGAAACCTTCACCATCATCATACAGAAGTGTCACATGACGAGCTAACTTTATGCGACAGAACCAAAATACTGTTGCAAGAATTGATAAAGCTCTTCCGCGACGACAGCAGGGTACTCCTCTTGTGGAAGAAGAGCACCAGGCACTTCCACAAACTTGGTCACCCCTTTAGCTCCCTTAAGAGCTTCCATCTCAGCTTTAGACCTTTTAGGAGACCCTTTCGATGATACAACAAACACTGGTACCTTTCCTTCCAAATCTGCAAAGAGTTGAAGGAATTCCTCGCGAGATGTTACAGGATCTAGTAGCCCTGTCAAGAAAGCTGCGGGCAAGTAACGTGCTCCTTTCCGTTTTGTCAATGCATATCTGCTTTCAACAATTGCTGGCGTGACATTATCAGGGTTGGCGTATACGTGGGATTTGTACTGTGATTGGATTGCGTTCTCATTGCTCACAAGCATGTTATACATCATCCATCCAACTGCAGGGGCCTTCAAGGTGCCTCTTAGAAAACCATATCTGTTGAGTTTAAAGAGAACGGAGAACAGATAGAAACAAGTTAACAACACCAAGCATTTTATCTCAATCAGAGGGGAAAAAGACTTGACCGCTGAAAAGGGAAGCACTATAGTACCTTGTTTCCATGCTGGAATCTCGACCAAACACAATAGGAAGTGGACCAGACCAAGTTGGTGCAACAGCAGCTATAGCTTTGGGCTTCACAAGACCCTTTTTCGCAGCACGGATTACTATTGAAGCAGCATGCCCTCCTCCAAAAATCACCAAATCATTGTCTAGTTTAACACCAACAACATTAGTCACAAACACGTTAATCCAAAGTCGTGACTCGTGATATCTTGACCAATAATCAGATTTTCAGTACATAAACTTCTTAACTAAAAAACACAGAAAAATACATATACCAATCGAAACTACTCAGAACAAGTATTAATTCTATGTTGGCGTTCTTAAAAAAAACCATGAATAGTAATTGCAAATTTCAACCTAACTATGGTGATGTAAAACAATGTTGCAAAAATATAACTCTGCACAATATAGTTATTGCAAAATATAACATCCGCCACTACTGCCATTACAGTACCTGATTGTTTTACAGGACCATCTGGTGAATTAACGAAATCAACCAGAAAATTTTCCAAAACATCAGCATTGTAATCAATCTTTGGACGATCAGAAAAACCTAAACCGGGCCAATCAACAATAGTTGCGCGATAATTGACACTGCCATTCCGCTGAGCAATGTCTTGAGCAACTAATCTCCATTCCTCAACAGTGCTAACATCAGAAATAGTTGGCATCATCAGGATATTTTGTGAAGGCTCCTGACTCTCCTTCACATGTTCCTCATAATAAATATTTACTAAATTGTCCTTGAATTTCCACTGCCAGTTGCTAGTCTGATAGAATATAAAACAAGCAAGATTCATCAAATTTTGACACAAACCTCAGAAATTTGCTTACACCTTTGAATTATGAATCGTGAAATGAAAAACAATTGCAATTAAAAATAAAGTAAAATGGAAATAATTTTGACAGAATTTAATGAAACAAAAGCAATTATCATAAAATAAAATAAAATAATTAAATTCTAACCTTCAATGGGGAAGATTTGTCGACATTGGAATAGTTTAGGGTAGCTGAAGCTCGGATCTTTAGGGGTTTAAGAAGATATACAGAGCGAGAGAGAAAGGGTTTGCGAATTTTGGAGTAAAGGTTAGAACTTGAAGGTGAAGGAGTGATAAATGTTGCAGTGAGCGCCATTAGATGATTTTGAGGTTGAAGAATGAAAAATTGAAGAGTAATAAAACAATGATTAAGGTTAATAAAAAGACACGGAATCGAAATATAGGAGAAAATAGTGACCGTGGACTTTGATTAGATTTTTGTGTTAAGAAGGTCCAAAACAACACCGATTTTCTTACACGATTTTGTTTTTCATTTTATTTTTGTGACTTTTCGCTTTAAATCTCTCTCACTTTCTCTCTCTAATATACTACAAATATTTCTCTTTCTTGTTTGTTTCATCTACCCTTTCTTGCAATTTTAATTAGGGGATGTTTCATTTTTCTATAAGCAGTTGATTCATAAAACACACAAGGGGTGCAAATCCGAAAAAAAAAAAAAAAAAAACAACAACGGAAATGTTACTTCCGCTTCAAATAAGTAATTAAACATCTAAACCAATCAAAGAAAGAACAACTTAAAGGATGATTGACTTTCAAACAAAACCAATTTTAAGACGAATATTGAATGAAGTGAATTGTTTCAGCAATATTAAAAAGCTTACGGTTAAAATCAACATTATTTTTACCCTTCCAAATTGTTCACACAACCATAGTCCAAATGAAATTTCCTTTGTCATTTTCCACCTCCTTTCTCAACCTGTTAACAAAGCTTACGAAAGCGGAGGCACAACAGATTGAGTACTCCTCATGCATACCCAACCATAAATACATTCTCCTCCAAATTCTGACCGCAGACGGACAAACAAGAAAAATATGAGAAACAGATTCTGAAGAATAGGTGCACAGTGTACAACCCATATTATTTACCTTCAAATAAAACACCTCTCTTAACCAATTCAACTTTTATCGCAACCTTCCCCAAACAAAGCTTCCACGAAAATATTTGCATCTTCGTCTGACATTTGGAACTCCAAAGAGTTTTCAGCGCCAGCTCCACATTCTCGTCGGTATTAATACTGTGATTGGAAAGTTCAGCTAAGACCGCATAACAGGATTTAACCGAATAGATTATGTTATCTTCTAAACTCCAATCGAAAACGTCCTCCCCTGGTGTATCAACTCGAAAATCAGACAGTAGAGAATTGAGCTTTGCCAATTCCAAATGCTCAACGGATCCTGTAGTGAATGAAGGGAGAGAGACCTTCTAACACCAAGAGTTGAATCACCAAAAACCAAGATCATAAATATTGTTGAACTGTAATGGAAAAGCACAATACAGGTTATGAAATAAATCCTTAAGTTGATAGTTTTTCAGCCACAGACAATGCCAAAAAGGTACCCTGCCTCTGTCACCCACTTTCGCACGACTATACAACGGAAGAATATCCAACGACTTTTCCTTATCATAGCCGATTGACATAACATCCCTCCACCATATAAAGTGTTTAATACCTCCTCCAATGCTTCCTTTACTCAACACCTCCACTGCTAAGTTAGAACTCAACGGAGAATACCTATGGTCCAAGATTCCTCTCCAAATCGCTTCGTACTTCGAAATAAATCTCCACTTCCACTTCATTAAAAGAGCTTTATTGAACAAAGTGATGTCCTTGATCCCTAGACCTCCTTTATCCTTCGACAAAATCACCGTCTTCTAGCTAATCTAGTTAATATGCTTCCTATCTGTGTTCCCTCCCCAAAGAAATCTAGACTGAATTTTAATGATCTCCTTCAGAATCTTCACAGGAGCCTTGTAAAAAGAGAGAGAGAAAATGCAGGAATCGAACTCAAAACAGAGTTTATCAGAACCACTCTTCCACCTATCGAAAGTTTCTTATTCCTCCAAAGTGTCGGTCTTCTTCTAAATACTTTCAACACCGAATCCCAGGCCTTAGTATGTCTAGGGCAAACACCAACCTTTATCCCTAAGAATTTGAACGGTAAAATAGTTACTGCGCAATGGAGAAAATTAGACGCAGCTTCAATGAAATCCCCCTTTAGATTAACACCACTAACACAACTCTTGAGAAATTTAACCTTTAAACCCATCACCATTTTGAATCCCCTAAGAATGGCCTTTATACACCAAAGATTATCCCAACACCCCTATCCAACTATAAGAGTGTTGTCTGCGAATTGCATGATACTATAAGTGTAACGCCCCAGTTTTGTCAGTTTTATTTATTTGAGTCGTTTTGAGTATTTTATTATTATATTATTTTATTTCTGACTTTTATGTGAAAATATGTTATTTTCATCGTGAATATATTTTGTAGCGTTTTGGGAACATTTGCGAGATATTTGAGTGTAGGGGTATTTTGGGCATTTTGATTTATTTTGTTAAGATAGAATATAATAGAAATAGAAATAGAGAAAAATAGTAAGAGGAAGAAAAAGAAGATAAGAAGAAAAGAAGAGGAGAAGAGAAGCAAAAGAGAGAATTTGAGAAAACTTGGAAATTAATCAACCGACTTTCTAGACACGATTAAATTGGGTAAGGGTGTGAAACTCGATTATCTTATGCTTGTGTATGATTATGTATGTATGTGTTTGCATATGCTATTGTCTTTCTCTAGTTTTGGATTCTAGGTTGAAATGAGAAATATAATGTGATATCGATGGTTTCACGGTCAAAAATCGGTGTAAACGTAGTAGAATACTTGTTACCATGATTGAGTTATGTTCTAATTGTTATAGGTTGGTTTGGAAATGTTTTGGTTGAGAAAACATCATTTTTGGAGGAACTGGTGCGCTGCTGGGTTTTGCTGAAATCGCAAGTTCGCACTGCGAATGGCCAGCGAAGGAGTGGTGAGCGTTCACGTGAGGTTCGCACTGCGAACATTGTATTATTTTTCATTCTGCCACTGTTCGCTGGAGGATTCGCACTGTGAATGGGGTAGCGAGCATTCGCTGGATGGTTCGCACTGCGAACGTTGGGAATTTTCTAGGCTATTTTTCATTCTGCCACTATTCGCTAGGACATTCGCACTGCGAATGGAGAAGCGAAGGACTCGCTAGGAGCTTCGCACTGCAAACATGACAGTTTTTCCCAATTTGTTTTCCTTATAACTTTTGATCCGTGAGTCGGTTTGAGGTGTGGTTTGATGCGTTAGAAAGCTTATAAAATGTTCTTTATTATTGTAATGGTTTTGAGATTGTTAGCCAATTTAATTATGTCAGGAATCTGGAAATGTGTTGTGTGTCGACTTTTACCGTTTTAACTATGTGTATTTGAGGCATTATTATGCAACAGGCATGAGATGTAGTTGTATGACTTGTGTGCGGATTATATGATATAAATGCATGTGTTTAGATGGCGTGATGATGGTTTGTGGTCGTATGGCAAATAAAGGCATTGTTTTGGGCTTGAATTGCAAAGCATGATTTATGTTAAGTGAGATGGATGTGTATATGTGTGCATATTAAATGTCATGAGTCCTTGTATGCCAAACATCATGATATGCATTGTTGTGACGTCCTGAGTGACGGATGGATTCCAGAGGGAATCTGCTATAACATTGTGAGCCTTAAAAATAAGAGGTATGAATCGCCTTAAAAATAAGAGGACCGAAAGCGATGGTTATAGACGATCATGTGCCCATGTGGGGTGTGAGCGATCGGGTCGTGTGTCCGTGTGGGGTGTGAGTGGTCCATAAACGTCGTGTGCCCGTGTGGGGGTGTGAGCGACGGGGAACATCGTATACCCGACGGGGAGTTACAGTGATGTAACGAGCGATGATTCCAGCAGAGTTCTTGAGTGAACTAGTGATGAGAAACATTGGAAGTCGGTACCGCATGTGCATATGCATAGAGTCGTTGTGTCGGTCTCTTGCATTTGCATAAATCATTAAGGTTTGTTTATGGGTGGAATAGTGGATAAAATTGATAAATTGATATATGGATATGTGTTGGTGATACTTGTATTGTGTATGGTTGGTATACCTTGGTGATGGAAATATGAAATGTACATTGAATTGTTTTGTATTTGAATTATGGTATGATTTGTGGTGAGAACCGTTTATATGTGTATTTTTGGTGTTATATATAATTGTATGCAAATATATTATGATTGTTTTTCTCACCCTTCTGCTGTTTTATAATGCTTTACGAGGCATTGCAGATTAGAGTTGCTGGAGGTCTTTTTGTGAAGCTTAGGACTTCATTCTTTTGTCGGTCGGCTCTGATATGTGGCACCGGGTAGTCAGGGGGATCGTTTTGTTGTTTGATGTGTATATGTATATATATCTATTGGCGTGTGCATGTATGACTTGATGTATGACAAACTTTTTATGATACATATATATATGAGATTCAGTTACGGATTTTCCCCTTTTATTCTGTAATTGGATTGTGGGTGTATTACTACCTGAGTTGTTGCATATCTGTATGAGCAGGTGTTGTATGTTTGTCTCAAGTTGATGTGACCCATCGGTCTATGCTGTGAATTTTAAATATACTCTGATGAAACTTTGAATTTTCTTTTACTGCTTTATTTAATTAGGGGTATAGATTGGGGGTGTTACATTAAGTGGTATCAGAGCCAGTCCGTGTCAGTTGTGTCAGTCCTTGTCGGTCTTGGTGTTGGGTGAGCTGTTTGTTAACCATAGTTGCTGTTATTGGAAATGAATAGAATATTTGGCTGCTGCTATGCAAGCTATGGCTCAGGCTGTGCAGGGTGCACCTAATGCTGCAGGTAATGATGAGTTCAGGAAGAATAAACCGCCTGTCTTCAAAGGAAGATATGATCCTGATGGTGCACAAGTTTGGCTGAAAGAGATTGAAAGGATCTTCCGAATGATGGATTGTGCTGAGGATCAGAAGGTGAGACTGGGTACTCACATGTTACTGGAAGAAGCTGATGATTGGTGGGTTAGTACACGTCATGTGTTGGAAGCTGCAGAGGAGGAGATCACTTGGGTTGTGTTTAGCACTAAGTTTCTGAGGAGGTATTTTCCTGAAGATGTAAGAGGAAAGAAGGAAATTGAGTTCTTGGAGTTAAAACAAGGTAATATGTCTGTTGTTGATTATAATGCTAAGTTTGTGGAACTTGTGCAGTTTTATCCTCATTATGCTGAAGCGACCGCAGAATTTTCTAAGTGTGTAAAGTTTGAGAACGGATTGCGTCCTGAGATAAAGCAGGCAATTGGTTATCAAAGGATTCGGAGGTTTTCTGATTTGGTGGATTGTTGTAGGATTTATGAGGAGGATAGTAAGGCTCGTTCTACTCACTATAAGAGTGTGAGCGAGAGGAAAGGGAAGCAATAGTTTCGTGGTGGTCCGTATGTAACACCAGCTGATAAGGGTAAACAAAGGGGGAATTTTGAGAGAAGGTCAAGTGGAGGAGGAATGTCTGGTCCTCTGAGGTGTTATAAATGTGGTGAGTTGGGGCATTGTCAGTTTGAGTGTAGGAAAGATATGAGGAAGTGTACTAATTGTGGAGGTTTAGGACATGTTGCAGCTGATTGTGCAAGGAAGAATGTGGTGAAGTGTTTCAACTGTGGTGAACCTGGTCATATTAGTACGAAGTGTCCGAAACCAAGCAAGCTCTAGCTGGTGGGAAAGTTTTTGCATTAGCGGGAACTCAGACTTCAAGTGCAGACCGTCTGATCAGAGGTACTTGTTTTATTAATAGTACTCATTTAGTTGCTATTATTGATACTGGAGCGACTCATTCGTTTATTTCGTCTGAGTACGCTAAGCGTTTGAATCTTGTGTTGTCTTCGATGGGTGGTGAGATGGTTATTGATACTCCAGCAATGGGGTCAGTAACTACTTCTTTGGTTTGTTTGAGTTGTCCTTTGACCATTTATGGTAAAGACTTTGAGATGGATTTGGTGTGTTTACCGTTGGAGGGTTTAGATGTGGTTCTGGGGATGAATTGGTTGCAATTCAATCGAGTTCATATTAATTGTTATCATAAGCTGGTAAGGTTTCCTTCTCTTGAGGAAGACGAAGACTCGAGTTTCTTATCTACCAAAGAGTTGAAGAGACTTTTGGCGGATGAAGCTTAGTTGTTCGGGTTGTTTGCATCTTTGACTGTGGATAGTCAAGTTTCACTTGATGTGTTTCATGTTGTGTGTGATTTTCCAGAAGTGTTTCCCGAGGATATTTCGGACTTGCCGCCAGAGAGAGAGGTGGAGTTTTCTATAGATCTAGTTCCTGGTACTAGACCTGTTTCTATGGCACCTTATCGTATGTCGGCATCTGAGTTGGTTGAGTTAAAGAAACAGTTGAATGAATTGTTGGAGAAGAGGTTTGTGAGACCAAGTGTGTCGCCTTGGGGTGCTCCAGTTTTATTGGTGAAAAAGAAAGACGGAAGTATGCGATTGTGTATTGATTATCACCAGTTGAATAAGGTGACGATTAAGAATAAGTATCCTCTTCCGAGAATTGATGATTTGATGGATCAGTTGGTTGGTACTTGTGTGTTCAGTAAGATTACTTGAGGTCGGGATATCATCAGATTAGGGTGAAAGAGGAAGATATTCAGAAGACGGCTTTTAGGACACGTTACGGTCATTATGAATATTCTGTGATGCCGTTCGGGGTCTCTAATGCGCCAGGTGTGTTCATGGAGTACATGAATCGTATTTTTCACGAGCATTTGGATCGATTTGTTGTTGTGTTTATTGATGACATTTTGATTTATTCTAAGTCTCGGGAGGAGCACGCGGAGCATTTGCTTATTGTTTTACAGGTTTTGAAGGAAAAGAAGCTTTTTGCCAAATTGTCCAAGTGTGAGTTCTGGTTGTCGGAGGTGAGTTTTCTTGGGCACGTGATTTCAGGTAATGGTATTTCTGTGGACCCATCTAAAGTAGAAGCAGTTCTACATTGGGAGGCTCCGAGATCTGTTATTGAAATTCGAAGCTTTTTGGGTTTGGCCGGATATTATTGAAGGTTCATTGAAGGATTTTCTAAGCTAGCACTTCCTTTGACCCAGTTGACTTGTAAAGGACAAGCGTTCATTTGGGATATTCGGTGTGAGGAAAGTTTTAATGAGCTGAAGAGAAGATTGACGACAGCTCCGATTTTGATTTTGTCGAATCCTAATGAATCGTTTGTGGTGTATTGTGATGCGTCTTTGATTGTTCTAGGTGGTGTTCTGATGCAAGACGGTAAGGTCGTGGCGTATGCTTCAAGGGAGTTAAGAGTGCATAAAAAGAATTATCCTACTCATGATCTTGAATTAGTGGCTGTGGTTTTTGTGTTGAAGATTTGGAGGCATTATCTCTACGGTGCAAGTTTTGAAGTCTTTAGTGATCATAAAAGTTTGAAATATTTGTTTGATCAGAAGGAGTTAAATGTGAGGCAGCGTAGATGGTTGGAATTTTTGAAGGACTACGACTTTGGCTTGAATTACCAACCTGGTAAAGCTAATGTGGTAGCCGATGCATTGAGCCGGAAATCGTTGCATATGTCCGTTTTAATGGTTAAGGAGTGGGAACTTTTGGAATCGTTTAGAGATTTGAGTTTGGTATGTGAAGTGACGTCGGATAGCGTGAGGCTTGGAATGCTAACGATTACTAATGATTTTCTGATGACTGTTAGTGAGAAACAGAAGCTAGATGTGAAATTTGTGGATTTGATGTTGGTTGGAGGAAAAGATGCGAATAGTGATTTTAATGTGGATATTAATGGTGTTTTGAGGTTCCGAGGTCGAATTTGTATTCCTGATGATGTGGAGTTGAAAAAGATGATTTTGGAGGAGGGACACCGGAGTAATTTGAGTATACATCCGGGAGCTAATAAGATGTACCAAGATTTGAAGAAGATTTTCTGGTGGTCTGGATTGAAAAGAGATGTGGCTCAGTTTGTTTATGCGTGTTTGACATGTCAGAAATCAAAGGTGGAACATCTGAGGCCTAGTGGTTTATTGCAACCGTTGGATATTCCTGAGTGGAAGTGGGATAACATCTCCATGGATTTTGTAACAGGGTTGCCGATTACACAGCGAGGGCATAATGCTATTTGGGTGGTTGTTGATAGGCTGACTAAATCGGCTCATTTTATTCCAATTGACATCAGTTTTACTTTGGAGAGGTTGGCTGAGATTTACATCAGTGTGATTGTGAAGTTGCCTGGGGTTCCATTGAGTATTGTTTCGGATCGAGATCCGAGGTTTACTTCGAGATTTTGGGAAAGTTTACAGAAGGCGTTGGGTTCTAAATTGAGGTTGAGTTCAGCTTATCATCCACAGATGGATGGTCAGACCGAGAGAACGATTCAGTCGTTGGAAGATTTGTTGAGAGCTTGTGTTCTTGAGCAAGGTGGTGCGTGGGATAGTTATCTTGCATTGATTGAATTCACGTATAATAACAGTTTCCATTCTAGTATTGGAATGGCACCGTTTGAAGCATTATATGGATGAAGATGTCGAACACCGTTGTGTTGGCACGAATCTGGTGAGAGTTCGGTGGTTGGACCAGAGTTGGTGCAACAGACTACAGAGAAAGTGAAGCTTATTCAAGAGAAAATGAAGGCTTCTCAGAGTAGGCAAAAGAGTTATCATGATCGGAGAAGAAAAGATCTTGAGTTTCAAGAGGGCGATCATGTATTTTTGAGAGTTACGCCGGTAACGGGTGTTGGTCGTGCATTGAAATCGAAGAAACTTACTTCTCGGTTTATTGGTCCTTACCAGATATCCGCGAGAGTGGGTGTTGTGGCTTATAGGGTGGTGTTACCACCGAATCTGTAGAATTTGCACGATGTGTTCCATGTTTCGCAGCTTCGGAAGTATGTTCCGGATCCGTCACATGTGATTCCGATGGACGGGGTTGAGGTAAGGGAGAACCTTACGGTCGAGGCATTACCAGTTAGGGTTTTGGATCGCGAGGTGAAGCGGTTGAGAGGCAAGGATATTGCACTTGTGAAGGTGGCGTGGGGAGGCGCTGCTGAGGGCAATTTGACTTGGGAGTTGGAGAGTCGGATGCGGGAGTCGTATCCAGAGTTGTTCGTCTCAGGTAAGATTTTCGAGGACGAAAATTTCTAAGTGGGGGAGAGTTGTAACGCCCCAGTTTTGTCAGTTTTATTTATTTGAGTCGTTTTGAGTATTTTATTATTATATTATTTCATTTCTGACTTTTATGTGAAAATATGTTATTTTTCATCGTGAATATATTTTGTAGCGTTTTGGGAACATTTGCGAGATATTTGAGTGTAGGGGTATTTTGGGCATTTTGATTTATTTTGTTAAGATAGAATATAATAGAAATACAAAGAGAGAAAAATAGTAAGAGGAAGAAAAAGAAGAGAAGAAGAAAAGAAGAGGAGAAGAGAAGAAAAAGAGAGAATTTGAGAAAACTTGGAAATTAATCAACCGACTTTCTAGAACACGATTAAATCGGGTAAGGGTGTGAAACTCGATTATCTTATGCTTGTGTATGATTATGTATGTATGTGTTTGCATATGCTATTGTCTTTCTCTAGTTTTGGATTCTAGGTTGAAATGAGAAATATAATGTGATATCGATGGTTTCACGGTCGAAAATCGGTGTAAACGTAGTAGAATACTTGTTACCATGATTGAGTTATGTTTTAATTGTTATAGGTTGGTTTGGAAATGTTTTGGTTGAGAAAACATCATTTTTGGATGAACTGGTGCGCTGCTGGGTTTTGCTGAAATCGCAGGTTCGCACTGTGAATGGCCAACGAAGGAGTGGCGAGCGTTCGCGTGAGGTTCGCACTGCGAACGTTGTATTATTTTTCATTCTGCCACTGTTCGCTGGAGGATTCGCACTGCGAATGGGGTAGCGAGCATTCGCTGGATGGTTCGCACTGCAAACGTTGGGAATTTTCTAGGCTATTTTTCATTCTGCCACTGTTCGCTAGGACATTCGCACTGCGAATGGAGAAGGGAAGGACTCGCTAGGAGCTTCGCACTACGAACATGACAGTTTTTCCCAATTTGTTTTCCTTATAACTTTTGTGTGAGGGATATCCTTCTAGCCATCTTGTTTTAATGATGTCAACAAATGCATTAGATTGTAATTTGAGCGGTATCACTTCACGTGTCGGGCATACAGAGTCTTATCGTTGTTGGTCATGTGTCTAGATGCATAGGATCCTATTCTCCTCAAAAATAAATGTCCACAAGTGATTTAATAGTGTCTAGCATGTGTGTTTGACCTTGGTCTGGTGAAAACAATTCAAAAAATGAAATTTCTCAAAAAATTGGCCTTCATGCGCTGACCTCAGAACTTATGCGCCGACCTCAAGAATCATGCGCTGACCCCCCAGAACTCACGGGTAAGCGCATAAACCTGAGTACTCAAAATTGCTCTTCTATGCGTCGACGCATAGACTCCAGAGGTCGACGCATGACACTGTTTTTTGTACTTTTTCACTTAAATTTGTTTCTGTTATTTCCTGTTATTTCTTTTGGTCATATTTTGTCATATAAATATTTTTGGGTCTTCATTTTTTACATAGAACAAGAAACGTGAAAAATATATGTTAGTTCTCTCTTCATCTTCATCTTCTTCATTGTGTAAACAAACAATCACACATAATCATTTTTATTTGTGTCGCCCATTGATCGAAGTGACAACGTTCAGAAGTTAGGAAATGTGATCTTCATCTTCTGGGTTGAGAAATTGGAAGGTGTTTCTTGAATCAAACTAGTTGGGTTTATCCTCCAAGAATCGAGGAGATTTTGGGGGTTTTGTACAAACTGTTCTTTCTACAGGGATTCAGCTGGGCGAAGGTAACCGGAAATTGGCGCAACTGTTTCGGTTTAGTAGCTGTAATCAGAGGATCGTAGAAGAAGGTTTGGGTTCGAATTCTTGGAAGATTTCAATTAACCGAGTGAAGGTAACTGAAGAACGGAGTTTTCTTTCGGTTTAGTAGCGTGGGACGGTAATTGAATCATCCATATTCGGAGCACTTGATTCATCTTAAATCAAGGGAAGATAAAATTCTGCATCAAAGATCGAAGACGTCCGGGGTTTGAATGTTCATAGTTTTCTCTTGTAATAAACATTACAACAACTACACACACATATATATATATATATATATATATATATATATATATATATATATCTCAATTCCTTTTGCGGAATTAGGGGCAGACGTACCCAAAGCGAGGACGATTGGGGAACTGCCTAATCAAATCTCGGGTGTTCTCTCTCTTTCCCTAAACTCTTTTACATTTTAGTATTGTTCGATTTTGTGACGTTGCAAACTATCGTAATTTCTGTCATAGAATAACTGTACGCTGTTAAACTGTTTTTGTTAAATCGATACAATTCATTGAATTGTGTTTTGGAGCAGCTGCACATTATTCTCAACAGAAATTTTGCACATAGTGTGTTTACGCACACTACGTGTTTGATAATTTGTTTCCGAGCAAAATTCAAACACAGTGCTTTAAATTGTTTATCAATTAACCTCATTGGATCGGTATAAACATCAAGCAAGTGATAATTTGTTTTCTGCGTTTATAAGTGTAATATTCAGAACTGAATTTTTCTCTTTCCTTCTCATCCACAATATATTCGCGCATATCCGATCCTTTCGGTAGAAGGTTCGTTGTAGACGTTTTATCCAGTGGTAGCTTCCGTTAAACAAATTTTTAAAACAGAACTTTGTAGTCCATTTGCATGTAAAACTCAAGGGATCTATTCAACCCCCCCCCCCCCCTTCTAGATCCATAGCCATCATCTAACAAGTGGTATCACGAGCTCTGGTTTATTCTGGTGCTTCGGTAAAACTTCTTGGATCATGGCGAACGAACCTAAGGGGGCTTATAATAGAGCTCCAGTTTTTACAGGTGAAAACTACAGCTACTGGAAGGATTGTATGCACGTTCATATTAACTCCTTAGATCGGAAGGTTTGGAACGTTATTTTAAACGGTCCCATGGCAATCACTATGACTAACGCGGAAGGCGTTGTCGTTCCTAAACCCGAAGACCAATGGACTGAGGAGGACGAGAAAAAGTACAGTTATGATTGGAAGGCTCGTAATATGATCATTTCCTCTTTGGGAGTTGATGAATATTATCGAGTCTCCCATTGCGAAACAGCCAAAGCTATGTGGGATGCCTTACAAGTAGCCCACAAAGGCACTAATGATGTTAAATTGGCTCGTATTAATACACTAACGCAAGAGTTTGATTTGTTTTACATGAAGCAAGGGGAAACCAATGCGGATATGCAAAAACGATTCACTCACATCATCAACAAATTGCATGTTCTTGGTAAACCAATTCCTAATGAGGTTTCTACTAATAAAATTCTGAGGTGTCTTAGCAGGGAATGGCAACCGAAGGTTACCGCTATCAAGGAGGCCAATGATCTTGCTACTCTAGATCTCACAACACTCTTTGGTAAACTCGATGAGCATGAGCAAGTGCTCATTAGCTTGGATAAACATGAGAAGAGCATAAAGAAAGAGAAGGTAAAAGATACGGAGAAGAAGTCGATAGCTCTTAAGGCTTCTTGTTCAAAGTCCACACATCAAGAGCTAAGTGATGATGAAGCCAAAAATGACAAAGATGAAGAATCTGGTGATGATATGAGCTTATTTGTGAAAAGATACAATAGATATATTCGTAAGAATGATATTCAGCACTCGGACAGAAATCTTGTCAAGTTCCGTAAGCAATCGAGAAGTGAAGGAAATAAAAATGGCAAGGTAAAAGGGACGTGCTACAACTGTGGAAAATCCGGGCACTACAAGCCGGATTGTCCATCCTTAAAGAAAGACAAAGACAAGGATAATGACAAGAGTCGCTCAAACAAAAAGTCCAACAAGTCTCGACGAGCATACATCGCTTGGGAAAGTGATAGTGAGTCGGAGAAAGATGACTCTTCAAGTGACGAAAGTGAATCCGTCAACCTTTGTCTCATGGCACGTCACAACAAAGGAAAAGAGGTAAAACACTCTAAATATGAAAACTGTCAAAATATGTCTCATGCTGAATTAAAAAGAGCTTTTGATACATTATACCACGAAGCTAAGGAAGCATTTCAACGCTTAGCTTCGAATAAAAAGATTTTTTCCTATTTGGAGAAAAAGGTCTCCGATTCCCAAAAGGAATTGGAAGATCTTAAAAACTCCATGGTGAATGCATCAAAAACTAAAATCGATGATAATAAATATACATGGTTTGACCTTGGGGGCTATGGTACTTGTCACATTTGGCAAAGAGAGGTGAGAACCCTCAAAGCCAAGTTAGACAAGGCTCTCAAGCCTAAGATTACGTTTGCTATTGATCGATCACATTATCGTGAAACAATGAATAATCCTTATCAACAATACAAGTATGTGATTCGAGATAGTGATAGCAAAGGTAAACTCCAAACTAATCGTGATTGCTTATATTGTTGTAAGCCCGGTCATATTATTGCTAAGTGCCGCTTTCGGAGATTTCTTGTTCCAAAGGGCATTTATCAATGGTTGCCCAAAGGCAATTTTGGTTTCACTCACCATAAAGGACCCAATGAGAATTGGGTACCTACTCTCCCTTGATTATTTTTGTAGGTACAAAGTCTTGAGACCACCGAAGGAAGATGGGTTCTAGATAGTGGCTGCTCAAGACATATGACCGGAGACATATCTCTTTTCATCGACTTTGTGGCGAAGAAAAAGGGGTTTGTCACCTACGGAGATAATAACAAGGGACAAATTCTCGGTAAAGGTAGTATAGGTAACCCCTCATCTACTACTATCTCTGATGTACTTCTTGTGGAGGGCCTTAGACACAACCTTTTAAGCATTAGTCAACTATGCGACAAAAATTATAAAGTCTCTTTTTCAAAGGATTGTTGCGTAGTTGAAGATTGCGACAAAAAGAATGTGTTTAAGGGCTTGAGGGTGAATAACGTCTATATGCTAGACTTAAACGAGGTATCATTGGATGAAGACAAGTGTTTAGTCACTATGAATGAAGATTCATAGTTGTGGCATAGACGCTTGGCTCATATCAACTTTGATTTGCTTAACAAAATTGTCTCTAAAGACCTAGTCATCGGTTTGCCCAAAATTAAATTTACAAAGGATCATCTTTGCGATGCGTGCCAAATGGGGAAGCAAACAAGAATCTCTTTTAAATCTAAAAACATTGTTTCAACTATGAGACCTCTTGAGCTCCTCCATATGGATCTCTTTGGACCATCTAGGGTTAAAAGCCTAGGTGGTAACTACTATGGATTTGTAATAGTCGATGATTTTTCTAGGTTTTGCTGGACAATTTTCTTAGCAAATAAGAGTGATACCTTTTCAGCCTTTGAACGATTTGCTAAGTTATCTCAAAACAAGTTGAACACAAACATTGGGTCAATCCGAAGTGACCATGGGGGTGAGTTTGAAAATCATTTATTTGAAGCATTTTGTGATTCCAATGGAATTGATCATAATTTTTCCGCACCACGTACCCCTCAACAAAATGGGGTAGTGGAACATAAAAATAGAGTTTTGGAAGAACTTGGAAGGACTATGATCAATGATAGTGGATTACCAAAATACTTTTGGGCCGACGCCATAAGTACGGCTTGTTACGTTTTGAATAGGGTGCTCATCCGGCCTATTCTAAACAAGACACTGTATGAGCTTTTAAAAGGGCGTAAGCCAAACATCTCTCACCTTCATGTATTTGGTTGCAAATGCTTTGTGTTAAATAATGGAAAAGAGACTCTCGGCAAAGTTGATGCCAAGGCTGACGAGGGTATTTTTCTTGGATACTCTCAGTCAAGTAAAGCTTATAGAATCTATAATAAAAGGTTACATATAGTTGAAGAGTCAGTTAATGTTTCTTTTGACGAGTCTTATCCGAGAAATGCCGGAGAAGGTAGTTCTTTTCATGGTGCAAGTGTACCTACTGAAGACATACTCAAGGACACTGATAAGGGAATTGATCAGCCTGAAGCAGTGCGTATTGAGGAGGAAAAGGATCACCAACCAGTGAAAAGTGAGGATGATCATCATACTAAGAAAGATGAGCTTCCTCCAGCTTGGAAGTCTTCCAAAGACCATCCAATTGACAACATTCTCGGTGATATCTCTAAGGGAGTAACTACTCGCTCTAAACTTAGTAACTTTTGTTATTACTCTGCTTTTGTTTCCCAAGTTGAACCTAAAAACTCTAAGGAAGCGTTACTCGATGAGCATTGGTATCTATCAATGCAAGATAAACTAAATCAATTCTGGAGAAATGAGGTTTGGGACCTTGTCCCCCCTCCGCGAGATCATCGAGTAATAGGCACCCGATGGGTGTTTAGGAATAAACTTGATGAAAATGGAGTAATAACGCGTAACAAACCTAGGCTTGTAGCGCAAGGCTATAACCAAGAGGAAGGAATCGACTATGAGGGAACTTATGCGCCGGTTGCCCGACTCGAGGCCATACGCCTTCTACTTGCCTACGCTTGCACAAAGAACTTTAAGCTATTCCAAATGGATGTCAAAAGTGCATTCCTTAACGGATATATAAATGAAGAGGTTTATGTAGCCCAACCTCCAGGTTTTGAATCACACGAATATCCTGATCATGTTTATAAACTTAAGCGAGCTTTGTACGGACTCAAACAGGCCCCTAGGGCTTGGTATGAACGTCTAAGCAAATTTCTACTTGATCAAGGGTATTCAAGAGGAAAGGTTGACGCAACCCTCTTTATTAAACGTCAAGGAAAACACTTAATTTTGGTACAGATTTATGTTGACGATATTATATTTGGGTCTGCTAACATGACCTTGGTCAAGGAGTTTTCTAGTTTGATGCAGGGGGAGTTTGAAATGAGCATGATGGGGGAGCTCAACTATTTCCTCGGATTGCAAATCAAACAACTTGAAGAGGGCACATTCGTGAGTCAAACGAAATATTATCTTGAGTTACTAAAACGTTTTAATATGCTGAACTGCAAAGCAATAGATACTCATATGCCTACAAGTGCTAATCTCGATCGTGACGAAAAGGGTAAGGATGTTGAGGTAAACAAGTACCGAGGTATGATAGGGTCTCTCCTTTATCTTACCGCATCACGTTCCGATATAATGTTTAGTGTATGCATGTGTGCGAGGTATCAGGCACATCCCAAGGAATCCCACCTGAAGGCAGTTAAGTGCATACTTCGATACCTATCTGGTACTCCAAAGTATGGGCTGTGGTATTCCAAAGGAAGTGTTTGTTCCTTAGTTGGTTACTCTGACTCCGACTTTTCCGGGTGCAAGTTGGATAGGAAAAGTACTAGTGGCACATGTCACTTTTTCACAAATTCCTTGGTGAGTTGGCACAGCAAGAAACAGGTTTTCGTTGCTCTGTCAACAGCCGAGGCGAAATACGTTGCCGCCGGTAGTTGTTGTGCTCAAGTCCTATGGCTTAAACAACAATTACTGGATTTCAATTTAAAACTTGAACGTATTCCAATTTTGTACGATAACACTAGTGCGATTAATCTAACTAAGAACCCTGTACTACATTCACGCACCAAGCATATCGAAATACGCCATCATTTTCTTAGGGATCATGTAGAGAAAGGTGATGTTATTTTTGAGCATGTTGACACTAAGAATCAACTTGCTGACATTTTCACAAAACCATTAGCTACAGAGCCTTTCTTTCACATCCGTAGGGAACTTGGCATTCTCGATATCTCGGATCGTGCATAACATCCTTTAGAATTATGATCTTCACACACACACACACACACACACACACATATATATATATATATATATATATATATATATATATATATGCTTGTTCATATTTTTAACTAACAATGCAAAGAGAAATTCATCCATATGTGAGGGATCTCACCGTCATGACGTTCAAGGTAATATTGTTCCAACTTATAGAGGTTTATCAACATTTTGTGCCATGTTACGTACTCTAATCTTGATGTTTATTTCATTTTGAGCACTTATCATTCATGTGAATGTTTGGTTCTGTGTGTATATGTGTATTTATCTGCATGGAACAAGAATTTTGCAAAAAATTTCATTTTTACACTTCCATGCGTCGACGCATGATTTCACGCGCTGACCCATTAAATTCTTGGGTTAGCGCATAACCACATGGTCAAGCAATTTTTCAAATTTTCAGGAAACATACGCCGACGCACAAGTTCAGAGGTCGACGCATGAAGGATTCGTTCAGACTTCTGGGTTGCGTGCGCCGACCTATAAATGCTTTACCTTCCCTATGTTTTCTTAGTGCACATTAAACTATGATTATTGCATGTCATCTAATTAGCTTTTATGGTCAATCTCTCCCTATTCTACTCCTTTAAACCTCATCAATCTCAATAAATCCCCACTAAACTCTCATCAAAACCCTAATAAATTAGAAAAAGGGAAGGGAATACCAAGAGAGAAATTTCTATATATATCTACAGCAAGGTACTCAAAGGATTTCACACATCTTCTCTTCTATCTCTGCAACAATCAAGTTTGATAATCTTCCTTCAACTCTTCTTCAACAATGGCTTCCAGAAGAAATGCTGGTACAAGAGGAGGAAGAGGATCCACTTCACAATAAGCTCAAACAAGAGGATCATCCGCACAACGGGTAACTTTTGAATCTTTAATTTCTGAAAGGTTAGCCACTCCGTTTGCGGAATTATTTTCTGACCGGGCTGTTATCAGACAATATGGCTTTTATCCGTTGATGGGTCAAGATTTTCACATTCCTGAAATTTCTGAACTCATCAATTTTCAAAATCTGAATGAATTTGTTGAATGTGATGACAAGTACAGTGAAGACTTGACTAGATTGTTCTACTGTGGGATAAAGGGAAAATTTCGTGGGGCTGAATTTAAGTTCTCTATCAATAATACAGAATATCAGGTGACAAACGATGTATGGTCTACATTGTTTGTTTTGAATACTGATGACAGTCTCCCAAAGGTTACTGATAAAACCTTTGTTAGAGACTATGTATTCAAAACTGCTTTGAATTCTATGTTGAGGGAACCATATCCAGATGATTATGTGGCAAGTGAAGCATTTCCTAAGAGTGTCACCACCGGTCATCTAAAATGTATCCTTCAGTGGATTGTTTCTCGCATCTTGAGACCTAAGAAAGGAGGTTACTCAAGAGTTGAACAAGCGAAGGTGCATCTTATCTATATCCTGAGGGAAAAGATCAAAATCAACTGGCCTTACTACTTTGCTTCTAGGATGTTCACAACTCGCAGCTCGAACAAATTTCTAGCACTTGGATATGCATCTGCTGTGGCAAATTTTCTGAATCACTTTGACATTCCTATTCCACAGATTTGACATGTTCAAATTACTGCTGAACAACAGTTTCTGGCCAGAACTTTGTCCATGATGGGTTACCATTGGAACTCTAGTGAGCGAAGGTTCTTCCATAGACAAAGAGCTAACCATCCTGAACCTGTCCATCTTGAAGCAAGTGAGGATGAAGGAAGTCAAGGTAATGCAGATCATGCTGGTAATGATGAAAATGTAGTCATACAAGAAGACGTTGTCATGCAAGACAATCAAGTGGAAGAAGAAGAAGACAATCAAGAAGACAATGAGGCATGGATGGGATATCAACCGGAAGAATCCTATGGCAATCAAGGCTGGGGTCAGTGGCAACAAAACTGCTGGACCAACCTTGGTGCTGCGTATGTTTCTCCATCCTATGATGGTGACTCTGAATGGCAGCTTCCACCAACTCCACCGTCTCAGCATTATCAATAATCCAATGATGAAATTTTGGCAAGGCTGACTGAGTTGTCTCTGCAACATCAAGAATTTCAAGCGCAGCAGGAAACTCGATATCTGACTCAACACGAACAGCTTACCAATCTGTCTAACCAATTATCGTCTCATGCCACCAACTTCAACAATTTTGCAAATGCTGCTATGACAAGGTTCAATCAAATGGATGCCAATCTGACTCAGGAAAATCAAAACTTGGCCAACAGCCTCGGTAACCTCAATAGCACCTTGATTGACCTCAACCTTCAACTCGAGGAATTTCCACCACCAAGTCAATACCATAGGGGACGAGGTTATTCGTTTAAGGGGAGGAGACCATAAACCTTAGGGAATCATGTTTAGTTGTGCATGAATTTTTGTTTTGTTGTTTGATTTCTGTTATTTTGACATGTGCTGCACTTTTCTGTTATGTTTCAAACTTTATGCAGTGAATGTTTTGCTTTAATATCGTTGTTCCGTATTTAATCAATACTAGTTTACATTAGCGGTATCATATATGGATGCTGATAACTGTTTTGTTGTTGCAAATATTTGATGATCCATTACATATTTTCGTATGCTATTTTGACCACTGTCTTCTCGTCTTTTTGATGTTGTCAAAGGGGGAGAAGAATACAAGCTACAGAAAACGTTTAAACTGGATGTTAAAGACAGGGGGAGCATTGATCATCTCAAATTACATCTCTCGTGACAATCAAGGAAGTGTTGCCATCATCAAAAAGGGGGAGTATGTGAGGGATATCCTTCTAGCCATCTTGTTTTAATGATGTCAACAAATGCATTAGATTGTAATTTGAGCGGTATCACTTCACGTGTCGGGCATACAGAGTCTTATCGTTGTTGGTCATGTGTCTAGATGCATAGGATCCTATTCTCCTCAAAAATAAATATCCACAAGTGATTTAATAGTGTCTAGCATGTGTGTTTGACCTTGGTCTGGTGAAAACAATTCAAAAAATGAAATTTCTCAAAAAATTGGCCTTCATGCGCTGACCTCAGAACTTATGCGCCGACCTCAAGAATCATGCGCTGACCCCCCAGAACTCACGGGTAAGCGCATAAACCTGAGTACTCAAAATTGCCCTTCTATGCGTCGACGCATAGACTCCAGAGGTCGACGCATGACACTGTTTTTTGTACTTTTTCACTTAAATTCATTTCTGTTATTTCCTGTTATTTCTTTTGGTCATATTTTGTCATATAAATATTTTTGGGTCTTCATTTTTTACATAGAACAAGAAACGTGAAAAATATATGCCAGTTCTCTCTTCATCTTCATCTTCTTCATTGTGTAAACAAACAATCACACATAATCATTTTTGTTTGTGTCGCCCATTGATCGAAGTGATAACGTTCAGAAGTTAGGAAGTGTGATCTTCATCTTCTGGGTTAAGAAATTGGCAGGTGTTTCTTGAATCAAACCAGTTGGGTTTGTCCTCCAAGAATCGAGGAGATTTTGGGGGTTTTGTACAAACTGTTGTTTCTACAGGGATTCAGCTGGGCGAAGGTAACCGGAAATTGGCGCAACTGTTTCGTTTTAGTAGCTGTAATCAGAGGATCGTAGAAGAAGGTTTGGGTTCGAATTCTTGGAAGATTTCAATTGACCGAGTGAAGGTAACTGAAGAACGGAGTTTTCTTTCGGTTTAGTAGCGTGGGACGGTAATTGAATCATCCATATTCGGAGCACTTGATTCATCTTGAATCAAGGGAAGAGAAAATGCTGCATCAAAGATCGAAGACGTTCGGGGTTTGAATGTTCATAGTTTTCTCTTGTAATAAACATTGCAACAACTACACATATATATATATATATCTCAATTCCTTTTGCGGAATTGGGGGCAGACGTACCCAAAGCGAGGACGATTGGGGAACTTCCTAATCAAATCTCGGGTGTTCTCTCTCTTTCCCTAAACTCTTTTACATTTTAGTATTGTTCGATTTTGTGACGTTGCAAACTATCATAATTTCTGTCATAGAATAACTGTACGCTGTTAAACTGTTTTTGTTAAATCGATACAATTCATTGAATTGTGTTTTGGAGCAGCTGCACATTATTCTCAACAGAAATTCTGCACATAGTGTGTTTACGCACACTACGTGTTTGATAATTTGTTTCCGAGCAAAATTCAAACACAGTGCTTTAAATTGTTTATCAATTAACCTCATTGGATCGGTATAAACATCAAGCAAGTGATAATTTGTTGTCTGCGTTTATAAGT
The DNA here is from genome assembly GCA_022829125.1 of Lathyrus tuberosus. Lineage (NCBI taxonomy): Eukaryota > Viridiplantae > Streptophyta > Magnoliopsida > Fabales > Fabaceae > Lathyrus > Lathyrus tuberosus. The sequence goes on from JALAZF010000104.1 coordinate 11,147,303, forward strand.
GTAATATTCAGAACTGAATTTTTCTCTTTCGTTCTCATCCACAATATATTCGCGCATATCCGATCCTTTCGGTAGAAGGTTCGTTGTAGACGTTTTATCCAGTGGTAGCTTCCGTTAAACAAATTTTTAAAATAGAACTTTGTAGTCCATTTGCGTGTAAAACTCAAGGGATCTATTCAACCCCCCCTTCTAGATCCATAGCCATCGTCTAACAAGTTTTGATCCGTGAGTCGGTTTGAGGTGTGGTTTGACGTGTTAGAAAGCTTATAAAATGTTCTTTATTATTGTAATGGTTTTGAGATTGTTAGCCGATTTAATTATGTCGGGAATCTGGAAATGTGTTGTGTGTCGACTTTTACCGTTTTAACTGTGTGTATTTGAGGCGTTATTACGCAACAGGCTTGAGATGTAGTTGTATGACTTGTGTGCGGATTATATGATATAAATGCATGTGTTTAGATGGCGTGATGATGGTTTGTGGCCGTATGGCAAATATAGGCATTGATTTGGGCTTGAATTGCAAAGCATGATTTATGTTAAGTGAGATGGATGTGTATATGTGTGCATATTAAATGTCATGAGTCCTTGTATGCCAAGCATCATGATATGCATTGTTGTGTGAGTGATAGATGGATTCCAGAGGGAATCTGCTATAACATCGTGAGCCTTAAAAATAAGAGGTATGAATCGCCTTAAAAATAAGATGACCGAAAGCGATGGTTATAGACGATCGTGTGCCCATGTGGGGTGTGAACAATCGGGTCGTGTGCCCGTGTGGGGTGTGAGTGATCCATAAACGTCGTGTGCCCGTGTGGGGTGTGAGCGACGGGGAACATCGTATGCCCGACGGAGAGTTACAGTGATGTAACGAGCGATGATTCTAGTAGAGTTCCTGAGTGAACTAGTGATGAGAAACATTGGAAGTCGGTACCGCATGTGCATATGCATAGAGTCGTTGTGTCGGTCTCTTGCATTTGCATAAATCATTAAGGTTTGTTTATGGGTGGAATAGTGGATAAAATTGATAAATTGATATATGGATATGTGTTGGTGATACTTGTATTGTGTATGGTTGGTATACCTTGGTGATGGAAATATGAAATGTACATTGTATTGTTTTGTATTTGAATTATGGTATGATTTGTGGTGAGAACCGTATATATGTGTATTTTTGGTGTTATATATAATTGTATGCAAATATATTATGATTTTTTTTCTCACCCTTCTGCTGTTTTATAATGCTCTACGAGGCATTGCAGATTAGAGTTGCTGGAGGTCTTTTGTGAAGCTTAGGACTTCATTCTTTTGTCGGTCGGCTCTGATATGTGGCACCGGGTAGTCAGGGGGATCGTTTTGTTGTTTGATGTGTATATGTATATATATCTATTGGCGTGTGCATGTATGACTTGATGTATGACAAACTTTTTATGATACATATATATATATATGAGATTCAGTTACGGATTTTCTGCTTTTATTCTGTAATTGGATTGTGGGTGTATTACTACCTGAGTTGTTGCATATCTGTATGAGCAGGTGTTGTATGTTTGTCTCAAGTTGATGTGACCCCTCGGTCTATGCTGTGAATTTTAAATATACTCTGATGAAATTTTGAATTTTCTTTTACTGCTTTATTTAATTGGGGGTATAGATTGGGTGTGTTACAATAAATACATGATTCATTAACCTTAAAACCAAAAAATTGACTACTCTCCACTGCCTTCTTCATAAGCTTCGTTAAACCTTCCATTACGATAATGAAAAGAAAAGGAGATAACGGGTCGCCTTGCCTTAGACCTTTACCCACGATGAAATCCTTAGTAGCACTCTCATTGACTAGTACCGACATAGTACCATCGAACACAAGTGCTTCCATCCAAAGTATCCATTTAGAACCAAAATTAAGCTTCCTCATCATGTTTCTAAGAAAAGCCCAGTCAACACAATCATATGCTCTTTCAAAATCGATCTTCATAATGAAACATTCCTTTTTCGATCGTTTCACCAAGTCCACCAGCTCATTAACTACAACCACCCCGTCTAACATAAACCTCCCTTTCACAAATGTTGTTTGCTCAGGCGAGATAAGGCTGCCAATTACACTTTTCAGGCTCCCAGCAAGCACTTTAGAAAGAATTTTCTGAAAAGAGTTAACTAAACATATAGGTCTGTAATTAACTAAATTCTCCGAGTTAACAATTTTCGGAACGAGTGTAATGAACGAAGCCTTAGGAGCCTTGTTTAAAGAAATATTAGAATGGAAATCTTGAACGAATCAAACCACATCCTTCTTCACCGTCTCCCAACAGGCCTAAAAAAACTAAACAAAAAACTGCCAGTCCCAAGACTCTTAGACCCATTACAGCTCCATATAGCCTCCTTAATCTCTTCTTCAGAAAACTATTTCTCCAACTCCTGAACATTGCTAGCAGATAACCTTTCAAAAACCAGTCTGCTGAAGGTCGGTCTTACACGACCCTCCTTTTTGAAATTCTCTTGAAAGAACTCTCTAACTTCCCTTTTGACATCTTTTACCCCTCCTTCCTACCATCTGTTGTAACCACCGAAGAAATAAAGTTCTTTCTTTGCCTACCACGCATAACCATATGGACAAACTTAGAATTCCTATCTTCTACATTCAACCTCAATGCTCTAGATTTCTATCTCAACATGCACTCCTTCAAATTTAAATTGTTCCAAACTTCTTTTGTTGCCTCTGTCCTTTGTTTATGCATCAGCTCAGCTTCAAAACCATCGTCATTTCCAACAACTGAGTCCGACCTGTTTAATCCTTTGACAACCTCACTTACTTTCAAGTCAAGCCAACCGAAAACCTCTGAATTCCACTTTCTCAAACTTCCCTTGATCAAGCGCAACTTTTCCTTCAACACGAAGTCTCTTCTACCAATTATCTTTAAAGAATCCCAAACTTCGCTAATTAACTTACCAAAATCAGCATGCTTCAAAAAATATTTAAATTTGTAATCTATTTTGTAATTCTTTTTTTGTTTAGTTTTATTATTTTTTGTAAATATTTTTTATTTTGTGTTTAATAATTATGTTTTTGTTTTAGTCCTGACAACATTAGCTTATATTAAAATTGATTTATGCAATATATAAAATATTTGATTTTTATCGCAAAAGAATAAGGATAAAAAAGAAAATAAAAAATATTTATAATGATCAAAATTAAACAAAAAGTACACGGACAGAATTATATATATATATAGGGAGGGGATCATTTGACACCGGTGTCAAAATATTAACTTTGACACCAAATCCTACCCCTTTAGTATTATCCATTCAATGACTAAGATATAATCACTTAAAACTAACACATGAGTGTTTTAAGGGAATTTATCTTAGTCATTGAATGGATAATAATAAAGGGGTAGGATTTGGTGTCAAAGTTTATATTTTGACACCGGTGTCAAATGATTCTCTCCCATATATATATATATATATATATATATATATATATATATATATATATATATGAAAAAAATAGAGTAAAATAATAGTTTTATGTAAAGTATAACATATAATTGCTATCGAAGATTTGAAAGGCATTATTGAGAGATATTAAAGGAGATGTTGAGGAAAGCAGTGGAAGGCAACTTCGAAGCCAAAGAGAAGATAGTTGTATAGGATAGGGTGTTCTAGAAGTGCATAATAGTTAATTAAAGATCAAATGCGTATTGTCTTAGAAACTTGTAGAAGAAATTTTTAAGAAGTTAAGATACTTTTACCTAGGCATAGACATGCCTCATAGTACATATCAGATACCCCAAGTGTGTTTACTTTCGAACCTAATGATCATTCAAATTAATAATTATGGTATTCAAACAAATAATTCTGCAGTACGAAGAATAAACCCAGCCATGACATCTTATGATCAACCTTCTTGGTTTATGCCACCCATACACGACTTTCAAGCAATGCCTCATATGGATAATAGTATCTCTGGTCAATATCGAGCTAGATAGTTGGATGTTCTAATCAACCAAGTTAGAACCAACAATGTTAATTTCTTTTATAGGCATATGTAGAATCAAGTTCATCCTCTAACTAATACCACATTACAATCGTCCATACAATAAATGAATTTATGTTTATAGCCATTTGTTACATATACCCATAGCATCAAACATTGGACAGTTCATCGAGGAAATGGAGAAGAAATGTGATAGCAAAGGGCGAGGTTGACATTTGGTCTCCATCATCGATATGAAGGAATTTGATGACGATATGATAGTCGATCTCATGTCATATATATTAGCACTTGAGATCTTGAAAGGTAAGAGATAATTGTGTCTTGCCTTGGAACCTACCAAAGAGAATGATACCAATTTGTTACAGGATAAAATAGACTAAGCCTTTATATTATAAAAATCGGTCATATAATTTATTATCTTCTTAGAGATATGCATATTTGGCTATTATATGGTGACAATATTGCTTCAACCAAGGAAATCAAAGGCAATAGATATTGCAAGCATCACAACTCCTATAACCATGCAACGGTTAACTATATTATTTTTCAAAGAGCCATTCAAAAGGTTGTCAAGGAAGGTATGTTTAAGTTGGCTAATAAGAGCATTATATAGAAGGATGTTGATACCAATCATTTCCCAGCCATAAATGTAGCTAATGTCTATTTTTTCAAATCTAGTGGCTCTAGAAGTTTGCTTGAGCCCATAAAAAGCTTTATTAAATTTGCACACAAGCTCAGGCCTTGATTTTCCAAATCCAAGTGGTTGGACCATGTACACCTCCTCACTTCGATAACTATTAAGGAATGCATTATTGACATCCAATTACTGGATGGCCCAATCCTGAGATATAGCAAAGGTATGCACAACCCTCAGTGATAGGTTTGACTTCAGGAAGAAGTATCCATTCATTAAGATGAAAGAACTGATGTGGAAGGATATTACTGCTAGTTGTGTAAATACATGGGAAAAGGCCATGATTAAAACAAAAGAAGTAAATGAGGAGACATTCAAGCACTTAATGCAGATTCCACCAAGGCTTTGGAGCAAATCTAGGTTTAATACCACTCCAAGGTGTGATACTTTGGTGAACAATATGTCAGAGGAATTCAACTCAATTTCTGTTACATCTAGGGCCAAGCCAATTGTCCCAATTATTGAAGAAATCATACTTTATCTTATGTTGAGGTGAGAGTCAAATATGCAGAAAATTGCCAAACATAAAGGTTACATACTATCAAATATCAAGAGAAGGATAATAAAGAAATCACAAAAAAAAAACCAACAACTGGATAGCGATGTAATGAATGTTGAGTTTTGTTGTGTTTTACATTTGGATATGAAACATAATTTTTGTTGTGTTTTACATTTGTTATGAATTTTTCGTACATGTTAATGCAATAAACTTTGTTTACTTCAATATTAGTTTAAATGGCCTAACATAATACAGGGAGAATTTATTTACAAGTTGGTTAGGCAACCAAACTTAACATGCTGATAATTAACATAATTGGTCACTTTATTTTCGTTAATGTTTCAATTTAGTCCCTTATCTATCAAATTGAACATTTAGAGTCCCTAAACAAATAGTTTTTTTTTCAAAATGATTTATGTACTGCAATTTTACCCAACACAAAACATAACACAGATAATGCTATGATTGTATTACCAAAAGTTTCACCAACTATAGCAAAGTAAAACATTAACACATATTGAATGAATTTCAACTAAATTTCATTAAACCAACAAAGATATTACATAGATTGTCTATAACAATAGAACAAACACCGGTATCACATGGATTTTATCCAACACAGTCAATCAATTAACCATATTTGAAATACATTATTAAAAACATTGCATTCGACCCTAAACTAAAAATGTCAAACACCATTGACATTTTCAACATTCCTCTTGTGTGGACAACCTCATTCTTCAACTTGAAATTTTTCTTATTTTTCCTTTCAATCTTCAAATCTTTTCCATCAACAATTTCACCACATCACCACTAGTAAAAATTACACCTCATTTTCATTTGATTTATGTAATTTCTACAACCCTAAAACTTTTTCCCAACATTCACAATGTTCATATTTGTATCTGTACGAAAAACACATCCCTCTTCGCAAAAACACTCCCTCCTCTTGTTTCTTCTGAGTATAGATCCAAATGCCCCACAACTTTAGTTGTTTGATTTGAAAAGGTGTTGGAATACTTAGACATTTGAACAAAATTTTTGAAAAAGAAAAATGTTTATGAAGATGAAATTTGAAGAAAACAAATGTTAAAGAAGATGAATATAAAACCTTATAAACTTGCGAAGACGAATGAAATTATGTGAATGGATGATAGAATGTTGATATAACTTGTTTGTTAAGTCAATAATTTAAGTTTTGCCTTGTTGTAATGCCACATCACCCAAAGTTAACGTTTTTTCTCTAGATTTAACAGAAAGGATTAAGTTAGCTAACAAAATTGTTTTTAAGAGACTAATCTGTAACGTTTATAAGATAAGACTAAAGTGAAAACTGAAATTAAGTTAAAGGATTTCGACATTAATTAAGCCTAAAAAAGGTAAGAACTAATCACCTTACCGTTCTCATCTAAATCCCTAATGATTTTCATTAAAGAAGAAAAAGAGTAAAACCATATGGATGTAAATAAAGGAATGGAAGTTGAACTTGGTGATGTTTGGAAGCAAGTTTTCTCTAAGCTTAGTGAAGGTTCAAATGAGATTTTTGAGGAAAAAGTATCTGAAAAAAGAAAAAGTGAAGTTGAACCCTTCTTTATATTGATTTGAAAGTTAAGCATATTAGGTAATGAGTAACTTCTCAATAGGCACACCAACAGTTGCTAAAAGATTCCTCATGTCTCTGGCACATGCAAGGAACTCATTCCTATTTAGCTTTTCGAGACAAATCTATCATTAACCGCATTTAATATTGCACATGTGTCTGTCTATGACACTTGAGGGACTCGTCGTAAGCTCTGCTTAAGGTATTCTCCTAGGATGGCCTAAAAAGCTCTTTGAGATTAGCCCAAATGTGAAGATTAGAAACTATCAAACTAAATCATTACTATTTTATAAGCTCTCGTGTTTGAGGGACTGTGTCCCGTTATAATTGTATTGAGTCCTAAAAAGGAACCATCCACATAAGGAAGGCAAAACACACTTGCAAAAGGTCATTTTCCCTACAAAGCCATAGTCCCCGAAATGGGCCATGAGATAGCATGAATCTTAGTAGCCTTTCGTTGGTTGATTTTACTCCACATACACTCGTTCCCATTATCCACTTGCTCAATAAGTGTGGAAGATGATGTATCCCATCATAACATGTTCGAGGAAATGGTCAAAGAGAATAATCGTTGTCTCCATGATCTATGAAAAAATAACTTCCTTACTCTCCACATTTTCGAGGGAAGAGATAGGGTAACTGCTCATGGAGTTTAAATACTCGGATCCAAGAGATCTCTATGAATACCCTGGCCTTAGGATTGAGAAAGGAAAATCATTTTTCACCCATAAATCACATACTTCTATCACTCTACATGAGCTAGCTCTAAATATCATAATAACCTAAACATCATATACAACCTCTAAATACAAAGCTAATCTCTTTGCACATTTTAAGCAAGTACAATCTATCATTGTTGAGTATGTTTATGAATTTATTTAATTTCAAAATGGATTTATATGTATTCGATGATGAAATATTATCCTTCTAACTATGTTGCATAAACTTATTTGATTTCAAGTAAGTTGTACAAAATTAATTTAACAATTAAAAATTGTTTGAAAAATAGAAAGTATGGAATAGTTTCGTTGAAAAAATGATAGTATGAAATAGAATTGTTATTAAAAGATGTATTGTTTCAAAAAAGTAATGGTTATAAACCGATCAACTAAACCTAATCTAATGAGTCACTCTGATTCAGTTACTTTTAAAAAGAAATAAAAAAACTAAAAACCAAACTAAACTAATCTAATGTAATTACATAATTCATACATTTTTCTTGATTTTTTGACTGAAAACTAATCCAAACCATTACACTCCTAATTCTCTGATCTTAAATAATGTTTTTTTTAAATAACAATAAATAGATTTGATTAGGGCAAAGTATTTGTCTTCGTACCTGCAATTTGGAATAATAACCATATCCACTACACACATTTAAACTAAAATAAGTAGGGTTGTTCAAAAAAATGTATAGAATTGAATTGAACCATAGACCGAACCATTAATAAATAATCGAACTAGTATTTCTTTTAATTACGGAACCGAAGCACTATTTGTCAAACAATTCAATAATAATCAATAAACTTTATTCATATGCAAAAAGAATTAAATTGGTATTCACATTATGAACACCCTACTCATTATTTGGTATTCATCATTAGATCCAATGCCACCCATAATTGAGTATCATAATTCAGGTGCGCAAATAAATAGATATCCATTGCGATTTTAATTACCTGTTGTTACAACAGAGCGCTGCACCAGTTCAAGATCATTGGATGAGATTTAGTAACTGTTAATTTAAACTGGTTCCTCTATAATAAACGGTCGAGATGCAATCTCAGTCTGATGGCATTGTAGTCGCTACTCAACACAAACAGCACACCTAACCTAAATATTATTGTTAGAAAAATCTTGTTATAGAAAAGTTAACCATTTCAATTCCTGAAGCATTACATACGCACATTTCCAAGACAAATTTGCTATTTTAATGCCTTAAAGAGTGCCCCTACACACTCGTTAGCATTTTCTATAATCTTAAAATACAACCAAGACCAGAAATAGTCAGGAGTCACTCACTTCTTTACTCAATGTCTTCACTTTCTCTTTTCCCCGACGTTGACGTCCTTTCCCACCACCACCACCACCACGCTTTCCTAGTGCTCTGTTTGCATCATGCTTCACTTGCATCGCTTCCGGTAAGGGAAGAATACGATCCACGCATTTACGGAAACTAAAGTCATCAGCTGATTCATCATTCCTAATGAGAAAAAAACACTTGCTTTTCCATGTAGGATGCTTGCGGACTTGGAAAGCACAGATTTCTCCAGCAATCTTTTCATCGGGCTCTGGATGGCCTTTCCTAAGTAATTCCAGTAACATTGTGTGTTCATACTGCCTCACAAAACAACCCAAAATCAATCTTAAGTAACAAACAAATTTATACATTAGGAACATCACAAGAACAACATATAACAAGACTGCTGATCGGACGAAAAGCCCAATTAAAGCAGCAAGCGGTTCAATTTTTATACAAATTGTTATCATTAAATATCTTGAAGAGCTTACGAAAATAAGCCTAAACAACTCACACATGCCATAAATTGTTTCTTTCAATAAATTTTCGTGCTTATGCTAGTAGATAAGATCAAATAAATCAGTTATACTCCCTCCCTCCGTTCCTTTATAAGTGTCATTTTTTTACTTTTTACACTTACCAAGAAGTTACTTTTCAAACAAGAATTCACTTTTTACCTATAATACCCCTAATTATTTATTACATTTATTTAGCTTTTTTTCTCTCTGCTTAGGGGTAATTTAGACAAAAACACAATTAATACTATCTTGAACTTTGCAAGTAACACTTAAAAAGAAACAAAAAATTATTTTAAAAATGACACTTAAAAAGGAACAGAGGTAGTATCTTTCAGGGATTTCCGAGTCCGAAAAACCTCAATCCATGTAACTCTACAAACAAAAGTTACCTACCAAACATAGCATTCAGAAATCAGTTATGTAAAATTCAATCCAATTATAATAAATCTCATCCTAGGTACACATTTGCAACCGCTTTGCATCAATTCTACTAGAGTCAGACTCTTAGGTATAGAATACAAAAAAATGCATACACATATAGTGAAATCAATAGATAATACAGAGGTGATAATCAATTAGATAGATGAAATAATAACCTTGTTAACATCAAGATTAAGACCCCAAGCATGAAGGAAACTGTAGAAGTAATCGAATAACTCCAAAGAAGAGCTGAAAGTTTTGTTACCCAATTTCACAGGACCGGATGGTTTCTTCTCTTTTTCCGCATCAACCTTTTGCTTTTTGGAAACAGTTTTTTCTTCCTCGTCACCTGCTCGCTTCTGAACCGTCTTACAGTTCGTTTCTGAATCGACTGTGGCGGCGATGATTTCTGGTTCCGGTGAGGCGGTTTCTGCCATTTTTTTCGGAATGTGAGGGTTCTTGTTCTAAAGGAACAACTGAAAAACCTTATAAGGGAACTTTATTTTATGTTTTGGTACAAGTTATTGGGCCTGGTTTTCGTTAATTTTAAAAAAATTGATCTTCATACCCCATTTAACTAAACACATACCCCTAATGATTTCTATTAAATACCATTAACTATAGGAGCAGTTTAATTTGAATCAGATTCAAACATGAGCTTTTTTTTTTTTAAAATAAATTTTAGCAAAGTTTATTTTTAGTTATTCTTTTTAACATGTTGGTCTTTTAAATTCTTTTTACAACAACTTTATTCTTTAGAGAGATTTCTACATTTTTTTCTCGCATTTTGAACAGTTAGACTTTGGGAAGATACTTTTTAACCTTATAGCTTATGTCTTATAGCTTATAAGCTCACATGACAATAAAAGACTTATTTGGTAACGATTTTTTCATCACGAGCTTATAGCTTATTTTATTAGCTTATAGCTTATTTCCAAACGCTATTTTAAATAGCGTTTTAGCTTATAGCTTATACCTTATCATTTTTTCTTCCACTTTTACCCTTATTATTTTAACTAAAATCCACCACTACCCTTTATAATTTATTATACTTTAAAATAAAATAATAATTATTAAATATCTTTCATGTCATTTTATTTTATCACCTAATTAAACCGTTAATTTTACCAAACACTTCAATTAGCTTATCAGTTATAAGTTATCAATTATCAGTTATAAGCTATAATCTATCAGTCATCAGCTTAGGCTCTGTTTGGCAAGACATTTTTTAAGCTTATAGCTTATGTCTTATAGCATATAAGTTCGTATGACAATAAAAGACATGTTTGATAATAGTTTTTTCATCACGGGCTTATAGCTTATTTTATTAGCTTATAGCTTATTTTCTAGACGCTATTTTAAATAGCATTTTAGCTTATAGCTTATCATTTTTTCTTCCACTTTTACCCTTATTATAATTTATTATAATTTAAAATAAAATAATAATTATTAAATATCTTTTATGTCATTTTATTTTATCAGATAATTAAACCGCTAATTTTACCAAACACTTCAATTAATTTATAAACTATAAATCATCAGTCATCAATTATCAGCTATAAGTTATAAGCTATCAGTCACCAACTATTTGTCATAAACTATAAACTATTAGCTAACTTATCAAACAACCGCTATTTTTACCGAACAAAGCCTTAAAAATATGTGACTGTTCTGAATGCACTTCATAATTTTCATACCACACAAAATATTTGCATCAACCATTAGCACATATTTTCTATATTATTATAGAAGAGATTCAGTAAAAAGAGATTCAAAAATTTCGATATTTATTCAAATTTTTTTCAAAAATCATTGTTTTTTTATCGCAAAATTTTGATATTTATTCAAAATTTTGGATATTTTTAAAGCAATAAAAAATCCTAAAAAAAATTTAGTGAAATGCAGCCATGTCAGATTTAATTGAGGGTTGGTTATATCTCTCCTTACAAGCTATTAAGGAGTATCTCATTGGATTGTAAAAAAAAGAGTATCTCATAGGAGAATTGGGTTACAGAGATAACTTATTAGTTTTCTTATTTGTTTAAATTTTTTTATTTGTATTTTATTTTTATTTAATTGTTCATAGATTTAATTCTATTTATTTATTTTTTAAGTTGTTATGTTTATGTTTAGTTGGATCGTGTTTTTAAATATAATTATTGGTTTATTTGTCTATTTAGCTGTTGCTTATTTCTTTAAGTAGTTGGTAATTTATTTTTACTTTTAAATTTATGGTTTCACATGGAAATAAATTGAAGCACTTTACTTCCATCATGCTTCATACACCACTAAACTCATGGAACATATCAATTATAAGTTGAATTTAATTGTTGTTCCGGACTGTACCAATGACTAGGCATGACCAAATCCACTTCTGCTCTCAGAACGGCTCAATTGTTCAAGTTCAGCCAATTTGGGGCAGGATTTACATTTCTGTCCCTCTACCGAACAAAGATGGTCGGATGACCCAAGGGTCACCTGCTCCTCCTCGGTATTTCCTGCCCGTTACACAGGCTCCACCATCCAGAAATAGTCACGACGCCTATGCCCGAAACTGCATCTTTGCCTGTAGCAACGACTAGTTTCGGGCACCTCTACCCGTCCTAACGGCTAGTTTCTGGCAGTTACCTATTCTTCAGAAAACTGTTATTTCGCCCCTAAAATAGGGACTGTTGGTCACGCGCTAGGGGCACTATAAAAACCCTCTCATTTGAGAGGGTCAGTTATTCAAAATCATCCTACGAAACACATACTTTGTATTTGTCTTTCTCTCTCTCTCTCTCTCTCTCTCTCTCTCTCTATATATATATATATATATATATATATATATATATATATATATATATATATATATATATATATATATATATATATATATATATTCTTACTTTAGCATCAGAGTGCCTTACAGGTACACCCTCTCCTCATCTCACACACCCAGCATCGCAGACGTCATCTTTGGCCCACTTCAGGTTCTGATCAGCCGTCAAGATCAGTGGCGTCGTCTGTGGGAAATCTGTCATCCCCGTCTAACATCCACCGTAGATTCAAGACCAAAACAACCCTCTGTCCAAGATTTCGATCATGGCAAGCCAAGATCACGTTCATGATGCTCGCAACTCTGCTTTTCTCCCCGTCAGCAAGACTGATACTGACTGAACTGCACCTTTCTGTGGAGGCGACACCCATCATCTGAGAGATGGGGCCACTGTGTCTCCCTCCCCCACTTGTGTTGATCATGTTGAAGACCAGCTCTCCCTGGACAACCAGCCTGTTCCCATTTCTCCCAACGCCGACCCGATCGTGGCGGCCCTTCTTAAAGCTCCCAACAAAACCAATCTCCTAATCCTCCAGCAAAACGCGAGGATTGAAGCCCTAGAGGAGTCTGCCCGACCAATATCCCATCCTCCAAGGAAGGAGCGTCGGTGATCCCGCAACCCACATTTCCCTGTAAGCCAGTACTCCCCAGGAAACAAGAGGACCAGGAGAGACCAGCGTTCACACCAGCCCAGATCCAAGGGTCGGGCACGAACCCCATCTCCCCGCAGAAATCACCGTCCTGTCCCTGAGCGAAGCACCCGCTCCCCATCATGGACCAGTAGCAGCAGCGACGACGAGCCTTGCGGCCCGTTGTCTCAGGAGATTATGGCCATGCGCCTCCCCAAGGGATTCGAGAAACCACTGTCTTTGGGCACCTATGACGGTACGACAGATCCTAAAGAGAACATCGAAAATATCGATGCTCTGCTCGACTATCATGGAGTCCGGGGCGCCATCAAATGTCGAATGTTCCATACCATGCTCAGGAAAGGAGCAATGACCTGGTATAAGAAACTCCCCGACGAGTCCATCACCTCGTGGAGACAGCTGGGGAGAATATTCTCCAGACACTTCACGGCATCCCGCCGCCACCCGAAGACCGAAGCATCCCTTGAGGCCATAATTCAGGGGAAGGATGAGCCTCTCTGCGCATACATCGAGAGGTTTAATAAAGAAGCAGTACAGGTCTCAATGACCGATGACATGAAGAAGTTCTTGCTCGAGCGAGGACTTCGTCCCGGTACGGAATTCGCCAAAGCTGTTGGCATTGAAACCCCCAGGGCTCTGGACGCCTTCCTCCTCAAGGCGCAAGCATATCCAGTACGAGGAGAAAGAAGCGGCAAGCTCCGCCCGGGTCTCACGCCACCAAGAGAGTGTTCGTACCTCCAAGAGCGATGAACCTTCGACATCTTGTTGGGGAGATAGAAGACGTGAAGATCGCCCCCGGGAATCCCGGGACAACAAAGGACCCTCCAGGAACTTATATGAGTATACTCCCTTGACCGTCTCCTGGGAGAAAATCCTCTCTGAATGTGCCAACTCGGAGTTCAAACAAGCAGGGGTTCGATTCCCTAAGAAGATACCGGCCAAGCCAAACGCTGACAAGTCAAAATACTGCCGTTTCCACAAAAGTCATGACCACACAACCGACGACTGCATCCACCTGAAGGATGCCATTGAGATATTGATCAGGGACGACCGCCTGAAATAGTTCACCAAGGGACTTAACACCATTGCAGCCAAGCCGAAGACTTCCAGCCAATCGACCCTGCCCAGCAGCTCCGAGGAGGCCAACCCGTTGCCCCGCATCGACTCTATCGACCTCGACAGTCGTTTCTCCGAAGATGACCAGAAGGAGACCCAGACTTGCTCGAGCAGCCCTTCAGCTTCAACCAGCATCGGCGACAGCTCCCATCCGATGCGCCTAATTCTGGATGGCGAGTTCGAACTCGTCCTGCTCGGTGATGACCCCCAGCGAGGAGTGAAGATAGGGACCGGACTCCCCGACTTAGCGAGGAAACAACTCAAAGCTTGCCTCCGACAGAATGCGAATTTGTTCGCCTGGAGCATCGCGAAAATGCCCGGCCTAGATCCTGCTGTCGCCTGCCATCAACTCACTATTGACCCCGCCGTTAGGGCTATAGTACAACGTAGGAGAAAGCAGTCTCCGAAGAAAACAGAGGCTATCGAACAAGCTGTAAAAGACCTCCTCGGGGCAAAATTTATTTAGGAAACCAAGTACACCACTTGGCTGTCCAGCGTTGTACTCGTTAAAAAGTCTAATGGAAAGTGGCGTATGTGTGTTGATTATACTGATCTCAATAGGGCATGCCCTAAAGATGCTTACCCCCTCCCCAATATAGATAAACTTGTTGATAATTCTGCCGGTTTTAAACTGTTATCGTTCATGGACGCTTATTCGGGCTACAATCAAATACTAATGGCGAAAAGCGATAAAAGGTACACAACCTTCATGACCGAGTCGGACAACTATTACTGCAACGTAATGCCCTTCGGCTTGAAAAACGCTGGCGCTACCTACCAAAGGATGATGGGCAAGGTCTTTCGGGGAGAAATTAGGGACATGCTCGAAGTCTATATGGACGATATGATCGTGAAGTCCCACGAGGAATCTGATCACATGGACCATTTGAGAAAAGTCTTTGAGCAGTCCAGAAAATACTGGATGCGTTTCAACCCAGAGAAATGCACGTTCGGGGTACGAGCGGGCAAGTTCCTCGGCTTCTATCTGACCGAATAGGTAATCGAAGGTAACCCCGACAAGTATAGGGCCTTCTCCGAGTTTCCTATGTCTAGATCGAAGAAATCCATCCAATCCCTCAACGGGATCCTCGCTTCATTATCTCGTTTTGTGGCTAAGTCTGCCCAACACGTACTGCCCTATTTCAAACTCCTCTGCAAAGAGGCAGCTTTCGAATGGACAGAGGAATGCAACCAAGCCCTCCTCCATCTAAAACAAGCGTTATCGGAGCCTCCACTCCTTTCTCGGCCGGACAACGGCAAAACCTTGTACCTTTATCTCGCCGTGGCAACCGAGGCTGTTAGCGCCGCCCTCATTCCTGAAACGCCCGACGGGCAAAAATCCATATACTTCACGAGCAAAGCCTTGCAAGGGCCAGAACCGAGATATCAACAAATAGAGAAAGTGGCACTGGCCCTCATCAACGCTGCGAGGAGACTACGACCCTACTTTCTGGCCCACACGATCGTGATCCGAACAGATCAGCCCGTGAAGCTACTGTTAGGACGACCCAACATGGCCGGCAGAATGCTCAAGTGGTCGTTGGAACTATCCGAATTCGACATTCAATACGAGAGCAAAAAATCCCTAAAAGCCCTAAAAGCCCAGGCGCTAGCCGACTTTGTCGCGGAGATGACGTTCGCCGATTCCCCCACTTGCGGGGCGCGCAAATGGACAATCTTCGTCGACGGGGCATCCAGTTCGGCAGGAAGCGGGGCAGGTATCATTTTAGAAAACGACGAAGGGATTATCGTCGAAGTCTCGCTTACCTTATCTTTCCCTACCTCCAACAATCAAGTTGAATACGAGGCCTTTCTCGCCGGTCTACGCCTAGCCGAAGACCTAGGGGCTGAGGAAGTCATCATATGCACCGATTCTCAACTCGTGGCCCTCTAAGTTCGAGGAGAATACCAGGCCAAGAATGAAAACTTGTCCGAATACTTGTCCCTGGTCAAGGAAAAGATGGCGAAGTTTGTGACAGTAGAAGTGAAACATGTTCCCCGCGAACATAATGTCAGAGCAGACGTATTGTCAAAACTGGCGACCACGAAGAAAAAGGGCAAAAACAAATCCGTCATCCAGGAAGTACTTCCTCGACCCAGCATCGAGAAAACTTCTGCGATCCTCGACGTGAAAATCATCGGCGACAGTAACTGCTGGATGACCCCCGTCTATAATTACCTCGCTAAGGATGAACTCTCATCCGACCCCAAAGAGGCCAACGTAGTCAGGCGCAGAGCCTGCTCCTACGTCCTGGTCGAAAACAAACTCTACAGGAGAGGGTTCTCCATCCCTTTACTCAAATTCATCGAGGAAGAGATTGTTGCCCACATCCTGTGTGAAATCTACGAAAGGATCAACGCCCAGCACCTCGGGGGAAGGTCCCTCGCCAGGAAAGCCCTACGAACAGAATACTATTGGCCGACCATGCAACAGGATGCAAAATAACACATGAAAAAATGCGACAAATGCCGAAGGCACGGGGACATGCACTTGGCACCGCCCAACGAGCTCAAAGCAATGTCCTCCCCGTGGCCCTTTGCATGGTGGGGCCTAGACATCCCGGGACCATTCGTCGTGGGGTCAAACCAGAACAAGTACTTGATAGTGGGCGTTGACTACTTCACCAAATGGATAGAAACAGAGGCTCTGGCCAAAATAACGGCCCACAACATACTTCGCTTCTACAATCGGAAAATCCTTGCACGCTTCGGCATCCCCCAAGCAATAGTCATCGACAACGGGACGCAGTTCACGGATAGAAAGTTCCAGGAGTTCGTCGCCCCACTGGGCACGAAACAACACTTCGCGTCCGTCGAACATCCCCAGACTAACGGGCAAGCCGAAGCAACAAACAGGGTAATCCTACGGGGCCTTAAACGAAGACTGGACAAAACAAAGAAAGCTTGGGTCGAGGAGCTACACAACGTGTTCTGGGCCTACCGCACCATACCCCACTCTTTGACCGGGGAAACCTTTTCTCGTCTAGCTTATAGAAGTGAGGCAGTGATCCCCATCGAGATACACGTGCCCTCCAGGCTGACTGAATCCCCCCTGGATGAGGAGATAAATAACGAGGCACTAAGGGAGGAGCTCGATATCGTCGAAGACGTCCGATCAGGAGCAGCTCTCCGCGAAGCCTCACTAAAGCAAAAAAATTGCTATTAGGCAGAACGTCAAAGTTATACTGTGAGAATTCCAAGTGGGCAGCCTTGCCTTAAGAAAGAATCACAAATATTCTCGAGAAGGCAAACTCATTGCAAATTAGGAATGACCCTATCGCGTCCGAGCGAAGACGGAAAATGGGGCCTATTATCTAGAACACCTCAACGGGGAAGAACTTGCTCGACCATGGAATGCCAAAAAGCTAAAACAATACTATAGTTAAGGCCCTAATCGTCGGCTTGATTCGTCGATACAACGAGCATATCGTCCCGACTACGAATGCACACCCAGGTACAAGGGTTGCATACAAGCTAAAGCAGGCTTTCACTCAAGAACGAGCAGAACCCATGACCAACGACGGTTCCTCGACCGAGCCCGTCGTCATTAAATTACCATGATAGGAAGAACACCCAGCTCGCGATAGGAAGTTCACGCTGCAAACTCAGGCCTCAAACGCAACTTGAGCTCCGCTCTCACGCCCGGTAACTACCCTGGCCATTCGATCAGTCCCCCTCACTGACGAACAATTCTAAGTCGAGCAAACACCGAACTACAAATCATTAAGTCACCCTTATTACGGGTGCACGCCTATACCGAGCAAAGTTACTGCACTTAGCAAAAATAAAAAAATAAAGCCATGCACGAGTATAAATCATACAGAACTGACCAGAACGGCCGAAAACATACATATAACATTAGTAAGTGGCCACGAGGACCACAAATTGTACTTGTTACATAGAAAGGGGGCCATGCCCCATACAAAATAATAAATTACATAAACACGACACGCAGGCGGGAAATACAACAAAAGATATCACTCTTTCATCTGCTGGGCCTCCTAGGGGATAGTCAACGTCTGCTGAGGCTCCCCTTGAAGAATCTGAGCATGCTCTTCTTGGATCTGGAGAAAGTCGGGGATGACGATCTTTTCACCCTCAACATGGTACAGGAAACTAGTCCCCTCAGTGAACAATGAGACCCCGGGGTTCGCAAGTTTCAGCTGCGCCACAATGTTGTTGAAGGAATCCTCGCCAATGGCACAGATGTCATCCTCCGCCTGTACAATACGGGCAACCAACTCAACCCAGGTCTTCAGCCCCTTCAGATCCTCGTGCTCGTCTTCAGCATGGGCAGCAGTGACCTAATATGTTCGACCAAATCCTCTGCGGCTTTCTTCTCCGCAGCCAGGGTGTCTTTCTCCCCTTGGATCTTGGTCAGCTCCTCCTGATACTTTTTCCTCGCCTCCTCGGCAGCCTTGGCCTCCTCCTTAGCCTTCTTCACCTTCTCCTCCAGGGCCGCTATCGCAGCCTGAGCCTTCTTCATCTCAGAGTCCTGCGGGGAATCCTCCTCAGCACAGACCGTCACCATCTCCTGGACCCTAATCAGGGCAGAGGCATCCTGCGCCAGCATCGAACTCTTGCTCGGGCCGTCCATTTCCTCGAGCTTTAGAGAATTTGTCTGAGGAACTGTCACAGAGGAGCCTTCGAAGAATTTTTTGTTGTGAAGACATGGAGGAAGCTCGAACTTGCTCTTCTCCCCCGTATGGCTGAGGTTCACCAACTCGTTCTGTCAGACTCTCTTGAACCTCGAGATTCCGGGCACTTGGGAATCCTGGACAGGTAGCAGAGTCGGCGAGTAGCTCCCCGACCCCTTCTGTGAAGGTGGCACACGTTGGATAAGCCGACCTTTCGTGTTCGCTGCGCCGGCCTTGCCCTTCGCCTGGGCATTCTTTACCATTCGCTCATGCGTTGAAGGCATGTTAGTAAACGGGGAAAACAATAATCTAAACGAGTTGAAAAAATAAAGACTACCCAGCAGTTTAAGAGCTTCAGCATGAGTCCTGCACTCAAGGAGCCCCTTTGTGTTGATGTAGAGGCTCTCCACCTTCTGTCGGCCATCTCCTCGAAGATCGGATCCCCATTCTTAGTCCAGCACTCTGCATGGGTAAAACTGTTAACGAAATTTACTAGCGCTGCGTATCCGGCTTTGTCCTCATCTTCTAGCATCTCCAGCTGGGCAAGGTACTGGTCAGTCCCCTGGGAAAAATGAGACCCACTCCAGCAGAAAGAGAACTTCAGCAACCTATCTGCCACTACTTTACCCTGTTCTTCATAAAGATCCTCCCTATTTTCATCCGTCGACACCTCCCAGACGTACATGGAATCCTGGGCCTTCTCCGACAAAGGCTCGATGATGTAAAACCTCTCCTTAAAAGTCCTTATGGACTCGGAAAACGGCTTGAACAACTTTCTCGCCTGCTTCAATGAGACTCAGCCGAACTTCCTCCCCGAGACTTGCCTCTGGAGATGGAAGATTGTAAAGAATAAGGGGAGAGTGGCTCCTATCTTTAGGAACTCACACGTCAGTTCGAATGCACAGATAAATGCTAAAGAATTAGGATGCAACTGCGAAGAGGCCAGGTCGAGGTGCACGAAGACAGATCTATGGAAGTCAAAAAAAGGAAGCGTCAAACCAATGTCCTTGAAGACGTACTCATACATTGGGAACCTCTCCCTGTAATTCGTGCAGATACGGTCGTCTTCACTAGGAAAGTGCACCTTCCATTCCCCTTCCGCCCCCACGGTCGTGAAGGCATCCCCGGGAAACGAGGCAAAAACGGAAGCATGCTCCGCAGGCTCTGCTACTATCCATTCCCCTGCGGAAGTCCCCTCAGGGGGAGTCTCGCCGACATCGCTGGGAGTGGCC